>JAKSZT010010858.1:7137309-7633099 GCA_026826555.1 Tolypeutes matacus | reverse complement strand
AAGAATTACTATCTATTTCTACAGGAAGGGATACAAGAAAAACAAGAAACATAATCTCCACATAATGGTTCCTAATAAGTATTAGAAACAAGCAGAGGATATATTATATGGTTTCTGCTGAAAATAAAATAAAAAAAAGGGTGTAGAGCAAGTTTATTAAGCTAAAGTGGCATTAACGCAGGGACAGCACCAAAAGAGGTTTCTGCTCAAACAGTTGAGCTGGGGGAGCAGCTTATATGGCTGCTTGAGACAAAGGGAAGGTGTGAAGAGTGGGGAGGAATGGGGAAGACATGAGTTATGATGGGTACGTGATCTGCGTGAGCTACAAAGTTGATAAGAACTACATGAACTACAGGGTCATGTGGACCATCTGGGCAGGGTGTCCTTAAGGACCAGTTCCCAAAAGATCATTGATATATCAGCCTGGTTCAGTTAGCCTCTGTTTCTTCTTTGTAATTCCCTGGATAAAATGGAAGTTCAAGCAAATCGAGATGGTTAGCAAAGTCGTTTATCATTCCAATTTCACATTCCTTCCTTTTGGTCTAGAGAGTCATTTGACTTTCTGAAGACCAAGCATGGCTAGTTTAGGGCTCTGTAGGCTGATACCCTAAAGCTACAGGGGACAAGAGAAAGAATTTGGTGGCTTTGAGGCACTGTGCAATGAAGTTAGTGATGACGCCGCAGATGAAAACAGGTCCAAGGAGAAAGATGATGATTAACATGATCAGTGGCAAGACTAAGGAATACAACTAAGAGGCATTGGGCAGAATCCCCTTAATTGATTCCCATATGTTTCCTGGTTGTTTGTTTATGCTGTGAAGCCATTTGGCTTATTTGAAGACTTCCTGGATATTGGTTTCGACTTGTCCAGTGGTGTTATCCAAGTACAACAGGATATTTTGGCAACAGCACAGAAGCCTCCTTTTTTTGCAAGTAAGTAATCTAAAGCTAATTGTTTGTCCATGACTGCAAATGAATTGAGAGAGGTAGTTAGTCCTTGCAGGGCTTGCCCTGTTTTTACAGCTTCAAGGGTGGCACTGAGGTTGCAGATGATATATTCTTGGTATCCAAAACCTATCTAGGGTGATAAAAGTGCAAGTCCAAGCCCTATTCCAGCAAGAATTAAACCAATATACCTTTTATCTTGGGTGGGAGAAGTAAAGTTATAAGGGTGGAAGATGGGGTCTATTACAGAGCCAATTGTGCATTGTCTACTGTGCTCTAGGTCTGTGTGAAGTCAAGGAAATAATGCTACAGGTCCTTGAGTGGTATTACATAGGAATGCAAAACCTGGGGGAGAGACAGAGAAGACTTTGGTCCATGAGGGAATCTGAAACATTTAGAAAGTTCAGGTTGACTTTGGTGAGGACAGTTGAACAAGGTTTGGGAGTGCTAAGGGCACATCTTCAGTTCTGGGGGAAGGTCTATTCACTTCTTGGGCATTACCAATGGTTTGACCTTCTGAATTGGTAGTGCAGATGAAAACGTTCATGCTATAAATAAAGAAACAGGGGAAGGGTGTTTAGGAGGGAGTCATAATAAGACCTCCAAAGGGAAGTGAAACAGGGTGTCTTCTTGGAGGCCACTTTCACCACTGGATCATACTAGGGACTCCCCTTGGGAAAGATTGTGCTGGGAGGATTAGAGAGAGGTATTCCATAAATAAAGGATTGGGCTATTTGAGGGTTGTTATGACAAACCCAGCATTTTGAGAGATTAAGTCCATAGTTGATAATTTGGGACATGTTAAGGATAAGGTTGGTTTTCCACTTGTAGGTGGGGTGGAGGAGACAGAGTAGGAAGCAAAAAAGTGGTGTAGGTGTCACTTTAGTTAGACAATGGGGCTAGAAAAATTGTGGGAAGATAACATTTGCTATGATCTAGATAGAGGCAGTGGTGCTAACTACAGCAAAGATAAAATGACCAACAAGGGTCCCTAGGGAAACAGTTAGGTTGTTCTTGCTCTTGGGGAAGAACTATGCATTTGTTAACTACTTAGTTAAGAAAAAGAGACAAAAGGAATTTTAAGTATACACAGACTATGTCCAGAGTCTTGGTTGAGCTGCCTATGTCAGATGCCGACTGCTTCTGGACCCAGTAGATTCACAAGGTCAGGTGTCCAATGCTTTCAGGGGTCCACTCGGGTGATGGGGCTGGTTTTAGGTGCAATAAGTGAATCCAGAAGTTGATTCTTCGAAGCTTTGTGGCACTGGAGCTGGTAAGGAAGACTTGAAAGTATCCTTTCTACTGGGGCTCATATCCATGCTTCAGATGCCATTTCCAATACACCCAATTTCCTGTTTGCACAGGCAGTTGAGAATTGGGGAGATCTGTAGAGAGAGACCCAGGGAAATAAGGGCATGGTTCTACCAGTAACTATCTTGTAAGGGAAAAGTTTGTGAGAGCCGAAAGGGCTTCCCCATAAGTTCATGAAGACTATGGGAATAACTTTAACCAGGGGAGGGAAAATTGTTCAGTAAATTTCCTTAACTGCATTTTTTTAAATAGTGATACTTTATTTAGTCATTTTACCTAACAGTGTTTTGATTAGGCCACTGGTGTGTTCTACTAGCCCTGGTGATTGGGAGTGAAGGTAAAATGGAGGTGCTGCAGGATGGGTGAAGTTGATAGAAGTTTGGAGAGGGTTTGCTCTCCACAGTGAGTGCCACAGTCACTATGGATTTCTTGAGGACCTCCCCACCAGGGAATGATTTTCCCAACAGAATTTTGGCTATGGCTATGGCAGTTGCTTGTCTTATAGGAAATATCTCTACCCACTGAAAGAACATCCAGACCATAACAAGGCAACAATCAGATCCCAGACAGGGAAAAAGTTGCATTAAGTCAATTTGCCAGATCTCAAAAGGCCCCTGAGGTGGTGGGAACTTTCTGGGAGCATGATGAAAGGGTCCAGTGGGGTTGTATTGAGGTCAGAGGCTGCAGCTTGCAGCTGCTTTTTGAGTTGTAGATTTAAAATTTCCCCACTAGTACTTTCTCGCAAGATTTCCACGTTTACAAGGAGGTCAATGGGTTTGCATGTGAAGGTGAGTCTTCATTAGGTTAGTGAGGACATCTGGAAGGACAAGTAGACCATTGGGGTCCAATGAAAGTCCAGCCTGGGGATCTTACGTCCCACTTGGTCCTCTAGATTTTTGAGATCTGGGGCAAGCACAGCCTGCTGGGCCCATAAAATATATTTTAAGGACAGCTCCTTGGGGGCCATCAGCACAGTGCAGATGGGGAAGGCAGGCTGGCTTGGGAAGTTCCAATAGTTCACTATGTGTTCCACACCTGCCCTTTGGTGAGCTGCAGTATAATGTCAGGTAGCACATTTCTTCAGCCTTCTTCTGAATCAGCTCTGCTATTCATAGTTTTCACTATCACTATTGTCTTGGGGAACATAAGACTTTGGAGAAACTCACTTACCAAAAGCTTGATTTTGATGCGGTGGTCAAGGGACATAAGGCAACTTCCATGTTTCCAGAGCATGTGAAAGCCATGGGCTACCCCAAAGGCATAGCGACTATCCCTGTAAGTGGTGACTGCTTTACCTTTGCCAAGAGGCAGGCCAGTGTAACCTCTGTGAGTTCTGCCTGTTGAGCTGAGGAAACCTCTGTGAGGGGGTGATGTTCCACAATCTCAGAAGAGGTTGTTATTCCATAACCTGCAACTAGATAGCCCTTTTCATTACAAAAGCAAGATTTCTCTGTAAACCAGACATAGGTTCTTTCAGAGGGGTTTCACTGAGATCTGGTATTGGGCTAAGAACTGAGTCGAGAAGGATGACACAGTTATAGGGCTCAGTGTCATCTTTGGTGGGAGTCAGGGAGACAAGTGGCAGAGTTGAGTTTTGATGCGCTCAATTGAAATGTTAGGGTAGCTTAACAGGGAGGCCTATAGGTATACCAGATGGCTTGCAGAAAAATGCTGGGCTTGGTGGTTGTTTAACAGAATCTCCATGGTATGAAGCACAAAAATTGTGAAAACCATATCTAGGGTTACTTCAGAGATTCCCTGAGCCAAAGTCCCAGTTATAGGCAGGATGAAAGTCTGGAGTTACTACATCCAAGGTCTGACTGTAATAGCAGATGGGACAATAATGATCAGCATGTTTTTCCTCCTTTTTCATTTCACAAGATGCTAGAAGGGGAGAGGGGTAATTAGGAAGCCATAAAGAAGGGGGTTTTTAACAGTTCTTGCTACAGAGAGTGGAATGCTGAAAGGGGGTCATAGTGAGAAAGTTTCAGGGTGGAAATTTTTGAGGGTATTGTAAAGGGGCCGTGCTGTGGAAAAAAAGGAGGGGACCCACAAATGGCAGTATCCAGCCAATCCAAGAAACATGCGGAGTTGTAGTTTGGTGGTGGGTTGGGGAAAATTAAGGATGGCCTAGAGATGGGAGTGTTCTAGCAAAAGTCCTTCAGAGGAGAGGATATGAACAAAGAACTTAACAGAGGTTTGGGCAAACTGAAGTTATTCTTCAGAAGCTTTGTGCTCTTTTTGATGCTGAAGAGGTCAGTAGTGTTAGGGAGTCTTGAATACCGAATTCAGCAGAAGGGGACTAGATCATAGACATATTGGAGCAGAGTTAATTGAGAAAAAGAAATGTTAGCAAGGAAAGCAGATGTGGCTCAAACTATTGAGTTCCAACTTACCACATGGGAGGTCCCGGGTTCAGTTTCTAGTGCCTTCTAACGAAGACGAGCAAGACAACGAGTTGATGCAACAGGCTGCGAGGCAGCGAGCTGAAGCAACAAGATGATTCAACAAGAGACACAAGGAGGAAAACATAATGAGAGACACAACAAAGCAGGAAGGGGAGGTGGCTCAAGCAATTAGGCTCCTCCCTCCCATATGGGAGGTTCACAGTTCGGTTCCTGGTGCCTCCAAAAAAAAGACCAGCACACAACAAAAAGACACAGCAAAAATGCAAACAATGAGGGGATGGGAAAAATAAATAAAATAAATCTTAAAAAAACAGATTATTAGTAAGATCTTGTTTTAATACTTGGGAGAAATAAGAGGGGGACTCCATGTATCCTTGGGGAAGTACAGTCCAAGTATATTGTTGGTTATCCCAGGAAAAGGTAAAAGGATATTGGCTCTTAGGTGAAATCTTTACAGAGAAGAATGTGTTACAGAGGTCTACACAAGTAAAGAATTTGGCCTTGGGGTGGGGGGTTAAGGAGTATATGTGAATTGGGAAGCAACAGGTGCTTCAGGTATAACAATAGCATTAATAGTGCTGAGATTGTGGACAAGCTGACATTTGATTGTTTGGTTTTCATACAGGGAAGATGGGGTGTTGCACAAACTGGTGCAAGGAATGATAAGACTTTTAGCAAGTAAATTTTGAATTATAGGTCTGGCTCCCTCAATTGCCATTGGGCTTAGGGAGTATTGTGGGGAAGAGGTGAGGGAAACAGTGGGCTTTACTTGGATAATAATTGGGAGGAGCACTGAGGATATGGCCAAAGTCCTGGAAACAATAGTCCATAAAATGAAGGGAATAGAAGCATGGGGTTGAGTGGGAAGGGCCCAGAAGTGTGCAAATTAAAGATCAAGAGGGAATCTGCAACTGTTAGTGAAATTCTTCCCTTTGTTTGAAAAACAATAGATGCATAAAGCCTGGAAAGGAAGTCTTGCCCTAGGAGATAAGTATTTGAGTTGGAGGAGAGGAGAAAGGGGTGAGTTCCAGTAAGGCATGCAAGTGGGAGAGGCTTAGAAAGGGGGGCAGCCCTCTCAATCAGAAGCAGAGTGGGCATCACCATACAAAAGTCCTCAAGATTGGGGAATGAACAAACATCAGAGGGGAATGCAACTGTGGATCAAAGTAAACTTACCACAATTCTATTAATAGAAGAATTGTAACATTGATATAAAGATAGTGGTCACCAGAGATTCTGAGGGGAGGGAAGGGGAAGAATAGGTTTAACATGGGGCATTTGGGGATATTGGGATTGTGCTGCATGACTTTGCAATGATGGATACGGGCAATTATACATTTTTCAAACCTATGGTGCAAAGAGTAAACCATAATGTAAAACATAGACTATGGTTAGTAGCAGTACTTCAATATGTGTTCACCCATTGTAACAAATGTGCCACACTAATGAAAGATGGTGTTAATGGGGGACAGTGTGGGAGGGGAAGGGAGTGGGGTATATGGGAATCCCCTATATTTTCATTGTAACATCTCTATAATCTAAAGCTTTAAAAAGGGGGGGGGGTGTGCTGAAAAAGGATACTTAGCAATCTTGACAACAGTATAAAACTTGGTACAACGGGGAGGCTCTTGGGGCAATAAAGTGGGCTTAGGACAGAGAGTAGACCCTGAATCAATGAGGACAGAAAGGGGGCTACAACAAAAGGTCATTGAAATGAGCCCATGAGCCTGAGATGAGTGGCTGAAATGGTAGTAGTCACATAGATGTTAATCTCCCTGTAGCACCCTCATGCTGAAAAAGCGTGATTGAATGGTGGGGGTGTTAGACTGGTTTCTTATAGAGGAGGATTTCTGAAAAATCCCTCTTTGTGATATTTATAGGAACATTCGTTTTGGGGCCAGGAGGGAGGCAGCCATGAGGGTGATTGGAAGACAAGCTGGGTAATGGGTGCCCCTGTCTAGACTGGAGTTGACTTAATTGCAGCTGTAAAACTTTATTTAGTCTTTTTCTCTGTTACATTGCCTGAAATTGGGCAATGGTACGAAGGAGGGAGTGATGGTTAGGCTAATGTGTCAACTTGGTCAGGTAATTGTGTCCAGGTATTTGGTCCAGCAAGCCCTGGGCTAATTGTAATACAAGAGCATTTATGAACTTCAATTACCAGTGAGTTTACTGCGTGGATGGCTGATTGATTACACCTGCATCAATCAGGGAGATTGCATCATCAATGGCTTACGCTTTTATCCAATCAGTTGAATACCTTAAAAAGGGAAATGATTCAGAGACATTCAGAGAGAATTTCCCAGCTCATCGTTGGACAGGCAACTTCTCTCAGAAATTCATCAAGGACCTTTCATCGGACTTTCATCGGAGCCCCTTGTTTGCAGGCTGCCTGCGGAACCTGGACTTGTGCATCTCCACATTCGCATGAGAGACCCTTTTAAAATCTGGTATTATTGACAGATATCTCCTATTGATTCTGTTTCCCAAGAGAACCCTAACCAATACAGAGGGTTTGAGTTTCAAGAGTTTGCCAGTTAATAATATTGTGCATGACCAGAGTAAAGAGTTCAGCATGGAGGCCTTCCAAAAGCATGGAGTGATAATAACAGCTCCGGGATAGCTATGATTGAGTCCCAAGTTTGCATCATAAGCTTCAATGAATTGGAAGTAATATTCATAGACAGAGTCCCCTTCCTTTTGCTTTATGGCATGGACCTTTGAGAAGGCAACAGGTCGAGGGTGTCTAGTAAAATTTTTGTGATAGGTTGAGCCATACCCCAATGCTCCTCAGGGGTCCATTGCTGTTGAAGGTAGGACTGAATGTTAGATATGCTCCCGGTAGTGAACCATTGCAGAGCATGTCCTTGGCTAACAGCAAGTTGGGCTAATTGAAGAAGGCTGTGAACTCCTGGCTTACACATAAAACAAAAATTTCAAACTGCCCGCAAAAGCTAGCTGGGTCTTCATGGGGTTTGAGGAGGTTCTTAGAAAAACTGGCCAGTTCATTTAGATTCCATGGAGCATAAGTATAATGGAACACATCTCTAGTTCCATTTTCTTGATTCCAAACAACACAGGATCTGACTTTAAAGGGAAATTGAGGAACACGTTTGGGGCAAGGAGGTTTAACTTCTTGAATAAAAGGAAGGGGAGGATGATCAGGGTTAAGCAAGGAAGGGGGGATAAAGGAGTTTAGGAGTTTTAGGCATGGAATCAAAGCCACAGATTTTACTTTTAGTATTTTCAGAGGTCTTGAGTTTCTGCTTTTAAATCTTCAAGGTCATGAGATTCTGTTTTAAAATCCTTTACAAGATCATGAGTTACAATTTTAAGGTCTTTCATTTTTTCTTTAATAGATTAGAATAGACCTTTGTGCTCATGTTTGCTGGCTTCTAAAAGGCGTTTTTTAAATGCATCCCATTCTGGGAGCTTAGTGGAACCTTTTGATGAGCTCAACTTTCTCTAAGATAATTAAGTTTGGAATAATCAAAATATCCCCATTGCAGCCTGGCAAATTAGGGGTCATCAGAGGTTAATTTTGTCCATTTAGTTAGAAATAGGCCCCAAATTAGAAAACATAAAATGAGCAGCCTTCATTTGTGGAGAAGCTTCCTGGGTAGTAACTGACTGGCTGTTTCCCATGGTAACAGTGGAGAAACAGTAGAGAAACAGAAGAGAATTCTCTTACTTGACGGCTGAAAGCAGAGGCTATGACCAAAGGCCCAACCAAACTTTAGCTCAATAAACTGATTTTGACCTCAACTGCAACATGATGGGAGTTGGAAGATCTGAGAGGGGCTAGCTGAGTAAGGCAGGTGATGAATGGGAAAGGATGGAAAGAAAAGGATTCCTGCAGGTACTGTGCTTATCTCCAGACATCAGAAGCATCCCAGCACCCATCCACCTTTGGATCCCACTTCTGTGCACCAAGTACTTTTCTGAAGAAATAAAATAGACTTAAAAAGGGTATGTAGAGCAAGTTTATTGAGCTAAAGTTGCATTAATGCAGGAACAATACCAAAAGAGGTTTCTGCTCAAAAGATTGAGCTGGAGGAGCAGCTTATATGGCTGCTTGAGACAAAGGGAAGGTGTGAGGGAATGGGGAGGAATGAGGAAGACATGAGTTACAATGGGTACATGAGCTACATGAAACATGGGAGGATGTGGATTGTCTGGACAGGGTGTCCTTGAGGCCCAGTTTGTTAATTAGCAACTAGGATGTTGTCCTAAGATTGTGGCCATCTGGGGAAGATCAACAGATTTTGTTGATGTCTGCCTGATTTCTTTGTTACAGTTCCTCTTTCTTGGCAGGGGCAGGGGCAGGGGTCTTTATCAGCACCACAAAAGATAATTGAGATGTCAGTCTAGTTCAGTTAGCCTCTGTTTCTTCTTTGTAATTCCCTGGGTAAAATGGAAGCTCTAGCTTGTACAAATCAAGATGACTAGTAAAATCATTTACCACTCCATTTCACAGTATATATGCTATATATTCAACTGAATCAAATGAATGTGAGAAGTTTGAGGATATTTATAGGTGATAGATATATAGATTCCATGGGCATTTTAGTAGGAAATGGGTCAACAAATAAGTAGTCACAGTTTGGAAGTTTAAAAGATGAACTGTAATTTCTACAGAGAGACCTGGCAAGCATCAAGTGAGTCCATATCATATCCTCGTGTAAGTATCTGGTTATCACTTGTTAAAAAACATGTTCTTTCTCAACTTGTTTACATCCTAATTGTGGCCAATGTGTATGCAATGTTTTTGGAATTCAAGATTATTAACATAATTTCAATACACAACCCTACTGTAGAATGGACTTCAATTTTTTTAGATTATTTCATTTCTTTAAATAGTCCACTTGTTTTTATTAACTCTTCCTGTAAAAGATCTCTAGAATTGGATTGTGTTGTGTCTGAAGTCATGTCAGTTCTTGCAGATTCCATAGAATTCAATTCAAACTCCAAACTCATATGATGCCTTGAGACCTATGCCATACAAATGAAGTCCCTCATCAAGTAAAACACTTTGAATTTATGTCACTCAATTTATATTTATTTCTCTGAAATATATTGGCTTTAAAGAAATCTCAAAATCTCCAAGGTAGATAAAATCAGCATAAAACGTGTAAAATAAATCTCCTTCAGCATATTGCATGGTTCTCTCTTGTGTGATTGACTAAAAATTCCCCCCTCCAGAGAGAATAAAATGAACAACTTGCAGTTTTCTGTTTTCTTCTCTGCCATCTGTTTGGTTTTTTAAGGTGATAATAAGAATGAGGAACAAGGAGATTCATTGAAATGAATTTCAAATATGTCCAATCTGTGGATTATTTCACTAGAGAGTCCTAGGGGCGTTCTAATGCATATCTACAGTAAGTGTCTTGTAAATACTGATTTATGTGATGTTTCCTCCTAAACAAATAGATGCATGAATTTAAATTCCTCAAAAACAAATAGTATTACATTTACCTCTGTTTATCTAACACATGATATAGGCCCTAATCACGGTTAGGTATTTGGTAAATATTTTGTGTTTATAGTCCATGTATAAGAATTTGGGATGAAAGAATGATGACAGTAATGCAATGTTTTCTGATGATTATTGAATGATTAAGAAAATTATGTCTTTTCTACAGCTCTCATAGCCACAAGACCAGCATATGTATTTTTTCTGTTAATTTACTGAAGTATAAAATGGGGAACTAATAGTACCAAAACAACAGTGAGGTTAGAAGGAACAATATAGAGATATATATTATATTTAGTGTATTAAAGAATGAATGGGCCATATAAATATATTACTAAGTCACTTGTTTTGGGTTAGAGCTTATACTATTAATCTGTAGCCTGAATACCTGACCAGGCACATATATTAGAATTTGCTTACCTTAAATGCATACTGCTTTCTTTTCATAACTCTGATGATAATCCAATTTCTTCTACTGACAAGCTGAACAGAAAAATGGAGAAAATAAAAGTGCCTTTTGTTTCTTTCTTTTCTAGCATAAGAGATACTTAGAACTCTACTGAAATGTTAAATGTAAACATTGGAAGAGATATGATGCCCTTGACCTCTCCTACAAAAATCCACTCCCAAATCTAGACTTGTCCAAAGAGAATTCTGGGAAAATATGTAACTTCTAGCCCTTTCATAAATACATTTTTAAAACAATTTGTTGAAGTATATCATTCATACATGAATATATAAAAACTATAAGTGTTCAATAAACATGGTGAACTTACAAAATAAACATGCATAGCATCATACAGGGCTCCCACACGTCACCCCCCTCCCCACAAACACCATGCATTGCTGTGAAACATTTGTTAACAAATCATGAAAGAGCATCGTCAAATTATTACGACTAACTATAGTCCAGTATCTTCCTCACCTATACATTTTTTTAAGGATTTATAGATTTATTTATCTACTTTCATCCATTTTAACGCCCCTCTCCCCCCATTTTTGCTATTTCTGTGTCCATTACTGGGAAACTCTCTGTGTCTGTTTCCTGCCCTCTCTTCTCATCCTTCTCTGTCTTCACTGGGATATGATCCTCGGAACCTCTGATTTGGGAGAGAGGCGTCCTACCACCTGCTTCACCTTAGTTGCTGGGTTTTTGGTGCGTCTCCTTTTGGCTCTCCCTTGTGTCATTCTCCTGTTATGTCATCATCTTGTTGCATGGCTCGGCTGCACACCTGCGGGCATGGGGACTGGTGGCCCACGTGCCTTCTATATTTATTTTTACCGGGAGGTCCTGGGGATCGAACCCAGGTCCCTCATATGGGAGATGGACATCCAACCACCAGAGCCACATCTGTCCCCTGCTATATCTCTTAAAGTTGACCAAAGATACCCAGAGTTACAGTCTTTTCCCATACAGGATGGTCATATAATAAATTAGGCTTAGTTTATCACCAGCATTCTGAAAACCAGACCTAGGGAGAAAAACTAGGTCTGGGGACATGCATGGTTTCTAATATAGCAAATGTTTAGCCTACCCTGATTATCACAAAATCAGGACTGCGAGAATATTCACACATAAATATACATATCAAAGACTTCATTCTTTGAAATCAGTGGGTTAGGAGGAAGAACTTTTGAACTGTCAAGAGTTTTTGTATTGTCAACAGACTCCCACATATGTTTTTTCATATTAACTCAAATGGATTTTATAGTCAATCTGTGCTTTCACTTTAGTCAGTAGTTCAACAAAATCAGTGAAAATAGAGAAACATCCAACAAAAACTTCCACATGGTTGTATTTCAACCTTCTCCAACTTATGTATATTCATTTAGGACCAAAGAGATAGATAATTAATACCCTCAAGAACTTATAAAAAATTGTTGGATATTTATTCCAGAAGCCACAAAAAATAGCCTAATCAATGCAACAGTAATAAAACTTCTCAAAGATAATCACATCACTTATTGCCTTTTTTCTTATTATTACAATAGTTTTTTATCAAATTCAAAGATTAGACAATACTGTCTAGTTACAAAAATACTGTGCAATTCTGAAAATATAAATTGCCTCATGTGTTCCTCTTCTATATAATATCGAACATCATAATATCTAGCTTTTATAAAAAATAATATAATTACAGGGCTCCTAGATATTCATTCAGAACCATCAATATCTTCTATATTTGTGTACAAAAATTATTTACTGCATACTTTTTTATTCTTAATGTCTATTCAGTGAGTGCACTCTCCCCGGTAATCAGATTCGGTTTGAATATTTAATTGAACAATAACCATTAGATAAAATAAGATGTGACCCAAACTTTTCCACATGCACATGGTATTAAATCCCATTGCAATTTAATTTTTTTTCAATTTAATTTTAAAAGTGAGTTTATCCAAAATTTTAAAACAGAAAATACCTGCCTTCTAAAAGTTTTCCCCATTAATATAATTACTTCCACTGTATTTAATACAGGATGTCATGACTTTTGCCATAAAACAAGACAAAGAGATGAAAGATGGGAAAGAAGATGTAGATTATTATAATAATCTACACATATATACATACACACAATTAATGAAAAGAATTCAATTTCAAGTAGAAAACATGAGAAAATAAGATTACATTCAAATGAATAAATCTGATAAAAACTTGAGTTCGTCATAGAAAAAAAAAAATCCTTTAAAGCACCTGCAAGAATTTCCTGTAAATACAAAGGTGTACTACTTTTATGTATAAGAAGTCATAATATAGCAAATAAGTACCTGTTCTCCAAGTTAATTAAGGTCCACCAGTACCTAAGTCAAGTTTAGAAAACTTTATTGTTTTAAAAGAATCATTGCAATCCAAAAGTAAGAAGAATGTTCTAATAAAGTACTGTTTCTAAAATTCAAAACTATTTGTTTTGCACTTAGATATTTAATCCACAGGAAATTTATGTTTGTTTGTAATATGAAATAGGGGACTAATTTTCCAAATTTTCTCTTGTCTTCATAGAAAATCTTTTCTGTAAGCACTGTTCATTTTAAATATTTCTTCTCCTATTCATTTGTATTGTCAAAATAGACTAACTTTTTTTATTATGTACATGAATTTCTGAATTCTCCTCTGTGGTTGTTTGTTTATCACTGAGCCAAGATCTCAGTTCCCTAGGATCTAAAGCTTTAAAAGAAGCGTTAATACCTAGCAGGATGCTGTTTCTCATAGCCTAGCACTTCTTCCTTTTCAAAATTTTCTTGACTATTCTTGACTCAATGTTGCATATGAATTAAGAAGCATCTGTCAAATAACATGAAAAATTACTTCATTAAGCTCTTTGCTCAAAGGTTATCCCATCTAAATCTACACTCCTGTTTAACGTTTCTACATGGGTTTCATGTCATATATATGATCTATTACATATTGCATGGACTATCGCACACATTATAAAATATAAATTATACATTTTCTATTATATATTGACATTGTTTATTTCACTGTCTCCTTTACTGAAATATAAGCTCTATGAAGGCATGGACATTGTTAATATCTGTCATTTTTGTATAGCTAGCAACCACAACATTCCCTAGCATGCAGTAAACTCTACACAAATAAGTACTACTACAACAAATGTGTGGATGCAATCTACCCCCACGTACCCAGATACTTGTTTCAGGAAGGTAGCCTTAAGCCAAATTGCCCATAGCATTCCCCTGATGGCTGTTATTGATTCAAGAACAGCATGTAATCTCAACTGGCTTATTCAGCGTGAAAGAAAAGACTGTTCCATTAATAAGGGATGTGATTTCCTCAATCTTGCACAGATGGAAAGGAAAGTGTGTGATTACAGTTGCTTATACACTGCTGGTATTATCGTGTGACAATAAAAGAAGTGACCCTGAAGACAAAATGAGCACTCTAATGAAAGCAGAACAGAGTTACTAGCAAAGGTAACTATAAGGAAATTGGCCCTGAATTCAGAACGCACAATTCTTGGCTCCTGCTTTACCTTTGAACATGTTGCTAATTTTTAGATTACAGATTTTTAAAAAATTGAATAAGCAGTTTGAGCTCACTTTATTATTACTTGCAGTTGAAGACACCTTACCAGAGTGTGATCCAGGAGAACCCTTGAAAGAATTTGCCACCTGCATTAGGAATGGCTGATTTTCCCTAAGCCTTCCGATTTGGGAAATGTCAGGCCAAGGAGAGGAAAAATGATGGTGATTTTCCTACGTGAAATAAGAAAAATAGAAACAAGTTCACTATCATCAGTACAGGGGCAATCTATCCTTTCAAATCCTTAAAGGCTGCATAGCATTGATATCACAGTTACAGGCTCCAGATTCAGACAAAACTTAGAATCTCAAACATACAACTTACGAGTTGTTGGCTTTTAAGAAAATTTGTAAGCAACATTTCTTTGCAAATTTTGAAACCACAAAAGCTGTTAATAATTATGATAATATTAAAAAATTATGTGAGAGAAAGGTTATAGGCTATCACTGGTAGAGTTTTGAGAAAATATCTTTATGGTCAAAAATAATTATGACAATCTACAACAGTGATGGTCAAATAGTGACTTGTGTTTGATAAAAAGAATGACGCTAATAGGAGAAATAAATGATGAAAAAATCATTTGGCTGTTTTATTGTTATTTTTTTTTTAATATAAATTGTTTCATTTTATTTAAATATCTCAATGTAACTGTTTAATTACTTGTAGTTTTTAAAAAGTGATTTCAATGTTGAACTTGGGTCATATATTTTTCTTAAATTACAGTCTGTTTTATGAGATTATTCTATGTTTCATGTTTTTAATTATTTTTATTAGCAAAGTTTTAAGTTTACAGAAAAATCATCAGAAAATAGTTCCCATATAACACCCCCCTCACATACACAGTTTTCCCTATTATTAACACTTTGCATTACCATGATAACTTTGCTATAATTGATGAAATGATATTATTAAAATTGTTCTATTAACTATAGTCCATAGTTTACATTAGGGTTGAGTGTGCTGCACTCAACCCTAATTATTTTTATTCGAGTAGCATATATACAAACTAAAATTTCCTCTTTTAACCACATTCAATAGATAATTCACTGGTAATTACATTCACCACTTTGTACTATCATTACCATCATCCATTACCAAAACTTTTCCATCACCCCAAACAGAATTTTGTACCAATGAAGCATTAACCTCATTCCCTAATCCCACACCAATCCCTGGTAACCTGTATTAGTGTCTGTCTCTACATCTTATTTTTTTGAGAGAAGAAAACATAGGCCCAGTAAGTAGTGAGTTTGTGGCAGAGAAATCATGAAATTAAGTTACTTAGTCACATTGAATTTCTATCACTCAAAGTCTGTGTAATTCCTTAAAATGGGCCTTAGCTTTCATATTTAAAGAGATAAGAAGTCATTAAGAATTTTTGAGTAGAGGAATGATACTATCTGACTGACAATATTAAACATTTTCTTCTAAGTGCTGTGTTGAGAATAGAAATGGGAAGGAGTGAGTGTGGAAGCAGAAAGATCACTTAAGAGATCATGTAATATTCCAGGGAGGGAAAAGAAAAAAAAAGTTCCATCTTTAAGAGGAGTATAAAATATTATGGATAGTTTTATTAATGCTCCATGAAACATTACCACTTTTGTGGAATTACATTTTACTATTTCTCTATATTTAGAGAACAAATCTACGTGTCATGAGTATTACACCTTTATTTCACATATGTGACTCTTTCAAATCAAATGAGTTTTTGAACATTCACCTCATCATTGAAAAAAATGTAAACATAATGAAATTTCAATACATTGAATTACTTATAATTGTTTGCATTAACATTGAAAATGGGATTATAATAATTACATAAACAAACTTTTGATATTGACATTTATCCATGTAAAGGGGCGATTTCTTTGATATGTGGGTGTCTCTGCCTTTCTCTCTCCCAAACCTAAAATTAAAAATAAAACACCATGCTTACTACCTTCCCACCACAACACAGCTTCCAAAGAATTGTATCCTTGTCATCACGTTTTTACATATTTTGAGATACAGTGCTAGAAGCAGCAGATGTACTGGAAGACAGGAGAATAGGTGAAACAAGAAAGCAAAATTTAATATATATAACAAGCAAAAAGATCTCTTTCTGTATTCCTCAACTCTCTCCAACCCTAAGTTTTTCTTCTTTGAAATATCTAATTCAAAACTACAAATCACTTATTTGGGTAAAAATGCATTAGTCTCTTTCCTATTAGTCAAATTCACATGAGTTAATCTTAGGTCTGCACATGATTTTATCCATGAATATCTCTAGTCACTTGAAGGAATAATCTTATCTTACCTGATATTGTAACTTAACAAATTACATTTAAACTAAATTTGAAGAATACTATCAACAGGAGAGGTTGTTTTTCCCTGCATGGAGAGTGTGAAAAGAGATGGAAGTGAGGCAAAGTTAGTAAATCCCTGTCCCAGGGATTTTATTTTATTTTGTTCTCTGTTTATTTTGTACTTTATTATTCTGAAGGGATATCTGTACACCTTCAGTACATCAATCATGTTTCTAGTATATGATGTCAATTAAGGAAGTCATGGGTAGCAAAACAAGTATTTGGGTCAGTAGAATGGAGTATGAATTTCTCCTTTTATTGACCGATAGCCAGTTTGATTTAAGTTTCCATCTTTTGGTTAATACGCATCCAACTATGGCAGGCATATTAACAGAGACACTCTGACTTTAATAACTAATTGAAACTCAAAAATCTGAGACGTGGACATTTTCATTAGTATCCATATTTAGAGAGATAGCCAGTTGATGTCACTAAAATACCTCTATATATGTTTCCTATGACCATGGGCGGGGGCGGGAGGGGGTTCTGTGGGAAAAAAACTGTTAAGAGTTATACTCATTAAAACCCCACATTCTGTCATACACTCAACTTTACCAACCTCTTGTCCATAATCCACAATTTTCTCTTAGCCAATTTTCACTGCAATTAAAACATTCAAACATTAAAAATTTTTACCTTTGAGTTAGAATTTAACCAGCCCGATCTCTGAAACCTACATTGGTCGCTTTTTATAATTTTCTCCTTTTTCTATGAACTGTCAAATTCATGCTTGCTATTTTTATCTCTGGTTATAAAAGTTTATGGCAAATTGCCTCTTCAATAATTTCCTTTCATTTTTTAGTAATGCATATTGTCATATATGGCATAACTGGAGTTGACTGAGAATATCATGCACTTCTTAAGATATATACACACATATTATATATGTTTATATGTATATGTATATATAAGCAGAATAATGACATCTCTTCTCTCCAAAAAAAAATTTCCAAGCCTAGAATCTGTGAATATGTTAACCTACTTGGCAAAAGGAACTTCGCATATGTGATTAAGGTTAAGGATTTTTAATTGGGGAGATTATCCTGGAATATCTAAGTGGGGCAAACAAATGTAATCACTTGATCCCTTAAAAACAGAAGACATTGGCAAAACAGTCAGTCAGAGAGATGGGGCAGAAACAGGGGGCAGAAGAGATGCATTAGCATGAAAATCCTGGAGGTTGATGGCTCTGAGATACAAGGCACCATGCTCAAGCTCCTGAGACAGGCATCTAAGTGCTAGGAGTTGAGAATGGTCTCCAGCTCGCAGTCAGCAAGAAACAGGAGCCTCAGTCCTACCACTGAATGGAACTAAATTCTGGCAGCAACCTGAATAAGCTTGGAAGGGGATTATTTCCAGCCTTCCAGAAAGGAAAGTAGTCCTGTCAACAGGACTACTGTTGATTTTACTCTTGTGAGACACAGAGAAAAGAAAACAGCAAAACCATTTTGTGCTTAGATTTCTGACCTATGAAAATAGTAAAATATTAAATGAGTATTGTTTTAAGTCATTCTGTTTGTGGTAATTTATTATAGCAGCAATAGAAAAGTAATTCATACAATTGCCTTCATTCCTCCTTTTCTCCTTCCCTCCTTCCTTCTTTTCTTCCCTTCTGTTTTTGTTTTTCACTCATAAAAATTAACAAAAAGAAGACACAAGGAAGCTGTAGTTGAGTTCAGTAGTCAAATTCCTTTGCCTGGGGGATCTTTAACTTTTTTTTATTTTAACTTATTTTTAATATGTTTGTTTCTCTGGATCCTTTTGTTACCACACTCTCTCTTTCTAAAGTATTGGTTCACATTTTGGATGTCAATTTTCTTCTGTAAGAGAGTTTTGTTCTTTAATTCCTCCTATGGCATCTTGGGTATTTCCCCTCTTATTTTACTTTCATTTCTGCCATCAGTTATGTTTCCACATTAAAAAATTTGAGTTCAAAGTACACGTGCATATCAGGGTAAAATCAGGGAAAAGCCTCCAACCTACACGTACCACACTTTCCATTATACCTTAGAAGCATCAATGCCTAACTCTTTAAAAAGAAATACTGCAAGAGAGAGTCACCTAGTTGCAGAGAGGGAGATAGTGATGGGCATTCCTTAGGTGAGGTAAGGGGATGCAGTGTAGTGGTCAAGAACACAGACGTGGGGTCCAGACTGCCTGGGTTTGAGTCCTGGCTTAACCACTTGTGAAGCAGACAAATTATTTCACCTTTTTTCTTCTGTATCTCTTCCCCTCATCTGTAGAATGGGGCCTCTACCCAGTATCATAAGGATGCTATGAAGAAGAATAAATGAATGAATAAGTGCTAAGAAAAAAAAAAAAAAAAAAAAAAACAAAGTACACGTGCATTAATATACTTGTTACACGTGTGCGTTATTTATTTTTAAAACTCTAGAGAAATGTGATTTTTAACCAAATAAGAAAGAAGGTAGTTTATGCAAGTCACTGATGTTTCGTAATTGCTATTTTATACTTGCTTTTTTAAAAAAGTAAACTTGTGAGTTAGTTTTTATTTAGCATTTTTATATAGAAAAAGGAAATCAAGACTAGAGATGTAAGGGAATAATAAAGTAAAGAAATTGCCAATGTGGAATTCAACCCAGCACAATTTTACTTCAAAAGATCTGCTTTTTCAGCCATACAATAATGCCTTGTTCAAAGGCCTTAAACTATGTCTTCAAGTTTATTGTCTCAATTGTCCTGGGCCTCAGACAATGCTAGACATAGCAAAGGTGCTTAATATATATGCATTCCACAGACTTCACCAGAAATATGATGCCTTTTTTTCCCCAAGACCAAATCAGATTAAAACAACAGAAGCCATTAAAACCATGGTGTCACCCTTTAACATTCCCTGTAGGCTTCATCTCCCCAAAGACTCCCTCTTAGATGCTCGGTAGAAGAATTTGTAATTTATGTCTTTCTTCCATTTACATAAACTGTATCTCTTCTTATTGTTGTAAAGTAAGGTAGGATAGTGTTTTAGAGCATATTTCCGAATCATACTGTTTTGTGCATTATGACTTGCTTTTCCTTTCTGTTGTCTGGAATTTTCCTTCCCACATTTCCACAAAGCTACCTCCAAGTCTCAATTCAGGTTTTACATTAAAAATCACCTCCTTAGATAAGTTTTTCCAGCCATTGTCTTCTACCCCACTTTTTGCAATTTTTATAATAACATCTATCACTCCTGAAACTATATGTACACACATATATACATATGTTTTCTTTCTGCTTATTGTTTTTTTCTCACTGCCCCACACAGTGAGAGGAGATGCCTCTCCTGCCTGCTCATCAGTTTATCACCATGGTCTAGCATGTTTATAGTTTCACTAAAAACAACAAATGATTATAAATATATATTATCTGACCTTATGTAAATGCTTATATGACGCACTTCTCTATAAATATCAATACTAAATGAAAGTAGTTATCATAAATCTGGAGAAAAAAGTATTTTTAGAGCTGCAGCCCTATTTGAATGATAGCATTGCTATTACCTCAGAAAAGGCACTAGCTCTGCTTCTGGTCTTATGAAGTTGAAATGCCTTTTTCTTCAGCATTTTTTAGAAAAATTACTGTCACTCATATATGTTCATTTCCAAAATCTCAACTTCTATTAAATAAGAATAATTGACAGAGTTGCTCTGTAGAAAAGTGAGACATTGAATTGTGATAATCACTCGGAAAATTTCCTCATTCCTCCATTTTCATTTTGGTTGAGAAGGAAAGAATCCATATTTGTGAACTTAGTGGGTTTAAGTTGAACAAAAATACTTGTTGCAATTCTGTTGGAGACATAGTGTCTTCTCTGTAGCAGTTTTTCATTTTGATATAATTAGGGAGTTCAGTACCATTTATAGTAGATGTAGGACTTCAATACTTCCTTGCTATAGAACATTGATATTTCGCACCTTGACTTTTCTTGCAAATGGACTCCAATGTAAGAAAACCTGTATTTTACAAGACAGTCATAAAAGACATAAACTAGCTAATTGTTCTTAATTTATTATTCATAGAAACATAAATGTGTTCTTGCTATCCACAGCTATTAATTCTCTAAATATGTATATTCACATCTGTCCCACTTACGCTAATTCCTCTCTTCATCTATCTGTCTTCGCCTTACCTCATCTATCATCTGTCTGTCTATCTATCTATCTATCTATCTATCTATCTATCTATCTATCTATCTACCTACCTACTTACCTACCTACCTATCATCTATCTCTGTGTAAAGCAGCTAGCTTTAACAATTGGTTTTGGAAATAAGCATACATATACAAATTAGATGTTTGTTATGTTTTTGGTGATAAATAAAATCTAGTAAGCCCAACACAGAGCTGTCAGTGCTAAGCTCCATGTTAGCAAAACCAAAATCTAAGATTCAAGTCTCTGTAAATGCTTGGATTGCCCAGAAAACAGAATTTAAATTAGCTATTACCAACTCCCTATTCTTACCTCAGCTAACATCCTCATTGAGAAACAACTGTCTGCACTAACCATATTAGGATATACAGTCTGCATTAACCAACGAAGATTTCTTCCCAAAGTACTCCCTGGTTCTGTCTATAAAAGCTAATTGCTTTCTCTGTTCAGTGGAATCCTTCTCCACCTCATGGTGATTAGAATCTCCCCAATTCATGAACTGGTACAATAAAACTCTCTGAGATTTAACCGAATTTTGCTCAGGTTTTTATTTTCACAGTTATTTTGCTGACCATGAAGGCACCTGAAGAAAACTGCTGATGATTCTGTGAGTAACCTGAAAACCAGGCCTAACACCCATGGGAACCCACTGTGCACACTGTCCTTTGTGCTGTCTTGTGGGAACCCATTTTGTATATTGCCCTTTGAGCTGTTGTGTCAGAATCACTAGTGAGTTGCCCTTGGTTTCTGCTCCCCTCTTTTTTATTCGAGCTCTCTTACCTCACTGAGTTCCTGTCCAGGTGTTAGCAGGATGAATATACTTGCAGGTGGGTCACTTATAAGGGACCTGAGTCCCTACCCTTTCGTTTTGTTCACAGCATTTCTGTCGAGGTGTCCGCATCATTTTTGCTGCTGGCTTTCTATGGGATCTTCAAATTCTAAGGTCACCCCAGCATCTTTTATGTTTAAGAGTTATGGGGCATAGAGTTGCACCTACTTAACTAAATAGCAGAGCATCACTAAAGATAGTTCAAAATTACAATGGCCCTTATGGGAAACTTTTCAGCTGAATAAGGTTAGTTATCTTGGAAGTACACTTAAAAAAACAAGTTCCCGAATAAGACAGAACAAATGAGATATCTATTTCAATTAGTGTGCTGAGAAGTCCAAAATACTTCAAGACTTTAAAATAGCTTCCTTAAAGGACTCCTTAAAAAAAAGTGAATGAGAAATTAAAGACTCAACCCCTTAATGCCAGTGAGCATTCCGCTCACACCTCTCTCACTTCAACTGCTCCTTGTCTATATCCACATTTGCCTAAATAGCCCTTCTCTACTTACACACTACAGGAGTTACCCTACTTACTGATGAGGAAGTTAAATAGTTGTCTCTTAAAATTAGACACTTTACGTTTACCAGAGAACCAGCACAAATAACTTTCTCTCCATTGTCAAAGGTTGAATTAGGATGACAATCTAGGAATTTTCCAAGCCATGGGACATTCTATGGGGAATTTAAAATACTTATAGGAGCCTATGACCCTCGGCTGCCAGGCCAGATCTTTATAAATTAATCCACATGTTAGTCAGTCCAGGGGAAGCTCAAAATTAGATGTGCAAGGCAGACTGGCTGGAGCCTGAGAAAGCTGTTCAAAACCCCAAAATCTCCATGGTGCCGTCTGCCACAGACATGAAAAAGCTCAAAAAGTCAGAGCTGATTTAATTAAAAGCCATAAAGTTTTTCCAATATGCACTGATTGGTCATTCAAACCTGTAAACAAAAAAGGAATGAATCTGCAGTATATTTTAAAACTTGACCAGAAACATTTTTCTAAAACACTCAGGATTTAAAGAATAACTGCCAATACCCTGCCTGCATTGGTGGCTCTATTTGTAAATTACCTATTCCCCAAAAGAAGGGGCCTTCTAAAAAGACAAAGAATAGGTTGGGAGGCAATGGAATGTAATTGAACTTATAACTATGGCTGAATATTTTAAAAGGACAATAGAAACAGAAACAGATAAGGGGAAAAAAAAAAAAAAAAAAAAAAAAAAACAAAAACACTCCCAAATGTATGTCCTTGCAATTAAAATAATTACAAGGACCCAGACATAAATGAACTAATAGAGTTTTTCAAACCAATTGCAATTTCAAGTCCAGAAATCAAACAATTGCCTAGAAATAAGTGCTTAATTTGCAATCAGCCCAGCCATTGGAAGAGAGATTGCCTTCAGCAAAATTGAATAACAAAAACAAAAACTTTCTACCAGGGCATAAAAGAAACCCTGCTCAATGTTGATAGGGCTCTGGGAAGTCAGTGGGCTCTTCCTCATTATCCCTTTAAATGAGTAAGGGGAAACAATTAAAAAATAAATAGTGAATCATGTAAATTTCTTATAGATACTGGGTCCACACTTTCAACTCTGAATCACACACTGTTAAAACAACAGGTCTCTCAGAATTACAATCAAGTCGAGATTGTGGGGGTTAGCAATAAAGCTCAGTGGGAGTTCATTAATCAGGGTTCCCTAGGGAGAGAGAAGCTACAGGAGAAATCTGTAAATATTATGAGATTGTATAAAATTGTCTCATGTGACCATGGGAATGAACAAATCCAAATTCTGTATGACATGATATAAGCCAGGAACTCCAATGAAGGGCCTTGATGAGTGCCCCAGGAGAAGGTGGCTCTCTCAAGTAGAGATGGGAATTCTCTCTTCTGACTGCTGAAATCCTTCTCCTTTTAAGGCCTTGGATGAGACATCATTTATTGCTGAAGGCAATCTCCACAAAATGTATTCACAGTACAACTTGACCATTGCTTGCTTGACCAGACAACTGGGCACCATTTCCTGGCTAAGTTGACACATGAGCATAACCATCACAGGAGTATTTACCCCAACATTTACAATAAATGTATAATTTGTCAGCAGCACAACCCGAGGAAAACTGTCCCAATGGCCAGAGGTTACACTTACAACCCTTTGACTCTTTTGAACATTTACAACTAGACTTCATTCAACTGCCACTCAGCATGAATTATTACTATGTCCTAGACATTATTTACTTTGAAGATGGAGAGAGGGTTTTCCTTATCAAAAGGCAGATGCTGTAACAGTTGCTAAAAAACTTTTAGAAAAAATGTAACAGTTGTTAAAAAACTTTTAGAAAAAATGTACTCCCCACCTGAGGAATGCTTTCATTTATTTCTAATGACTGACGCACTCATTTTGCTGGACAGATCATTAAAGTTCTAATTAAGATTCTATAAACAAGTTGGCATTATCATTGTCCCCACCACCCTCAATCCTCTGAAAATGTAGAGAGAAAAAATGGTATATCAAACATAAATGGTCTAAATTAACTGAGGAAACCGGGTCACTTAGGTCAAAAGTTCTTCCACTAACCTTTATAATCATTTGCTGCACACCTATTGGGAAACTTAAATTTTCTCCCTAGGAAATTATCACTGAAAGACCTATGTTAATTGGCCTCATCTTAACGTTGATCCTCTGCTTCCTCACTAGGAAATAACTCAATATTGTAAATCTCTAATGACTTATGCAAAAGATTATTTCCAACAGGTGAAGGATGCATTTCAAGATCCAAATCTCTCTTAGACCCTTCACATTCTAACTTCCACTGATAAGGTATACTGGAAGCGACATCAACACAAAGAGTCCTTAAGCCACACTGGAAGGGACCTTAACTTCTGACCTTGCAGTCAAAATAGAAGAAATTGAACCTTGAGTTCACATCTCAGAACTTAAAGGGACTCTATCTTCCACCTATTGGACCTGTGACCAAACATGGGACATACAACTAAAAATTCACTAGGATGAGAAATAGATGGCTTCATGAGGTGGACAGCTTCCACTCAAGGTCACAGAATAAGCCCCCATGAACCCCCACATTCCTATCATATTCCTTATTACATTATTCTTTACAATTATGGTTGCATTTTTATTGTTTCCACACCCCTTTTACATACTTTTTCTATCTTGCTTAAAAACATTCTACCACCAAAAATATTTAAACTCTACTTGCTTATTTTTTTTTCCTTCTTGCTGTGGCCTGGAAAGACAATATTATCATTCATTTTCCCAAGGCCATTGCCAAAGGAGAATCTAACTGATGATTGGCTCTGTCATCACAAACCATGATCTGTACGTGATGTCAGAAGCCCAATTGTTTTCCCCATGACTAATCACACTCAGCTCCCAAATAACATCTTTATAAATATCACTGGTCCTCAGTCTCTCCTCTTGAGTCAGGAGAGCTACCACAGTAGCTGATTTCCCCTGCCTTACTTTTGTACAAATCAGAAAGACCATCATTTATATGCCATAACAAAGATCATGGCACAGTCATTAGCTGTGTACCCTTTCCCCTACATCCCTGGGCAACCTGGCAAGATGCAACAACTCCCAATATAATGAAAATAACAAATGGCTTGCTCATTTTTCCAGAGATATCCCTGAGATGACCTTGACATCTTTAGGTTGGGCTGCACCCCTCCAGAGTTTATTTTCCTTGTGGAGGAAATGAAACTACCAGTTGGGCTACTCTCTGCATAGGTTTTTGGACAGTGTCGGCACAATACACCCTCAGACACCTCCTTGTTCCCTGAGAAATTCATAATAAATTGGAAGTTTCACACTGGAATATCCCTTTAAATCTATGTTCCTAAACCAAATGAAAATTGCCTCTGGGTGTTACTAATGCCAAATGAACCTCTTTTTTTAGACTCCTACTACCTTGATTGGAGTTAACACCAATGAAACTATGATTAGAAATTTATCTGTAACTGTAGGAAAAATTACTGATTCCACTGCAAAGACTAATACTGCACAATAATAATCTTTAGATTCTTTATCTAGAATTATTTTAGATAATAGAATTGTGCTTGAATACTTGCTGGCTGAGCAAAGAGGAGTTTCTGCTATCCTTAATACCACCTACTATACTTGGATAAACATTTCTAGGGAAGTCGAAACACAATACGTGAAATAGTCAAACAAGCCACAGGCTCAAACAAGTGAGTCCTTCCTCAGGATAGTTTTTGATCTCTGATTTCACTTGGTTTGGTCCTGGGGTCCTTATCTCAGAAGCATACTCCAAACATTGGGCATTTTTCTACTTATAGTAGCAAAATTGATTCAATAAACCTCTTTGAGTTCTAGTCAAATTTTATTCAAGTTTTTAATACTTCATTTACTTGTCTATGCTTTTCATTTGTCTTTCCAATAGGAAGATAAGGCACAAATGTATAAATTTTTTACTTATTTGATGAAGAATTATGTATCAGGTGTCTTAGCTCTTTGTAAAATGACTTGCATGTAGCAATTTTTAAAAATATTTGTTGAATTTATTCTGTTTTTAGAAGAATTTTCCATTTCTCCATTTTTTAGTTTAGTTTTCAAAATAAAATTTGGGAGATTTGATTTACTTAAATTAATAACCCATACAGAGCAATGTTCTTATTTATAGTATAACAATAATGCCCATTATTTCAACTGAAAATATTTATATTAATCTTTTTATGTCTTCATATTTAGAGTAATGAATATTTATGGTTGTCTCTTCTTTTCATGATTGGCATGTATTTGTTCCTAGAATAGCTTGCTTGAAACTTCAAGGGATGGAACTTGATTCTGGTAAACAAATAATTCTTCTAGTACTTATTCAGGTACGTTACAGTTATAAATTTGGAAATCCTTCTCTTTGAGCTTGCATGCTTTCCATTTAAAGTGACACACTATTCCATCTCATCTATGGACATTCTCTTTCACTTTTACCTTTTTCTTACTTTCCTTTCAACTTTGTCATCCTTTGTCCATACCTTTAGTTTTAGAATACATTTGTTTTAAAATATGATATCCAAAATTGTATATTTAGCAACATGATCTAGACAGCATATATGTAAATATCTATTTACATAAATTCCATTTTAAGTTGTTTACAACTAATGAAACCAAGGTTTAGAATGGTTAATAACTTACTTAAAGTCAAGCAGCCAGATTCAAGGCTGTTATTCAGTTTGGCCTGACTCTAAAGCCCACTTACACCATTAATGTTCTCCCTGAAAGTTAGGGAACAGATATTTCACATAAGAAGTGGGTGCATCATTTAAAAGCACATTACTGAGCCATTAACTTTTAAGACTTGCTCATTCTAGTAAAATGTAAACTGTCAAGTATATATTGAATTTATATATGTACATACATATTTTCTTTGATCTAAAGTGAAAATAAAAGCCACACCTTATGAGGTGGCTGGGTTCTTCTCTCCAAAAAAAAAAAAAAAAAAAGCACATTAATATACATAAATTTCCTTTTGTGAAAGAATTTACCAAATATATTTTAAAAACATAACAAGAGAGAATATCATCGTTAAATAATTGAATGTGTGCTCTATTAAAAGTGTGATTCCTTGGTGATAGGTTATAATATCACTTAGGAGAAAGTGGGGCCTTCTTGGATATGTCTCCAGGGCAGTAAGTGCTAAGTTTCTAAATCCATGAAGTAGGAGGGAGATTCTCTAATTGATCATAGTCAAACATTCCAGGAGCTCATTTATTTGTCCTGTATATGACAAATAAAATGATCTAATTGCTATTAGTTTTAAAAATTTGATCATCGGGAATAAGCATGAACCAAAAAGATTGCTTCACCCTGACTTAAATATATAATTATACAAGGGAATAGAGATAGAAAACTTTGCTTAAGGCTAAGTTATCAGGATGCAGAGATTCTCTTTAATACCATGATAATACATACCTTTGGGACAACTTCTCTGGTACCAATAGGACTTATATTTCTGAAAAACCTCCTAAATTTCCTGCCTTACATTTCTGAACGATTTTTTTTTTTATTCATGGATTTTTTGTTTGTTTGTTTGTTTGGTTTTGGTTTTATTTTTTGTTGGCCAGAAACCTCATCTAACAATCTTTGGATTTTTTTTTTTCCTTTACAGATTATCATTTAACGAGGTTTATTATACATGCTTATATGCCTCAGGCAGCCTATTCAAACATTAGGGGAAAACTTCCGATCACTTTTTTTATTAATATATTTTTTATTTTCTGAAAGATACTTAGATTACATAAAATGTTAAATAAAAAATGTAAGGGGTTCCTATATGCCCCACTACCCACACCTCCCACTTTTCCCCACATTAACAACTTTTCTCATTAGTGTGATACATTCATTGCAATTGATGAACACATTTTGGAGCATTGCCACTAAGCATGGATTATACTTTATATTGTAGTTTACACTCCCTCCCACTCAATTTTGTAGGTTATGGCAAGATATATAATGGCCTGTATCTGTCATTGCAATGTCACCCAGGACAATTCCAAGTCCTGAAAATGCCCCCATTTTATACTTCTTTTTCCCTCTCTCTGCCTTCAGCATTTTCAGTGGCCACTGACTCCTAATCAGTGATTTAATTTCTTCCATTGCTAGAATCACAATAAGTATATAGTAGAATACCAGTAAGTCCACTCTAGTCCATATTTTATTCCCCAATCCTGATGATTCTGGAATGGTGGTGCCCATTCCACCTCTGAGAAGGGGCTTTAATCCCATATGGCTGATGGATGGAACTCCCTTGCTTGCATTTGTAGACTCTCTCAGTTCGTGAGTCGTGGACTCATCGGTGAGTCCAATGAACTAGAGAGTAAGTGTTGCAACTCCCCTGAGGCTCAGGGCCCAGCTGTCCAAAGGACAGCCCAATTACCATATAAGAGAAGAGGCACTTGAAAGTGTTTTAGCACAAACAACCTTGGCCAAATGAGCTGGAAGTTCTTTCAATGAACAAAATACATGAGAAAGGATGCACTATACCACCTCCTTCCCTAAATTATATACCCACATATGTGATAATATCTAGAGCAGGACTTTGAAAGATTTACCGCTTTGGGCAGGACTCCCTAAGTATCCATTCTTCATAGCAGTTCCCCCAGCATCAGTCAGACTTCAACTTCTGCAGCAACCTTGAATATAACACATAAGATTGAATTCAAGTGTTGACCTCTGTCAATGGAAGATTTGCCATTTTTCACTCCCACACTGTTTTAGACACTGCAGTTACACATATAATGCTTAATTTTATCTTCCATTTTTTCACCTTATATTAAACCATTATATATCAATTAATTGATATCCTCTAAATATGAGAATGAGTGGAAGGATAAGAAATTTGCAGCAAGTCACAAACCTTCTCAATTCCCAATTCTTGCTCTCTGAAATCAAGTTAACACCTAGCAGAGTTCAGTAAATGTCAGATCTCTCATTCATCATATTTATGTTGGTAAGAGAAATACAACATAGGGTATTATCAGGCTTGCTGAAGATTTCTGATATTTGACAAGGAGCACATCCTTTATTTTTCAGTCAAACATTAGTGAGACTTGCTGAGACTGTGTGGGCATATGTGTTCATAAGAAGTTGAGGATCTTTTGTGTATGAGCTACTATGCTTGGCCGAAGCATACCACCACATTTGATATTCATGCAAACACTATGTTTTAAATATTCTCTTATATATTTTGTAAATGAGCCTCCAAGAGGTAATGCAACTTTCTGAAGCATGTGATACAAATTTTCTTGCCCTCAATTAGCTTTCCATATAGTTACAGAAAGAAGGCATGCACAACTTTCGCATCATCTGAAACAAGAATAAGGAATTAAAAAGTATCTGTAACTTTTAGAGAAATTCCATTTGTAGTACTGTTTGTTATCCAAACACTAGTCTACTTTTATTTATGTTTTTAATTTATGCATTGACCTAACAAATTATATGTGAATTATACAGCAGTGTCTTTTGGTTAAAAGTTGCCCTGTAGGAGGAAGGTTATAATTAAAGGGAAAGTAAATATGCACTCAATTTAACCTTCAAGAAGGGAAAAGAGACCATCTGCTTTATTTCAATGCCCTTACTGTGCAAATATGACTATAGTGTTTTATAACCTCTATTGTTGATATCACTTTTAAATCTGCTTTTATGGATCATTTCTTGCAGTGTCCCCCTTAGGGAGACATATATGAGGTGACAAGGAAGTTGGCAATGATATTTCAACAATAATTAGTGATAGTGGTAACTTTGAGGAGACTTAAAATAATAGATGAACTAAGGTTAGCTTTCATTCCCTAATTAAATAGGCTTGTGTTTAAAACTATAAAACATACTAATCCAGATACATTCTGATGTCTTTAAAATAAGGAAAAACGTGCCGTAAGCTTTTAAATGTGTTTTGCTCATAACTATGTTCATTTATAGAAATCTGTTCAAAATTTAAGGATGCATTAAATTCTTCATGACTTTTTCTAGTGTCTTAAATGCAATAGTTAATCTTGAAGTGAGCTTCATTGCCACGAAGCAGCAATACACTACGGAAATTTAAAGATTCTGGCAAAGGATGAGATTTATTTTAGGAAGAAATAAGATATTCATATATACATATATGTAGTCAAAAGTGTGAAAAATACAATCTGCTTTATAGTTATCTTCTGTTATTCGAAATAGATATTCAAATGAAATGCTTGCTGCAAGCTTGTTAAAAAATATGCAAACCCTAAAATATTGCCTTAGAATCAAATTTCATAAGAGGGCAATGTGTGAGCTTTCTTGGATTTTTATTGTAATAAAAATGATATAAAGCCATTTTTAAGGTTTTCTAGTTTCTTACAGAATAATTCTGTGTAAATATAATGATAAGCAGAGAAAAAATGTGGCTTAGAATCATTTACAAGAAAATAGAGTGCTAGGAATATAATCTTTCAATGTCATTTTGGATGAATTCTGTCCTTGTTCATCTATTGTTTTTTTTTTATGATTTTCAATGTTGCTTAGTTATATGAAAAGCATAACCTAAAGGAACTCATAACATTAAGGATATTTTCCAGAAAATAGTAATATGAATCAGAATAGTAATAAAATATAAGCAAAACCTTTAACCTAGATGCAAAAGCAATGTTCATCTATTGTGTTTTCTGATCAGTATCCCACCCTCCACCACCTTTTTGAGAAATATCCCCCAGTCAGGAAAATTACTGCCATCCTGGCCACACAGATGCACATGTGACCCAGGTATGGCCGCCATTTTGCTTCTTACCACAAAAATTGTTCCAAAGGTGATCAGGTACCATAAACCAAGCCAGAATTCTCTTCTTGGTGTTATATAACTGATATGGGGTTATAAAAAATATATTTTTTTCCTGGGGTTTCTGGAAATGTCAGCAGCCATGTCTACTTTCTGTTGCTATCATTATCAATTATACTTGCTACTTAACATATGACTTGCAAAATTATTGTTACAAAATGGATTGCTTTAGACATTTTCCTTTCATTAATCAAATATAAGAATATTGCAATCAATAGAATAGTTATATTATGATTTGATTTGCAGCAAGATAAATCCATTTTTTAATAAATGTTTTATTTCTTCATGGATTTTTATTGAAAATTTAGGATTTCAGGAAAAAATACTCATGTTTTTCTTAGAATTTTCTACTTAAATGAAGAATCAATTTTCAGTAATTGCTTATTAGAGACAAATCAATTTTTTTGCTGTTAAATATTCAAAAGTGATAATAAAGTACTAAAAGTAGTGATATATTATAGTACCAGAAATGTAAAACATCCAAACATTCGTCTCATTCTGGTTAAAATCTCTTCTTCCAGCTTTATGATATCACATGAAAAGTTAAACAAATTGCAGGCAAGTAATTTTTAAATCAACACCCTGATTATTTTTGCACTCTCTATATATGCTAATTTCCTATGACCCATTGTTTAATGTGTCAACCTGGATAGATAGGACTACATTTCTCAGAATTTCATTTCTTGTGTATTTCTGATGAGATTGGCCAGAAGAGATATTCTTTTTACCTGATACGGAGGGCAGAAGAGAAGCAACAGTTCTTAAGCTCACATCTTATTGAAGACCTGCTTACTCACCCCAGTGGCCTGCAGCAGAAGCTGAGCCTGCAACTGTTCCACTTTCTCCTGGACTCTCCTTCAGATTTGTCCAACTCAGTGAAAGGTGAAGTGTTTGGCAATGTTACTGAGGGCCCAGCTTCTGCAGGATACCCCTATCACCAAGGGCAGAGGTTACAAAACTGACACAGTTTTCAGCCCATCAACATCAGTTCCAGCTCAAGTTGTGAATTCCAGCTTGTTATTGTTTTCCCCAATCTTATCGCATCTTCCCTTCATGGCTTCCTGTCCTCTAGATAAAAACACCAACCTCACACACAAAGAAAAGAACTTTACAGAGACCGTTTAGCCATGATGCTCCCACAATTACATAAGATTAAACAATACAAATACAAATCTGTATTTGCAACAATTCCAAATCCAAATAGATGGATAAATACATACATACATACATACATACATACATATGTAAATACATATACATACATAAGACACAGTTACATATATAGATAAATAGCTAGGTAGGTAGAGAGAAACCTAATTGATAGAATATCCTTAAATGGTTTCTTGATTGGTAAAGTGACATATTATTGAAGACCACCCACAGGAAAAAGGAAAAAAAAAGAATTTTTAATTGCTAATTAATATATTATATATTTACTCTTATACCAAATTTGTGTGATAGATATTATCAGACTCATTTTATTGATAAAGAAACTGAGCCTAGGGGTCATAATTTATAAGCTTTTTGTCATTACCTATGTTAATTTTTCTAAGACTGTTTTACTATTATAAAATTATCAGCATCATCAATATTTAAAATTCATTTTCCCCTTCCTTTACTATAAAATTGCCAGCAGTTTCTGATGAAAGAGCACATGAAAACTGTTGGGTTTTTGTTGTTGAATACTTGAGAATACACCAATGGGTTAAGGATTTGGAGCAAAATAATAGAAATGTGACTATTTTAAAAATTCATTTTTCAAGCAGATTTTTCACTCTCATTCCATCTGTCTCAATTCTTCATTATAACAAAGATGCATTGTTTTCTTTTTAATACACAAGAATTTCTTGGACATATTCATTGATTTTAGCAAAATGAACATATGGACAAATAACTCTTTGTAAAATTCCCCATACCTCTACTTTCTTTTAGAGTTTTGACTGGAATGATAAATTTAGTATAGGTTTATTATATTACCAATAAATTGCATGTAAATCTTGCCAAAAGAAAGTTATGATAATGCTCTTTTCTCTACAGATTAGTATGTATTTTTAGCACCAGAAAGACTGTGCCTTTTTAATAACTTTAAATATATATATATATAAAATGGCTGTGTGAGGTTTATCCTATATACAGTTTCATTTTAATCCTAGATGCAGTAAACATTTCATACAAAAATATATTTTGATAGTATACTTTTGAAATAAAAATAAGAAAAAATAAAATTTCTCACAATTTTAGAAACATTAGGCAAATGATAAAATTGATGGAAAATATTAGGTACCAAATAATACACATCTCAGCAAATAACAGTGCAGCAATGCCTATGATTAGATAGATAGATAGATAGACAGACAGATAGATAGAGTCATATAGAAAATGTATCATATATTTCTGGTGTTTATGTGTATGTTGGCATGTGATAAGATACATAAGATCGTACAATGAGTACTATTTTATCTTTTTAAATCATTATCTCCACTTTTCATAAAATATGTACTCATTAATAGAAAATCACACCATTGAGTAAAATATAAATAACATCAACCTTTTCTGAGGTTTATGCAGCCCAAAAGTAAACTTGTGTCAGGAGAAATAAAAGATGAAGACAAATAACTAACTAAATAAATATAACTTCTATAAGAAAGTTTGTTTTTTTTTGGCTACAAAAACAGAGCATATGACTAAGATTGGCTGAAAACTTAAGAAAATGTATTATTTGCTTCAGGAATAGTCAGGTATTTGGGCTTGTGATGCTCTAAAGAGTAGCTGGTGTTCAAAATGTTGATGGTTACTCTTCAAGGATGCAAGAATTAGCTGCTCCTTTTTTGCTATCCTTGGGCAATTAACTTTATTTCTAAGACATTCTCCCCATGATATTGAGATGGTTACCATAGATCCAAGGTTTCTGTTGAGGGTGAGTTTTTAATGCAAGGAGAAAGAAGGTGGGAGAAATTGATCTCATGGATCCTTTCCTTTACCAGCATGAAAATTTATTTGCAGAAGACACAATAAGTTCCTCTTTTATATCTACTTTGAAATATATAGTCACATACTCATATATAGACAAGTTATTGCCAAAAAGAATGAAAAAAATTCATAATGAACTTGAACCATTCTTGAATTATTCCCTTGGAGTGGGCACATAAACTTCAATAGTTTATATCATTTGCTCGTTAATAAGGAGGAATGGGAGAGGACCACTGAACTATCAACCAACGGCATCTGCCACTACATCTTAGTGAAATACAGAGAAGAGTAGGCTTGAGGTTGATCATTTTAGATAACACATTTTGCATTTCACTAATAATATCAAACATGGAATTTCTATGTAGTACAGTTATATCTCACTTTAAAAATCTGTCCAAGGCATATGTGAGACAAGTCTTTTCATGGCTTGTATAATTGCAATATCAATACAATATAGCCAAAAGTTAAAAATGTTCAAATGCAAAAGACAGTAATAATGAAGCCCAATGAATGCAAAAATACTATATTAAGAACAACTGTAATTGTTTTGTGGAAACCCTGTTTCTGAATATCTTAAAAATATAATTGATTGTCTTTAATAGTTTAGTTCTGGGACCTAGGCTGGGTTACAGAAATGTACAGGCCTGTCTCTCAGGGTTGCTGTAATTGCTATGATTTGGTGATTTTGTTTTCATTATAGCCCTAATTTACTCTGTGCTGCTTAGATCTCTTGAAATCTTTATTATGCATTCAAAAGTGCCTAAATTATACTTATATAGAACTTAGAAATTAGCTCATTATAGTTCTACAAAATTGAAAAATTATCTGCCATCTTTTAAATTTGTGGTTAATGATATTTTACTTCAAAATTAAAATTTAATGTATTTAATGATTCAATCAAGTGGATTATGCTATAAATATTACTTAATTGATGATGTATATTTTATCATATTGACCTATATATATATATATGCTTTTCAAATATTAATTTTCTATACTACACAGTTGCTTCTAATTAAAGAAGCATGCATAAAATTATAAGAATATATAGAAAATAAAGTGGTTACATTATTTTAAATTAAATCTTCATTTTTTCAGGTTAAATATGCATTAAATTATTCTGCCCTCTGACTACCTAGAGAGAAGCATAAAGCCTAATAACAAATAAGACACTCAATTTCAGATAATTTATCCATCACACAGAGGAAAAGTAAAAAAATAACACTGGCTTTCAACATGAATATTGTTAGTCTATCTTTATTGCCATCATCAGGGAAACCCCCTCACCAAACAGAAATTCAGAAGTCATTAGTGCCCATTATTCTGATAAAGCCATAATTGCAATAAAAAGACAATTATACCAATTTACATATATTTAGGAACAACACAATGCATGTAAAATGCAATACAAAAGTAAACGCTTTAATAGAACGGTGGCTGTAACTCAAAATACCTATTTCAATAGGGAAAGTAAAATATAAGACCTGTGACACAAAACATTGTCCACAGATTCTCATCAGATCCTTTATGACTCATTAGCATCATTTTTTGGCACCCTATTTTTATTCTGTAAAAGGGAAAGTAGTCCATTCACCTTTATTTCTTGTCTTCCTGTTCAATTCATGATCATATTTTTATTGGCATCCACTATAATCTTTGATTCATTGCTGATATTGATGAAGACCCTTCTAATGTTTCACCATATAAAGGGATGTGATGAAGACTTTTCTTTTTTTTTCTTACATATTTGTGACCTCACTTTTTGTGTAATATATTAATCTTATTCAGAGACTAGTTTTATATTTATTTATGAATAAATCTATGTGTTTTGTTTTCCATTTTATTAATTATAAATTAGCATTTAAATTAATCCTTAGCACTTTTATATTTGGTTACAAGGTAGTTTCCTTTGATTCTTTTGTAAGTTTTGAGTTATATATTTAGACCACTTATTTGCAGTTTTTCTTTTGTAATTCTGTATGTATATTTTTATTATAAATTTTCTTGTGAGTGCTGCTTTTAACACAGTCTTACAGATTGTAATCTTTTAATCTTTGTTTTCTAAATAGTAGATACAATGTTTTTTATATTCTATTTAAACATGAAAAAATAAGACATATAACCTTGATGTTTATATGTGTGTTTTTGAAAAACTGAAATGCTCTCCTTTATTATTGTCTAAATATTTCCTAGTTAAATAGTTCTTTAAAGCTAGGGAGAATTTATAATATTAGCAAGATTTTTTCAGGATCTCACAAAGTTTCTACTAAAACTTTCTTTTTAATATGTAAATTCTGTGTACAGTCTCAAAATATCTAAACTTTACCAAAGACATTTTATTTCCTTAGTTGCAATACTCAGCTTCATCATTTCTGTAGTAGAGTATGTTGTAAAATCTAGACTTTATTGAATGATGTAATAATTTAGATTAGAAAAGGAGATATTCTAGAATTTAAAAGCAGGAGAGAATTCTTTGAACATTTGATGTAGTGTCACAGAAATGTTGTATGAAAAACAGAATAATGGTCCCCCAAAGATGTTGTGGTGGCTTAGAGTCATGTACTCCCGCCAAAATACTTCATCCGTTCTTATGAGTATGAATCCATTTTTCTTTATTTTATTTTATTTATTTATTTATTCCCCACCCACCCCATGCCTGCTTGTTGTTTTTGTACTCACTCTTTACTCTCTGTGTCCATTCACTGTGTACTCTCTGGTCTGCTTGTCTTTCCCTCTTCTCTTTAGCAGGTACCAGAAACTGATCCTGGGACCTCCGATGTGGGAGAGAGGCGCTCAGTCGCTTGAGCCACCTCAATTCTTGGTTTTGTTGTATCTCTCATTGTCTCTCCTCTTTGTCTCTTTTTGTTGCACCAGCTCTCCACGTGAGCAAGCTTGCCTTCACCAGGAGGCCCCGGGAATCGAACCCAGGACATCCCATATGGTAGACGGGAGTCCAATCACTTGAGCCACATCCGCTTCCCCAATCCATTTTAAATAGGACCTTTGGTTGAGGTTACTTCAGCTAGGGAGCAGACTAACTGAATCAGGATGGATCTTAATCCTTTTAATGGATTACAGGTAATCCTATTACCTTATAGAAAGGTCAAAAAGAGAGAGAAGTCATGAGGAGCAGCCAGATTCTGAACCCATGGGACCCTGAAAAGACAGGAGAACACACTGCCATGTGCATAGCAATATGACAGAAAAGCCAAACAATCCCTGTTGTTAAGTCAACCCAACTGTTGGTATTTGTCTCAGTAGCTAGGAAACTAAAACAGATGTCCACATCCTAACCCTGGAGCCTGTGAGTATGTTCCCTTATATGGGAACAAAGAATAAAGAATTGTCAGCACTGGAAGCTCTTTGTTTGTTTGCGTGTGTGTGTGTCATTTAGTTTCTCCATCATGTGGAGATTTGATTACAGTATGCAATTTTAGTTTACTCTATTTTAAAAACTAAATCAACATTTAATTGGTAGGCTCCAAAAGGAAAGGCTCAAAAGCATTACCAGAAAAAAAAAGTAATTGACAGTTTTTAACACATTTTCATTTTATGATAAATTCTGAATCTCACAGCATATGGTAATTGGTTTGTCTTAAAAATGATTTTTAAAAATATGCACTTTTCTAAAAAGTGTAACTTCTTGAGCTGTCTGTCGTTTTAAATAAATTCACACTTTTCAAGCATATTTGTTTCCATCTACTGCATCTGATTATGGTGTCTTGTCCCCCTGTCTGCATTTACATAGTATGTGTGGGCACATCTATAGACAGGAACATGTTTTTTCAATAGGTGACAGCCCAGAGAAGGGTTATTCCTATGCCCTACTTTTATATATCATATTTGTGTAGTTCTCCACAGTAAGGTCAAGCTCCCGTATTTCTGTGATGGACTAAAACTAACACCCTCTCAATATTCAAATCTTCTACAGAAACTGGATATCAGCTCTCCATATCCAAAAGGGAACTTCCAGAACGTGTTACCACTTCACATTAAGGGAATGCAGGACATATAGAAACAAAGTGATTCAAATGAAAATTCTATGAAGAAAGGTTAATTAAAAGAATGCTAAATTTAACTAAGCTTGTTAGAAATGGAATTTTGAAAAAGATATTTAAAAATATAACTAAACAGAAGGCTGCCAAAGAAACAAAGATAAAATTGGGAAGAAAACTATTCCTTTTGTGGAAGCATTGGCAGCACCTATTACAAACATATTTTTATCTTTGTTTTTGAAAATAGTTGTTTTTCAAAACGTTATTCAGAGTCCCTGAGATATTTTTGTGAATAAATATTTGCATTCTGTGAGTGTTTGCTCATTTAAAAAAAATCATAAAATAATACCATAATATAAAAGTTTGGTAAGGGCAGGCTAGTTTTACAGAAGTTTTAAAATTATATAATAAGATTAATCAAAGGTGATGTTTTGAGACTGGGATAAATATTGAGAGCAAGAGGTATGCAGAAATTTATATTATCTGTGTGGAATTATAATTTAACATATTTTCCATCATTAATTTTCATAATCAAGTTTAATAGGCACATTGATGCTTTTCATTATTTTTAAAAATTATGAGGCATTTTCTAAGACAAATGACAGGTTTATTCTATAAAATCCAAACAATGAAGAAGAGCTGTCAGACACCAAAATATTAAATTTCCAAAATCTGGTCATCTAGAGATAATTGTTGACACACATTGTGCACCAACCCAGGTATGTTTCTTACATGTGTTTTAGCTCACCTTTGCTAAATGTTCCCACTGCCTTTTTTATGTTTCATCATTTTGTTATTTTAGTGGTCCTTGGGCGATGTCATGCATGTGTAATTAAATCTCTGATTCCACCTTTTGTATTATTTAGGACTCTAAGTAGCATTTGGCAGAAAACCCAGTTAAAGATGGTGTTACCAATTAGAGCATTTATGATCCTAATTTATAGAAAGTTGGCAAACAAAACGTTTCCAGGATTGTTTAATTCAGTAAGTCAGTGATGTCAACAAGAACCCAGGATTGTTCTGTCTTTTGGCAATGATAGCCACAGTATCATGACATTGACTTTAGTAGATTGCAACTGTTATGGGTAACTGTAGCAGCTTCAAGAACTTCATGGTTATGCAACATCCAGGGTCTCAAATAGGAATTGAAACTTTCCTTTTCAAGAGTAATAAAACATTCCTGAAACACCCAAAGAAAGCCTCTCTTCATGATATATGACCCAAAATTATGTCACATGCCCATGTATAATACAATCACTTTGTGATTTGGGATTGACTTCCCAATGTCCCAGGAAGGACAAGGTGTCTTAAATTCCTAGGCCTCCAAAACAAAGTACTAGAAGCTGGGTACTTAAAACAACAGAAAATTTTTGTCTCACAGGTCTGGAGGCTAGAAGTCTGAAATCAACGGGTCCACTTGGCCATGCTTTCTTCAAAGTCCATGCAGAAGAATCTGTTCTATATCTTTTCTTGCTTCTGGTAGTTTGTCATCAGTCCATGGTGTTCTCAGTTGTCACAAGGTGTTCTCTACTTTGTCTGTCTGTCTGTGTCCAAATTTCCTGTTCTTATAAAGACACCAGTCATAATGGATTAGGGACCCACCCTACTCCAGTATGATTTCATTTTAACTTCCTATTTCTGTTTGTAATGATCCTATTTCTAAATAAGGCCACATGCTGAGGTACTACAGATTAGAACTTCAAATTTTCTTTTTCTGGGACAGAATTCAATCTGTAACAGGAGGATATTATTAAATAATATAAATAATACTTTTTGTAAAGGCAGCTATTAATATATCCCAGATATTTAATGGATATTTTAGCCTAGCCTATCTCTTGGCACTTAGATTTTATTATTCCGTTGTCCTCTGTCATGTATTTACTCTAATGAAAAGATTACATTTAGTGTATGTGTCATCTTATTACAGGTTATCTATCTTAGGTATGATATTTTGCAGTTGCTCAACATATTTAGATGTGTTTTTTTTTCCAGCTACTTGCTACATCAATGGAATTTTCAATCTAATCTAATTTCATTTCTTTTTGGTTTTGTATAACTCTCTGCAATTTTTACCAGGAAAATTTTCACCTTCATACATCATTATTTCATATAGGTTGGAATTTTATGATTAATCTTTGATGTTTCCTTAATAAGGAAATTAATATATTACATTTCCTTATTGATTACTATAATATTTGCTAATATTTCTTCAGAGCTACCTTCTAATTCAAAATGTTTTCCTCAGCAATATATAATACACACTTATGGTCAAATATTAGAATGTTAGATATATTTTCATCTTCAATATTTCTAATTTTAAAAAAATATTTGCTGATTTTTATTTCTCACACTTATTATTTTCTACCAAATTTCCTTTAGCATATAAGACACGCTTATTTTAAATTCTTCTATAGTTATGTTATTGTTTCCTCCACTTCTTTAGATGTGAATTCTTCTGGAATTTGTTGAAAGCTTGTCACTGTGCCCATCTTTCTTGTGTAATCTGAATTCTCATGTGAAATCTTGTTTTCCATGACAATGTTTTTTGTCCTTTGTGTATTGTTCTGGAAGCTAGTTTTGTGGTCATGTCCATCTCAGCTACAAAATACTGCATGATTTTGCCCCAGTTCTTTTGTTTATGGTTCAGTGTAAGGATCTTGCCCAAACAAACGGTCCAATTTGAGCCATGAAATTCATAATACAGATTTGAATTCTTTTCTGGTGTGGGTAATTCAGGTTCTCACAATCCCATTCTGGTAGCAGTGTCCCTGTGACAAACTTATGACCAATGCAGTTGTGATGAATATCTTGATGAATGCAAGTATACCTTGCCTCATTTAGAGTTTTCCTTCTTCAAGCCTGAAATGCAACATCAGTCCCTGAATATGGCACAATCATCTTACAACCAAGAAGACAAAAGGATCATGGGTCATAATAACGTCCCCAAACAAAAAAAGCTGTGCACTCCAGGATGGGCAATCTTCCAGAGGTCAAATTAAGATGAGGGCAATGAACATGAATGATTTTACCAGATGGCAAATCCATGAAATGTGACCTACCATTCTTTTAGAGAAATGAGCCAGGGGAGTATGATTGGCTAACCTAGTAACAACCTCCATTTACATCAATATGTATTCCTAGCAATTCCTAACCAGCAGAATTTGGTACACGTCTTGGACCAGTGACTGCTGAAGATTTCATATGTTCTTCTTATCAGAACAGAGCTTTTATTGTAGTTATTAATTCCTTTTCTTTTACTGTATGCTAGTTTTGTTGGAGGCAGATAACATGTCTTTTAGTGGTCTTAATTACAATGTTACGAGGAGCCACATCCTGACCAATGGAGATTCAAGTACATCACCCAAATATTTTGACACAAAAGATCAGTGCAGTAACTACATGCAGTTTGGACTTTTTTTCCCTTGGAGAGTGTCTGAGTGCCTTCTCTGTATGAGGAATTAGTATATATATATATGTTAGGTAAACAAAGAATTGGAGATGTTGTTTGCCTACCCATTAATCATTCCCTTTCCTTCTCTACTAAAATCAGTCAAATTTATTAGAGACAGCAATATACCCAGCTAAAACTACTCACATTGCTAATTCCCTTGTATTTAGCAGGAAAATGTCATAGTTCTGCCAATGAACTACACCTGTAACATTAGGGCTCAATCAGTGAAACAGAAGTTCTATGAGTATTAAGGAATAATGCATTTTCTATAGAAATTAGGGCTTATACAATTTGGGAAGAAACTTTAGAATGAAAAGCCCAGAAAATAAGAGAAATGTCCTAACCAGCTTCAGCATTGGTGAAAAAAATAAAAGCTGGCAGAAAGATGGGTATATCTTGGTGTTGGAAAGAAATTGTGGAAGCAGCTCATGTTGATTCTTGTTGAAGGTTGGTGACACTGTGAACTCAAAGCCAAGTGCCTGGTGGTAGACTTGGCTCATAGTTTATCTATAGGAACAGCAATTGATTAAAAAGTCATGGAAATTGGAAACTAGAAGATGTTGAATGGGAAGAAAGCATGGGGAAACTAAAACCAACCTCACTTCTGTGTTTGACTCCTCGTTGTCTCTAATCAATGATTGGTACAATACAGTTTCATTTTTGCATATAAAATCTCATGCACATTTTTACTTTGGCTAATCTTAACTTGGAAACACATAAATTTACTGAATCAATGCATTATAATACTATCAATTTCCCACTAGATATGACAAATCCTTGCTAAAAAAAAAAAAAGCCAACCCTCTTCCCTATTCACTGTATTTCTTACAACCCTACTGTTGAGAATTCAATCATGTCCCCAACAAAAGGCATGTTCTAACCCCTATCTCTAGTTCCTTGGGCCTGAATTCATTGGTAAATAGGAATTTTAAATATGTTACTTTTTTAAACATCAGTACGCCCAAATTGAATGAGGGGGGCTTTAATCCAATATGGTTGAAGTCCTTATTAGCAAAGGAATTGAACACAGAGGGAGAAGCCACAGGAAGCATCCAGAAGCTGGAAATCAATGGAACTCAGAAAGAAAACACTGCCCTGTGCATTGCTAGGGGCAGAAAAGCCAAGGAAACCCAAAGATTGCTAGCCATCCTGATAATATTGGCCCAGGAGGAAGCAAGAATTCTAGCCTCTGAAACCATAAGCCCATAAATTACCGTTGCTAAGCCAACTCATTGGATGGCAATTATTTTAGCTGCGAGGAAACTAAATATGCCTACCTTTCGTGATTTGAAATTATAAAAATCTTGTATTTATAGTAGAACACCTTGCATCCATGAGCTGAGAGCCACATGATGGAATAGGAATATAGAAGCCTATATATGACCCTGATGACTTTCCTAAATGGCTACATTAGTGCTGAATTCCTTATATAAGGGAAAGGAAAAGAATAGTTTATTTAAGCCGGTAGTTTTCAAGTTATAAATTATTTGCATTCCTAACTGATACATATAGAAAATCAGGAATCCTTCATTGATTTTGAATTCAATACCTGAAACAGAATGTATTTAGGTGTAAATAAACTCCTTTTAATTTTTTTGCTTCTTTTTTTTTTTTAATGACTTTTTTCCATAATGCAGTTTCAGATCTTCCTTAAATTCAGTATTATTTCTTTTATAATCTTCAGATTCTCTCTCCGTTGTATTTGTTGCATACACTTTTTCAATTTTCTACTTCTAGGATTTAAATTATTATTTTTTTCTATCCACATATTAGGAATCAAATCATGCCTCCAATTAGACATGTTCAAATACAAACCCTCAGTCTTGTGGGAATGAATGAACCTATTTGTAAATAGGACTTTTGAAGATCTTATTAGTTAAGTTGAGTCATGGCGTGGATGTGAACACATTTGTAAACCAGACTTTGGAGATGTTAGTTGGAGTGGGACCAAACTGAAAGAAGATGAGTTTTAATCCAATATGGCTGAAGTCCTTATAAGCAAAGACAATTGGACATGATATCAAGGAACTAGAGCAGGAAACAGGAAGAGACTAATCAACATGTGAGAATGAGGATTGCCAGAAAGTCACTTCAAGAATGCTACAGACTTTGGAGAAAACATGGCCTTGCTGACACCTTGATTTTATACTTCAAGTAGCTTCCAAAACTGGACACCAATAAATTTCTGTGTTTAGACCAACCAGTATGTATTTGTCATAGCCCTGGCAAACTAAGATATCCATAATCCATTTACTTTTCTATTATTAATCTCTTTGCTTTTCCTTCTACGATCACTGTAATTTTTCAAGTTTTTCCTTTTTCAGTTACCTATTCTGTCACTATTTTTAATATATTTCTTAATGTGATGAAAATATTGTTTGGGCATTCATTTTTTCCCCTCAGCTCTTCAATATCTGATTTTGTTAATTATATGATTATGGCATCTCATTATTGAGGTTTTCTTTTTAAAATTGAATTCATGTTTTACTGAAATTACTTTTACATGAATCAATTACAGACTATTTCTATCTGTCCCAGAATGGTTTCTTTGGCAATCTTTTACATACTGTGTTTGTTTTAATGTTTAAATTACAAATATATTATCAGGACATTTCTTTCAATTTTACTGAATGTTAATATAGGCCAGTTTGTCTATGTTTCCTATTTCATCTGATAGAACATTTTTGGCTTTTGCTTGACCTTCTTCTCAACTTGAACATGATGGATAATTTTATGTGTGAACTTGATTATATTATACATTTTAGTTGTTTACTTAAACATTTACCTAGATGTTGCTTTGAAGGTATTTGGTAGATGGGATCACATGTACAAGCAATTGACTTTAAGCAAAAGAGATTGCCTCTGTTAATGTGAGTGCGTCTGATCCAAACAATTGGAAGCCTTAAAAGCAAGGAATTGAGGGTTTCAGTGAGAAGAAATTCTACCTCAAGACTATACCTTCTATTTCTCTCTGAGTTCCCAGCCTGCTGGCCCACCCTATGGGTTTTGGATTCAAGGTCTCAACAACTCTTAACCAGTATTTCCAGACTACTTACTTTCTGTAATATGGCTTATATAGAATGAGAGTAGAGCTAATAGCCATGCTGCACTAAATGTACTTGTAGTCTTCTTTTGCTGCCATTTATTAAAATGTATAACATTATGTCGTACCACTTTTCTTATTCCTTTTTTCTAGGAAAATATTTTTAAATGACTCTCTGTAGATGCTAAACTTTTTCTTTTTTAATTAGATATTATGAGAATACCTAAGCTAAAAGCGTTTTCCCAACTTTACTCTAAAAGTCATTTTTTTCTGTAAGTCAGCAATTTTATTTACAATCACTTTTTTCCCAATGCAAGTATTATTCACTTCTAATGATGCCAAATCATGGGTATCTTCTTTCTTCCAAATTACTCAGAGCAATGATTCCCAACCTTTTTCTTTCCCTAATACTCTAAAGTGAATATGAATGCATGTTGCCCTGAGGCAAATTGGAGTGAATTTCAGGGTACTTTGTATGAAAGATAATGAAAAAAAATATAATTATTTTGTACAAGTATGATAGCAAAACATTAAAGTTTTAGGATAGATATTGAAAAATTTATTTTCTTTAAAATTCCATTTGTTCAAAATTGAATGGAAAATTTTAACTTGTTTTCATTAATATGATGTTTTACATCATATTTTGTTTATTTTAAATATCAAATTAATTTCATCATGAAGATATTGCAATAGTAACTTCAAATTCTAGATTGCCAAAATTGACAGGAACATTTTCACAAAATTAATAAGAATTTTTATGTATTTTATATTATTCAAAAATAGAATATATTTGAAACTATTTCAAAAGACTAATAGCTCTTCATTTTCTTTTATTGATAAGTAAAATATTGAATTTTTTGTGATATGTATTAGTGGATTTAGGAGCCAATACTAATGTTTCCCTCTTAACAGTTTAGAAATGATAAATGCTGTATGATTTGGACACTACAAAACATTTCTGAGAGACATTAAACAATATATTAAGGAATGGATTGAAAACCTGAATATTTTCAAGATCAAGTATATAGTTGATAAAATTGCAATTAACATCCCAGCAGGTATTCTTATTCTTAATAGTTTATTGCATTGTCAATCAGCTTCCAAAACTTATATGAGAATAACAAGTACCTAAAAGACAAATTATATAGTATAGTATTGGCATAAAAATATATAAATAAATAGATAGACCAATAGAAAAGAGGAGAAACTACAGAAAATTGAAGAAAAATATATTTATATTTTAATAAATAGCTTTATTTCTGTTAACTAAACCTTGTAATAGCCTTAATATCCATCAAAAGGAAAAACATTAACAAATTGTGGTCTATTTATTCAATGAAATATTTATTATAGACTCTCCCTTGAGAAACTTACTTACCCCTTCAGGGCCTGCTCAAACCCCATTGCATGTATACCACTTCCATTTGATGATGATGTGTTACTGTGCATGCCCAATTTTATGGATTTTTGGGTCAGACAACACTCAGTTAATGATAGGCAACAGGTCTCATTGTAACATGGTGATTCTTGTTGAAACATTCTGTAGCAGTTTGGCATTATTTATGAATTCCAAAAATGGATATTGGATTATGTTTGTGAACTGGTCTTTTCCTCTGGGCATATTAGATTATATTGGATTCAGAGGTTTATTCTTTTACTTGATTAAATAATCATTAAGGTTTTGATTAGGCCACGTCAGTAGGATGTTGAGTACCCACCCCCTTGGTGATAGGCAAGGACTCACAGAGAAACAGCACTGCAGAGAAGAGAGGTTGGAGTTTTTGAGCTGGAGCCCCAGGAAGTAAGCATACAGAGAAACTTGGTTATGAAGAAAGAGAGAAGGCTCTGGGAAAAGAGATGAACCATTCACCTGACAGTTCACAGCTGGCCTTGTGGAGAGAACAAAGCAGCTGAGTCCAGAGAAAATGGAGCCCCAGGGAAAGAGACAAAGCCTAGAGAGCCTCACCATGGAGCCTTAAGAGGAAGAGGAAGGCTGAAAGTGAGCTGTCATCTTACTCCAACATGTGGCAACAGACTTTGATAAGGGAAGTAACTTATGCTTTATGGTCTGGTAATTGTAAGCTTCTACCCCAAATAAATACCCTCTATAAAAGCCAACAGATTTCTAATATTTTGCATCAGCACCCCTTTGGCTGACTAGTACACATTCTATCTCTATTACGGTCCACTAATAGGCTAACAGCTGTTTCTCAAAAAGAGAGCAGTTATCTGTGGAGGGTGGCAGGGATTTGCTCCAAAATTCCAAGGTTTTGCACAGTAATTCTCCCATATGGGTCTGCCAAAGGCTCCAGACAACATCTCTTTTTGCCACTTAAACTTCCAATAATAATGGATCTGCTGGATCATATGGCCCAACTGGCAGAGCAGTTTGCATGTCAGCGTGGACTTATTGCAGAGCTTCCTCTTGCTCTGGTCTCCTCTACAAACTAATAGCTTTTAAGGTGACTCAGTAAATGTGTTAGAATAGCACTTTCAAATGAGGAATATATTGGCCTCCAAAATCCAAAGGGCAACTGGATGTTGTTCATCTTTTTGGGGGGTTGTGGGAAGGGGCAAGTACAGCTGCTTATCCTTCACCTTAGAAGGAATATCTCAATCCACATCCATGAATGTCTGAAAATTTAACTGAGGTGGAACACCCTTAAATTTATCTTGTATTTATCTCCCACCTTCTGACATGAAAATGCCTTGCCAATAAGTGTAAAGTAATTGCTAATTTTTCTCACTAGGATTAAACAGCATTATATTATCAATTTAATGGACCAGTGTGGTGTCTTGGGGAAGACAAATGCTATCAAATTCCCTGTGGACTAAAATATAACATAGGGCTGAAAAATTGATATGCCCCTGAGGTAAGACAGTGAAGGTGTATTTCTGGCCTTCCCAGTGAAAGGAAACAGTTTTTGGTGGTCTTTAATAACAAATATTAAGGAAAATGTTCTTTCACAGAAAAATAGCTGCATACCAGGTACTAGGGGATGGCTGATTTGCTCATGCAATGATACCGCATCTGAAACAGCAGCTGCAATTGGAGTCATCACCTGGTTAAGTTTACAATAACCACTGTCATGCTTCAAAATCTAACTTTTTAATCACCACCCCATGCATCTTTCAAGCCCTTGATGGTGGCAATAATCTCTACAATCCCTCTAGGAAAACAATATTGCTTTTCATTTACTATTTTGCTAGGTAGGAGGCAGTTCTAGTGGATTCCACTTGGTCTTTCCTGCCATAATAGCCTTCACTTCACAAGTCAGGGAACAAATGTGGGGATTCTGCCTGTTGTGGATTATGTTTATTCCAATTATGCCTTCTGGAACTAGGGAAATAAACTGAACTCACTGGGAGATTGGCCTTTCCTAAAATTCCATTGTTCACCCAACCTCCAAAAGCCCTGTGGTGGTTTGGAACTGTATGTGCCCCAGAAAATCATGTTCTTAAAGCTAATGCATTCCTTTGAGTATAAACCCTGTGTAAATAGGACTTTTTGATGAGGTTAGTTCAGGGTGGGTCTTAATTCTTTTACTGGAGTCTTTAATAAACAGTATGAATACAAAGAGCAAAGAGGGATAGAGAGAAAGAGGGAAAGAGAAAAAGAGAGAGAGAGAGAGAGAGAGAGAGAGAGAGAGAGAGAAAGCCATGGAAGTAAAAAGTTGAAAGTAACAAAACGCAGAGGAGAACGGAAAGAACTGGAGATGTTGCCATATTCCTTGCCTTGTGACAGAAGAGTCCTGGATCTCCAGCAGCTGATCTTTGGGAAGAAAGCATCATCTGATGATGCCTTGATTTGTACATTTTTCTCAGCCTCAAAACTGTAAGCTTGTAAGCTAATTCCCATTGTTAAAGCCAACACATTTTATGGTATCTACTTTAACCTGCTTAGCAAACTAAAACAAGCCCCTATGCTGACTGGTAGACCACAGTGATATTTTGAGTTTCTTAATTTAATGTCAGTTCTAAGATAATGTCACTAATACCCAAAATGTCTGATCATTTCCTTTTCCCCAATGCACAGTCACCCTGGAAAAAGACCATATGTCCCTTTGGGGAAGACTGGGAGGGAAATTAACAGTATAAAATTTTGTTGGCTTAGCAGAGTCCTTTCCCAATGGGATCCTGCCTGACCTTCATTCAGGGGATTCTGGGTCTAGAAACTGTCTCAAGTGTTGGGATTGATTGATGGGCTGTGACTCTTTCTTGTGGTTCAGGTTAGACTTTTATTCACTTGACTTAGAACACTTCTGCTTAGATAGATCATGGAAGAAATTAGCAGACTGCCCATCTATTTCACTTCTAGGTTATCTCATTATCAATTAGCCAATGGCCACTGGTGTCTGTGAGTTAGACTGTTTGGCTTACTGCTCTGAATCTGCTGTCCTTTGTGGTCACCATACCCTACTTGTCTTTGATGATTAAGTGTTGCCAGTTGGCTAACGTGGGATTCAATCACCAGCATCATGTTTCAGGATCCAAGTTCAGTGGCAGCAATCCCCACAATACTATCTCATCTACAGGGAAGAGCAACCACGGAGATCTTCAGGGATGATGGAATTAATCTCACAAATGTACTCTTCACAGACCTGGTGAAAGGTGTGTCATCTGTACATTCCTGAGATTAGTGAGCAAGTCTTACATGATAAAACACCTCTAACATTCCAATCTGTATAAGCCTTTGGTTTAAGTCTTGTACATTATACAAGGGCTGTTAGGACATTTGAGCTTCAGATAAGAAAGGTCCATGCTTCAGCCATCCTCTTGGTATAAACTATCAGAGTCCTTTTAATTCCTATGTATAATGAGCCCATATCAATAAATTCAGCCTGATCCAACTTTATGTTCTTCCCACAATTATCCCACACCCTTAAATCCATTCCCACATATATTCTTCTCATTTCTGTCTATGTAAATTGGAAAAGTTGTACAGTTCTTTTGGATTGTAGCACACCTCCTCATGGGCTACACTTCATATCTCACAATCCAGGGCCTGTTTGGACTTTAATCTAGCTATAGGTCTGAAAGGAAAGAAGGGTGGTGAGGGTGAGTCTTAAGAGGAATTAGCCATTAAAGTATCATCTGATGAAAAGGGTTAATCTCTTCATATGGAATGTGAGGGCTGTTTCCTCTGGGGAGTTCTTTACAGGTTAATCTGGTACCACAGGGTTAATTTCTTCAGGTAGAGGTGGGATGGCTGAGCCTCAAGGGAGGCTGTAGATCATGTGATTGATACCTCAGGGTAGACCTATACAAGTTTATCTTGTAAAGAAGAATCAGCAGAATCTAGAGCTCAATGTCCCCACTATTATAATTATCAACCCATATGCCCCCATTACAACTTTCAGGATCCCATTCCTTCTTAATCCCATCACTTTAACAACAGACACTCTGCAAAGTTGGGAAAACAATTTATGTTGCAATTCAGCCACTTGCACAATGACACACTGTTTTTCAGAAACCTCAAATTTCTGCCTATAAGATAGAAAAGTTTCTCTAAGGTCACAGATAGAAATGTTCATGTCCTTTATGCAGTGCTTAATTAGGAGTTTGAAGCTTTGATCTCATTCCTTTCTTAAACAACTGTATCCAGCATATTTAGGAATAATCTGCCATCTTTTGATTTTTTTAACTCCACAAAACTCTGTTAAGGTAAAAAAATACCCAAATATTTCATGATATTTTGTATATCTCTGTTTCCAATTCACACTATGGGTTATCTTTGCCACCTTGCCAATTGGAAATAGAGTCAAAAGTGTCTTTTAATCTAATCAAATTAGTGAACCAATACCAAAATTCACAGAAACAACTCATAAATCTCATCCTTAATATTCTATTTCTCAAGAACTGTTATTGATACCCAAATTTGTATTATTTAGGGTTCTCCAGAGAAACAGAACTAACCATATATATACAAATATTAAAAGATTTATTATTAGAATCAAATCTCATAGTCATGGGATTGGCAAATCCAAATTCTGTAGGCCAGTTCTCAACATTGTTAGACAACTTGCCTTCAAAATAAAGGTTAGAATCATCTTGTCAAGTATTATGAAAATTATTAGCATTTTGATTATAAAATTCTTGAATATATAGATTAAAATTTTATCAGTAGACATCTGTGGGGCATGAATTTTTCTTTTCATGACCATGTTACAAATATATACTTAAAAGTTATTATGCAATCACTCTATAAAGTATTTAATAATTTTCTACATAAAATTTTTCAAATTACTGTTTTATTTAATTTACTATGCCCCATGTTCCCACTACCCCAAAGGGTGCCATTGTTGTTACTAGAACATAAAAATACAGGTAAAATTTTTCATCTCTATAAAATCCTCTGTTGTATCCACTTATAATGAGAGTTTTATAATATTAATAGTGCTCATCCAAATTTGAACATATATATAAATACACATAAATCTCTTCTTTGCTTTATACACCACCTCACTAATTAACCAGCTTCATGAAGATGGATCCCATGTGTTTTATTTGATGATATACTCTCAGCAGCTAATCTAGTGATTAGTGAAGAGTCTGGCTCCTGTCCAAATAATGTATGCATGATTTTTCAGGCCCATAGGTAATTACAAGGGCTTTACCTGATAGGTCTCATAAGAGAAAGCTTCTCTCCCTACACAAGGCTTGGTGTACAACCAGTGCTTTGCAGTTATTTTTTTGGAGACACACACAGGGATTAAGGCTCCCTGGCTGGTCATACTCTTATATATACCTGCATTCCTAAACCTCCTTCAGGTACCTTTATGGATACTTCTTATTTGAGGGAATTGGGGGTGGGGTGAGGGAATGATTGAAGATGATTTCCTCTACTCTGACTCAGTATTCAGTACTTTTCCAATGTTGTCACCACACCCAACCCCCCAGCCTCAAGGTTCATAAAATGTCAGGGAACTTTATTTGGGCTCCCTTGGCACGAGACATGCTCTACTGTGTATACTGTTCCACCTGATCATATGACCCAGTGGTTCTGTTTCAAGGGGCAAAATGGAATAGGAGAAGCTGGTGCTTTTTCTCCAGGTTGGCATTTTACTTACAACATATCAATAAGTGGTTGAAAGCTTGACAGTACTTTCATTTTAGCTTCATTGTCTAAATAAGTGACTTTTGACACTTGAAGCTCAGCTCAGCTCTTGACAATGAGCATATGGAAGCATTCAAAAATATTTTCTAAATGAATAAAGGTTTTTGTGTATGTTTATGTAGCAATTTGATATTATTTATGAATTCCAAAAAGAAATATAGATTAGGTTTTTAAACTGGAAAGATCCTCTGGCATGATAACTATTTGATTGTATTAGATTCAGCTGAGATGTCTGATTAAATTATGTTAAAACTAGTACTCTGATCCAACTACATCATTAGAGTGTGACTCAGCATCAAATCCCAGCCCCCCTGGGGATAAAACAGACTTTCACACAAAAGTAAATGCACAGAGAAGGAGAACACAGAAGTTGGCACACAGGAGAGGAACAGAGAAGAATAGAGACAGCTCATTAGACATGGCAGAGTCCCTGGGAAGAGAGATGAGCTTGATAGCCTACAGTTGTAGCTGAGTCCAGGAAAAAATGAGTTCTTGGGAGAGAAATGAGCCCTTTAGCCTATAGCTGAGATCTGAAGAAGCTGGGACCATGGAACCTTAGGAGGGAGAGGAAGTCTAAACACTCACAGAGACTGGCAGCTATCTTAATCCAATATGTGGCAACAGACTTTCGTGAGGGAAGTAACTTACTCTTTTATGGCCTTGTGACTCTAAGCTTCTATTCCTAATAAATACCCTTTATAAAGGCAACATACTTCTGGTGTGCATTTTGGCTGAGTAATATGAGTAACACAGAATTTGATACCAGAGAGTGGGGTTGTGCTTTTGCAAATACCAAAATCCTAGAATGGTTTTATAAATCGGTGTGGGGTATTTTTTAAAGGAATTGGGAGATTTTTTGATAGAAAAAGTCTAGATTGCTTTAAAGAGACTGTAGATAGGAATAAAAAGACTTTTTATGAGGGCTTAGAAGTAAATGATGAAACTATTATTGGAAACTGGAGGAAAGGCAATGCATGTTTTAAAGTTGCAGAGAACTTAACAAGATTGACTCCTGATGTTTTATGGAAGGCAGAATTTGCAAATGGCATATCTGGGCATTTAGCTAAAGAACTTTCCAAAGTAAACTCAGAGAATACAGCTTGGCTTCTCCTTGCAGCTTATAGGAAAATGTTGAATGATAGAAACAAGCTGATAACTGAATTGTTGGGCACAAAGAAACCAGAAACTGATTCCAGAAGTTCCAAGCCTCTGGAAATCAAGTCCCCAGTCAATAGTGTCCCATTTGAGGATTTAACTAAACTTGGAACTTGTAAATAAGGATTGAACATGCATTTATCTGGGAAAGACATGTGGAAAATCTTAATGTCTGATGGCTTGGACCCCTGCTTCTTGCATGCTAAACCAACAACACAACCATTATCAGCTTGGACTAAAAGAGACTTGGAATGGAGAGAATGAAGGGGAAACAACTTAAAGAAGTAAACCATGGAAGCTGATATCAGGAATTAAGACATCTCTTCGAGCCAAGAGAGGAACCCCACCCATGTGTACAGAGAGGATGAGTATGCTCCAGCAGTTGAAGAGGATGGATGTTCCCAGCCAATGTTTGGGGAGAGTTTTGCTGCCCCAGGGTCCAGAGAAGGTGGAGCACATTCCTTGGGGATTAGGGAGGTTGAGGTGAAGTCCCATAGATCTGACAAAGGTGGGCTTATCCCCCATGGATTAGGGAAGGCCAGGTCACCAACCCATTGCTCTGAGATGGTTGGGTCTGTATGCCAAAGGTTAAGGAGGATGTTGTCTTTACTTCACTGCACTAGGGGTATAAGACTCTACCACAAAGATTAGATAAAGTGTGGCCATCACTCCAAGGCTCTTGGAAGATGAGGTGGGGAGCTAGGCCACCACCCAGATGCTTGATTTGGGTGGAACCAAGAAAATGGCCATTGGACAAGCCTGTGGAAAGGGTGGGTGCCCATGAGGCCCCAGGGAGAAGAAACTATCATCTTGAGAATGACTCTCAGACTTTGAAATCTAAGGAAGCATGCCCTTCAGGTTTACGGAAATGTAGGAGACCCATGACTCATGTTTCCCTCCCAGTTTCTCCTTATGGTAATGCAAATGTTTATCCTCTGTCTGTCCTTTTGTATATTGGAAGCAGCTAAATAGTTTTGTAATTTTCAGTGGTCTACAGCCAGACAGGATTTTGCCCCAAGACAAACTGTATTTCTTTAAATTGATTGTGATATGATTTTGTACCTAGCATTTTTACTGATTTAAAGGTGTTTTTTTTTTTTTTTTTTTTTTTTTTTTAATATTGTAATGTCTTTTGGAATTCAGAGGGTGGAATATAGCAGTTTGATATTATTTATGAATTCCAAATAGAAATATAGATTAAGTTTGTAAACTGTTCAGTTCCTCTGGTGTGATAACTCTTTAATTTGTAATAGATTCAGCTGAGATATCTGATTAAATTATGTTAAGATTAGGGCTCTGATCCAACCAGGTCATTAGAGTGTGACTCAGCATTGAGTCTCAGACCCGATAAAACAGACTCTCACACAGAAGTAAACACATGGTGAAGAAGAACCCAGAAGTAGATACACATGATAGGAACACATAGGAAAGAGACAGCTCATTAGATACATCAGAGGCCCTGGGAAGAGAGATGAGCTTGACAGCATACAGCTGTGGTGGAGCCCAAGAAGAAATGAGCTCTGGGAGAGAACCTGGGATTGGAAGAAGGTAGGACCATGGAGCCTTAGGAGGGAGAGGAAGGCTGAACTCTCACACAGACTGGCAGCCATCTTGCTTCAACATGTGGTAACAGACTTTGGTGAGGGAAGTAACTTACTCTTTTATGGCCTTGTGACTGTAAGCTTCTACCCAAAATAAATACCCTTTATCAAAGCCAACAGACTTCTGGTATTTTACATCAGCACCCCTTTGGCTGACTAATACAATATATAGACATTTTTATATATACGTATGCATACATATATATAGTCATACAAATAGATATAATATATGCTTTCATACTAGGGAAGAAAGATTAAAATAACTTATTTCTAAGGAGTACAATTTAAGAAAACAAGTTTTCTTCTATTGAATAATAGAATAGAGTGGATATCCTCTAATTTTGTATTATTCACATGAATTTTATACTTCTTAGTGTCTTGCTATATACCATGTATTCTCTGTAAACTTCCTAAACCATCATGAGGATAACAAAAAGTAGCATCAGCCCTTACAACATGTGTTCATCATCAGCTGATTTTGAAATGGTTGCGCTTTTCCTATGTCAATATTATTGGCACCATCAAAATAAGACATTTATGATTTACCAATATTTTTCTTTCTATTTTTTAAAATTTATGCACACTATATTTTGATTGACATTTCCCTTAATTTGTCCTGTAAGCATGTATGAGTCCTGCTTAGGCCTTATACTCAATGCTAGGTTAAACACTTTCCAAGTCACTTTTCAGATAGCCATTGTTGTAGACTTATGGAAACCTTTGTGTATTCAAAATTTTTCTCCTTCTGCCCAACATATTCATTTTCTGATTTAGTACTCCCCTTCTCTTCATCAAGACTCAGGATATCAGGGCCCTTTTACTCTCATTTTCATTTATAAACTTTATGCTCATAGTATTTATTCAGAGGAAGACCTAAATGGCAGCATTTACATTGTATGTATATGAAAGGTAAGAAACACATAATGCTGAATTTCTGGCCAGTTCAGCTTCAGGACAGATTGTGGGCTTTTGAATACATGAAATAAGTATTTACTAATTTTGCAAAGACATTCCCTATCTCCACTTCCAGGTAAAATTTGATTTTTATTTATCACAGATCAAATAAATTCCTGTGGCAAGACAGATAAACCAAGAACAACATACTGGTAAAATTTGAACTCTATATGCCACAGAAGGTTCATGTACATTGACAGCACCATTCCTATATACTAATTCATGTATTCTTTTCCACAGAGGACCAAAAGCTTAGTTAAATGAATATGGTAAATGAATATAAATAAAAAAAATAGGCACATTGGATCTTGGAATGTCAATTAAAGATTCTGATTGAGGGAATCTTTTTCATCCCTCTCAAGATCTTTTGAATATTGGAGGAAAGGAAGAAAACTATTCAGACACCAGTGTGAGAAATATAAGCCATGTTTCTATTATTAATAGAAAGAGGATTCTACTTGAAAGAGACTTTATAAATTAAAATATTCCATAAACATCAAGAAATTTTATAAAAAATATATTTCCCCAGATTGAAAAGTGATTAAACACTAAATGGATGTTTGATTTTATCACAACTGACAAATGTTGAAACATTAATTAGAAACAATGCTGTATTTAATTTTGAGAACTGGATTTTTTTTTTTTCCATTATCAAAGCTAATAGGGCTCAGCAAATGTTTTCCATTAACACTATGGATTGTGAAGTGTAGAAGGAGTATTCCTTTCAGAATAGCTTTAAACTTGACCATAATTTATTTTGAGGGAATATTAATCTATAAATGAAAATGTTATTATATATTTCCTACACTTCAAAAGTATCTGCAGGTAGATGTGTTCAGTAGGCAAAGCCCTACTGTAACTTATTAGTCAGTGACAGGTAGAAAATTGTTTTTCATTGCAGTTTGTCTAAATATTTTATTAAGCTTGACAAGTTCATTTATGACTCATATCTATCATATGAACAATTTCACACACAATTCATACTATTTTAATTTGTAAGCTATGAACACATCTACTCAGACATTTTGGAGGGTATAGTTAGGTAGAAAATTAAAAGGTACATATTAAAGCAAAATATTTGGTGTGTTTTACTCCTAAAGGAGCAAAAGAGCCCAGGTGAACTCACTTTGAAATCTTGCTTTGTGCTGACAGTTGAACTATAACTATATTTCATAAACCATAGTGCTCCCAAGCTACTGAAAATAAATTGATTTTGTGGAAATAGGCGACACACAGGTTCTCAATATGGGTCTTGAACAGCCTGTCCCTAAAGTAGTTATTTCCATTTACACCCCTGACCTGCCAGTATCTTCAGTGCTACTGTAGTTTTTCATGTACTTCAAAAGCTACAGATCTGTTTTCATCCTTCTTAATCTAATATAAACTGCACATGCTTCTATCAGTAAAGACCTTCATTTTTATCCTTCTTCGATTTCATGACACCAATTGTTCTATATTTCATAGCAAAGGGAGCAGAATGAAATTACACATCTCTCAGATTTCAGCAATATCTAGTTTATGTGATTCAGGACCTCCATACAAAGCAAAGGTCATTCTTAATATTTCCAAAAATGACACTTTCTGGGGATTCTATATGATAAGATTGACAACGTGTTTGATTGGAGGTGGTAAAGATACCTTTACTTGAAAAAGAAAGCAGAATTTTTGTTTCTTCAGGTATGGAATATAATCAATCAAATCCATAATTTTAAGAGAAAACAATTTAAAACCATTAATAGCTGATATAGCAACCACATAGGCAGTTAATAATAAATTGGTAAGAAAATTGGGAAATGTTGAAGTCTGTATAACAAAAATAAGGAGCAACTGAGGAAGCAAAGTTATTGTATTACTTAAATCTGGTACAGATATCATCAGTGAAGTTAAAAATGAAAGTCCATCCCAACAGACAACTAAAATAAAAAAATGAATAAATAAATAAAATACAGTGATCAACCCTGTAATTCCCAACTCATCAAAAACAAAAACAAAAACTGGAGATGAAAAAATATGTCATTTTGCTTATGGCCAGAGGTTCATTAAGGTTAAAGAAAAAATACATTGATAACAAGAGCATTTGGACTGTTTTTTATGTTTTTGATGATGCTGGTCTACTTAAATATTTCCACTGAAACTTAAAAAAGACATAAGGGAAAAAAAAAAACAGAAGGAAGAAAGAGAAAGAAAGGAAGAAGCAAAAAGAAAAGATTATGATGGAAAATATTTATAGAGGTACTTTAAGCTTAAATGCAATGGAAGGATAGATTAATTTGGAAATAAGTTTGAGATAAAGTTGGAATAGTAATCTTCTTTTTAAAGCATGGGAGCCTAGTTAAGAGAGATAATTAGGAGTACAAAAAACTTTATGGCTTCAGAATTGATTTGGGTCTCTGTTGACATCAAAGTATTTTCAATCCATTGCATTGGACATGGGTAGAAATAGTTCAGATATCCTGTCTGTTGATTTGAGACCCTGTAATGTACTAACTACCTCCCACAGGCTGCCAGACACCAAAGAAAATGTTAAGGTCCCAGCCATGCAGATTGTTGTCAGGGCAAAGAGCCAGACTTGTGTGAAAACAGAACTCTGAATATGGATTTTGACTAAAAGAGGATTTGCATGTCCTATAATCCATGAAGTCAACCAGGGGTAGATTCCATGGGCATAGCTGGGTAATTGACTTAAATGGGTTGTCTGAATAGATGTAAGCTAATTTGAAACCATGGCATATCTATACCAGGATCTGAGTGGATGCAGGAGCTGATGCCAGAAAGCAAGAATTTAGCCTCCTGAAAACCAGGGATGTGTGACCATGTACCAGGAGTGAATCCAGAAGCAGAAGCCAAAACAAGATCAACAAAGAACAGCTGTCACTGTTGCTAATGCAGGTAGGAAAGAAGAAGCCAGAAAACCTAATCAAGTCAGACTAAAAATCTTTGGAGGGAGCATTAGGAGACATCAAAATATGTTCCATAAAATACTTTGGAGGACTTGATATACTTCTGTATTTATGCCCTTTCTTTCATATATTTGTGTTAATTACCTACTTAAATTTATGGACTAGGCCATTGTATCCACCCAGTTATATTAATTTCTGAGAGAGATGACCTGATTTATATTCTTCAGAATTGGGTCAGAAATGTTGAAGTTTAGTATCATTGGGTTCCTCATGTAAATGAGAATGAGAAGTTAAATTATAGCACAAAAACAAAACAAAATTATTGTGAACTCTGAAGATTAGTACTTACCCACCCAACAATAAACAGTCTACGCTCTTGATTGCAAAAGGTGGCTGATTATAACATCAGTGATATATACTTGCTTTTATGAGTTAGGAATTTGCACAGTCCAAGAAAAAATATGTCATCAAAAACTTTTGGAATGGGAAGCGGCTGTGGCTCAATCAGTAGGGCTCCCGTTTACCATATGGGAGACCTCGAGTTCGGTTCCCGGGGCCTCCTGGTGAAGGCAAGCCCGCCCACACGGCATGGTTAGCTGACCCAGCGAGCACAAGCAGCAAGGGGGGGATAAATGAATAAATAAATAAAATCTTAAAAAAAAAAAAAAAAAACTTTTGGAAAATAGGCTTTTCTCTCTTAATGGAGATGTGTCAAATCTGTTTTTGTCTTGCAAATTACCCTGACTACAGAATCCTCTTTCCTTCCTCTATCAAATTTACTTCTCCATACTGGCACCCAGCTAAATTCCACTGGTCCACAAGAGCCTATCTCATAATAATAAATTTAATCACACTTGAATGAAACATCTTATATAGGATGGAATTCTGTACTTTAAACTTGAAGAACAAAAAGATCATATAAACTTTAAATCTTAGATTATAATAATTCAGGCTTTGGCTTTAAAATATATATTTTTTGAAACAAGCCATACCACTTATTTGCTGTGGGGCCTTTAGCAAGTCACTTAGCCTTTCTTTGCTTTAGTTTTCTCATTGGTAAAACGGACATAATATTAGCACTTCTTCATGAGGTTTTTGTTAGGATTGTGACACAATGCATGGAAAATACTTAAAGGAGTATATGGCTCATGTTAAACCAGCAGTGACTGTTAGCCAGTAGTAGTAATAGAGGTAGTAGCTGTAGTAGTTGTAGTAAAGCTGTGAGATTTAGCAAATAAAAACACACAATTAAATTTAAATTTCAATAAACAAGGGATATTTATTTTTTTATGTATTGCCCAAATCTTGCTAGTTGATTATAACAGCAGTGATTAAGATTGTAATATTTATACTAACAAATTATATTAAGAAATTTTGGTTGCTTACCTGAAATTCAAAATTTAACTGGGCATCCTCTATTTTATCTGGTGGCTAAGTCGAGGTAAAGAACAACAGTCTAACCTCTTAATTTTGTTGATTCCAAAGTAGTCCAGAAAATAAGTCCAGTGAGTGTTTTTTTTCTTAAAGCACAATGTTAGGTAATTTCTAGGAAAGCAATAGTAGTTTTAGTGACAGTTAAAACGTGTTGAAAGATATAACGATTGGTTAGAGAATAAATTTTGTCACCTTCTTGGCATTTTTCCTGAAGTCTGGTTTATTTAATTTAAAGTAATAGCATGTGTTGGACATAAACAACACACACATGTTGGGTTGTGATGAGTTCAGCCACTTCCTTTCCAGTCTTTCTTCATTGAAGGTTTGCATTAAACCAAAAGTCTTGGGGTAAAGTAGCCCTCAGTCACAATATTACAAGTTTGAACAATTTAACACTGTATCCTTCTGGAGGGTAGTTAGGGAAAGGTTGCTTGTGCACATGTTTGTGACTTCATATTAAAACTGAACGCATTTGAAGGGAGCAAGTTAATGGCAGTGGTGATGTGAGAAATATCAAGTGAAAAAGGATAGCACCAGAGACCACCCTGGCCTCCCAAGAAAGCATGTTTTATTATCTTGGTAGAATTTGTCCACTGCTAATCTCTAGTTTATATTTGCCAAGAATATTAATATTATATTTACAGCAGCAATTATTTTGTGAACAGGTACACCATCTGTGTATACATTCAAAAGAAAAAGTGCTTCTCTTCTCTGATTTAGGAAGGACTGATATATAGGATTTGAAGACAAATGGCCTTATTCCAGTGTGAGAATTAAAATTGATAGAAATCAAGTAAAAAACTGAGCAAGACTACAAAGACAGAAAAGAAAGCCTCTAATTTCAGTTAAAATCTATCTACTGGAAAAAGATATGAAGGCAGCTTGTTTGGGGTTATTAAAGGGATTGAAGAAGTTGCTGTCTTTCACCAACTAGAAAATGAAAATGTAGAAGCCATGGTCATAAAAGAATATTAGTTTTAATTTTATAAAATAACAGTTGAGAAGCATTCACATATTTGCAAAATTTTAATCTGCATCTGCAAATTTCAACATAAAGATTTCTGAAGACTATCAACTAATTAAATGAGAGAATATTTCAATAATTTTTAAAATTCTAAAGTTGATCCAGATTTTAAAATGTAAATATATATATATATATATGTATATAGATAGATAGATAGATAGATAGATAGATAGATAGATAGATAGATATGAGTGTCATTGCAATACAACTTAGATGTAGAAATACATATGTTTAATTTATGTGATGGAACTTTATTTTAATGAATATATCAAAATATAATTAAATCAATAGTTTTGTATATATTTATAGGCTATGTGAATATATATAACTTATACATATACAATAAATACATATAATCAATTATATATTCACAATCATTGCATATTATATACATATATGTACACATATATTTGTATAATTGATTGACACTAATATCAGTATCATTTACATGTAATATATAGCTAATGAAAATATAAAATAGTATGTGATAATTAGAGGAAAATTCAATATTTACCCAGATTTATTTATTTATAGTCATTCTTTCTATTTAGAAAAGCAGAGAGTAATAAAAATAACTTTACTTTGGTCCTTGGTTGCACTCTATCCTTATGTTTGTTCATTACTCAATCTTTAGGAATTTGGCATGATATGCACTCTGCTTCAGACTAAGAGGGGGCTTGTATTTTATGGGGTGGATGGAAGGAGCTGTTTGCTTGCCATTGTAGATACTCCTTGTTCTTTTGTTATGGGACTTGTCCATCGTCATCATTTTGTTAATTGTCCTGGGCATGTCTGAAGAACTGGAGAGTAGGTTTTGGCCTCAACTCTGCTAAGATTTAGGGCTCAGTGGCATATGAACAGGTTGAAGATTTAGGTCTCTGAGACATATATTTAGCAGGTATAGTTACAATTATAGGTTCAAATAAAAGGGGTAGGAGAATCATGGGAAATATCTGGGCAAATAGATTATTATATATTTCAAAATAAGGCTCACGGATGGGGTGCTGATTTCATGGGTTTTTGTGCCTTGCCCATAGTGTTTGGCCATCCCTAGAGCCCTTGGTAGCACTTTTGTTTGAGGCTTTGTTTACTGTGGCAGTTAGTGAAATCTGTCAGAGACCTGCATAAGCATATCCTGTGGAATAAAGTCCCAACTCACTTTGAAATCTCTTAGCCATAAAAACCTCTTTTGTATTTGATGTTTCCCTCTTTTGTTTAAGGTCTTTTTCCAAAGCATAGCTGGTTGGTGCTTGGTAGTAATCCCTGGGTGTCAAAAAGGCTCATTCTCAGAAGTCATATTCCATGTCGGGGAAAAGGTCTTAAGTTTATTTGCTGAGATTAGCTTAGAGAGAGGCCACATTTGAGCAACAGGGAGGTTTTCAGGAGGTTAACTCTTAGGCATTAGTTATTATTAGGCAAAGTTTCTACTCTATAGGAATAAGGTGCAAAAGTGTTAGCATTAATATCAAAGACTTAGCATATTGGCCTGCTTTCTGTTATTGGGCACTGCCTTTATACCCCAGAGATTTTTGCCACTCTATTTGAGAAAGTAGTAGGACTTCCCAGGATGGGAGTTTTACATTTTGTTGGTTACTGTGTGGATCTCCACTCACTGGGAAAACATACCTATGACATCACGAACACATTCATATTCCATAAAGGCATGCCCCAGGTGCACTTCTCCTCATACATCACCCCACTACCGATAGCCTGCAACAGTGAAGCTCCCCTGCCATAGATCCCGAAAGAATACTCCCACAATTGTATTCTCGGCCACAAACCTTGGGATCCCCTGCATTCACAGAGCCACATATTCACCTGTTCCATGCTCCATCCTTCTTCCGAGCACCATGGAGGACCTAAACCTCCCACCCAGAACCGTGTTCACACTCACTCCAGAACCATCACCCACACACACACACATCACTGTGCCACCATCACCTCTATCCACTGCCAATCTGCGACCATCTACCTTATCATAGATTCTGCCCAGATTGAGCATCAGCTCACCAATCTCTACTCCTTTTCTATATCCTGGTAACCTATCTCCCAGACTCTAACTCCATGATTCGGCTCAATATCTTTGGTACATTTAAGTGACATCATGCAATATTTGTCCTTTAGTGACTGGCTTACTTCACTCAACATAAGATCCTCAAGTTTCATCCATGTTGTCGCATGTGTTAGTACTTCAGTCCTTCTTCTAGGAAAAAATATTCCATCATATGTATATACCACATTTTGTTTATCCATCCATCAGTTGATGGACACCTGGCGTTGTAAAAACTTCTATTGGAACTTTTAATCTGATTGTATTGAATATGTAAATTTATTTGGGTAGAACTGACATCTTAATAATATTTAGTCTTCCAATCTATGAATATCGAATATTCTTCCATTTGCTTAGATCTTCTTTGATTTCTTTGAGAAATATTGTATGGCTTTCTGTGTACAAGTTCTTTACATCCTTTGTTATTATATTTCTATATATTTGATTCTTTAGTTGCTATTGTAAAGTAAAACTCTCTAGTTTCCTGTGCCTGCCAATCACCCCATGGCCTGTCTCTCTGCAAGTACATGAATGGAGAGAGGGTGAAAAAGAAAACCACTTCTGTCTAGGTCCTACTTGTGAACTTCCTTGCCTCATGTCTCCCCTCCCTTAGGAGCCAGCTGGGCCCTGGTTTGCCCATCCCATCTCCAAAAGCACCCCTCACCCCTAGAGCTAACTGGGTCCCTCTTGTCTAGCTGCCTTCTCCAATCAGCCCCAGGGTCCAGCAGCTTCCTTAATGACAGAAAGCCTGCTTAACTTCCCATAATTTGTGGAGGAGTGCAGGCTTCTGTTCCCTCCTCCACCATCTTGGAAACCCCAGGCTTGTGCCTGCATAATTTTTTTTTAAACTAAAGACTAAAAAAAAAAAAAAAAAAAAATTTTTTAAAGATACTTAGATTACGTAAATGTTACATAAAAAAATATAAGGGATTCCCATATGCCTCATACCTTACCCCTCCTCCCACAATTTCCCACATTAACAACATCCTTCATCAGTGTGGTACATTTGTTACAATTGGTAAACCCATATTAGAACATTGCCATTAAGTGTGGTATAGTTTATATTATAGTTTTAAACTCTTTCCTGCTCAATTTTGTAAGTTATGTCAAGATATATAATGGCCTGTATCTGTCATTGCAACATCATTCAGGATAATTTTTAATTGACATTTTTTCTGTCCAGCTAAATTAATTCATTTGTTTTAAATTCTATAACACAATGTTTTCATTTGATTTTCCTTCTAAAGAATTTTATTTTCCATAAATAAATTTTTTTTTCGATATTGGTAATTTTACAGAAAATGTACAAATGGATGTTTTTAAATTGCAGCTCCTATAATGCTTGCACAGTGGACTGTATGGATGGGAATTCATATTTTTCAAACCAAATGGATACATTGCATTGTTAATAATAACAGTGATAAGACTGATGAATACTTCATCTGAATTTTGATTAATTGGAGAAAACACACCACAGTTTGGGGATTACCTCATTTATGGTGCTTTCTGTCCAAGTCAATGAAAATGCTTTCTCTTTTATAGTGCTCAACAGCAGTTCATCATCTTAACATGTCTCCTGTTACCTTACACAGCTTTATGCTTTCACTTTCTTCTGTACCTGTTCCACTAGCTGTAACTATGAAGCCATTCAACCATCTGTTTTTCTTCTTGTCAACTCTGGAAGAACACTCCCTGGAGGGTCACACAATTATATCAATTGGAAGAACAAACAACATGTTTCCTCTGCTGTTAGGTAGGACTTCAAATCTACACAGCCATCCTACTAGTCCCTAGGTAGCCATTTTGCCTTACAAAATCCTTACTAGAAGGGAAACTTCGACATTCCAGTCAATGATAACATAACTGCTCATGATTGATATTATTATACATATTTTAAATTTCAGTGAATTGTTATTGAGATATATTCACATGACTAGCCCAAATTACAGAGCCCATAAGTGGAGAAGCAAGAATGTAAATTCAAACTTTTCTGACCACAGGTTCTCTTTCTGCTCTATTACATTTCTTTACAGGCCTGTCTGTTTCCAAGCATGCTGTTCTCTCAGTCTGGACATATGGGGCTCACATATATTTTGAATGCTTATGCCTCCCCATGCCAGACTTGCTCCCCTCTACCCCATTACCAACTGCCTCCCAACAACACAGGAGTGAGGAATTATTACTTTGATAAATCAGAGCCTCCAGCACCCTTCAGTGCATATTGCATTGTTTCTAGCATTATCATGGTGAATATAATAGCTCCAATCTGTACCCACAATCTGTCCTGTTAACTCTGATCTCTTTTTTTGGTGTGCACTTTTGTCTTTCAGATTCCATTTGATACATAAGCCACAAATGGACTACCTTACTAAGCCCTGCTAGTCTCTTCTTTCTTCCCATGTTCTTTTTCTATCATTGATTACAGCAACATCAGTCAATAACCAAATGCTTTCAGGCACCAAAAAGATGGTATTGTGGTTAATGCAGTCATAAATATCATACAAAGGAGTCTGAGAAAGACAAAGCCTCTGCTTTCTGTTTGGTCATGGAGGAGCAGAAACAAATTTTTAAAAAGTAATCATACAGCAGATGTACCAAATAAATGAAACAGGTAAAAGACAATGTTGTTATTTAATCTCTAAATGCATCTTTAGACAGCATAACGACATGGAATCATTTGATATCAGATTTAACTTCAGCTACGATCTGTCCATTTTCATAGCCAAACAGCAAGAATATCTTTATATCTGCTATCATTTTACATCGGACCTTGTGACCCTGTATCTATATGCATGATTTTCCATTTACAACAATTTTTAATGAACTATTTATTTTTGCCAACTTCTGAAATGACTGGCCTCCTAGATTAGTAACTATACTCTTTAACGTGACTGATTATAACACGCACAAACATAAACACACACTCCCAGTCATGTGCATATTCATTATACTAATTTTAATGATCAGGAAACTGAGGCACAGAGCATTTAAATAAATCGCCCAGTTCACACCATAATTGGGAAAGCCACATTGCAAACCCAAACACTCTAATCTCAAGCCCACTATAAACATTACCTTTTCCCACAAAACAGTAAACATTACTTTTCCACATGATATAAAATCATTAAATGTTTTCAGAATGATTCTTTATGCACTTTTCAATTTAACACCTTGGTACAAAAAATTCATTTGAAACAGTGCCTGAAATATATTGGACTTTAAAATGATAACAAGTTATCTTCAGAAGTAATTTCCATTGAAATATCATTAGACATTAAAAAACAAACAAAAAATCCACCAGGATTAGAACATGACACTCTGGTTGAGAGGATTTCTCAGGAAGAGTTTAGAAAAATTGCATATAGAATTAATTCATTCAGCAAACATTAATTGAATGAATATAACCCCTGGCAGGTTAAGGCATTTTGAAGGAAGAAAGCATAGATATGCTGTGATTGCAAATTAGTTGATATGCCATGAAAGCAGTACTAGTACCTATTACACTGTGCTACTGGGAATGAAGAAACATTGTAGAAAGGAATTATCTTAATGAGTGAGTTTTCAAAAGATTATTGCCCTAGGGATATTGAAAAGTAAACCCAGTGTAATGATTATTAAGTATACAGCCCATGACCACTAATTTTATTCCTAATACAGAAAGCTTCCGGAGAATTTTAATGAAGGTTGAAAGAACGTTTGTGTAACAATATATCCTCTTATATATCAATGAGAAAATCTGAGAGAAGTAAATGAGAGTGTTCACAAAAGCATTCAGTACTTTTTCCTAGCCTTTAAAATAATCAATAAGTTTTATTTAAAAAGAAGTTAAAGTAAGTTAATTATTAAAATATTGAAAATACTTTAAACTAAAAGAATGTCTGAATTTTGGGTTGAAAATTTTGAATGCAGATTCAAATAATATAAATATAGCGTGATATAAATGCATGGATATTAGACTATTAGTAGGGAAATAATAGAGAATCAAATTAAATATTTTCATTAGGTTATACCCTTAACTTTAGATGATTGGTGAGCACTCAGCATGACAGCTCTTTGTAATGAATATAGCCTAGATATAAATAAAACAGGTTTTATTACCACTTATATATTTTCACAAAATAATGTCTTTTAAGTATTTTAAAAATTGCTGTGTATTTTTGTAAAAATTATTTTTCACTTTTATTCTACCTAAAATGTATACCAGATCTGGGATCATCATTAAATGTAAGACATAAATTATAAATAGAGATCTAATATTAAAGCTTTTTTTATTTTCAGCATGTGTTTTCTCATATATTATGTAAATTAAATCTATACACATATTATGCTTGCATTCCCACAATGTATATATCTTCAACATAAAACAATATAGCTCCACATTTCTCTCTCCATCTTTATACATTGCCTTATACTCATATTTCCTCTCCTTTAACGCTTCAGTCCATACTGCCCTAACATTTGACTGCAAATATCTGGACTCTTTGCCTGAAGCTTTCTCTGAAAGTTTCAGTAGTCTGCTTTGACATCTAAAGTCATGCTGGAAGTACCAGAAATTACTGTCCCCTGGGAGCAGCCTTCAACCAATGACTGATGATAGAAGTTGTATGAATATCCCTGTTTCTGTCCCTTGAGACAAGGGTAATGACGAGATGTATATTCTAAACAATTTCACTCAAGCTTTGTTTCTGGAGAAATGTATCAATTTCCCAAGGATGCCATAACAAATTATCATAAACTGGGTTGATTAAAACAATAAAAATCCATTCTCTCATAGTTCTAGAGTCTAGAAGTATGAAATCAAAATATTGGCAAGGCCGTGCTCCCTCTGATGCCTCTAGGGAAGTTTAGGTCCTTGTGTCTTCCTTGTTTCTGGTGGCTGCCGGCAAACCCCTGATGTTCCTTGGCTTGTAGGTGCACCTCCACAATTTCAGCCTCCATCTTCACATGACCTTTCTCCCTTGTTGGAGTGTGTCTGTGTTCACATTTCCTTCCTCTTAAAAGGACGCCATCCATTGGATTAATGCCCACCCTAATTGAGTATGACCTTAATTTAACTTGTTTACATCTGCAAAGACACTATTTCCAGATAATGTCACCTTCAGGTTCAGGATGACCAAGAATTTTGGGGGATACAGTTCACCTCTCTCTAGAGAATCCACACAGAGATATCTTCTGCCTATATTCTGACTTACAATGCTACTTTTGAAAGGATTTCCAATGGGGTGTGGTGTGGGGTGGCAGGAATCTAAATCTCCAAACCTATAGGAATGTGACATTAACAAGATGGATTAAATATTTCTAATATTTGAACCTTAAGCCTCTCTATCTTCTAAGAATGAATTTCAGTTTTTATACTTGTATCGTCAGTAAAACAAATCACTTACTCTTTACTCCAACTGCTTTATATTTTAGAGCTATATTTATCAAGCATAATTATGTTAAATAAGTGCATATCACCATGGACTATCATACAGAGAGTGTTTAGTACTTTTGGTAGATTAAAGATAGGCACTAATTTTTTTGACACTTTTTTCCCTCTAGACATAAAGTCTATGTCAACCCCCTCAAGTCTGAGCAGGGGGTATGACTGCTTTGAGCAATAAAACATGGCATTAAGAGACTCTTTGCTGTTTTGCAAACCTACTTCTGACTCTTGGATCCAAGTCACCATGTAGTGAAAAAGTGCAAGCCACCTATGGAGAGTCCCACATGGGTGGGGAAACTTGCCCCTAACTGGTGGGAAAAGTCAAAGCCATGGAGGCGAGTAAAGTTAAAGGTAGATCCTCCAGTCCCAGTAGAGGTGCTTGGCTGAAACTGAATTGAACAGAGATAGTCTTGTCTCAGCCGAGTGAATGGATGGTCCATAAAATCACATAAAATAAAATACCCGTTTTAAGCAACTAATTTATAAAATGGGTTTTTATGCAGCAATAGATAACCATAATATAAAATTTATGCTTTGAAAGCAGTGTTCTATTTTCAAGATTTTTCTAAAAGCAAATAAAACTTAAAATATTTCCTTGTGGTTATCAGGAGTTTGAGAATTTTTTCATGTAGAAAAACAGTCAGTATAATTTACCAATTTGAAATTATGAGAAATCTACTAATTTAGATCAATAAGAAAAATAAATTTTATGATGCATGCAGTTTATTGACTTGATGAATTGATTTGAAGTCTTTCCCTTTTTCTATTTATTGTGTTCAATGCAAAGGCAATAATTTAATTTAAACGCATTTCGTATGGAGCAAGTTGTTACAACACTGTGTCATGAGAACACAAGTTCTGGGCACAACAGAAACTTTCAGCAAGTGACCTCTTTATTACTTGCACAGCATAATGAATCTAGAAGGGCAAATAACTCTTTATTGCTTATAAAGCATGTAGAGTCCAAAAGAGCAGCGGAAGAAATCCCATAGTGGCCAGTCTCCTCGGGTGGCCAAAACTGCTTGGGACGGTGTCTGTAGATGGCAGCTCTGCATGCCTCATTTCACATCCAGAGAAAAAAGACATTAGAAGAGAAGATGCAGGAGGCTGGGGGTCGGGGGGGGAGGTTGCAGCTGAAGGTTGGAGGATGGATGCTTAGTGTGCATTTGTGACTTCCTCAGAGAAGGAAGTAGGAGTAAGTGAAGTCTGGGTGATGGCCACTTAGGTGTCTGTGACTTCTCTAGCATTTTGTATGATACATCTTTACATATTTAGGCAATGTTTAATGGCATACCATTAAATATGCATGCTTTCACCTGGAACACTAGAATATCTCACATATATTTTGGCAACTTCTTAAGACATATGCACCCTGAAGGCCAAAATGACTTATGATTTGTTACACTCTGTCAGTTATATGCATATTTATAATCACATTGATAAGATGCACTTAAATAATGGAACTATGAAATAAATATTTCATATAGTTTGATTAAAAATGTGAGGAAATGTAATGCAATGAAGTGTTAATGTCGCCACAGCATTTTTCTTCTTATATGATTATGCAAAAGAAATGCTTATACCAATCACAGACCAAGCTTGCAGGATTGGGATATAACATTATTTAAAGAAATTAATAAAATAATAATAACTGACATACATTAAGCACCTACTATATAATGTAGATCTTCTTTAAAACATATCTAATCTTTAAATCAAAATTATGGAATAAATTAATCTCAGTTGAGCAAAATGATTTCAGTATGTTAATTTGCTCTAAGCCACACGTGGCAAGTAAATGAAATGCTTAACATTTTATCCAAAGTTTCTTTGTTCACAACTACTGTATACTCTTCTATGTGTCACACCACCTCTTTATCTTTACATATGTTACTCATTAAAAGCACAATGCTTCTCATATCATTTTCCCTGTGCATATTGTCTGAGTGCTTTCTGACCCTAAATAAGAACTTAACGGTAAAGGCATTTTTTTCCTTACTTATTTTGTGCAGCAGCTGGAAGAGACACCTGTGGAAATTATAGTTTAGAATGCTTATATTTTAAAATCCTTAGAATCTGTCCTTTGTTTTTATGATAAAGACAAGCCACTTGACTGTGTTCACAAAGATCCCAACTGCCACCTCCTTCTCACCTCTTCATATTCTTCTTTCTCCCATTGCTGCATACATTTTGTGTTCTTTTGAGTTTCTCAAACAGTGGCTCCTTTACCCAGAGGATTTTTCCTCTCCCTTGTCAAATGTCCAATTTCTTATAATCTCATATGAAATGTTATTCCCACAGGAAGACTTTCCTCATCCCCCAGATAAGGCTAAACTCTCTCAATAGACGCTCTCCCAACTCTTGGTTTTCCTAATTTGTACTTCAGCCTAGTCTGTCCGGTATGTTCTACCGAATCCTGAACTCATTGCTCAGTACCAGGCACCTAGGAACAAGTTAATAAGATTGTTCTTAATAAAAATGACTATCAACAATGAAATTTCCCATTGACTATTTTTCCATATTTCAAAATTGAAGAGTTTCTAGAACTCACAGACAAGTTTTTAAAAACTGATTTTTAAATTAATAAAGTATAACAGAGTTTAGGGAATATACAGTTTGCAATGGTTGGCATTAAGAAGCATATATGATTAGGAATTGAGAGTTATAGGCAAAGCAATTGTAGGCTTTAAATGATATGAATTAGGAGAAAAATTAAAAATACATGCTTTAATTTATAAATTAAAAACCTTTAAATGTTTTTTTGAGGAAAAATGCATGATTTAAGTTACCTTATAAATACTGCTCTTTTTAATTTTTAAGTGACAATACTCCAAATTTAGGTTTTATGAGATGCCAAGATATATTCATTACATATTCTTTTATTATAATTTCTCCTGTTTTTCTACATAACTGATGGCCAAAATGGGATTCCTAACTCAACACAAGCAAGTTTTTAGGGAAACTTTGATGGCATGCATCATATTCCATGCACATATTATTTACTAAGACCATATCACATTCAGAAATCTGTGCTAAATTGTAGGATTAGCCTTAAAAAAGTAATATACACAGTAAGATGACATGCTTATAACTTATTACTCCATAGATTTTAGTGGAATAGTCAAGAAAGGTAGTTATTCATTAAAAGTTGATGATCCATTAATTAGAAAAATAAATTACTTCTATTGGATTATACTTTCAAAATAATTTTTATAATATAGTTTAATATTTTACAAATAAAATGTAATATACATTATTAAAATTGATATAATTATTTTTACTATCAGGGACTGAAAATCAAGGTCATATCTGTTATGAAATGATGCTGGGGTTTTCGTTAGCTCAATCTTTAACTTGAAGTATATTTCACTGTATCAGATTATTCCTATCACAACCGAAAGCCACCCAATACTTCAGTTTCTAAATAAAGTTAGTAAATATAATATATTTTCAATCAATAATGTTTATTCAAGAACAATAAATTATTGTCCAAATCAGTGGATTTGTGTTGAATATTTTTCTAAACTCAAATGCTGTTTAATAAATGCCTGTCTCAAGTAGCAAAAACAAGCAAGAAAGGAACAGTCAATGATTTCCTATCTTAAATAAATCTTACCTTCCACCAACATGTTCTCTGTGTGATTTATAGAAATTTAAGCCATATAGCTGGATGTTGCTTCAAAGGTCAACTAAACTAAATCCTTCACTTTATACATGAAGACACTGTGGCCCAGGAAAGAAAGGCAAGGTGGGCCATGCAGAACAGATATTACTTTCTAGATTTGTTTTATTTTATCAACTTAATTATCTTAGTGTAAACAGCTACTAAGTGGAGAATCGAAGTTACAGTTATGTCTTCTCACTCCAAGTTTAATGCTGGTTTCACTTTATTAGTCATATCAGAAATATGTGATATCATCTTAGTGCGGCCAGTAATTTGGGGACCATTATTTAAAATAAAACAAACAGATAAGGGTAGCATCATAAAATCAATCCCTCCACCACAAGGCCTTTTTTGGGGAAAATAAAAAGACATGGATAACTCACTCATCTCAGATAATATTCTCTGCCTATTATAAAGTTTGGAGGAAAAATAGAACATCATTAAATAGTGAGCTCTAAGTAAGAGCTCTAGCTAGCTTAAATTTATAAATGAAACAGCACTACATGAATAAATAAAATACTTTACTATCAAAATCGATTTTTCTTTAATTATAATATTATAGATTTGATGTTTCCTAGCTAGATTTTACCTTGCTCATCAACAGAATAGCATACTTATATTTTTGCCTTACTTTCAGTGATGTCAGCAGTCTTCAATGGAACTAAAATCAACCAACACAGAATAAGAATCAAGCATAACTTAAGGATTTATAATTAATTAAAAATCACAAGATGCATGAAGGGATTCAACACTTACATAAAAGACCAGTATAAAGATCAGAACAGGGACTTCATTCCTTTTCCTAGCTGTAACTACCAACCTCCAAGGTGTTCTATTTCATTCATTATGATTCTGGAACTTGTTTCAGTGACTCAAATTGCCTTAACCAGAGAATTGTCTTGCATGTTGTAACCATTCAGATATTAGTTAAATGAATCAATGAATACAGATCTTATCCTCTGGAGGTAGAACTGGGCATGTGAACACATCAATGACAATCCCATTAATCTCATTCTTTGAAGAACATCAAACCTGGAGTGGATATATGAAATTAAAGCAGACACATTATGGAATAGGAAACCAACTTTGCTTTTTGATGTTTGACTTCTGATAGTTTTAAGCTTCACCCTCCAACTTCTCTCTCTCTGAAATCTGGGCAAGCTGCTGAGAAGCCCCAAAACTCCCTCCTTTGACACAGGTGGGAATTTCAAACCTTCTTGAATGTAGGAACTCTCAGCCCAGTCCTAACCTTTAAACACTATGAAATTTGCAAGTTAGTTTTCTAAGCTTGCTTACAAGCCCGTTTTGTATCAGCTTTGGAGGTCTGCCTTGCTCTACCCAAAAACCTCATTATGTGAGTAACAAACCTTTTCATACTCTGTTGATTTGTGTGCACATTGCACTATCAGTCTTGATATCTGAAGCAAATTTTGGGTAGTGGTCTATCCTGTTCTATTGAGTGGTCACAACATAACTTAGACAAGAAGACAGATCAATGACTCACTGGTACTTTCTTTAGGACTGCTTTCTTAGTTATGCTTTAAATTCCTATCAAACCCAAGTATCTTTTCAATTCAATAATTCCCTTTGCTGTTTTCTATGGTTTCTGTATTTTAAGAAGTTCACTTATTAGTATTCAGTAAAGAAAACATACACATTTGTTAATACACATGGATTTTAAATTTTATAATTGCATGATTTTCTTTCATATTTACTGTTGTCAGTAAATGTTATCCTATTTTTTATGTTACTGTATTCCACTAAACTATTTTTAAAAATTAAGATAATTCCAAGTTCATGAAAAAAGCATAGCCTCAGAATAGGCTGATGAGTTAAAACTGTTCAAAGGTAGAAGTCAAAGAGCTGAAATCTAGGAGATCTTAGTTAAAGTTCTATAGTGTGGCATTATTTTACTGATTTTTAAAAATTTTAAATGGATGCTTCAATTGTAATGAGACTTCAAGTAAGTTTGTAAAATAGTTTTAAAAACCCAGTCCCTCATAAACCTACTGAATGAGTGTTTTTTAACAGTATGTAGCTAATTCACAGTTGTGACATCACTAGGGTTTGGTTTCCCAAGTTTCTGAGGTAAGTTTTGAGATGATTCAGTGTGCCTAGGATTGAATATTGTTGGAAATTGAATCATGCTCACCACAAAACATCATGCCCATGTTCAGGTCCTAAATTCTTCTCCTGTGGGTGTGAGCCCACCTGTAAATGGGACTTCTGAAGATTCTATTTGTTAAGGTGTGCCCAAACTGAATGAGGGTGGGGCTTCATCCACTTTGGTTGGTGTTCTGAGAATCAAAGGAAATTGGATGCTAAAAAATAAGCCACAGGAAGTAACCAGAACCTGGAAGTCCCAAAGTGAAAGGAGCAGATGCCACCATGTGAATTGCCATGTGACAGAAAATCCAAGGAACCTCAATGATTGCCTGCCAGAAAGAAAATACCTATTAAGGGAGGAAGCAAGTCATCTAGCTTCTGAAACCAGGAGTCAATACATTTCTTTTGTTAAGCCAACTCCTTGTATGTTGTTTGTTTTAGCAGCCAGGAAACTGAAATACATATATAATATCTATTTCATATTACCTTACTGGTTATTAATTTTATTTTCTTATAAGGAATGTCATGTTGATGCTCTCTCCAAAAATAAAATTTATAAATAGCTAGATAGAAAAATACTGGTGTAATCATAGTTAATCATATTGAAATATACATAATTTTGGTGGTTTAGTGCTGTATAAACTCAAGAAAAGCATGTTGTTAAACCTAATCTATTTCTGTAGGTGTGAACCTATTGTAAGTATGACTTTTTGATGAGGCTATCTAATTTCTACCGTGTCATATGTTGTCATTTTATAATTGCAGACAAAAAACTGGCTTTAGTTTTAAGAAATGATTTCTAGTTTTAATAGAGTACACATACAATGCATACATTAATATAGTAAATGTATTTTCATGCCTTTAATCTCATTGCTATATCTAATCAATAAACATCAGCAATTTTATTTTTTAGGACTGGACAATTCTCTCTACAAGTATATGGGGTTATATTTTTATTCAGAGTTGTGATGGTTTGAAGCTGACTGAACCCCAGAAAATTTGTTCTTAAAGCCAATCTATTCTTGTGGGTTTAAACTTAGTAATAGGACTTTTTGATCAAGTAATTTCAGTTAAGGCATGGCCCAGGGTGGATCTTAATCCTCTTACTGGATTCCTTTATAAATGGGAAGAATGTGAACAGAAAGAAAGCCAAGGAAGCAAGAAGCTGAAAGGAAGGAAACCTGGAAGAGAAGGGAGAGACCAACAGATGTTGCCATGTGCCTTGCCATGTGACAGAGGAGTACAGGATCACCAGGAACTAGTTTTCAGGAAGAACATTTCTTCTTGATGATGCTTTGATTTGAACATTTTCATGACATCAACTTTAAGCTTTTAAGCTAATAAATCACCATTGTAAAAGCTAATCCATTTCTGGTATATTGCTATTGGCAGTTTTAGCAAATTAAAACAGGAATTATCTGAGTAATTTCTGTGAGTGTTTATTATCAATATTCATGTATTATGAATCAAAAATTATTTATTTTTTCACTTCAGTTAAAATATAAACTATTGCTTAGTTTTAAATGCAAGAGAAGAGAAAATATAAATGTAGTCATTATGCACTGATAAGCACATTTCTAAAACATAGAGAGTAGCGGCTCAAGATTTTCTGCTTGGTGAGAAGACAAATCAATAGAGTATATAGTCATAAGATGAAATAAAGGTGCATGTTCTTTGTTCATACCTTCATTTTATCTTTTGGCTTTTAAATTTTTATTTATGATTTCCTTGAAAATCTGCTAACCAACTCTACAAAGGACACTGAACACAGAGCTATTTATGCTAAAAATATACATTATAAATAATAAGAAATCTCAATGTGTGTTCTCCACAATAAAATCTGGCTCATTAATTCTTAGCTATCTATACTGATAATGTCATCAGAAGTGGTATTAGTCATTTATCAGTATGTTTCAAAAGCTAGCCTGTGGTTTTTCTTCCCTTTACAACTTGAAATTGTATGTCAGGATGGAGTCTTCATCAGTAACAAAGAGTTGGAGCAGAGTGCTATTGCTCACCCACAGAGAAAATGTGACTCCTGAGATATTCTGGTTGTTTGTTACAGCAACCAATCTTACTCAATCTGGTTCATACAGCTTCATAGTTATTTTTCACATAATCCTCACAATGATAATGTAAGTTAGAATCTGAAAATATAAAATGAAGAAGACCACCTTCTTTCTTGAAAGTAGTTTAAAATATAAAGTAAAGAAAACACATTTTTATAATGGATTTAATCTGTAATGCAGTAAGTACTGTAATAGAGTTATGCCAGAAGAATGAAGCAATAATTTAATGGACGATTGGGGAAAGATGGCAGATTAGGAAGCTCCAGGAATCAGTCCCTCCACTAAAATAACTATTGAATTGGCAGGAACTGTCTGAATCCACCACTTTAAAACTCTGGCGTCTAGGGGAGCACTGTGCAGCATCCAGAGAGGAGCTGGAGAAGAGTCTGATACATTGCAATAAAGATGATTGACTTTTACCCTCCCTGCACTTACCATCCCTGTTCCCCCAGACTCATGGCCAGCAGCAGTGTGGACTGGAGCTGGAGTTACGGTTCCTGGTACAGCTTGCTGGTGCCAGAGTGGGATATAAATAACTAGTCATCCAAACTCTAGTTTGGTCTGATCCCAGATCTCTACCTTTGATCAGCTGCTTTAGATTGCTGGGGGCCAGCTCTGAGGTAGCCAATTGTTCCAAACCCTTGTGGTAAAGGTGGCAGAGGAATCTTAAAGATAGTAACCTTCCTCAAAATTACAGAAAATAGTTAATGGGCTGTGTTAAGTTGGAAAGCACCGAATTAAGAAAACACAGCTTCAAAAGCCACAGTAAAAGCTCCTGGACCCCTTGTTAAACCCTACCCTGCCCTCCACAATGCAGGGTGGAGTTAGCTTGTACTCCCATTTTGAGTCCCTGACCCTGTGTTCATACTGTGGTGCACATAGGTCAATGCTAAACTATCAGGTAGAAGCCTGAGAGACTGAACCAGGGAACGTGTACCTCAGGCTAGCCCACCCTGTTTGTCCTGAGGGCAGAAAAGCCAGTTTCAGACAGCTGGGAAAGTGTTAGAAACAATTAAGGTGAAAGGACTGGGGCAAAGGACTATCTGCATTAAGTCACTCAAAAAAGCACCCAGGTTGGGGAGGAGGAATAGAAAGAGCATTCACTCAAACACCTGTGGACAGTAAAAGGGGAATTCCTGGGTCCTTTAGTGAGCACACACCCAGGAGAAGCAGTAGGCTCCTTGGGTTCAGCTTCATTCAAGCTCAGATAAAACAGAGAGGAACCTGCATTTCTCATTTGCCTTGGGCTGATCTACTTGATAGAGGAGGGCTAAGCTCTGAAGAAGACCACCAACCAAACAAGCGCCAATTTGCAAAGACAGTGAAAGGTGCTTTTTTACTTGGTTTGTTTAGATTAGTTCCTGACATTCAAGAAAATTTCTGCCATATCACTAGCTGGATACAAACTTATGACGCAATTCTATACAGAATTGGTTAAAAAGTTGTTTGTAAATCTTTGGAAATGTATATATATGACTGTTTTTACAAAATATAAATACAAATATACTAGAAAGAAGGAAAAAGAATAGCAGTTATATATAGAAGGCAAGGTATAGAGAGATTGAGAGGCAATGAGTTTTGTTTGTTTTTTATTATTATTATTGGAATAATGAAAGTGTTTTGGGAATGATTGGGGTGATGAATGCACGAATATGTGATTACAGCAAATACCATTGATTGTACTCTTTGGATGGATTTATGCTTTATTAATATATAACAATAAAATTGATTTGTTAAAAAAATGTACATGTGCAATAAAAGATTACAAGACAAACAAAGGAAGAGGAAATGATGGCCTATCCAAAGGAACAGGATAAAAATCTAAAATTTATCATTTAAGAGGACCAGCCTTTGTACTTATAGGGCAGAGACTTTATTGAACCTCAATATACGCAAGGAGATAAAGAAAAGCATGGAGAAAGAATGAAAAATTATGAGGAAAATAATGAGTAAACAACATGGGAATCTCTCCAGAGAAATACTGGAGTTGAAGAAAAAATAACTGAAATGAAAAGTTCTCTGGATGATTTGAAAAGCAGATTGGAGGTGGCAAAGGAAAGAACCAGTGAACATGAAGATAAGACAACTGAAATTATTCAGGCTAAAGAGCAGAAAAATCAAAGAACAATAATGAAAAAATGGAGCCTAAGAGACCTGTGAGACACCACCAAGCACAAAGTACACATTGTGGGAGTCCCAGAAGGAGAAGCAAGAGAGAAAGGGACAAAAGGAATACACAAATAAGTAATGAAAGGCATGATTGTGCACATCCAAGAAGCTGAAGAAACTCCAAACAGAATGAATTCAAAGAGAGTCCAAAAGAAGAGAAAAATACAAGCCCCTAACTTTTATGAATATAGATACAAAAACCCTCAACAAAATAGTAGCAAACTGAAAAAAACAGTATATCAAAAGAATTATATATCATGACCAAGTGGAATTCATTCCACGTATGCTAGGGTGGTTCTACATAAGAAAATCAATAAATGGAAGACACTACATTAATAGAACAAAAGAAAAAATAACACAAGATTAATTCAATTGGTTAGAAAAGGCATTTGATAAAATCCATCACTCCATCTTGATTAAAAGACCAGGAATTGAAAGAAACTTACTCAATATGATAAAGGGCAGCTATGAGAAACCTATAGCTAATATCTTACTCAATTTTGAAAGACTGAGTCCTTTCCCTCTAAAATCAGGAACATGGCAGCATGTCCACTGTCAACACTCTTATTCCACATTTTACTGGAAGTTCTAGCTAGAACAAGTAGGCAAGAGAAAGAAAAAAAAAGACATCCAAATTAGAAAGGAAGAAGTAACCTTTCCCTAGTTGCAGATGACATTATCCTATATACATAAAATTCTGAAAAATCCACAGGGGGATATAAGAACTATAACATGAATTCACCACAGTTGCAGGGTACAATATCAACATGCAAAAAAAAAAAAAATCAGTAGCATATCTACAGACTAGTAATGAACAATCTGAAGAATGAATCAGAAAAAATCCATTTACAATAGCAAATAAAATTACGAAATATTTAGGAAGAAATCTAACGAAGGATGGAAAACTGCAAAACATTGCTAAAAGAAATCATGGAAAACCCAAATAAATGGAAAGACATTCTGTGTTCGTGGATTGGAAGACTAAATATTGTTAAGATGTCACTTCTACCAAAATGATTTATAGATCCAATGCAATCTCAATCAAAATTCCAACAGCCTTCTTTGTAGAAATGGAAAAGCCAAGCATCAAATTTATATGGAAAAGTAAAAGGCCCCAAATGGACAAAGTCATCTTGAAAAAGAACAAATTTTGAAGACTCACATGTCCTAATCTTAAGAGTTATAACAAAGCCATAATAATCAAACCAGCATGGTAATGGCACAAGGACAGACACATAGACTGTGGAATCAAATTGAGAGTCCAGAAATCAATCATCTCAGTTATGGCCAACTGATTTCTGACAAGAATCCCAAGTCTATTCACTGGGAAAAGAACAGTCTCTTCAACAAATGTTTCTGGGAAAATTGGAAGTCCATGTGTAAAAAAAGTAGGTGGACCCATGTATCATAACATATAAAAAAATCAACTCAAAATGGATCATAGATCTAAATATAAAAACTAGAAAAATAAAACTACTAGAAGAAAACAGGGAAGTATCTTCAGGCCCTCTGTTAGGCTTTGGTTCATAGATTTTACAGCCAAAGCACAAGCAATGAAAGAAAAAAAAAAAAACAAAAAACCAATAAATCAAATCTCATCAAAATTCCAAAACTACTGTGACTTAAAATACTTTATCAAGAAAGTAAAGCAACATATCTAAGGTTTGAATATCCAGAATATATACAAATAAATCCTACAACTCAACAATAAAGAGACCAAAACTCATATTAAAAATGGGCAAAATACTTGGATAGACATTCACCAAAGAAGATCTACAAATCGCAAAAAAGAACATAAAAAGTGCTCAATATCATTATCACTAGCTATTATGGAATTGCAGATCAAAACTCCAACAATATATGGTGTCTTCAGGGATAAAGGATACATTAGATATCACAGGTTTATGGTCTATAAAGTCATGGTGATAAATGAGCCTGGACTGTGGAAAATTATGACTTTAATATTGACAATTGTCTACTCTTCCAGATTTTAGTGGACATTTCTTAGAGTGATCATTGCTTACTCAGAGTATAATGAATAACAGTAAATTCAGTTAATATGAGAGTTTTAATATAAGCATTGCAGATGTTTACTCATCAAACAATATCTTTTATGCAATTTGGGTTTCTTGGAATACCCATTTTTAATGATTTTCACCTCAAAACTACTACTTTTCTTTAAGTATTAAAAGTATAATATGCACCCTTGTACACTTTTATTTTCCCAAAAATCTTTGCTGCCATGTACTGATTTGACTATTAAATAATACTGACAATATATTGAATATATACTATTTTTTCTTCCAATATCTGTTCAGGTAATTTCTCACTTCAATAATTTTGTCTTCTATGTTTCTCTTTGTCTATCTTTATATCTATTATTCATTCATGTAAAATAATTTACTATGTTATAAAGACAATTAAGATGTATATCCTTACTTTAAGGAATTTATTGTCAAATTAGATTATAGAAATAATTCAATAATTATTACGATTGTTATTATAATATTTTAGAGTTATGGGGATAAAAAAGAAGGTGAGGGGGGACCAGCAGATTTTATATAAATACTTTTGGAGATTAGTCTTATTAGATGCAAAACTTGGCAGAATTCATTAAACAGAATTACAAGAGTAATCAAAATGTTTTATTAATTTTTTTCTCTGCTGAATGCTCCCTTTTCTGCAATTTTTTCCCTTTTTCATATTTCATGCTAACTTTTAGAAATTCTAAATTCATAGTGAAAATTAAAATTAATAAAATATTCTTCCTCTGCAATATATACATTTCAGTCCCATTCCCTCTTTTAATGTAGTTTCTTATTTTCCATTTTCTGGAATTCAATAAAGCTTCTTCCAGTGAACTTTTTTGTTTACAAAACTTTCCTATCTGAATGCATCTTATACAAAGTAGCCAGATAATTAATTTAAAATACTGCTCTGTTTAAGCAGTTTTTCTGCATGAAATACTAAAATAAGTCAGTAACCACTCAATTAAGAACAGACTATTTTATTTGTTGTCAAAGGTCTGTGTAAATTGGTTCAAACCATCATTTCCTTTTAAGTCATTAAAGTCCAATAAAATTATTTGACTCCTTTGGTAGGACCATGATTTTCCAAATTTGATCCTTTCTGTTATTGTATCTCCATTACACATATTAATTACCGCCCTCTCCAAGCTCTAATCCTTCCAACTTTCAAAATCCAATGGAATGGAAATACAAAAGATGAAGTCAATCTCTTAAGTCTTGATACCTGGCTTTTCCACTTACAATGACCTTGTTTAAATTACCCAAAATTTCAAACAACTGTCTTCTTTCTAAAATACCTGCAAGGTATTTGCTTATCTTGTAGGTTTTTCAATTAATAAACTAACACATGATTCTTTTTAGTACATTTATCTCAGTATAAGAAAAGATTATCACAATATCCTAGACTTGAAGCCTGATGCAATAATTGGATGAAACTTGTATGTTTACACACTTGGGTACAGGGCAACTTAGGATGGCTCACCTAAAAGTAGCTCAATATGTGGTGAAGTTAAAATAATTTAAATTGCAGCCATTTCAAACATTTATTAGAAACTCTTTGTTTTGCTCTTTGAGGAAAAGTATTTTGGGGAATTTTCTCTTTCTACTTCATACATTTTTACAAAATTTTGTTTTATACTAGAAACATATTATTCAACAATCAGAAAAAGTTATAACAACCTCAAAAATGAATGTTTAATTGCAGAGATGAAAAGAAACACTTAAAATCACAAAGATTAATTATTTAATAAATATACACTAAATATAATGCAATTAAATCAGACATTAAGACTAAAATATTGTGGTAGACAGTTTGGAAAAAAAAAAAGTCATAATCATTCCCCTCCTGATAATGAGACTTGTCCCAGCCCTCTTCCCCTAGACATGCCTGCTCTAGCCAGCTGACCCCCAGAGGCAGAGCACACTGCCGACTTACAAATGACCTCAGTGCCATGAAGAAGAATGAAACTGGATGAGATGGGACTACAAGAGATGCCTAACTGTAATTCTGCCTGATTTTCTGCTCTACAAAATTTGAGCTAAATAAACATTTATTGTTTAAGCCACTCAATTCTGGGTCAGTTTGTTACATGGAAATAGATAAATATCTAATACATAAGTATTAAACCATGATCTAATTATTTAAATAATTTTGTACATTGAGGAACCAAACTTAATTTACTGAAAATAAAGAAAAATGAGTATCACATGTTAAAACATATTCAATTCAGCAAACATATATATCTAGAAGAAAATGTACATCATAAATAGTTTAGTTTTATTATAAGAAAATATAAAATTGTGTATTTGACATCTTATTGTGAAGTATAAGGGAATGTAAAAATTGTTTTAGAAAGTCTTGAAAGTAACAAAAGAACAATATTATACAACAGAGACATTAGTAAAATTAATAAATATCAGGTTCTTTGAGGGGTTGGATATGGTGGCTTGAAGCTATGTAACCCACAAAAATATTTTATCTTAATCCATTCTTGTGGGTGTGAACCCATTGTAAATAGGACCTTTTGATTAGTTTACTTCAGTTGAATTGTGGCCCAAATGAATCAGGATGGGACTTAATCCTATTACTGGAGTCCTTTATAAGTAGAATCAAATTCAGACATGCAGAGAGAAAGCCACAGGAAGAAGCCAAAAGACAAAGGATCCCAGAGAATTCAGGAGAGGCCACCATGTGTATTACCATGTGACAGGAAAGCAAAAGGCCAAGGATTGCCAGCAGCCAGCCCCATAACACCACAGTCTTCTGAGAGAAAACATCACTTTGATGACAACCTGACTTTGGACTTCTCCCAACCTCAAAACCATGAGACACTAAATTCCCCTTGTTTAAGTCAAGCCATTGAATGGTTTTTTACTTCTCAGCCAGGAAATGAAAACAGGTTTTGGTACCAAGAGTGGGGTGCTGCTATACAAATACCCAAAAAAGTAGAAATGACTTTGGGATTGGGTAATGGGTAGAGGCTGGAAGAATTGTGAGGTCCTTGGTAGGAAAACCCAGATTACTTTGGAGAAACTGTTTGTAAAATTAAGGATGCTACAGTTACTACTGATGGGGTCTTAGAAAGAAATTGTGATTTTGTTACTAGAAATTGGAAAACAATGATCCTTGCTATAAAGTGGCAGAGAATTTTAAAAATCATATTCTGATGTTGGATTGAAGTCAGAATTTGTGATGAAGTTGGATATTTAGCTGAAATTTCCTAGCTAAGTGAGGAAAGTGCAGCCTGACTTCTCCTTGTACTTACAGTAAAATGTGAAAGAAATGGGATAAATTAAGAGTTGAGCATACAGATACCAGAAATTGGTGGCTTGTAAAATCCTGAGCCTATCCAGATAGTGTAGGTCCAGAAGCAGCTCTAGCATAGACTTACCTGAGCTTTCCAAAACTGACTCCCCTGAGAGCAGCACTCCATATGAGCGTTTAACTGACAACCCTTTGCTAAAAAGCATGTGGTTGAACATGGATCCAGTCAGCCATTCAGTGATCAGGACTGCAAGTGCAGTTATCCAGAAAGGATCTGTGGAAAATCCTTCTGTCTGCTGATTTGAACCTCTACAGAATGCTTGTAAAGCTAGCAAGGTTTTTGTGAAATGTGTAAGTGCATAACCACTGCCAGTTTGGACCGAAAGTGAGAGAGGAGAAAACAATGAAGAAAGAATGACTTCAAGGGCAGAACAATGGAAGCTGAGGTCTACACTAAAGAGAGATCCAGAGGTCAAGAGAGAGGACCAATCCATGTGGGTGGAAAGGGCGCAGGTTTTGCATGTCATTGTTAGGGAAAAGTATTGCTACCTCAATGCTTGGAGTTGGTGGGGCTTCTATCCAGCATCCAGAGAGACTGGCCACCATCCAAAGCTCAGAAGCTCAGAGAGTCTGGGGTCTACAATGAAGCATCACGTTTGAGTTTGGAAGTGTGGGACTGCTGCTCCTTCAAGCTTAGAGGATAAAATATTTATCTGTAGATGACTATTAGACACAATTTGAAATGAGGCAAGAGATAAAATCAGACATGAAAGATTGCTCCTGAATTTGGTAGTATATACTCATACATAAGTAAGGTTATTGATTAAATATACAAAATCAAAACAGATTCTTCTTTATAAATTATTCAATCAAGAAACAAAATGAAAGTTTCATTCGAATAGGCACAATAAGATTTTATAACCCACAAATCATCAACCCACCCCTACACACATATACCACAGACATTTTAAAATGTATTTATCAGCCTAAAGGAAAAGGATTCTAGAGGAAAGGTCTGATATAAGAGATTAAGTGAAAAACAAAGGTATAGGATAGCAATATACATGATACATTTAAAAATTTTACTAGAAAAATATTATCACATAAAATCCAAGATATTAAAACATTTAAGCATAAAAATATTGAATAAATGTAATCCAGAATGCTACTGATTAGATTTAAACATTCTAAAGTTCTAGTGCTGTTTTAGTGAAGGATATAAACAATAGACATAGTTAAGGATCTTTATCAAAATTTTAGACCAAACCATTATTAGAAGAGAAATAAAAGAGGTAAAACTTGCAAATTGGTAAATGAACTGATTAAAAATCAGTAATTTCGGGGGGCGGGGGGCGGTTTGTAGCAGCGGTGACTCCCGGGCTCAGGCCTGGGCTTTCCCTGCCTGGGTGAAGCCGCGGCGGGCCCCATCTTCGGCGCGCGCCAGAGTTTGTGGTGATTGTGGCTGTGGTCCCTCAGCTGCCATCTCCTCTTCCTTCAGGGCCCCCGGCTGCTCCCCTTCGTCCTCTTGCTGGGCAGGGCTGATTCTCTCCCCGCTGCCGCCATCTCCTGGCTGGGCCCTCGGTGTCTCACTCCCTAGCGGAGCTGCTCCTGCAGCTGCCGCCACCGCCTCCTCCTTCCGGCTGGTGCACCATTGGCGGCACAGGCCCCAAGATGTCCAACCGCGTGGCCTGCCGGGAAGCCAGTACACAGCCTCAGGACCTCATCGGAATGCACAGCTGGAAGGTTGGCTTTCACAAGTAGAGTCTACAAAAGACCTGCTAGAGCCATTATTGCACCCCATGCAGGTATATGTCCTGCGGATCTTGTGTTGCTCATGCTCATAAACAAGCGGATCCATCTATTACCAGGAGATTTTTCATCTATGGACCTTACCATCCCGTGCCCCCCTCTCGACGGGCACTTTCCAGTGTGGATATATATAGGGCATCATTGTATGACATTCGGATTGACCAAAAGATTTACGGAGAACTATGGATGATAGGAATGTTTGAACTCATTTCTCTGCAGACAGAGGAAGATGAACACAATATTGAAATGCATTTGCCTTACTCAGCTAAAGCCGTGGAAAGCCATAAGGATGAGTTTACCATTATTCCTGTACTGGTTGGAGCTCTGAGTGAATGAAAAGAACAGAAATTTGGAAAACTCTTAAATAAATATCTAGCCGATCCTAGTGAACTCTTTGTGGTTTCTTCTGATTTCTGCCATTGGGGTCAAAGTTTCCGTTACAGTGACTATGATGAATTCCAGGGGGAGATTTATAGACCCATTGAACATCTAGATAAAATGAGTGTAAGTATTATAGAACAATTAGATCCTGTCTCTTTTAACAATTTCTTGAAGAAATACTGCAATACAATATGTAGAAGACATACCATTGGCGTGTTCTTAAATGTTGTCACAGAGCTCCAGAAGAAGGAATGAATATGACCTTTTCCATTTTGAATTATGCCCAGTCAAGCCAGTGTAGAAACTAGCAAGACAGTTAGACAGTTCAGTGAGTTATGCAGCTGGAGCACTCATGGTCCACTGAAGTTCTGAGTCCTCGGGGATGCCACCTGCATATATGTATACTCTGTCTGGGTCTAGCCTACTGCTAAAAAGATATTGTTCCTGATTTGGGGGGATTCTGAAACCTCAAACTAATAGCACTTTCTTCTCTTCTTTTCTAGTAGGTGTAGTCCTTCTTTAATTTCAACTCATTAAAAAAAATGCTTTATAGTTTAGGGCAGTGGAAAGAAGGCCAGCATCAAAATATTTTGATCAAAAAAGATGACAAGATGACAACGTAAAGACCCAGTTGTGACCAACAGACTTTTTTAAAGTAACCTGTAAAGCATTTACCATAGCCTAAATTTACACTCTTTGCAGACTTGTGCACATATATTCTGCTTTCAGAATAGTTTTGCAACTTGTTCACCAACAAAGAAGGGTGGAAGCTTTTTAATTAAAAAATTGCATTTATAAATGATCTGTATGAGATTCTAACAAATCTCCAGTTACAGACAATTACTACTCATGTTGTACAACAGATAACTTCTATTTTAGTTGCTAATAAAGGGCCACACAACTCAAAAAAATCAGTAATTTCAAAAGAAATAAAAAAGGATATATGTATATATGTATACAGATATGCGATATGCACATATGTATATTTACGTTAAAATAAATCCCTACCAAAGTAAAAGTAAATGATTTAAATTCTACAGATAAAAGAAAATTAAAAAACCCTCAGGCCAGATTTTAAAAAATGATATAATACATTGAACCAACTGTAGAATCTTTAAAAAAGAAACATTTAAAACAAGAAGTCATCATTAGAAAATAAGCAAAATTATATATAAAATAAATACCATAAAAATACTATCTGAAAAAGAGTTACTTAGGTAATGGGGAGTGAATGTTTAATTGATAGAGAGTTTCTGATCGGGGTCATGGCAAAGTTTTGATAATGGATGGTGGTGATGGTAGCACAATATTGTGAATATAATTAATACCAACGAATTGTATATTTGAAAGTATTAATGGGGTTAATTTAATATTTGTTGGCAGAATAAAAACATTTGAAAAAAGCATAGAACTGTACAAGAGAAACAGTTAACCTTACTGCAAACTAAGGACAATATTTAATAGTATAATTATAATAATGTTGTTTCACCAATTTTAACAAAAGTACTATACTCATGCAAAGGAAAAACTGTGTTTGGTTGGGGACAGGGTATATGGGAACTTTGTACTTTCTGCATGATTTTTTTGTAAACCTGCAACTTCTCTAATACAAAAAAAAGAGAGAGGGACAGTTATAATATGTCCCAGAAAATGGACTTTAAGTTAAAACTAATAATTGATATTAAAAATATTAATAAATTCTACTATAAACACTGCTAATGCTAATAATGATAGCACATCCTTAATCTAGCACTTGCATGATGACAGGAGTTCTTCCATGTGCTTTATGTATTGACTTAGTTTGGTCATTCAGGAAGGAAGACCTGAAGAATGATCCAAGTTTTAAAAATTTAATTGGGAGTTTCAAACCTAGGACAGAAAATGTAAGGAGTAAAGTGTAAAGATAAGGAAAAAAAAAACAGTGAAATGTGATGCTATGTATTAGTCTGCTGGCCAACAGGGAAATAAAAAGTACAGTTAAATACCTAAAGGAGCAGGTTGCTAAGTAAGCTTATTTGCTTAGAACACAGAATTTATGAAGGACTTCAAAGTAAGCAAAATCGGGTGAACACAATTCCAAAAGAAAAGGATAGCTTCTATTGCCCTTGGCATATGGGTAGAAGAGTCAATTCATTAAGAATACTTTACAGTCTTCAATTTGCATGCATATAAAAGCAGAACTTCAAAGTTCATGAAGCACAAACAAAGGGAAATAGACAAATCCACAATAAGAACTGGAGATTACAACTTTCCTCTTTCCATAATTGATAGAACAAGTTTACACAAAATCCATAAGATTATAAAAGACTTAAACAAAATTTTCCACAGTTTGACCTAATGGACATTTATAAATATCTACACTTAAAAGTTTAAAAGTTAGTACTGTTTTTAATTTCAAATGTACATAGAAAGCTCCCTAAATTGTCTACATGCTAGAGATATGACATAGCATTCAACAAATTTAAAAGGCTTTAAATTATACAAAGAATGTTCTCTGAGGACAAAAGAATAAAATAAAATTTCAATAATAAAAATGAAAGTCTAGAAAATCCTCGAATACTTAACAATTAAACATTATTCTAAATAACCACTTCCAAAAGCACCTCCTCTGTCTCAAAAGTTGGAATGTGGAAAGTAGGATTTTACGTCCCCAATGGAGCAATTACTACATATCCAGACACAGAAAATTCTCCAAGCATGGGAGAGAAATCAACAGAGAAAGAAATTGAAGGAAGCCAAATCTCCTGAGGATGCACAAAGCTTTACCTGATTGCCATTAAACCAGGTCTCAGAAATAGATTGATCAAGCGGGCCAAAATAATAACCATAACAGCAACAATGATGACAACCACTCGGGATAGAGAAGATTCAAACAAGCATAACCCAAACACAGAAACCGACTCTCACGAATGAGAGAGCGCAATCCTTCTCCCCCATAACAAGAAAACTTAGAAATTAAGTTGAATTTTTTCTAAGAAGAAAGTGGATTTCATATTTTAAAGAACTGTACTAATCTTTCTGACCACAACGCAATTAAATTAATTTAAATCTTTTATGAGTAAAATTATAACATGCTTAGAACTGAATAAGAATAAAATAAAAACAGCATTTGTTTGGTATACAACAAATGTTTTAAAGTTTTACAGTAGCAGTTTAATACATATATAGTTTTATATATATGTATATATAGTCATATATTTAGTGATATATATTAAGTTAAGTATCTAACCTGAGGAGTTAATTTTAACAAATTTTTAAATCAGATTAAATACAAAAATTCCTATTTAAAGAAAATCGCCTTAACAAGTAATTTAAGAAGAAACACAGAACTTTGCTCATCAATAGCAATCCAATTTGCATCAGTACTTATGCAAATACACCGTTGTAAAACCACAGACTGTAAGTTTTTATAGAAATGTTCTACCACCTATTAAAAAATAAATAAAATACTTTATTCACGATTTAAAAATTCTTCCAGATATTAGAAAATGGAAGAGCCTTCCAAAATGCATTTTGCGAAGCCAGAATAATTTTAATATCAAAAACATACAAGCTAGAAAAATTAAAGGCTCATCTTGTAATCTTACCAAAACATAAATACAAAATTAATATGCAAAATAATAGCTAAGCACATTGTGTACTGCATAAAGAAATAATTCATCATGACCAACTCATTTTATCCAGGAATAAAAATATTTACTATTTGAATAATAATAGTAAATGTGATTCACATTAATATAAAATAAATTAATGGAAAAAGACATAGATGAATGGATGCAGATATAGAGCAAAAACACAGTCCCATACAAATGAAAATGAAAGTGGTGCATAAGAGATCTGAGGCGTGAGATAGAAGAACTAAGTCAGTGACTGGTGCCAGGGCATAGTGTTATTCACATGAGAAAAAACTGGAATCTAACTCACATCATGCACAATCATTCTGTGAATTCAGAATAATTTTAAAATCAAAAACCTACAAGCTAGAAAAGGCTGATCTTCTAATCTTACCAAAACATAAATGCAAAATTAATATGCAAAATAATAGCTAAACACATTGTGTGCTGTATAAAGAGATAATTCATCATGACCAATTGATTTTATCCAGGAATAAAAGTGATGTTTACTGTTTGAATAATAATAGTAAATGTGATTCACCAGACTCTGATAAAAGGAAAAAATCATCATAATGGAAAGATAACAAAATCATTAAACTTCAACAACTATTCATTACACATATGTAGAGCAAACTGGGAATAGAGAGAAAACAGTTTTGCTCTTATAAAGTATAATTTCCAAAAACCTTTACTCAACATAGGTAATAGAGAAAGGTTTAGAGCATTCAATTTAATCAGAAATTAGATATCATTATTTCTATTTGGCAGTGCACCTGAGGGACTAGTCTGCACAGTTAGACAAGAAAGTGAAATAAACAGCAAAAAAACAAGAAAGAAAACTACATCTATGCACAGGTAATTTGACTTTTTTGAAAGAACGACCAAGATAAAACTATCAGAATGTGTAAGAAAGTGTAGCAATATCACCAGATATATAATCATTATATTAAAGTGTTTTATACAATAAAATATAGAGTAAATATAAATCTAGGAATTAAACTAAACATCTTTGGCCTTTTATGATGGTAAAGTAATAAAATTGGAAAACATTAATATAAACTAAATTAATAGAAAAAGATGTAGATGAACAGATATAAAACAAAAGCACAATCCCATACAAATAAAAATGGAAGTGGTTCATGACAAATTTGAGGAGTAAGATAGAACTAAGTCAGTAACTGGTGCCAGGGCATAGTGTTAGTCACATGAGAAAAAACTGGATTCTAACTCACATCATGCACAATCATTAGGTCTATGTTGAAAAATAATTAAATTCTATATAATAATGTAACAATTGTAATTATTACATTATTGTTATTATATAATATTGTGCAGTATATTATACATATAATTATGTAATGAAACAGTAGTGATAACTATATTAAATATTATTATTATAGCTAATGTTCATTGAATACCTATCTATGACAACCAATGATCTGAGGCCTATACATAAATTAAATCCTCTAATTCTCATGAAAAAAACATGAATCTGGTATTTAATTATTCCTACTTTACACACTTGGAGACTGTAGTATAGAAAAAAGTAACACACGCAAAGATACAAAGCTACTTAATTTGGCAAGACGTTTTTCATCTATTATGATCCTGTGTATTCCAAATAAATGAATATATCATACACATATTCCTAAACATAAACATGATGCAACATATACAAGATTACCCATGACAGCATTGATTTTAAGAGAAAAAATTTACCAATAATTTACATATCAATCGAAATGAGAAGACCTAAACAAATTAGGTAATATTTATCCATTAGCACGCTTTCTAGCAATGAGATTAAAATACTTCAAATTAAAACAACAACATTGATAGTCTTGCAAACTTAATTTTAGATGAAAAAGGAAATAACAAAAGAAAATGTACACTATGTTGCCAAGTTCATATAGTTTGAAAACGTGCAAAATATAGCAATATGCATTTTTAGGCATACACATAAAGCAAAGCATATACAAAAGTGATGATATGTGAAAATGTAGGATATTTTCACCTCTTTTCAGTACAAGCAACACGTATATTCGGCTGCTTCTATGCTATTTGTGTTATATTTTTATAAGGGTTTTTGTGCCTCATCATTTATTAATTTTGGGTATATATCACATACATTAAGTACATAGCTATTTTTAGGTGTAAGTAGATATTAATATACCATTTGTGTTGCTCTATTTTTATAATTGTGTGATAATTACTGTTTAGTCATAAGTGTGTATTCACATATATTTTACAATATATATATTTTTCTTTATTGGAGAACTTGTGGGTTTACAGGACAATCATGCATAAAATACAGTATTCCCATATCCCACCCTATTATTAACACCTTGCATTGGTGTGGAATATTTGTTACAATTGATGACAGCACATTTTTATAATTGTACTATTAATTATAGTTTATGGTTAATCTTAAGGTTCCCTGTGGGGTGTAGTTAATGGATTTTTAAAAAATTATTCTGTTACCATATATATAATCTAGCATTTCCTCTTTTAACCACATTCAGATATATTTCAGTGCTGCAAATTACATTCACCATGTTGTGCTACCATCACCATCAACCATTAGCTAAACATTTCCATCGTCCCAGATAGGAACACCGTACATTTTTAAGCCTTAACTTACCATTCCCAATCCTCACTCTGTCCCCTGGTAACCTATATTCTAGGTTCTGACTCTATGAGTTTGCTTATTCTAATTACATCATATCAGTGGTGTCATACAGTTTTTGTCCTTTGGTATCTGGCTCCTTTCACTCAACATGATGTCTTCAAGGTTTATCCATGTTGTTGCATGGATAAAAAGGACTCCATTCCTTTTTACAGCTAAATGATATTACATTGTACATACATACTACATTTTGTTTATCCTTTCATCAGTTGATGGACATGGGTTGCTTCCATCTTGGGCAAATACTGATTAATGTAGCTATATCAACTCAAAGTGGATCAAAGACCTAAATATAAGTGCCAAAACTATCAAACTCCTAGAAGAAAATGTAAGGAAACATCTTTAAGACCTTCTTTTAGGCAATGATTTCTGTGAGTTTATACCCAAAGCACAAGCAACAAAAGAAAAAATAGACAAATAGGACCTCATCAAAATAAATTAAAAAAAACCTTTTGCCCCTCAAAGGACTTTATCAAGAGAGTAAAACAAAAACCTACACAATGGGAGAAAACATTTGGAAACCGCATATCTGATAAAGATTTAATATCCAGAATATATAAAGAAATCCTTCAATTTAACAACAAAGAGACAAACAACTCAATTAGTAAATGGACAAAAGACTTGAATAGAGGGATCTCCAAAGGAAATATACAAATTGCCAGAAAGCGCATGAAAAGATGCTCAACATCATTAGACATCAGGGAAATGCAAATCAAAACTACAATGGGGGCAGAGCACCAGTGTCCTACGCGGTGCACGGTACCCCGCCCTTTGGACCATGCCCGCAGGCGTGCCTTGGCCCACCTACCTGAAAATGTTGGCTGCCAGCCTCCTGACCATGTGCGCGGGGGCCCAAGTGATGCACAGATACTACCGGCCAGACCTGACAATACCTGAAATTCCACCAAAACCTGGAGAACTCAAAACAGAGCTTTTGGGGCTAAAGGAAAGACAGCACAAACCTCAAGTTTCTCAGCAGTAGAAACCTCAAAATTCAACTATGCCAAGAATTCTGTGAATAATATTGTAAATCTTAAATATGTATTATTTTAATTTATTGAAAGTCAAACTACTTGTCCTTAAGCATCTAATACAATGTTAACTGCAAGAGCCGAAGTGCTCAGTAGGTATTAATGGATACAATGAGATTTAATTATTTTTTGGCCAATAATTCTTAAAAACTGCCAAAGCTTATATCATCAGCTTCTGAATGTGGCTTGGAAGATAGTCTTGACTATTATGTGAGATAGAGTATTTACAAGGTCTTCTACCATTGTAATTCTGGTTTATTTTTCTGAATAAGCTTTGAATGTAATGGTGAATGGAAATTGTAAATTAACTATAATAAAAGTGAATTGACAATGAAAAAAAAAAAAAACTACAATGGGATAACATCTGACAGCCATTGGCATGGGTGCTATTTAAAACAAAACAAACAAACTAACATAAAAACAATGGAAAATATCAAGTGTTGGAAAGGTTGTGGAGATTTAGGAATACTCATTCATTTCTGATGGCAATGTAAAATGGTGCAGCCACTACGGAAGACATTTTGATGGTTCCTCAGGAAATTAAGTTTACCATATGCCCAGCAATCCCTTTTCTATGTATAAACCAAAAAGAATCGAAAGCAGAGACTTGAACAGATATTTGTACACCGATGTTTATAGCGGTATTATTCACAATATATTTTTTAAGTAGTTGCACATACACATACATTCACCTATTTCTTTATTTTAATTAAATATGTCAGAAAATAATCAGTGAATTTTTTTTAGGCTAAAGTATCATTTTCTAAATAACTATATAAAACTTCCTCTAAAATAGACAATATTTTTTTATTATGAGAAGAAGTACTTTCATAAATTCATAAAGCTTGGAATTATAAACCCTATAATATTTTTAAGGAGGTGACTTCCTTAGGGAACATATATAAAAAGATCATTAATTATTTTTAGAAGTCTTGGTTGATTGTAATCTTTCTTGAAACCATCAAATATCTATTCCTTAACAAAAGAAAGATATGGAAGTTTACAGTATTTTACAGCAATGAAGTCCATAGTTATCTTCAGCATTTTAATTGTTTTAAAGGGTAATATATTGTGAAAGATGTCACTCATGATTATTATATATAAAGGAAAATGTATATGTCATAGGAAAATAAATATATTTTAAGAGAATCAGAGATATTGAATATGTTTTCTAAAGAGAAAATTTTAAAATATGTGACACTAAAATTATCATAGCTATAATCCTTTTAAAATCTGTAATCAACTTCAGTCATCCTTAAGGCAATCAGAGATGTGTTCTCCAAACAATTCACTTTACCCATGGGTAATGAATGTAAATGAAACAAAACAAAAGCAGGTTAGGCATAACAGAGCTAATTTAACTGTGGATCTGAAAATGTATAAAAAACTGTATATATTTTAACAGTGTCTGTAGTTTTCCTTATTTGTAAAACAGTGAACTGTGAACTTTGCTCTTGGCAGGTATAAATCTGAGCCCCTGACCCCCATGACAAACAGAGTAGATCTACTTTTTCTCTGTGTATGCTTCTTTGATTTTCTCTTAATTGGTCTTTTTTAAGTAAATGTTTATTTTATCAAAGGGGTCCTTGGCCAAATATACAGAAATAAAACCATTAGTAAACCAATCTGTTCTGCTCTGGGAGAGTAATAGTAATTATGTATAGCTGTATTAGTTAGCCAAAGGGGTGCTGATGCAAAATAACAGAAATCTGTTGGTCTTTATAAAGGGTACTTATTTGGGGTAAAAGCTTACAGTTACCAGGCCATAAAGCATATGTTTCTTCCCTCACCAAAGCCTGTTGCCATGTGTTGGAGCAAAATGGCTGCCAACGTTTGCCGGGGTTCAGGCTTCTTGGGTTCTTCTCTTCCTGGGGCTCTGTTTCTCTCTGGGCTCAGCGCCTCTGTTTCCTCCATAACGTCAGCTGTAGACTATCAGGCGATTGGCTTGTCTCTTTCTGGGGCCTTCTCTCCTTCCTCATGACCAAGCTCCTCTGTGTGCTTGCTTCCCCGGGCTCCAGCATTATAACTCAGCTTCAGATCTCCAACTAAAAAACTCCAACTCTGTCCTTTGCCATGTCTTTTATCTTTGAGACCCCCATCCACCAAGGGGTGGGGCTCAACACCCTACTGACATGGACCAATCAAATCCCTAATCATAACTTAATCATGCCCAGATGAACAGACCAGTATACAAGCACAATCCAATGTCTATTTTTGGAATTCATAACTATATCAAACTGCCAAACTGCTACAGTAACCATATTTATATTTATGTATATATATGAATATACATGTATAGACACACAGACATATATTTATATAGTTCAAGATATTCAAAGAGATAAAGCAAAATGAGTAAAGGAAACAAAGAGTCAAGTTTTTCATTTAAAGAAATGGACTTATCCATGTATTTAAAGATTTAATTTATGCATAAGTCCTAATATTCCTTTAATAACATTCTCAAAATTATCATTAAGGTGTCATCTAAGAAATATCTAATGGTGAGTATCACCATTAGATGATATAATTTTTCTTACACATTGATGGCATTTGAATCATATTTGTTAGATGAATAAAAGTGTGTTGAATCATGTAGCTTTTCCATCTTTGGACATATGGAAATAAACTTTTCATTGCATGCACTCAACTACGAAGTTAATACAAGTCTCTTTCTTAATATAGGAAGAGTGAAATCAATTGCAGAATCATAAGTGAGTAAAAGTTTGGATAAAAGCACATCCAAGGAAATATGTAGAATCTTTTATTTCCAAAAATTTAATATGAAATTCTGATTGATCCTTCATTCATTTATTCTTTCTCACCATAACCTTTAATTTATCCTATATTTAATTAAATCTTTCAAAAATATAGTATTTTTTGCCTTTTTGTTCATTAATTCATTTTTTTTAAAAGAAGCTTTAGATTACATCAATGTCACATTGAGAATAAAGAAGAATTCCCATATACCCCATCCCCACCCCTCCCACACTTTACCCCATTAACAACTGCTTTCATTAGTGTGGTATATTTGTTTCAATTGATGAACACATATTGAGGCATTGCCACTAACCATAGACTATAGTTTACAATATAGTTCACACAATTTTATAGGTTTTAACAAAATGTATAATGGTCTGTTTCTGCCATTGCAATGTTATTCAGAACAATTCCAATGTCCCACAAATGACCCATTCTTCCCTTGCCTGCCCCTCAGAATCTCTTGTGGTCACTGCTTTATATCAATGTTTTATATTCTTCCATTGCTATAATAATAATGAGTCTATTTTAGCCCATAGTTGCATTCCCACCTTATGTTTGTTCATTCCTCAGTCTTGAAGATTTGGGGATGGTTATGCTCACTCTGTTTCTGATTGAGAGGGAACTTACCCCATGGAGCAGATGGATGGACCTGTCTTGCCTGCAGTTGTAGATACTCTGTTTTTAGGGATGGGCATTGTCCATGATCATCCTTTTGTTAGTTGTCTTGGGTGACTCCAATGAACTGGAGAGCAGATATTGCAACTCTGATGAGATTCAGAGCACAACCAGCATATGAACAGACTGAAAATTTAAGTCTCTGGAACATATATTTATTTGTTTTGTTTTTTTGTTTTTGTTTTTTCCTCTGGAACATATATTTAACAGGAATATTGTTAATTATAGGTTCAAATAAAAGTGGCAGAAGAGTCATGTTTAAGGAAATTATAAATGAGTCTAACACTATTACATTGGGGAGCATATATTCCAAAGTAAGGCCCATTGACAGGGTGCCAAGTTCCTGAGATTGTCTGCCCTGCCTGTAGAGTTAGATGTTTCTAGAGTCTGCAGGGGCCCCCATTTGAGGCACTGTTTACAGTGACAATCAATGATATCCTGATGAGACATGAATAAGCATGACCTCGGAATGACACCCCAACTCACTTTGAAATTTATTGGCCATAAAAACTCATTTGTAGTTAATTTTTCCCCATTTTGGTCAAAGTCTTTTCCAAATGCATCACTAGTTGGTGCTTGCTCATAATCCCTCAGTGCCAGGGAGGCTTATCTCCAGGATTCATTTCCCATACCTGGGATAAGGTAGTGGGCTTATATGCTGAGTTTGACTTAGAGAGAGAGCACATAAGAGCAACAAGGAGGCTTTCAGGATGTAATTCTTAGGCAATATATAATACTAGGCTAAGTTTCAATTTCACAAGAACAAAGTTCATAAGTATGACCATCAATATCAAGGGCTTGACATAATGGTCTGTCCTTCATTAGGCACTGCCCTTTTTACTTTAGAGATTCTTGCCATTCAATTAGTGAATGTAGCAGGACTTTCCAGGATGGGAATTTAATATTCTTTAGATTATTGTGTGGGTCTTCACCCACCAATACAATACCCCATGACCACTTGAATGAATTCATAAGCCATAAAGGCATGTTCTGGGTGCATACCTGCCTACTCATCACCCCATCACTGACATCCCACACCAGTGATTCTCCCCTGCCACATACGCAACCCTTCATTAATCCAAAACCTCCTCCAGAAGAAATCCAACTGTAAACAAATAAAAACAATAAAAAATAAAATAATAATAAATAAAATAACAAATAAAACACAAAAATAAAACACAAATTTTTTTTCAGTGTGTCTTTCATCACCATTAGATCTGTTATCTTTTTTGTGCAGGGAGAATTTCTTTTGTCTGTTACCCCAGTGTCTAATTTTTTTTAACTTTATCTTCAAAGAAGCTTTAGGTTACAGAGATGTCATACAGAAAATATAGGGGATTCCCATATATCCCACCCTCTCCTCCTCTCCCACTTACTCTATTAATAACATCTTACATGAGTATGGTAAATTTTTACAATTGATGCACAAATATTGAAGCATTGCTACAAACCATGGTCAATGGTTTACATATGGTTTACTTTTTGCACCATACACCCTTTTAGGTTTTGACGACATTTAAAATGGCCCGTATCCATCATTGCAAGATCATGCAGAGCAATTCCAATGCCTCAAGAATGCCCTATGTTCCATTTATTCTATTCTTCCCGTGCACTCCCTTTGGAACTTATGGAGATCATAAGTTTCAATTTTTGAAGAATAAGGATCATAGTTACATGCAATAATATTTAGGACTTGACATATTTGTCTTTTTCTTTTATCAGGCACTGCCTATGCTCTCAAGAGATTCTTGTCCCTCTAATAGAGAACATAGGATTCCCCAGGATAGGAGTTTATTATTTTCTTGTTTATTGTGTGGTTCTCCATCCACTGAGATAATATATTACGACAAGATAAACATACTCATATTCCATATAAGCATGCCTCAGGTGCACCCTATCCCACATATACCACAGACACCCTGCACAGTAACCCTTCCTTGCCATATTTGCCAAAAGAACATTCCCACCATTATAGTTTTAATCACAAACCTACAAATCCCCAGAGTTCACATGTTCCTTCCTCCAGCCATCTCCAAAGTTCCATGGATAGACCAACCCAACCACCCACCCTATTTCCCCTCACATCCCAGAACCATCAAACCTGATCATATCACTGTACCACTATTACCTGCATCCACTGTCCAACCACAACCTTCAAATTCATCAGAGGTTTTGACCATATTAAGCATCAGCTTACCACAATCTACTCCCTTTCTGCCTCCTGATAACTTATCTTCCAGACTCTAGCTCTGAGAGTCTGCTCAATTTGCTTAAGTCATATGAGTGAGGTCATGTAGTATTTGTCCTTCAGTGAATGGCTTACTCCACTTACCATAAGGTCTTCAAGATTCATCCATGTTGTCACAAGTGTTAATATTTCATTCCTTCTTACAGCTGAGAGATATTCCATTGAATGTGTATATCACAATTTGCCTATCCATCTGTTGATTGATGGACACTTGGGTTGCTTCCAACTTTTGGCAATAGTGAATAATGTTGCTATGAAAATTGGTGTGCATACATCTGTTTGTGTCTCTGCTTTAAATTATTCTGGGTATATACCCAGCAGTGGGATTGCTGGGTCATATGGCAGTTCTGTAGTTAGCTTCCCAAGGAACCACCAAACTTTGCTCCACAGTGGCTTAATTCCCTATTGCATACCAACAGTAAATGAATGTTCCATTTTCTCCACATCCTCTCCAACACTTGTAGTCCTCTGTTTTATTTTCATAGTTGCCAGTCCAAAGGTGTAAGATGATATCTCATTGTAATTTTGATTTGCATTTCCCTAATAGCCAGTGATGTTGAGCATCATTTCATGTGTTTTTTAGCCATTTCTATTTCTTTGTTGGAGAAGTGTGTATTCAAATCTCTTGCCCATTTTTAAAATGAGTTATTTGTCTTTTTATTTTTGAGATATAGGATTTCTTTTTATGTGCTGAATAGTAGGCCATTATCAGATAACTTGTTACCAAATATTTTCTCCCATTGTGTATACTACCTTTTAGCTTTCTTGACAAACTCCTTTGAAATGCAAAAGTTTTTAATTTTGAGGCAGTCACATTTATCTAGTTTTTCTTCCATTGTTTATGATTTGGGAGTAAAGTTTATGAAATCATTTCCACTAGAAGATCTTGTAGATGCTTCCCTGACATTATCTTCTAGGAGCTTTATGTTTTTGGCTTTATATTTAGTTCTTTGGTCCATCTTGAGCTAATTTTTGTATACAGTATGACATGGGTATACTCTCTCATTCTTCTGGATATGGATATCCAGTTCTCCAAGCAAAATTTGTTGAAGAAGCCTTTCTGTCCCAGTTGAGTGGGCTTGTTGGTCTTATTGAATATCAGCTGACCGTATATGCAAAGATCTATATCAGACCTCTAAGTTTGGTTCCATTGGTCAGTATGTCTATCCTTGTGCCAATAACATATAGTTTTTAAACTTTTTTTTAGTAGGTACTGGTGATTGAATTCAGGACCTCATAAGTGCAAAGCAAACACTCAACTACTGAGCAACACCCACTCCATAATACTGTGCAATTTTGATCACTCTAGGTTTGTAGTATGCTTTTAAGTCAGGTACCGTAATTTCACTAATTTTGTTTTTCTTTTTCAGTATGGTTTTGGCTATTCAGAGCCCTTGTCCTTCCAAAGAAATTTCATGATTAGCCCTTCCAACTCAATAAAATATGCTGTTGTAATTTTCATTGGGATTGTGTTAAATCTGTAAATTAATTTGAGTAAGACAGACATCTTAATGATGTTTAGTCTTCCAATCCATGAATTCTTCTGTTTATTTAGGTCTTCTTTGATTTCCTTTAAAAATGCTTTGTAGTTTTCTGTACAAGTCCTTTACATCTTTAGTTAAGTTTATTCCTAGATATTTTATTCTTTTATTTGTAATTGTAAATAGAATATTTTTCTTGATTTCCTCTTCATTTGTTCATTATTGGTGTACAGAAATATTACACATTTTTGAGTGTTGATCTTATATCTTGCCACTTTACTGAACTCAAGAAGCTTTGTTGCAGATTTTTCAGGGCTTTCTATGTATAGGATTATATCATCTGCAAACAGTGAAATTTTTACTACTTCCTTTCCAATCTGGATGCATTTTATATCTTTTTCTTGCCTAAATACTTGATCAAGTACTTATAACACAATGTTAAATAAGAGTGGTGACAGTGGACATCCTTGTCTTGTTCTAGGTCTTAGAGGGAATGCCTTTAGCATTTCACCATTGAATATGATTTTAGCTGTGCATTTTTCATATATTCTGTTTATGATGTTGAGGAAGTTTCTTTCTATTCTTATCTATCGAAGTTATTTTTTTCTATCAAGAAAGGATGTTGTATTTTGTCAAATGCTTTTTATGTATCAATAGAGATGATCTTGTTATATATTTTTCTATCTGTTAATGTGGTGTATTACCTTGATTGATTTTCTTATATTGAACAATTTTGCATTACAGGGATGAGACCCACTTGATTATGGTGTATAATTCTTTTGACATGTTGCTGAATACAATTAGTAAGTATTTTGCTGAGGATTTTAGCATCAAGATTCATTAGAGAGATTGGTCTGTAGTTTTTTTTTTCTTAAGGTGTCTTTATGTGGCTTTGGATTAAGGTGGTGTTGGCATCAAAGAATAAGTTAGGCAATGTTCCCTTCACTTCCAGTTTTTGGAAAAGTTTAAGCAGGATAGGTGTTAGTTCTTTCCAGAGTTATTGGTAGAACTCACCTGTGAAGCAATTTGGTCATGGGCTCTTCTTAGCTGGGGGGTTTTTATTAAATAATTCAATCTCGTACTTGCGGTTTTTTTGTTGAGTTCATCAGTTTCTTCTTTCATTAATTTAGACTGCCTGTGTTTCTAGAAATTTGTCCATTTTATCTAAGTTATTCATCTTGTTTGCATACAATTTTTCAAAGTATCTTCTTATGATCCTCTTTACTTCTGTAGGATCAGTGGTGATATTACCTATCTTGTTTTTTGTCATATGTATTTGCATCTACTCTTTTTTCTTTATTAGTCTAGCTAAGGGTTTGTCCATTTTTTTTTAATCTTCTCAAACAACCAGCTTTTGGTTTTGTTAAAAAATTTTTTAGTGTTTTTATTCTCAATTTCATATAACTCTGCTCTAATCTTTGTTATTTCATTCTTTCTGATTGCTATGGAAGTAATTTGCTGTTCTTTTAATAGTTCCTCCAATTGTGCAGGTAGGTCTTTTATTTTAGCTCTTTCTTTTTCTTTTTCATATAAGCATTTATGACTATAAATTTCCCTCACAGCACTACCTTTGCTGCATCCCATAGGTTTTGGTATACAGTCTTCTCATTTTCCCTCTTTTCAAGGTAGCTACTGATTTCTTTTAAAATGTCCTCCTTGACCCACTGATTGTTTAAGAGTGTGTTATTTAACTTCAATATATTTGTGCCTATTCTAGTTCTCTGCTTCTCATTAATTTTCAGCTTCATTTCATTGTGGACAGAGAAATTACTTTATATAGTTTCAATCTTTCTGAATGCATTGAGATTTGTTATCTGACCTAGCATGTGGTTTATCCTGGAGAATGAACCATGTGTGATTGAGAAATATGTATACCCTGCTGTATTTGGGTGCAATAGTCTGTATATATCTATTAGGTCTAGATCCTCTAACATATTATTCAAGGTCTCTGTTTCTTTAATGACCCTCTGTCAAGGTGTTCTGTCTAATGGTGATAATGATGTATAAAATCTCTCATTATAATCTATTTTCCACTTAGTTTTTCCACCGTTTGCCTCATGTATTTTGGGGCACCCTGATTAGGTGTATAAATGTTTATGATTTTTCTTTCTTCTTGATAGATAACCCTTTTTATTAAGATATAGTGCCCTTCTTTGTCTCTTACAATAGTTTTGCATTTAAAAGCTATTTTGTCTGATATTAGTATAGCTGCCCTCACTGTTTTTTTGGTTATTATTTGCATGTATAATCATGTTCCTACCATTCACTTATAACATCCTTGCATCCCTGGGTCTAATGTGAGTTTCTTGTAGACGGCATATAGATGGGTCATATTTTCTTCTCCATTCTGCTAATCTGTGTCTTTTGATTGGAGAGTTTAATCCACTAACATTCAATGTTATCACTTTCAAGGCATTACTTACATTAGCCATTTTTTCTTTAGATTTATATACATCATATTTTTTTGTCTGTGCTAGGTTTTTTTAAAATATATTTTTTATTTTTTTTTTAAAGGCATTTAGATTACATAAAATGTTACATAAAAATATAGGGGATTACCATATGCCCCATTTCCTACACTTCCCACATTTTCCTGCATTAACAACATCTTTCATTAGTGTGGTACATTTGTTACAATTGATGAAAACATTTTAGAGCATTGCCACTAAGCATGGATTATAGTTTACATTGTAGTTTATACTCTCTCCCTTACAATTTTTCACTATTGCCAAAAGTTGAAATCAACCCAAATGCCCATCAACAGATGAATGGATAAACAAAATGTGGTATATACATATAATGGAATATTACTCAGCTGTAAGAAGGAATACAGTACTAACACACAGGATAACATGGATGAATCTTGAGGATCTTATGGTGAGTGAAGCAAGGCAGGCATTGAACAAATATTACATGGCGTCTCTGATGTGAGTTAAGCAAATCGAGCCAACTCAGAGAGTTAGAGCCTAGAAGATAGGTTTACAGGAAATAGAAAGGGAGGAGAAGGTTGTGAGTCATATTTTGTTTTTATTTCTCTTTTAATCTTTTTAGTTATTCTTACTAATAATCTTCCTTTCTATAATCTCCTCCAACCCTCTTTCTCCTGATTTTTCATTTCATCCTGCACATCTCCCTTTGGTATTTTTTGAAGGTCAGGTTTCTTGTTGACAAATCTCTAAATATCTCTTTACCTGCGAATATTTTGAAATCTCCCTCATTTTTGAAAGCCAGCTTTGATGGATACAGAATTCTTGCCTCACTGTTTTTTTTTTTTTGTTTTTTTTTTACTACCTTAATTATGTCATACCACTGCCTTCTTGCCTCCATGGTTTCAGATAAGAAATCAGCATTTAATCTTATTGAGCTTCCCTTGTATGTGATGGATCTCTTTTCTCTTGCTGCTTTCAATATTCTCTCTTTGTCTTAAGCATTTGATAATTCGATAAGTATATGTCCCATAGTAAGCCTTTTAGGATTTTTACTGATTGGAGTGTGTAACATTTCCTAGACATGTACATCCATGTCCTACAAAAGAGTTGGGAAATTTGCAGTCATTATTTCCTCCACCATTCCTTCTGCCCTCTCTCACTTCTCTTCTCCCTCTGATATGCTTATAATGTCTATGTTTGTACATTTAGTATTTCATTCAATTTCCTGAGTCCCTGCTTAAATTTTTCTGTCTTTTTTTTCTATTTGTTCTATTTTCTGTCAAATTTCAGATGTGCTCTTTTTGATTGCACTAATTCTTTCCTCTGCTGTTCAAATCTGCTGTTATGTGCTTCCAGCATATTTTTTTATTTCTTGCATTGTGCCATTCATCACCACCAATCAATTATCTTTTTTTTATGCTTATGATTTCTTCAATATGTTCCCCCAGTGTCTTCTTAATATCCTTTATCTCTTCTTTCACTTCATTTAGTTGACTTGTGATATTTGTTTAGACATCCTTGATTATTTGCCCCAATTCCTGCAACTCTTCTTGTTTTTCATCTTGTTCATTAGACTGGACAATGTCTTCCTTTTTCTTAGTGACTTGTAATTTTGTTGTTGTTGTCTAAGCTTCTGTTAATCTTACTGGTGTTATTCAGATGCTTAGCTTCTCTCTCCACTCTAGGGTTTTATTTTGTTTTGTTCAGTGTTAAGATTCCTCTTTGACACTTGGTTCCACTGATTCTATGTCCTTGAAATTGTCTGTGTTCAATGGTAAAAAATAGTAAGACCATATGTGATGGTTAGGCTAATGTGTCAACTCGGCCAGGTAATTGTTTCCAGGTGTTTGTTCCAGCAAGCACTGGGCTTATTGTAATACAAGAGCATTTATGGACTTCAATCACCAGTGAGTTTACTGTGTGGATGGCTGATTACATCTGCATCAATCAGGGAGATTACATCATCAATGGGTGACGCTTTTATCCAATCAGTTGAATGACTTAAAAGAGGAAGTGATTTCAACATTCAGAGAGAATTTCCCAGCTTGTCATTGGACAGCCAAGTTCTCCCAGAAACTCAGCAAGGACCTTTCATCAGACTTTTATCGGAGCCCCTGGTTTGCAGCCTGCCTGTGGAACCTAGACTTGTGCATCCCCACAGTCGAGTGAAAGACTCTTTTAAAATCTCATATTATTGACAGATATCTCCTGTTGATTCTGTTTCCTGAGAGAACCCTGACTAATACACCATAGAAAGGAAAAATAATAATATTAACAATAAAAAAAGTTGGAAAAGGAACCACAAAAGAGCCAGGAAAATAAATAAGTAGTAAGAGTTAGAAATCGTTAAAAATTCAAAGGAATAAGAATGAAAAGATGGAATAAAAAATGAAATAAGAGAAAAAAATAGAATAAAAGAAAAGGCTGGAAAAACAAGGTAAGAGGAAGTAAGACATAAAAACCAAACAAGAGAAGGTGGGATGAAAGAAGAGCAAGAGAAGAGGGAAAATGAAAGAAAGAGAATAAATAAAGTAATTAAGGAGAAAAAATAAGGAAAAGAAAAAAAAGGAAACAAAGAAAGAGAATACAACAATAAACATCAAACAAACAAACAAAAACAGGAAAAACAAGCTTTCCTTTAGGCCCCTAGGAACTCATCTCAGACTGCCAATGCTCATCAATCATCACCTGCTGCCTGCCATCCACTGGCAAGGTACCCAGTTTTAGCAAATAAAATAAAGAACGAATAAAATAAAGTAAAATAAAACAATAAAGAATATAAAATAACAGAAAAACCTAAATCAAAAAAATCTGTCTATAAATTCCCTGTCATAAGGTACCACCTGTGTTCCTGTCAACCCATTGGATCACTTTCTAGATCTCTTCTCTTATGAGGTACCAGGAATCAAACCAGGGATCTAGTAAATGTAAGGAAGATGTTTCTCCACTGAGCTACACCCATGTCACAGGTTAGGTAGTCTTCTGAAAGCTTATCTGGCTCTCCCTGCTCTCTTTTCCCTCAGGTGAAGTGGGCTTCTAACAGTTTGCTGGCTATCTCTCCTGACTCTTTTCTCTCTGGGGCTGTTAGGTGCCTGTCCCACCTACCCTCTTACTGACCTAGCTCCTCTTTTTTCTATGGTGGTTGGGTGTGACAGCCTGCCTAATCAGAAACCCGTCCCCTCTCCCTGGGGCCACTTCAGTGCTGGCTGGGGTCTTTTTTGAGATGTCAAAGGGGGCTCAACTGTCCAAACTCACTGGAGAGAAACCACTCTTTGCCTTCTGCCAGACTTTTCTTCCTCTCAGGGAAAAGAAAGTCCTTTCCCTACTCAATTGGGTGTAAATAGCCACAGGTTTTACTCAAGCTAATCACCTTAAGGTTGGGATATATGAGTTACTTACACAACCACAGGGAAAAATTACTCATAGTTTTGTTAGGCCTCTGTCTCTCTGTCCCCCTACTCCTGGATGATACATAGTATTCTCTTGGTCAACAAATCCCCAAAGCAGCTCCCTCAGATAGCTTTTTACCCTTCCTCCATAGTTTTTGTGAGAGAGTTGAGCCTTGCCTAGCTATCTTATGCTATCTTCCTGGAAGTGAAAAAATGTACTATTTATCTATTATGATTCTGGAATCATATTACATACTGAGAATTTTTTGATGAGAGTATTCCATCCACAAGAGCTTTATAGTCTCGTGAGAAGCAAATATACAGACAGAATGTTATATATAGTACAGTGCAGTAATGACAAAAATGTTCAAGTGTATAAATGAATTAAAAAATTAGGAAAGGCTTTCAAGAATATCTGAGACATCAACTAATTCATAAAATGGACAAGTAGGAGTTATTTTTATGTGGTACATCTAGAGTAATACATTTGAGGTAGAATTAACATGTGCATAGAAAAATGAAAAACCACGGTGTGTTTATTAAACTATTATTGGTTTTAGCACTCTATGAAAGAAAGTGGAAGGGATTATGAAAAAAAATGAGAAGACTAGAGAATTAAGCAAAATCCATTCAAACCATTAATGGAATTTCATATAAAGTTTCACCATGAAGATAATAGGAGCAAATGAAAATATTGAAATGAATGATCCGACAATGTATATATGGATAGCAATATGGTGGAAAATTCTGAAGAGGATGATGCTGAAGTAAAGAACAATGACCAAAGTTCAGTAAACAAATGATGAGTTGATTGAATAATGAAATTATAAGTGAGAATAGAGAGGAGAAGAAAAACACTTATGTAATAGATTTAGATTTCATCATGGTTTAAATGCAATAGGTGAAGTACAGGAGATAATCTAGGAAGATTTCTATGTTTCCAACATGTGCAAGAGATGAATGGAGCTGTCATGTTTCAAGAGAATCCTAGGGTAAAATGGTTGGCAAGTTAATTTCAGATATTATTAACTTAATGTTCCTAACTGCAATAATGTCCCCCCAGCGTGGGACATGACACCTGGTGATGAGCCTCCCTGGCACCAAGGGATTGCTACCAAGTACCAACATGCAATGCAACTGGAAAAAAAAATACCTTGACCAAAAGAGGGAAAAGGTATGGACAAATGAGTTTATTTGGCTAAGAGACTTCAAAAGTCGGGAGGTCATTCCAGAGATAACACTTATACATGTTTCAGCAGGATCTCCATGACAGGCAAAGTAGTTACCACCCACCAAATAATGGGGCTCATGAGGGCTCTGGAGACATCCAGACAATATAGTCAGAGTGGATAGCTCAGGAGTTTGGTCCTTTGCCAGTGAGCCCTACATTGGAATTTATGCTCCCCAGTGAGACAGAGTTAGACTCAGTTGTGGTTTCCCTACACATGGCTCGTCTGTCTTTCTATTTGAACTTATAATTAGTACTAAAGTTCTTAGGTATGCATCCAATAGACTTAAATCTATTTAAGAAAATTAAATAATAATGATAGTTAGGGCCAGCACCCATTCTAAGACTATGAGTTATCTCCTTAGTATAAACTATCAGGTGTGATCTAGGGCTCATCATGAATAACAGAAGATACTTACACCATCAGAAATTCCAAAGATTAGATGAAATTTTCCAGACACCAGGTACAAAGCCTCACTGAGTTCTCTATTATACAACAGTCCTCTCGTGACTTTAATGGGCAAAGAGCTTGAAACCAGTAGTCTAAATTGATGGTAAAAATTAGCTACTGAGACTATTTTAATTATTAATTTCAAAGACAGTATTGCCCAACAAATTAAATTGTGGTAAAATGCTTCAATAAGCAAAACCATAAGGTAATGGGACAGGAGATGGGTACAGATTACTGAATATGAAAAATAGTTCAGAAAAAAACCTACTAAAGTTATTTGCTTTTAAATACCCATGTGAAATTAAATTGTGAACATTGGGATAACCCAGGATAATCTTCCCATCTCAAACTTCTTAATTTAATCCTATCTTCAAATGCACTTAGGTTCCTTAGACCTTTCCAGCTTTGGAATCCATTATTCTGTCTACCACAATATGGAAATGAACAAAATTACTTTGGTGGCAAATATGAAGTTTATATGTGGGCTCAGTAATATGGACTTCCACTTGCTAAAACATCTCTGGCTACATCCACTACTGAATAGTAAATCATCTAACTGCAGAGATTAATATTGGTTTTGGATTTGGCTTTAGGGAGATAAGTCATTCATTCTATTTGATAGAAATTGCTTTCCCTGTTCACAGTCTAACTGGCAAAAGCAGCATCTTTCTGAATGCCTAACTCCCCATTATGTTATTCTACAAGGTATTACTTCTGACCAGGGAAGCAATTTATAGCAATCCATGTATGGCAGACAACTCATGCTCATAGAATTCAGTGGTTCTGTTCCATTCCTCAAGAACCCACTTTATTGAATGACAGGATGGAAATACTTTTTCAAAATTAAATCTTGGATGTGTGGCAACATTTGCATAACAAAGAAAATGTCCTCAGGAATATGATACATACAATTACCTGTGGAATGTCTTATAGGACTCAGCCTGTGCTATAAACCAGCAATCACTACAAGTGCTATTTCTTCAATGGAATCATGGCTTGGAAAGTCAAGGTATGGAGATGAAAATTGTTCCTTTAATTATTGCTCCTCACAATTCACTGAAAAAATGTTTTCTCTGTTAAAGACACATAATATCAAAGATAATATCTTGTACCCATGCTATTAAAAAGACAGAAAACTGTAAATGTTGGAGAGGATGTTGAGAGATAGGAATGCTTATTCATTGTTGGTGGAAATGTAAAATGGTACAGTTACTGTGGAGGACTGTTTGGCAGTTCCTAAGGAATTTGAATATAGACTTGCCACTGGACCTGACAATACATTACTAGATATATACCCAGAAGAACTGAGAGCAGAGACAGGGACAGACATCTACACACCAATGTTCATAGCAGTATTATTCACTATTGCTAAAAATTGGAGACAACCCAATTGTCCTACAACTTATGATTGGATAAACAAATTGTGGTGCATGCACATGATGGAATATTATGCTGCGGTTAAGAAGAAATGAAGTTGTGAAACATATGACAACATGGATAAACCTGGAAAACATTATGTTGAGTGAAGAAAGCCAGACACAAAAGGACAAATACTGTATGATTGGTCTATTATGAAGTAAATATATTGTGTAAACTCATGGAGTTAATAATTAGAATACAGGTCACCAGAAAATAGAATGAAGTTTGAGAATGGAAAGTTGAGGATTAATCTGTGCAGAATTGGTAAAAATTTGTAAATCTTTGGAAATGAATAGAAATGTTGAAAGCATATCTTGGTGTTTGTAACTAGCGGTGCTATTGTATGGGTATGACAGTGGTTGAAAGGTAAAGTCTAAAGTCATGCATATTACTAGAAGGAAAGCTAAAAACTGTAACATGGTATTGTATATGACAGTAAAATCTCATGTAAAATGTGAATATGGGTGATGTAGCAGTTTGATATTGTTTATGAATTCCAAAAATAGATATTGGATTATGTTTGTAAACTGGTCTTTTCCTCTGGGCATATCAGATTATATTGGATTCAGAGGTTTCACTTTTACTTGATTAAATAATGGTTAAGGCTTGGATTGGGCCATGTCAGGAGGACATTGGCAGAGAAAACCACATGGTAGAGCAGAAAGCTGGAGTTTTAATGCTGGAGCCCCAGGAAGTAAATACACAGAGAAGCATATACATCAGGAAAGAGAGGAGGCTCCAATAGACTTAGAAGAGGTCCTGGGAAGAGAGACAAGCCATTCACCTGACAGTTCACAGCTGGCCTTGTGGAGAGAGCAAAGTAGCTGAGATCAGAGAGAATTGAGCTCTCTGGAGAGAGACAAAGCTTAGAGAGACTGATAGTCTACAGTTGACCTTGTGGAGAGAACAGAGCAGCTGAGCCTGGAGAGAAAGGAGCCCCAGGAGAGATGAGACTTATCCCACCCTACAGCTGATATTGGAAGAGCTGGGACCATGGAGCCTTAAGAGGAACAGGAAGGCTGAACATCGGCAGCCATCTTCCTCCAACACATGGCAACAGACTTTGGTGAGGGAAGTAGTTTGTGCTTTATGGCCTTATAACAGTAAGCTTCTACTCCCAATAAATAGCCTTTATAAAGGTCAAAAGATTTCTGGTATTTTGCATCAGCATCCCTTTGGCTGACTAATATAGGTGATATTGCATATATACTAGAGAGAAGGAAAAGGAAAAGCAGCTATGTATGGCAGGGGAAGCATAGAGAGATTGAGAGGTGATGAGTTTGGTTTTTGTTTATTATTATTATTATTGAAATAATGAAAGTGCTCTAAGAATGACTGAAGTAATGAAAGCACAAATATGTGATTACACAGAATACCAGTGTTTGTATACTTTGGATTGACTTATGCTTTATTAATATCTACCAATAAAATTGATTTGTTAAAAAAAATTAAAGTCACCAGCTGCAATAGTCCCTAAAAAAAAAAATTCTAGTGCCCTGATCTTGGTTGCAAAATACCATCATCCCGTAAAAGGCACCAGGGCTTCTTGGAGAAATAACTAATTCCATGTCTGAGGAATGGAAAATGCCAGATTATTCTGACATTTGAGGGGCCCTGACACTGAACAAAAGGCATGTATCAAGCAAACTTTGTGCAGAGTTACTGCCCTGGCTAATAGCTGGCCCTGTTTGTTCCAAGTTTCAGATTAAAGGTACAATCAGACCATCCCATTAGTCCTAACATCTCCCCAAGGCTGGGAAATGGAAACATACAAAAGATCTGCATACAAACAAGCAAAAGGGGGAAAGTTGGATAGTAGTCAAGGGCTGGAGATGACTGCTAAGCATGTCTGTGATATCCCCAGAAAATATTTAATGAAAAAGACACAAAATCAGTTTTGTGATATTCTTGTCAAAGTTATAATCCAACCATGTGAAAAAATTAAACACAAGCAAAGTTAGCCACAAAACAATTGACTAGTATGCAACAAATGTGCCAAGTTGATGACAGACAAATAAAGACAAAGGAACTTTTCTAGAATAGATGAATAAAGATAACAACAGAAGACAACACGTGATCCTGAACTGGATTCTGAACCAGAATAAGTACCTTAGTGGGAAGATTTATATAATTTGAATATGTTGTGTTAGTGGTGTTGGATTATGATATTTTTACTGTGGCTATGTAAGTCTTAACATACAAGAAATCTGCTTTAAAATTATATGGAGCCTTTAAAAATAATTTCACAACAATTTTATTTTCCCTTGGCATACATAGGTGCTCAAAATTTTAACTTAACAATAAAGAACTAATTCAAATATACCTAATAACTGGCAAATTAATACTTAAGGAAGATATAATTCTGCATCAATTCCATTGTCAAATGAAAGGTGAAGGATGGGGAAATTGAATTTTTAGAGAGTCAGACTGAGGACTATGAATATTGCCATAACATTTAATTTTTTAAAAGTCAGTATTTTATCAATATGACAAAATGTCAAAATTTAAGAACAGGTTTACTTATATTATCAAATCCTATAATTTTCTCCACCTTTAACATGCTTGATAATGAAATTTTAAAAGCAAGAGACTAAATAATGTTAACTCATTTTGATAAAGTAGAAAGAATATATGAAACATACATTAATATATGAAGCATAAATACACATATACAAATGTATATGTGACATAATTTTGTGGTAGAATAATGAATTTTAGGACTTTCTCTTGTGTTTTAAAATATTTTTTACATTTTAAAAATTAAATTTCAGGAAGCAGATGTGGCTCAAGCAGTTGGACACCCACCTATTATATGGGATGTCCCAGGTTCAGTTCCCGGTGCTTCCTAAAAAAAGGCTAGCAAGACAGCGAGCTGGCGCGGTGAGCTGATGCAACATGATGATGCAACAAAATGGTGCAATGAGGAGACACAATGAGGAAACACCATGAAAGACACAACTAGCAGGGAGCGGAGATAGCTCAAGTGACTAGGTGCCTCCCTCCCACATGGGAGGTCCTGAGTTTGGCTCCTGGTGCCTACTAAAAAGAAAACAAGCACACAACGAAAAGATAGAGAGAGCAGACAGTGAGTGCAAACAATAAGGGGGGGGGAATAAATAAATAAAATAAATCTTTAAAAAAATTAAATTTAATATTTTACCCAGAAAATAATAAATGATAAGTGCAAATAAAGATTAATAATTTGGAAAGTATACAATTATTATAAGTAGACTTCCTGGAGACAGTTACTTAATAGTAGCAGTCAGTCTCCAGAATCATTCTAGGCCACTTCCTTTCTGGCATATTCACAATTCCTAATTCTTTACTTCCCTCTTTCATGGTCCTGCGTTTTTCTCTGCATCTGCCTTGAAATTCTGCATGACTTTGAAATTACTATTACTCATGGATATTTTCACACATCCTCAGAATGACTTCCTCTGTCTCTCCCATGGTGCATATCATAAATTGTAGGGACTCCCACAGATTCTCCATCTCATTCCAGCACTCAGATGAGTATGTCATTTTCTTCATAGTCACTTCAACTTCATAGTGTCTGACACTATGAGAAAATGGGTGAATCAAATGTGAAAAGGCATGTGTTGGCTACACTTTTATCAGTATGAGTATATAAGATGAGAAATAAGGCAGTGGCCAAATGACAATAATGATTCAAGGAAGAGCTATGTGTAAGTGTAGTTGTATTTTTGTGTGCCTATATTTTATAATTGGGAGGATTCTGGAACAAAGGACCTGGACTAAAGAAATAAATCCAGGAAAAAATGAAGATAAATTAATATTCATTTAAAGAAGATAATTGTGCCATGGAAAACATGCTTCCAAAATTAGAAGCTATTTACCAGAGAAAGTTGGGGTAAAAGTTGAGTGCAAGTACAGAAATATTTGAATGTAGCAGCTAGAAATAGAAAAGAATTTTATAGGAACTCTGTCTCTTTGAAATAGGATAAAGAAATTGCTAAAAAGAAATGAATGCTAAAAAAAGTTCGAAGCAATGGGATCAAGGACTAAAGTTGACAAAAAGTATTGAGATATAGTTCAATGTGGATGCTTTATTGAAAAGGGGGGGGAATGGCCCTGTTTTTCCTCTTCTCATAACCATACACATGAGTCTTTGCATTTCCTTCCATCAAGAATGAATTTGGACTGGTCTTGTGATTTGTTTTGGCCAATAATTCAAAAGGGCTAGTTTTCAGCTTGGCCCAAGAAGACGTCTATCCTTCTGCTCTGCCAAGTGGAACCTACCTCTATAATGAGATCAAGAATTGGGACACCTTTTTGGAGGATACTTCACCACCTACATAAGAGCATATTAGCTCCAATCTTTAACTAAGTAATTCTGAAAGCAAGTTCACCCAGTCAGTCTGCAACTGACTTCAGATTCATGTAGCTATTCAGTCAATGGCAACCAAGCCTAGCACACATAAGTAATAGTCCAACTAAGCTATCATCTCAGAAGACATAATAAACAGCTGTTGTTTGAAGGCAGAAATTATCAGCAATAATTAACTGATATGCAAAAGTAGACAACACATCATTGTTGAAGGCATAATAAAGTTTGTATGATTTCTTCCACAGGTGAAGATTTGATATATAAGTCTAGATAGAGTGATTTGCTTTATTGACACCTAAATGGTGATTTATTAATGGAATTTGGGAAATAAATTAAAAGCTCAGAGGATAAGGAAATAGAGAGTAAGAATGCCAGTGATTGATGTGATTTACCCCTGATTCTGGCTTGTTCTGGAAGCCACATGGCATTGATCAACCTACTGAACTGGGTGGGATAACACGATAGTGATATCAATGATTTATGAGAAAAGGGTAATAAGACTAAGGGAATAAAGTAAGAAGATTTTTTTTTCAGAGAGTTTAAGTTTTAAGAATTGGTACCTCTCTGAGTGACAATATTCAAAAATGCGTGGAAATGTATATTTGAAATTCAATAACGAAGAGATAAAAAATATGATGTAAAATTGTTAAAACAGTCATTTGCAAGTTAAAATTTTCCCAGTATATTGCACAATTTGAAGTGCATTGGAATATTGTGTGCCAGAATGCAAATACCGCAATATCTTCAGGAAATGAATCTACTTGTCTAACTTAGATATTTTAAGGATCTTCATTAAATCATTATATTCTCAATACTTTGTATTTTACATTGATTTGAGTTATTTCATGATTTTTAAAAAATTAGTGGAGCAATGTCAAGGATATTCTTGAAATCTTTAGGGGTTAATAAAATTTTTCTTCATGTGTTCACTATTTTTAATTTGATATATATTAATAGAAACTGAAGACAAACTCTTATCCTCCCAAACAACTCTATTCCTTTATTTTAAATCATAGGTATACAGAAAATTTTATATTCTTGCTTATCAGTATCCTCCACTATATCAATATTTCCTAAAGACAGCAATTTTTATGGATTACATTTGTTTCTAAAGTACAAGCATTATATATATAGAAAATGCTTTGTAAAGCATAAGCATCATTATATCATAATTACCTTCATCTGTTAGACATAACATTATTTTATGTACCACTAAGAAAGAGAAAAAGCTTAACACTAAACTGGGATATCAATCTTTTCTATTTATTTTGAGATATTCCAAATTCAAAAATGTTAAACATAAAAACTATTAGAACCCACAAAATACTCTAATTTTACATGTGAATAAAGCATGTAGTGTGTATTAAGATATTAGAAAATAGAGATTTTTACCGTGAGATAAACACTGCAATGAAATTTGACAAACATAAGTTAAATTTGTTTTGCTCTCTAACTTTTTGAGTCTCTCTACATGACTGATTTAGCACACCATAGCAACAATTTTCTGAATTGTACATAGTAACCTGAAAAGCTAATGAATCTGGTAACGTGTTTTCCAGTTTTCTCTAAGGGTGAAACATAAATACTTGGAGAATCTGATTATTTGTCTTTTGAGGTTTACACACCAGGATGATGAGATGTGTTTTTATATATTAAAAAAACCCAAATATACACTGTTCAAGAAATTGTTCTTTTCTTTCCTCTGAAAGGATAAAATGATTTTATTTCAGAGATTTTCAAGGTATTTTAATATTTCCTGAAAATTTTGGAGAGGCATAAAAGGGTATAAATGGAAACACATTAGCAGGCATTAAAGAAAATTTCTAAATGGACTCTATAAGATGTGACAGACAGTTTTATATGATTTTCCCCCAAATACATTAACTCTTTCTATAGTATCAGAGTGGTGTAGTAGTAAAAATAACTTGTTGTAAATGCTTTCGTTGACTGCATGCAATTCTAAAATGCTCATTGACTACAGTTTGAAAGTGGTTTAAATCTTATATTTTATTGAAGGTTATGACAAAGAAAAAATGGAGATAATCTCTTTTAGCTGAACTAAGAAGCCTGTCATATATTTCTATGCAAAAGGGCTGCTCACATTTCCAATAGGTTGCTTTCTTCAATGAGCTAAAACAGTGGTTTTATTTACTATTATTCTAGACAAGTATTTGGTTTTGACAATCACAGGTTTTCATTTATGAAATTATAAATGGGCATCCCAGCTAAACAACTTGTTAAATACAGCATTTTTAGAAAGTCATTAAAATTTTCAGTTTGTTCCCTATACATTAAAGAGATGAAAATTATAATCATCTGACAGAATTGTTTGTACAAACCAAAATGGGATCAGTAAAAATGTTTTGAGGTAAGCAGTCAAATATGTTATGTGATGCTAGATGTGGTTGACCTATTAATGTAACAGAAAATGGTATATTGGTAGAAGTTTTCACAGAAAGAGAAGACAGCTGTGACCAAAACAAACAAAAAAACCTAGAGGGAGAAATAGTTTTATTGTCCTTAAATAATTTTTCAAATATCAATTTAAAATTTTTGTAAAGGGATGCATCTGCAAGAAATGCAAAATTTATGGATATAGAAAATATGGATAACCTAACCAATAATTTTATTTCAAAATACTGTTACCAGTCTCTGAGTTTCCAAATACAGAAAGAGAATGTTCATTTGGTCCAAATACTATAGAAATTTTCCACCATTTAGATTGCTCAGAAAAGTCATTAAACTCATTAATTATATTTGAGCTCTTCAAAGAAGCCATTACCTTATTGAGAATTCAAACCAGTTTGAGTTTCTTTCTCAAAACAAACAAACTCAAGATAGTCAGTGTCATGGTTTAAATGGAGATTTATGAAAAAAAGAGTACTGAGTTTTAAAAATGCTTTATAGACTCTCCAAAGTGAATATTGTCCAGATTTATTTTCATGCTATTATTGTGACAAAATAATCCGAAAGAATAAAGTACTGTTGTGGATTTCAAACTGTTTAAAGACAGAGTTAATGCTATTAGGTTTTCTGACTTATTTGAAATTAAAGAAAAAATACCCACTTGGATGTCAGAATCTAGACTTATGTATATGTTATTATTGGTGGGTCTTCAGAGACTATATTGCTCTGTGACTTTTAAATTTGTAGGAAATTGAATTTCTTTTCCAAAAAACTTTGTATATTCATCTTTCTCACAGAAAATAGACCTTTCTTATTCTTCGCAAGGATGTGCAGAATCATAAAATGACATCAATTTCATATTAAAAGAATCAAACAATTTTTTTTCAATGATGGTTTTTTGCTAGATAATATTAAATATTATCAAAAGTATTTCATTATCTTTCATTTGTAAAAGTTATTTTTCCCAATATTATCTTGAAACATTGTTTAAAAAGGGCATTTGGGTTGAATTTTATAACTTTCCTGCCAGTTCAAAAATCTGTGGTAAAATATATATTCTTCCTGTACTCAGAAACTCCAGATTTAGTTATATATCCAAGAAGTTATAATAAAATAAAAGATAATGGTGTGGATTTCCCAAATCCTTTTATGATGAATATGTGACAAAAATAGAGCTGTTAACTCTTTGAGAAAATTTGAAATTGTCTCTCCAGGCTTTACAATCAAATCCCTGCTATCAGTTGCAATTTTTTAAGTTCATATATTTCATTTTATAAGTTAAGAAAAGGAGTATCTCTCAGGAATTTAGTTCATAGATGCTTGAAAATTCCTAATTCTTCCTAGAATACTAAAGTCATAGATATTGATTTTTTTGCAAATATATAAAAAGAATTGTTGCTCTTCCTTACCATTATACGTTGGCATCAACCCTAATATTGGTATCCATGTATGAAGAAATAAAAGAGAATACCTCATTGCTATTAGTCATGGTTCTTTGAATTTGCCAGAAATTTAGATAAAGCTGGATTTCTCTCTACCCATCACGATATTCATACAATCTTCAAACATAGGAAATAAGCTCACTGCCTGTCATTACTAAGCCACATGGATTGGGGTTGAGACTCATACCAAGCAGGGACTTTACATTACACTGAGCCCAAAGAAGAATGATATTTACAAGTTATAGTATGAACATTCATACACACACATACACACAAACACCAGATGAGGAAATTTAATTACTTCCTGTATCACAAAATTTTAAGGCACCATATATTGATAGCTTAAATGATTACCTAAAATAAAACTTTTCTCTTTGAAACTTGCTTCTTGAAATAATATAGATGATAAGGAAATTATCTAGCCAATTAAACCTTTTACAGTTGGATATAGTTTAAGTGATAATGATAATGTTAATAATAATAATAAGAAAGCTTGTACACATTAAAGAGTGGCCACACATAATTTGATTGTATATTTTACAATTATTTTCTTCACAGGGAAATTATTTTCTCTGAAAAATTAGGAAGCAACAAGGACATTGTCATTGCTATTATCATTAATTCTGGCTAAGGTGTTCTAAATTTCCTGGAATTTTTTATCTTCTTAACCTACCTTAATTAAATAATAACAGCCTCCCAGTTCTCATTCTATTATCACCTGAGAAACAGAAATGTTTTGATTGTATGATGATAGTGTAGCAAAAAGGGAAAGAATAAAGATCCCTAAAACTGTACATAAAAGTCAAGGAGTTGAGCCATGGAAAGAAACTTTCACAATCACAGAATTTGCAACCTGTGATGAAATACACACACATATACATTTTGAATTCTTATACTTTTCTCAACTAAGAGTCAAAATTGAAGTACTCTTGAAGCAATCCTGACATAAGGTAATTCAGAAAACAATTCAGGAAGTTTATGAAAAACCTGATCACTCATACATTGCGGGTAGGAAAGTAAAATGTTACAGCTACTTTGCAAGACATTTTGTCATTGCAAAAACAAAAACAAAAATTAAAACAACCTAGCAACTATCATGAACTATACAACCCAGAAATTTCACTCCTGAAATGAAAACTAAGGTTCGTGTGCAAACCTGTACATGAATGTTTGTAGCACCTTTATTTTTATAGTCAAACCCTAGAAAGAACCCAGATATCCTTTAAAGGAGTAATGATTAAACAAATTGTGGTAGAGCCATACCATAGAATGCCAATTAGCAATCAAAAAGAATGCACTACTGATAAATGCAACAACTTGGATAGAACTCTAGAGAACTATGCTAATTGAAAAAATAGTCAATACCCAAAGGCTATATATACTGTATGATTCCATTTATATAACATTCTTGGAATGATAAAATTATAGAAATGAAGAATAACAAGTAGTTGTTAGGATTTAAGGAATGGGTGAGGAGTTTGGGGGAAGAGAAATGAGTGTGGCTATACATGATCCATAAAATTATTAAAGCATCGTGTATCTTTATTGTAACAATGTACTAATATTTTACTATAGATTTTCAATATATTACCACTGGTGGACACTGGGTAAAGTGGAACAACTGCATGTCAATCCAGTCTGCAATTACCTGAAAAACAGTTTATAATTATAATACTAAAACACATGGAACAAATTAAGGATTTTGGAATATATTATATGACAATCAAACCTAATTTTTAAATATCATTTACATTCATACAATATTTAAGGAAAAAATATAAATAATTACAAATCAGTAATAATAAAGAAAATGTGGAAAGGTTTAAAAGCCTTAAACAGGTAAATTAGTTAAATTTATAATACTATCTAGAATATATTTCAGTTTGAGTAATGTTAGGAAACTAAGTATCAAAATTGGTGTGCTATATTTTCATGGAAGCAAATTAATAAATTTAAATAACTAAATTACTAAGGAATGAAGACAGATATACTATAAGATATTGTTTTGGATTTTTAAGGTCTTTTTCTTAGGCATACACACATTTTGCTTGTTATGGTATTCTACCTTCTCTCATTACGTAATATATTTTTTTATCTCGGTTAACATCTTTTTTACTGAACAACTGCTTTTGCTGATATCAATATACCCCTTTACTCTTCCTTATGATTTGCATGTTATATCATTTTCTACTAATTTACTTTCAAACTATCAGTGTCTATGTTTAGAATGGTTTCCTTGTAGGCCACAAGCAGCTGAGTCTTGTTTTCTTACTTAGTCTATAAATCTTTATCTTGTAATTGGAATTTTTAGTCAATTTACCTACATTATAAACATTGACATGGTTGGATTTAGGTCTACCATTTTATCATTTAATTTTGTTCACCCTCTTCTGTTTCTCCTTCTCTGCCTTCTGTTGGATTAATTGATTTTTATCAAAATAATTTCAATGCATTTTATATATTGTATTTAATTTACAACTTGTGCATTATCTTAGTGGTTACTTCAGATATTAAAATATATGTTCTTAAATTTATTTATTATATTAGTCAGCCAGGGGGTACTGATGCAAAATACCAGAAATAGATTGGTTTTTATAAAGGGTATTGATTTGGGGTAGAAGCTTACAGACCAGGCCATAAAGCTTAAGTTACTTCCCTCACCAAAGTCTTTTGCCATGTATTGGAGCAAGATAGCTGCTGACGTTCAGTCTTCCTCTTCCTCTTAAGGCTCCATGGTCAGGCTCTCTAGGCTTTGTCTCTCTCCCCAGGGCTTGATTCTTTCCGGGCTCATCTGCTTGTTCTTCCCACAAGGCCAGCTGTAGACTATCAGATGAACTACTCATCTCTTTTCCAGGAGCCTTCTCTCCTTCCTCAGAACAAAGCTCCTCTGTGTCCTTACTTCTTGGGGCCCCAGCTCAAAAATTCCAGCATCAAAAAGAACTTCAACTTTTTCTTTTGCCATGTCTTTTATCTGTGAGTCCCCACCCGCCAAAGGGCGGGGACCCAATATCCTACTGATGTGGTCCAGTCAAAGCCCTAATTGTTATTTAATCAGGCCCAGAGTAAAAGACCATATAACAAATATAATCCAATATTACTTTTTGGAATTCATCAATAATATCAAACTGCTACATTTATTTTTAAAGAAGCTTTAGATTACACAAATGTTACATCAAAAAAATAGGGGATTCCCATATACCCCCCAACCCCTCCCACAATTTCCCCCATTAATGTGGTACATTTGTTACAATTGATGAACACATATTGAAGCATTGCTACTAACCATGGTCTATAGTTTACATTATAGTTAACACTTTGAACAGCACAATTTTGCAGGTTTTGACAATGTGTAGTAGCCTTTATCTGTCATTGCAATGACATGCAGGACAATTCCAATATCCCCAAAATGCCCCATGTTTCACCTATTCTTCCTCATCCAGTTCCTCAGAACCTCTGGGGGCCACTGCCTTTATATCAATGATATAAATTATTCCATTGTTAGAATAAGTCTACTTTAATCCATAATTGCATTCTTCCCTTATGTTTGTTCATTCCTCTGGCTTGAGCATTTGGGAATGGTGATGCCCATTCTGTTTATGACTGAGAGGGGGCTTAGATCCCATGTGACCGATGATGGAACTGTCTTGCTTACAGTTGTAGATACTTTCTGTTTTGGGAGATGATCATTGACCATCATCATCCTTTTGTGGGTTTTCCTGGGCAACTCCAATAAACCGGAGACTAAGGTGTTGCAACTCTGCTGATATTCAGGGCTCAATCAAAGATTTATGTCTCTTGGATATATATTTAACTAATATAGTTTTAATTATAGGTTCAAATAAAAGGGGCAGAAGAGCCATGTGTAGGGAAATTATAAACACATCTAACTCTGTTATATCGGGGAGAATATATTCCAAAGTAAGACCCACTGACAGCATGCCAAATTCCTGAGATTATCTGCCCTGCTTATAGTGTCTTGATGTCTTGATGTCAGGCACTCCACTGTTTGAGGCACTGTTTACTTTGGCAGTCAATGAGAACCTGCTGAGACATTCATTAGTGTAACCTATGGAATGACTTCCTAACTCACTTTGAAATCTCTTAGTCACAAAAACTCATTTGTATTTAACATTTTCTACTTTATGTCAAGGTCTTTTTCCAAATGAATTGCTAATTGGCACTTGGTAATTATCCCTCGGTGCCAGCTGGGCTCATTCCTGGGAGTTATGTCCCATGCTGGGGTTGGAGGAAAGGTAGTGTGTTTATATGCTGAGTTTGGCTTAGAGCAAGGTCACATCTGAGCAACATGGAGGCTTTCAGGAGGTAACTCTTAGGCAATATATAATACTAAGTTAAATTTCAATTTCACAAGAACAAGGTTCATAAGTACAACCATCAATATCAAAGGCCTGGTGTAATGGTCTGACCCCCTTTGCTAGGCACTGCCCATGCCCTTGTGGGATTCTTGCTGCTCTATTAGAGAATGTAGCAGTACTTCCCTGGATGGGAATTCAATATTCTTTGGTTATTGTATGGGTCTCCACCCACTGAGACAATGCTCCATGACCACTTGAACATATTCACATGCCATCGAGGCATGCCCCAGGTACACCCATCCCAATAAATCCCCCTGTCATCGACACCCTGCACTAGTGAGCTTCCTCTGCCACAGTTATAACCCTTATGTGATCCAAAACCTCCCCCAAAAGAAAGCTAAAAAGATAAAGAAAAATAATAAAATAATAATGATAAAAAAATAACAAATAAGAATAATAAAATAAAATAATATTTTCGTTGTGTCTTTCACCACCATAAGATTTGTTATCTTTTATGTACAGTGACAATTTCTTCTGTATGTTCCCCCAGTATCTTTTCTTTTCTATGTGACAGAAAAGTCACATTGAAAATATAGGGGATTCCCATATATTTAATGCCCTTCCCTTCCCCACTCTCCCTTATTAATATCATTTTACATGTGTATGGTACATTTGTTACAAGTGATATATTCTTACATTTTTTACATTTTTACAGATAATTAGAGTTAATATTGTATCACTTCACAATAACTGTAGAAATCTTACACCCATATGTCATTGTATCCTTCCAATTTATTTTGCAATAGATTGTGTGAGTGTGAGTGTTTGCATGTGGATAATAAAATCCAAGATGTCTTAAAATCCTTAAAGTTATTTTAAAACAGTGTGCATATATAAATATATACATACATACACACACGTACACAAAATCATCCTGTATAATTGAGTTTCCACATGATTTCATTTCCCCTCAGCCTAAGTAAGGTATACACTGTAAGAGTTCTTGTATTGTAAGTCTTCTGTGAATAATGTATCTTTTCAATGCTTTTTATTTCACTTTCATTCTGGAATGATATGTTCAGACTGGGTTGACATTTTTTTATCTTCCTTTGGTAACGTTAGGGATATTGTCTTCTGGATACTATCATTTCTTTTGGGAAGTCAGTAGCATTTTAAAAATTCAGTTATCTATAGATAATGTGTGTGCCATCGCCTCAGAACCACTGTACACTTTCAAGATTTTCTCTTTATCCTTGTTTTTAATCACTTGGAATATGATGACCTTGTGTATGTTTAAGTTTAATATTGAGAGTTCTCTGAGCTTTTGTATATATTACATAAGCTTTACACCAATTTGAGGAAAATACCAAGCATTATTTATTCAAATAGTTGTTTTGTTTAATTTCTCTCATTTCTCCTGCAAATCTCCTTCAAGCATGTTGGTAAATTTGATATTTTCCTTGATGAATTTTACAACTTTTTTACAATATTCTTTTTTAATCTTTTCTCCAGAATGGGAAAATTCTCTTAATTTTATCTATAATTTATTGACACTTTGTTCTTTCACTTCCATTCTGTGGTTAAGCCCATCCAGCGTTTTTGTTTGTTATTTAATTTTTCATATTTTTCAATTTTAAAATTGTCAATTGGTTCTTTTATATAATTCTATATTTCTGCTGAGATATTCTGAATTTTTATTTGTTAGCAACATATTTTCCCTTATATACACGGAGATATAGTAGCCACTTTAAGTCCTGGTCCACTAACTCTAAAGTCTGGATCATCTTGATTGTGTTTTTTCTTGATAATTGACTTTCTTTTCCTTTCTTCTTAAGTAATTTTTATTGTATCCTATACATTGTCTGTGGTGAGTTTTAGACACTCTATGTTCTATTATTTTCTTTCAAAGAAAAATGATTTTTTCTTTGTAGATAGTTATGATTTCTGAAATTAAATTCTATCTCCCCTGACATATTCAGTACTGAAATATAACTTTGATTACTTTAATCATAATTTTGACTCTCAGAATCTCACCAGAATTAACTGGAGCTTAGAGTAGAATTTATGCCCAAATTTTGGCACCCCCCTCTCTGATACTCTCCATTCTTGAATTTTCCCTTCACTTCCCTATAGCTGTGGATGTGCTGTGGTCACATGGATTTTTTAAAAATGAATTTTACTGTTCTAATTTACAGTATATTTAAACTAGTTTACAATAGAAAAAAAGGAAATGGAGAAATATGTATACTCATATTAATTCTTACAATAAAATTAGAACTGAAACAACTCAGAATCTTGACACAACCATATATACACACACACACACACACATATATATATACACCTTTTTTCTTTTCTTTTTTTTTTTTTTTTTGAGGTGCCAGGGCTGAGGATTGAATCTGGGACCTCTTATGTAGGAAGCCATCACTCAGTCACTGAACTACACTAGCTCCCATGCAACAAAATATATTTTTAACACATTCATCTCTTAAATTCTACCAAAAATTCATGGTTCCATAATTTTTATACAATCTAAGTCTCATCTGATAGTATATGCAATTCAATCCACTAAAAACCATCATCAAAATTTTTCTGACTGTGAAAACAGTGGGTATGAACTGATTCATTCAAGGAAAACAAAAACTGTTCTCTTTCTTCAGCTTTAGCATTTTTTGGGCAACTGAAGTTTGAAGCCTTATTATTCAAACACTGCCACTCAGGACTTATTCTTTTTTGTAGACGCAAATATTTATTCAAATCTTCTTCACAATCACCTACCCAGCAACTTCTTTCCAAAGCCATGTGTTCCATGGCCTGATCATTGATCATCTTCCTGCTGAAAAGTTTCTGCTCTTTTCACATCAGCATCTGTGGAGGAGAGTATGTGAGGAAACTCCCACCTCTGTTCATACTCTGTTTCTTCATCCATTGAACACTACCACAGGGCACTGAAAAGATCGGTCTGACATAATCCAAGAGTGATCATGAATAGAACCATTGAATAAAGGAAAGTTTAAAGAGTTTAAAATCTAGACATGAAAGGCATTACTCTTTTTTTTTTTTTTTACAAAAAATTATGGTGTTTCTTTTTTGAAAATAAATTGGTAATTATTATATTAAAAGAGCTTAGTTAGAATAGCTAATGTTTGCTTTTGACAAATGATGAAACAGGGTCAGAGAGGAAATGAAAAGCTCATATATTTTCTACACAATCACAATCATTTAAAAGTAAAACTTGAAAATTTAAATCAGTTCTATCATCCATATTAAGACAGATCCAATTTCAGAGAACATACTCTCTAGCTTATATATCATTGTGATAACATCATTAAGAAGATTTTAACTTAACTTGAACTGCCACTCTGTGTGTAAAAGGTTAGCTTTTCAAATCAAAGAAGTATGCCTGTCTTCTTAAATTAAGATATCTAAGGAAAAAAGCATTCATGCATTATTGAAAAAAATTACTACAGAGACATTTATCTCCAATATTTTCAACTTTTTCTATATTTTATCATGAGTGCATTTGTTAGACCATTACACATTATATTGATGAGAATAACTGAATCACATTTTTTGTTATCTATTTTTTGTCTAAACTTATCACTTACATCTCCCAGCTGCAGGATTTTATGCTATCTATTTAAATAACATTCAATAGTGTTTTGTTTTAGAGTTATTTATTTGTTGTCTAGAAATAACTTCCAATTTTATTAAGGCATATCTGATGAGAATTAGAATTATATTGTATTTTATGTCTTACTTTGTTTTTATCCCTACATTTCTAGCTATCTTTAAAATACAAGGAATTAACATCAGGCAAAATTAAGCTACTCTTTTAAAGATGAGCAAAGTATTTATCATTTACTCTAATTTTCAAACTCTATGCCTACAAAGTATATGGAAAGTTATGTTCTTAAATAATAATAACAGTAGCAATAATATTTCAGTTAGCCACTATCATCAACACTGAGTTTTTTATGTGTCCTAGATAATAAAGCTTGTATTTTTGCTGCACACTAAAAGAAATGCAATAATAAGCAGTTTCCACATATCTCTTTGTATATGCTTATGTGTGTATTATTGTATTATGTTATGGTAAGTTGTTTTTCTTAAATTCAAATTATACTTTAAAAGATGAATATGTAGTTATTGTCAGCTCTTCAAAAAATATCTCACTAATTGCTAACTGGGGAAAGAAATGCATAAAATATGGAACTGTTGTTAATTGAATAATATAGACATTTAAATGTTTTAGAAGTGAAAACAATGTGCAAAGAAGTTGAAGACGTCACAAAAAGAGAATATCCTTTTAATATTACATATCAATTTAAAGAGTGCAATTATTTAGCTGTCCATGTGTTGGGGATTGAACCATGTTGCCCACAAAAGGTACGTTCAGGTTCCAACCCCTGGTCCTGTGAGTGCGAAAGCACAAAGAAACAAGCCACACAGACGGCTCGCAGACCCTGAGGTGTGATGGAGTTTGCCTTGTTGATTTTGGACTTGTGTGGAACCTGTGATCCCTGTTTTCCTTTTAATTTATTTCTTTTGGAAAGGGGATGTTTGTCCTATGCCTGTCCCGCCTCTGTAAATTGGAAGCAGATCGCTTATTTTCTAGGTTTCACAGGCCATGAGAAAGAGCTTTGCCCCAGGATGGACCACCCTTATAACTAATTTTGATGAAACTTTGTAGTTAGCATTGTTACTGAAATGACAAGGCATTTGGGATGTTGTGATGGAATGAATGTATTTTGCATGTGGGAACAGCATGAATTCTTGAGTTTTAGAGGGTGGACTATGAGAATTGAATCATCTCCACCATAAAAGGCATGTTCAGGTAGCACCCCTTGTCCTGTGGTTGTGAACCCATTTGTAAACAGGATCTTTGAGATGTTCTAGTTAAGGTGTGTATGGACTGAATGATGATGGGTCCTAATCCAATATGGCTGAAGTTCTTACAACCAAAGGACCTTAGACACCAAAAAAGAAGTCAGCAGAACACCCAAGATAAAGAGCACCACCATGTGCATTGCCATGTCAGGCTAAGGCCAAGGAACCCCAAACCCCAGCAATTAACCAGCGATTGCCACAGTTGTGTGCAAGCTATGTTAGGCTAGTAGATTCAAATTAGTAATTAAATAAAATGAAATAGAACAAAAAAATTGAAGTAATTGGATTCCATTGTTTAAATTAATGTAAGAGAATTTTTGTGAAAGTTCTTTTTTAGGTGTATTGAGAAGATTACTCATAGGAAGAAAGTGAGGCACAGTAAAGATGTATACTAAACTGTAGTACACATTGACTTTTTATACTCACACACACATATATGAACATTATGAATATGTACATTTTTAAATGCTATAATAGTCAATATTATTTCCACTTTACATATCTGCTTTAGTTACTGAGTTTTATGCATGTTTTGTTGAAAGACTTTACATAAAGTTAATGTGATAAAAATTTATATATCTATACATAAATGCACATGGGTATATTTTTCCTTGAACTGCACCTGAATACTGCTTTAGATTTTTTACTTAAATTATACATGATTTTATTAAGTTGTCATAATAAGTCTACAAATTATACATTGTAGTAATTTAGATCTTGTAGCAAAGTTATTTAGGGATTTTATAGAGGGTCCCTTGGTGGCCAAAGCATAATTGGAACAGCATGTATTCTTAAAAGGAAAACCTTTTCTCTATTTCCCAGTTTTCACAGAGAGAGAGAGAGACAGTTCCCCTAGGCACACTCCGGGTCATAAATAGGGCAAAAAAGAGAAAGTGTATGCTCTCAAAGAATTTATAGTTTAGTGGTAAGGACAAGCAGCAAATTAAAAAGCCAACTAATAAATACGTGAACAAATAAACAAATAAATGATAGAATAGTTTCCTTATGGCTGTTGGGAATGTAAAGAAGACAGAAGAATTCTATCAGAGAAAGTGACATTTGAGATATCTGGATAATGAAAAGCAAGCAACTATGAAGAGCTCTGTGGAAAGACATATTTAGGCAGAGGGGGAAGCATTTTCCAAGTCTCTGTGGTTTGGAGTGTTCAAAATCAGATAATAAGCCAGTGAAGTTCAATGACAGAGAAAGAAGAAGAGTGGTATGAGATTTAGAAAGGTAGATAATCAAGCAGGGTTTATGATTTTTAAAAAAATCAACTCTGACTAAATTAAGCAGAAAATGAACATGATAGAAAGATACTTGAATCTTAAGAATTGAAAAGAAGAGTGTGCAGCACAGTCACCAACACAGAGAGGATCCTGTTGCATGGTCAGCCCAAAGACAACATCACAATTGTTCTCAATGTTTCTAGGTTCTCATTTCCTCTACCATTGCCAAGAATATTTTCTATCTGACAATTTGTCCTTGCATTACTCTTTCAGGGCCCAAAGAAACAGGACTGAAAGCTGAACTGGATCCTCCCACATCATAGTGGTCAAAAAGAGAGGGACAGGAAATACCTGCGGGCCCCCTTAGTTTTCCATAGTGGATGTGGCATCCTACTGTAGAGCCATCTATAGACAATGAAGGTGTCACCTAAAATAGGAAGGACATTATGATGCTGGGTTAGCCAAATTATGAAGTATCCTTTCCAGGACTCTTCTTTGGCTGCTTAACATCCATGTAATGTTCCTCACTTAATTATCAAACTCAAAGAAAGAATCCTTCATTCAAAGTAATATATCCATTTCTTCACTCCTCCTGTTTTCAGCCATCTCAGGCATTAGCCCTAACTGCTCTGGCTTCTTCTTTTCTGGACATGTCCTATTTTTAATGTATTAAAAACATGGTCAACTAAATTATGGATATACATAAATATATATAACCAAGCATAACATATATTCAAAAATTTAAGCATCACATTTTTAATGAAGAACATATGAAAAACACCATTCCATTTACCTGGTTCTGCTTCACTTGTAGAATCATTAACTATATCTCTTTTATAATTCTATTCTAAACAAGCTGTCAAAATAACTAAAGAACAATTTATTAATTAAGATAAAGTTTAGCTGAGAATAATAATTATCCTACAATGACAGTGTTTAAATAAAATAAAACGCTGTTTTTCTCTAACATTAAAATCTGGCGAGAAAGTCTAGGGCAGCTAAAGTGTTCCATGCATCAGGAGTACAGTCTTATATATGTAGACATCTAATATGCATGCTCTCCATCAAAGAGGTGGCACCTGTCTTCCAGGTATCAGGGTATGGGAACGTAGTCTTTATCTTGGAGTATAGCCAGTGGTCTTTGACAAAGTCATCCTCTTTAGACATCCAAATATATGTATACCTTTCTTCCCACTTGTACAATACTCTTTCCTCTACACTTCAAGGTGTCCTGAAATGTCTAAAAATTAATACATCCACTTCACATCTAAAATCTCTGGGTGATTTGCAGTATCTTTGAAATGTGTTTCCTATGATCATAAAATCTAAAAACTAAAGACAAATTATCAATTATTACTATTCCTAAGTAATTTGGATAATTATAGCTGTTCTTTACTAATGCTATACAATGCAACCAGCAGGGTACTAAGCTCTTCACCTTTATTATAGATAATCCTCCCACTGATTAAATCAGGGAGGTGTCATGTCCCCATTTTACAGATAAGGATCTGAGGCCCAGAAAGATGAAATAATTTTGATCTAGCTACTGCAGAACCATTATTTCAAACTGAGCTCCTTTCTTTTCTCTGCCTTCTTATGCAAAATAGTCATTTCCCTCATTGTTTTTTTTTTAGATTTATATATTTACTTATTTACTTTATCCATTTTTTAACTCCCTCCTCCCTCCATTTGCTGTTTTGTGTCCATTAGCTGGACAATTCTCTGTGTCTGTTTACTTCCCTTTCTTCTCATCCTTCTCCTTCTGTCCTTGCTGGGATTCTATCCTGCGGACCTCCGATGTGGGAGAGAGGCATTCTGCCACCTGTGTCACTCAGTTCCTGTTTTTTTGGCATGTCTTATCTTGGCTCTCCCCTGTGTCTCTCTCCTGTTATGTCATCATCTTACTGCGTGGCTCGGCAGGGCCTGGCATGCCCACACACAGGGTCTGGCGGCATGTGCACTTTCTATATTCTTTTTTATTTATTATTATTTTTTTTTATTATGGGTAAAAATCAAAATTCTCACGATTTTACCAGGAGGTCCCAGGGATCGAACCCAGGTCCCTCCATATGGCAGATGGACACCCAACTATTTGAGCCACATCTGCCCCCTGTCATTTCCCTCTTGACCAGAGAGTTTGAATTCATCTTACACATAAGATATACATACACATATATATATATATATACCTTTTATTAAACTGTACATTCCTTGAGGGCAGCAAATCTTATTAATATGCTTATGTCTCTTACCTAACAAAATACATGAAATTTAGTAGCTGCTTAATTATTTTCCCTGACCCAATCACCCAATGTGCATGCTGACTGGAGTAGAAACAAGATGACAACCATAAAACTCCCATTTAGAGTAAGGGTGGAGTGCCAAGTGGGGGAACACAGCAATCTTTATATTTGGCAGTTATCAAAACCCTGTCTTGATCTTGAGTACATTCCTTGATTAAACCTTCTAGACAGGCCTGACCAGGCTCTGTTAGAAACAGATCTTTCTAGTAGACATAGTGGTTTAATCTGAATGTCTAGCATGGTGCTTGCTGGTTTCTTTGTTCCCTTCATTTCATTCTCTGTACATCACTTAATGATATCTACCTTGGAGCCACCTCTATCAGTTTTTCATTGCTGTTGTAACAAATTGCTACAAACTTAGTGGCTTTATTATTTCACAATTATGTAGGTCAGAAGTATAGGATGAATTAGATGAGTGCTTCACCTTTGGTTTCACAAGGTGGAAATCAAGGTTTTGACCAGCTGGACTCTTATCAGGAGGTATGGTGGTTTGAAGCTGTAACCCAGAAAACCTTGTTCTTAAATCTAGTCGATTCCTGTCAGTATGAACCCACTGTGTGTAGGACTTCTTGATGAAGATACTTCAGTAAAGGTTTGGCCCAGAATGTGTCTTAATCTTCTTACTGAAGTTGTTCATAAGAAAACAGAATTCAGGCAGAGACAGATAAAGCCAGAGGAAACAGCCAGAAGCAGAACATCAGTGGAGCCAGAAAAGATGGGAGAGACCAGGAGACACCACCATATGCTTTGCCATGTGACATACTAAAGACCAAGGATCACTGGCAGCCAACCTCACAATGCCACAGTCTTCAACAAGAAAGAATCACATTGATGATGATTTGATGTGAATATATTCTTAGCCTCAAAACTGAGAAAATAAATCCCCATTGTTTAATTTACGTGGTATTTGCTTTAGCAGCCTAAGAATCTAAAACAGTAGGATCTGGAAAGAATCTGCTTATAAGCTTATTCAGGATACTGACAAAATCTAGTTCTCTGAGGTTCCTAATTTTCTTAATTCCTTGCTGGCTTGTGGCATCTCTTATTTGGTCTATGCAACCATCTTAGAAAAATGGTTTGGATGGAAAGCAATAGATTTAATCCCATCATTGCAAGTAGATTTGTAACTTCCAAAAGGACAAGGTCTTATAACTCATTCCATGGGATAAAAACAATTTGATTTTTCTATTCTCCAAAACTCCAAATTTGAATGAACTCAGTAAGTGAACACATATCTCTGTTCACAGATAGGCTGGATCTACACTCAACTCCTTTCATAAATTTTTGCTGACAACAGCAGGAAATAGTCAAGACACAACACTCCTTGCTTTTTCCTATAGGTTATCCTAATGCTATATCTGTTGGGGTGTGGACTGATTTGCAAGGTATAATATATGGCAGTCTCATCAAGTATTTTGTCACTGTATCACAGGGAAAAACCACATCAAAGCTTTCCATATACAGTTTCTCTCATCTTTCTACCTACAAAGCAAGGATACTGTTCAGGCTTAAGTATACCAGAATCCTATTTCCAGGCAGAAAATTATGACCCAACTTATTCAGGATGGGTCTTAATCCTATTATTGTAATCCTTTATAAATGAAATGAATTCAGAGAGAGAGAGTGAGAAAATCAGGGAAGCAAGAAGCTGAAAACAACAATACCAGGAAGAGAAGGGAGAGCCCAGCAGATAGTGCCATGTACCTTGCCATGTGGCAGAAGAGCCAAGGATTGCCAGCATCTGGTCTTTGGGAAGAAAGCATTGCTTGAACATGAGTGTGCAAATGTCTGTTCACATTCTTATTTTCAGTCATTCTGAATATATTCTTTGTAACAGGATTTCTCTATCTTATGGCAGTTCTACATTCAGTTTTTTGAGGTACCACCAAACTGTCTTCCACAGAGGTTGCACTATTCTACATTCCAAACAACAGTGAAGGAGTGTTCCTATTTCTCCATATCATCTCCAGTACTTTTAGTTTTCTGGGTCTTTGTTTTGTTTTGTTTTGTTTGCTTTTGGTTTTTATAATGGCCATTCAATAACATAAGAAAAGGTTTTTCACTGTAGTTGTGATCTGCATTTCCCTAATATCTTGAACTTTTTTTATTTTCATGTGTCCTTTGGCTATTTCTATTTCCTTCTTGGAAAATTGCCTTTCAAGTTTTTGTTCATTTTAAAATTGTGTTGTTTATCTTTTTGTCATTGAGTTGCATGATTTTTTAATATAACATGGATATCAAATCCTTATCAGATAAGTGGTTTCCAAATATTTTCCCCATCGAGTAGGCTGATTTTTTTACATTCTTAACAAAGGCTTTTGAAGAGAAAAGTGTTTAAGTTTGAGGAGGTCCCATTTACCTGCTTTTTTTTTTTTTTTTCCTTTTGTTTCTAGAGCTTTGGGTGTAAGGTTTAAGAAAGTACTGCCTACCCAAGATCTTGAGGATATTTCTCTACATTTTCTTCTAGGAGTTTTATGGTTGTAGCTTTTATATTTAGGTCCTTGATCCATTTTGATTTAATGATTGTATAAAGTGTGAGAAAGTGTTTCTCATTATTTCTTTTAGCTATTGATATCCAGTTCTCCCAGCACTATTTGTTGAATAGATAGGTCTGGCCCAGCTGGGTGGACTTTGACAGTCTTGTAAAAAATCACTTGACCATAGATGTGAGGGTCTATGTCTGATTTGGTTCCATTGGTCAAAATATCTATCTTTAAGTCAGTACCATGATGCATTTTTTTTTTTTTTCACTGTAGCTAAGTAACAGGATTTAAAATCAGGAACTGAGAGTCCTCCACCTTGGTTCTAATTTTTTAAAGAAAGTTTTGGCTATTTGGTGCCCCTTAATCTTCCAATTAAATTTGATAATTAGTTTATCCTTTTCTTCAAAAAAGGCTTTTGGGATTTTTATTGGGATTGCATTGAGTCTGTAAATCAGTTTGAGTAGAATTGACATCTTAATGATATTTAGTCTCCCAGTCCATTAACACAGAATATCCTTCCACTTATTTAGGTCTGCTTTGGTTTCTTTTAGCAATGTTTTGCAGTTTTATGAATACAGGTCCTTTATGTCCTTGGTTATATTTATTTCTAAATATTTTATTCTTTCATTCACTATTATAAATGGATTTTTTTACTTCTTCCTCAGATTGCTCATCAGTAGTATATAGAAACCCTACTGACTTTTGCATATAAATCTTGTATCCCACCACTTTGCTGAACTCATCTATTTGTTCTAGTAGCTTTGTCATAGATTTTTTGGAATTTTCTAAATATACAATCATATCATCAGTGAATAGCAAAAGCTTTACTTATTCCTTTCCTATTTGGGTGCCTTTTTATTTCTTTTTCTTGCCCAGTTGTTCTAGCTAGAACTTCTAGAACAATACTGAATAACAGTGGTGACAGTGGGCAACATTTTTTTGTTCCTGATTTCAGCAGTTAAGCTTGTGGTCCTCAACCTTTGCACAGAATGTTAACTGTGGGTTTTTCATATATGCTCTTTACCATGCTGTGAGAGCTTCCTTCTAATTTTATATTTTTCAGTGTTTTTTATCAAGAAAGGATACTATATTTTGTCATTAGTTACAACTGCTAGAATATGGAAGCAGCCCATGTGTCCATCCAACCGATGAATGGATAAATAAAATGTGGTTTCTCGAGATTTGGGTGTAAGGAATACTACTCAGATGTAAAAAGAATTGAAATTTGGATGCGTATAACAACATGGATAAATCTAAAGGACGTTATGTTGAGTGAAATAAGCCAGACACAAAAGGGCAAATATTGTATGTTTTCATTACTATGAACTATTTACAATGAGTAAACTCATGGAGATAAACTCTAGAGTATAGGTTATAGATAAAATGTGTGTTGAGAATAAAAGCTGATGCTTAATGTATGTAGAACTTTTAGTAAGATTTATTATAAAAGTGTGGAAATGAACAGTGTAGATAGTAACACATTATATTGAGTATAACTATCACTGCTAATTTATAAATGTGATTGTGGCCGAAATGGGTAGTTTGTGGACCTAAATGTCAATTGAAAGGAAGCTAGAGGAAAACCTAGGGAATGTATAACAGTGATTCCGCTAGTGGTTCATGATTGTGGTTAATAGTATAAATTTTGAAGTGTTGCTTTACTGGTAAGACTAGAATGATTTGATGTTGCATTTCATTCTCTTGACCATACATTTAATAAGAATAATTTATAAAATTATTTCATAAACATTGTGGTGGGTAGACTCATAAAATGACATCCCAGGGTTTCCTGTTCATTACTTGATGTGCACATCCTGCATAATCCTAAAGACTTTAAATTTGATGAATTTTATTCAAGTGATTAGATTATGTCCTATGGCATATTAACAAAGGGTGACTAATTATGGGTCTAACCTGATTACAGGACCTTTTCAAAAGCACATGAGCCCTTTAAAATTCAGAGGTTGGAAGCACAGAAAGGATTTGGAATGCTGTTGCTGGCTGGAAGATGGAAGGCTCACATGTCAAGGGATGTCAAGCTTCGCATGTTGCATGTCTAGCCTTCAGAAGTGACGTTCAGTAAGGAAACAGACTTCAATCTGACTGTCACAAGGAACTGAATTCTGCCAGCCACCTGAATGAGCTTGGAAGTGGATTTTCCTCCCTGATTCTTGATAAGAATGTGGCTTTAATTTAATCCTTGTGACACTCTGAGCCCACAACACAGCCGGCTCTCTGTGCCAAACATTTCACTACAGAACTGTAAACTAATGCATAGATGATATGTTAAGCCACTGTGTGGCAATTTGTTATGCTGCAATAGAAAAATAAACCATACATAATCTCATTTGATGCTTACATGAAACTTGTAATAAACTATGACAAGGGTTGTTGCTATAGAAAGTAAGACCGGATTAACTATCAAGACTGAATTGCTAAGAATTCCTAACTATTTTTACTCTACTAGTGGCAAAGTCCAAATACCTGGGGATAAATCCCAGTAATTCAGAGACTATCTTTTGATTATGTCATCTTTGTTACACCTGAACTAATTTATCTATTCTAATATGCACAATTTCTCATCTGGTAAGTTGTAATTTGTGTTATTCTCCTTTTAATTGACACCCCAGTTTAGGACTTCTTTTGTGTTCTATTATGGTTTCATTAATAGGCACTATCACCAAACTTACAGCTATAAATAGTGAACACCATGAAGGCTATGTCCAGGTCACAAGTTGTTGTTTCTTTCAACAGTAATCTTAAAATGACCCACGGCTTTGGAGTTGAATGTTGCAGAACCTGAAAGAGAGTTTAAGATCATGGGTTCAAAATATTCCTATTTCAGTGCAATGATCTTAAAATATAAATATGGTGCGATTGATTGAATTGTTTGTGCCAGTTCATGTGCATAGGACATGTGCTTGTTCTTGGTCCTTATTCTGGTGGGTGTGGACCCATTGTAAATAAGAATTTTTCAAGACATCACTTCAGTTAAGGTGTGCCCAACAGAATAAGGTTAGGCTTTAATCCAGATTATTGAAGTTCTTTATAAACAGATTAAAAGTCAGATGGAGAGAGAAGGCACAAGAAAAAGCCAGAAGCTGGAAGTCAACAGAACCATGAAGAGAAATGAAAAGATGCTGCCATGTACCTTGCCATGTGACAGAAAAGCCAAAGACCTAGCATCGCTGACAGTCAGCCCCATAATGCCACAGTTTTCTTGAAGAAAGCATCACCTTGCTGATATCTCAAATTTGGATTTACCCAAGCCTCAAAATCATAAACCAATAAATTCCAGTTTTCTAAGTCAATACATTATGTAGTATTTTTAAGGCAGCTAGGAATCTAAAAGACATGGTGTAGCATTTTGGTATTGTTTATGAATTCCCAAAATAGATACTGGATTATGTTGTAAACTGTTCTGTTTCTCTGGGCATATTAGATTGTATTGGATTAGAGGTTTCACTTTTCCTTGATTAAATAATGATTAAGGCTTTGATGGGGCCACTTCAGTAGGACAGAGAAAATGACATGAGAGGAGAAAGTGGAGATTTAATGTTGGAGGTTCAGGAATTGAACACACAGAGAAGCAGATATGTGAGGAAGGCGAGAAGGTTTCATTAGACACAGCAGAGGACCCAAGAAGAAAGACAGAGCCATTCCCCTGGTAGTCTACAGCAGAACTTGTGGCGAGAGCAGAGCTGCTGAGCCCAGAGAAAAACAAGACCCGGGAGAGAGATGAGACTTATCCCAGCCTACAACTGATATTGGAAAAAGCTGGGACCATGGAGCCTTAAGAGGAAGAGGAAGCCTGAATCCTTGTAGAAGTCAGTAGCCATCTTGCTCCAACACATGGCAACAGACTTTGATGAGGGAAGTAGTTTACACTTTATGACCTGGTAACTGTAAGATTCTACCCCAAATAAATACCCTTTATAAAAGCCAACAGATTTCTGGTATTTTGCATCAGCACCCCTTTGGCTGACTAATACACATAGGAGTACTGAATTGAGTTTGAAATAATTAGAAACATCAGCTATTCTTGGGCCAAATAATTTTTTGGACATGTTTCAAAATAAATATTTCTAAATATTTCTAAATAGTTACAGTGAATAAGAATTTTGAGATATAAACTTTTAGAATGTACCCAATATAAAGACTTTCCATTCTTCCTATAACATTACACAGCGTTTTTTCCAATTAACTGATCACAGTTTCTAAATCTTTTAAATTCATATTTCCTTTTATCCTATAGATGAAGTATTACAGTATATTTTAATAACACTTAAGAATTGATTTGTCTGTCTTTTGTATTAGAAAATAATCAAATAATTTGTATTATTAATATATTGTCATACACTATCATTAGGGTATTGTCAGTTGGAAAATTAATGAAATATTAATAAGTTTAAATAACTTTAAACTCCTTTTCCTAACAAAACAAAAATACACATAAAATAGCAGGCTTATATAATTCATACAATTGTGTACTGGAAGGACTTAGATGACTTCATTTTTCTCAGAATCTATTATGTTTAAGAAATTAGGATTTATCATTTTTAGTTTTTTGCATGGCACATGACAATATATGCAGTAAACAATAGATTTCTATGTTTGTGAATAAATATTGAATACATCAAAATTAACTTTTCACACAAATAGGTTTTTTTTTCCTTCATTTGAGTAATGTACGTTCATTTAATAGGACAGTATAATGTTTTTTTAAATATATTTTTAAATTTTTTCTAAAAGATACTTAGATTATGAAAAATGTTATATAAAAAAATGTAAGGGATTCCCATATGCCCCACTCCCCACACCTCCCACTTTTCTCCACATTAACAACTTCTTTCATTAGTGTGGTACATTCATTGCAATTGATGAACACATTTTGGAGCATTGCCATTAAGATGGATTATAGTTTACATTGTAGTTTACACTCTCTCCCACACAATTCTGTAGGCTATGGCAGGATATATAATGGCCTGTATCTGTCATTGCAATGTCATTCAGGACAATTCCAAGTCCTGAAAGTGCCCCCATATTATACCTTTTTTCCCTCTCCCTACCTTCAACACCTCCTGTGCCCACTGCCTCCATATCAGTGATATAATTTCTTCCATTGGTAGAATCACAATAAGTCTATAGTAGAATACCAGTAAGCCCACTCTAGTCCATATTTTATTCCTCAATCCTGAGGATTCTGGGATGGTGATGCCCACTCCTCCTCTAATTAAGAAGGGGCTTTGATCCCATATGGCTGATGGATGGGATTCTCTTGCTTACAATTGTAGACTCTCTCAGTTCATTGGTATGGTAGTTGTCCATCCTCCTCTCCTTGTTAGTTGTCCTGGGTGAGTCCAGTGAACTGGAGAGTAGGTGTTGCAACTCCGCTGAAGCTCAGCTGGCACATGGACAGCCCAAAGATTCAAGTCATTTGGACGTACACCTACCAAATCCAGCACCAAAGTTTTCCCTTTGGCTTTTTATCTCTTTGTCCAGTTCCCTCCAGATTGGTGCCCTGAAGTCTCTTACTCTGTGAGTTCTCAAAACAGCTCACTCAGGCAGGATCTTGCCCCTTCTCAGCCATTTTTTTGTGAGATTGCTTGTGAGTGCCCACTTAAACTGGACGCCATTTTGCTCTATCTCTCTATAAGTTTTTGATATAAGAAATATATTTTAATATATAGCATTTTCACTATATTAACTGTGAATATGTACATATTATATTTTCCTATTTATATATTAGCTATAATAGTATAATGGTGTCAAATCCATTCAATGGGAAAATAATAGCCTCTTTAGCAAATGGTGCTGGGACAATTGGAAACCCATATACAAAAGAATGTATATGGACCTCTCATCATATGCAAAAATAATTTAAAATGGATCAAAAGCTTAACCATAAGAACTAATACCTAAAAGTCTTACAAGAAAACATAAGGAAATATCTTTAGGACCTTGGAGTAAGCAATGGATTTTTAGATTTTGCAACAACAGCATGAGCAACAAAAGAAAAAAATAGATAAATGGAACTTCATTAAAATTAAAAACTTTTATGCATAAAGATCAGTTTTAAAGGTTTTAATTATTGGTGGTTATTTCTCAGAAATAAAATTGATATTTAAATTTCTATCATGTAACAATAAGTGAGTGATATGATAAAATAGAAGGTTTTACTTAAATTATTGCTAAATGTTTTTCAATCACAGGGTATTCATTTATTAGCACTATAAATTGTGGCACCCAAATAAAATCCTTGGACTTGGTCCAAAGCAATCATGTGATAATATAATTAGAGGGAAGAAAGCATAATAGGCCAATATAAGTTCTGGTTATTTCAGAAAGCTCTCAGAAACAGAAGGAAGTCCTGGAAAATATTGTGCTTAAAAAGAGATCCCCAAGAAAAGTGACTAATAGATTACAACAGACCACTAGATTGATTCCCCTGCAATTGTGCAGCCTCCTTAAAATTTGAAGGCCAAATGCCTAAATTTGGGCAAATGGAAATTGCTATGGCAAATACTCCTTTAGAAAGGTTTAGAAAATACAGTTTCAATGGCTTATTACAATGATTTTGGGAAAGCCACCTGATCTTACTGGGCCAACTGCCTTTTGTATAGCATGGGGTGAATATTAAGTATAAAAATGACATAGAAGATATAAAATGTGAGGCATATACATTTTAATGACCCCTCCATGTAGGTTCAATTTAGAACACATTTGTTTGTAATAACTTTATATAATAGCAAACACCAAATATATAGTATGGACAATCAGAAAACAAACACATAATTTTTAGAAACTCAGCTTGCACTTACTGACATTTTTTCTTGTGTTTGGTTTACTTTTTCTGTTGTTATATAATCAGCATGAAAAGGAGATAGCTTTCTCTACATGGATTTACCATCTCTCTTTCAGCACCATATGCCAGAACTCTTGCTATATCTATGCCCTGGTCTTAATGAGACAAGGGTTTAAAGAAACTCAAACATGGTTGTAAAACCTTGTATTGACACATCATGTTGTTGCATTCATTTGCTTTTTTCCTTTTATTTTCTGTTGTTTAATCAAGACAGCTCCATTTACAAGTCAGGAACTCTCATGAGAATGTCTCAATCCCAAAGGAAATTTATTTTCAAGTGTATCCTGGAAATCTTGGGATAAGGTAGCTTCTCCCAAGAATGTGAGATACAGATTCTAACAAATTCTGAGATTCCTCCAGAGAGCTAAGGAGCATAGTATCAGATATCCTGAATTTTCAGCATTCTCTTAAAATGAGATTTCAGAAGACATTCTTAATATACAGTAACTTTGTGATTACATTCATTGGCCCACCTGGGTCACATGCTAATCCTTATAGATCTTGGGAAGTCTGGATGTACCTGATAAATACTCCGTGACTGGATAAACGGGAAACAGGTACTTTCTCAAAGGACATGCAAAAAAGACTTTTATCATAATAAAATTAGCAACTAATTCTTGGCAGAAAAGCATCATATGTCCACCTACGTGTTCTCCATGGCTATGAAACATCCATAGCCACTATTTCTCCAGGTGTATAATTTGAAAAGGAAACCATCACATATATCTAGTCAAAGTTTTAACCATCAGCATTGCATGGGCAATGACCAATCAGAATGGATGTCACCTATAAACGATGGATATGACCATAAGGCATGTTGATTAAACATAACATAGAAAAATAAATCTCACAAACTATCTTTCACTTCCTGAAAGAAAACAAACCAAACCCTTACCATGGCCCAATATCCTAGCCCAAGTACAGAATTTCAGACTGTGTCCATTCTCCTTGGTTAATCCATGAATCCCAGAGTCTAAAGACAACTACTATAACCACTACCAAAATACCTATTATGAAATTTTAGAGCATAAAAAAGCCAAGGATATTACCATAAAAACTACTGTTTGGAAAATCACCAGTTTCACTAGTTATATAACATATTATAATCCAAAACATAGCACCATATCATAATGTGCAAGGATAGCAGGTACAAATTGATATAGCAATGGACTGCTTTTCTTGGGCAGACTATTTGGCTGCTCAAAGTTTTGTTCTCAGAAATTTTCTGTCTTGTTCATTGTATTTGTCACTCCTAATCCATATTTCTCACCCTGATTTCTGACTTACTAAGTTAAAAGTTATTAGATTATCTTTTGCAGTTCATATATATCCACACTTTTGGAAAAAATCCATGAAATTCTTTAACTGAGGAGGAGGCAAGTTCCTTTTGAGGAAATGTTCAGCATGGAGGACACATATAAAACCTGAGACTGTTTTCCAAAGCCTTCTCCAGAGACATCTGCAGCCATTTAACAGGTGACTGTGCACTGGGAAAAATGGCATTTCCACATATAAAATGAGGCTATTAGATACTTACTCTGAATGCTTGCTGGTCTTCAGAGACCCAGAGTACAATAGTGGTCCAAGCAGTGGTAGATTAAGTCCTTACTGAAGTCCTTCTAACAGAGGACCCATTGGAAAAGTGGACCTGTTCCACAGTTGTTTCCTCCATTCCAGAAAATTATAGCAGAATAGACATATGTAGCAACTGGAAGAGTCCTCACATTGGTCCCTTATGAAGTGATACTACAGATTGTAATCATAACAGAAAGGAAGTGCTAGTTAGAAGCTCCTGAAACTACTCTCATCCAACAAGGGAGTGAACCATAGCAGTAGTCAATCCTGGGTTAATTGTAAAGATTATTGTTATCATAAACCACTTGAGAGATGCAGAGTTGATTTTTCCTACTGTATCTCCATTTAACCCTTTTGTTCAAGGCTAAATACAGATGAATCATAGAGAATTGTGGCAATGCCATTATGCCATTCCTAGGTGGTGGTGACAATCATAGCTATTGTTCCAAATGTGGTTCCTTTGGCAAAAGAATGCAAACCCTGACACATATAGTGTAGCTATTGGTTTTTTGTTGGTTGGTTGGTTTACATTAGTAAGGAAAAACAGAAGTAATTTATATAAGGCTAAAATTATGTATAACATATTGCCACAGGGCTATGTGAATTTTCTTTCTCTTTGTCAGAGTACAGTTGTGAAGGAAGTTGATTATCTAAAACACCTAGTACAGAGGAACAAAAGAGTATCCTTTAAAGTTAAAAGAGCAAACAACAACAATGCCTGCATCCTCCACTATGATAAAAAAAGACAAAAATCTTAATGTGACTCTTTGGATTTTGGAGCAAATGCATATATTTGGCTATAGTGTTCAATGCATTTATCAAGTAACTCAAAAGGCTGCCAGTTTTGAGTAGGTCTTAAAGCAAAAAATAAGTCTCTGCATCAGGTTCAAACTGTGGTGCAAGCTGTCCTGTTTTATGATCCAGCACAACAAATTGTATTAGAAGTGTCTGTGGCAATGATAAATTCTGAATGGATTCTCTGGTGAGGCCCATGTGAAGAAACACAGCACAGAACGGTAGGGTTTTGGAGGAATGCCAGCTTCTAGGTTGCTAATGCGCACTGGTGGAAGCTATACTCTTGACCGGGGAAAACCAAGTGGCTATGAATCTCAAGTCACTCCTCATAAACAGAGTGTATAAGGTATTACAATAAGCCATAATATTAGTTGTGCACAGTAGCACTTCTGTTTAAGGTGCAAGTTATATATCTATACACAATATGCATGTGTGTGTTATAAATATACACACACATGCATATTTATCTATCTATCTATATCATTATATATATGAGACTATGCCATGCTGGTCCAGAGACCATAAGTAATCTGCATAATTAGGTGTCTCAGACCACTACTGTGCTTGTTCTAACTTTGCCACCTCTCCCTCTCAACCCACACCTAGTGTCTCATGGGAGTTGCTTTCAGTAAGTTCTTGTTTACAAATGGTTCTACTTTATGCATATTCCAAGTCCTGCTGAATATGTATGGCTCCTGCATGACAAGATTTGGGTTTCTCTGAATGACTGGCTGTGAAATCCTTCCAGTAGGCAGAGATTTGATGAAATGTCTTTCCACTTTATGTGAATATATATGAGATGAGGTATGGCATATGTAGATGGAGATATTTGTATTTGATAAATATGCCAGCTGAGTTGCTGGCAAAGAGGGTACAGAGAATATGGAATAGATATCTGTAGAATGCAGCTTGATTTCCAGTTTAGGTTTCCAGGTCACCTATGGAGGTGGTATTATAGCAACTAATATTTATATTGAATGACAACTTTTCTAACCTTCTCCCTCAACCTCCCCTTTTATCTTATGTGAAAATCCCTAATATGAAAAGAATTTGATGGTAGCTAATATTTAAGATTTCAGGAGGAAATGACCTTACCTAGGATTATACAGGAAGTAATGAAACTTCATTCATCCCTTGGGTTATAATCATGATATCCTCATTTTCTGCTCTCCACATGTAAAGAAGAGTAGTTGCTAATGAGAAGCAGTGATTAGGCTGGATATCTTCATATGTCCTCCAGTTATCCTTTCTTTATTTCTCAACGCTGTTTTCTCTTATAGGAGGCCTATCTGTATGAACAGCAAAAATAGGTTCTTATCCCCTCTGGATTAAGTTGAGTTTGGCCCATAAGATTGCCCTCAAGACACTGGGTTATGCAAAATGGGTGAAGACAGGGTCATTATTCTCCTGGATCATTCTCTACAAGGTTGCTTGGAACTGTCCTTGTTCCCTTTAATGTGGCCAATTCTAAAAAATTATTGGTGTATTGTTTCTTAACTGCTTCGATAACCCCCCATCTTTTCAGACCTATGGGTTTTACCATGTCTGCTGCCTGGTATCCTTGAGTTAAGAGAGCACAATTGCTTGTGGTTTTCCTATCCTCACAACCTGAAAACAGTCCATTTGAACTAATTCTGTGATATTTGTCGGATATCATGAATGTATTTAGAGATTATATTTTTAAATTTATTTTTCATCATATGCAATTGTACACAAGAACAAATTAGCATTACAAGTTAAGCCAATTAAAACCATTAGTCACTTAAATTATGGACTTGCATATGAATATTTGACATTTGCTATGATATTTATATGATAAATTGGTATGTGCATATGTATGAATGAATTTTTCTCCAACGTTTAATGAAATTATATCATGTTAATTGAATCACTAGAGATAACTAAAAAAACTCTGTGTATTTATTGTACTACCTTTGATTAAATTGATTGCCTTAAACAGCTATTTTAGCATTTAATATATCCAATAATGAATGAAAGCCACGCAAAAGAGTTTTCCTATAATTTACTACTTCCTATGTCCAATTTATTTAAAAATGTTTAGAATACATAATTAGAGACATGTATAATATGTTAGAGTTATTATATAACTGTACATTTTAATAATTTCTATCAATCAATGTTTTTATTAACTATTTTCCCCCCTTTCAGTTATATTCAGAGCTACTGCTTTCCCTTCATTACAAATCTTAGCATGCATTCATCCCCTAAAGACTATGCAGATTGCTTAGCAAAGGAAGCTTTGCGCTGTCAATCCTTTATCATAGAATAAGTGATCATGTCCATCTTTACATGAAAACAGTAAAAGGACTAATCCTGCCTTGGTGTATCAAAGCATTCCAATTCTGTTTCTAAATGATAAGTGGCATTGAACAAAGAAAGGTATCTAAACCTTCTTTCACATTCTGAAAAAATAAGAAATGACATTTAATTGGAACAAGCTGCATGAAAATGGGGCTCCTGGTTGAAGAGATTAAGGTATGAATTATCATATTGGTGAGAGTCAGACATATTCTTGCCAATCCTGATCTGTCATGTCAATTGTCCTGGTAAATTCATAATGTTCTTTTTTCAAAATACATAAGCCCATCCATATTGATACTATTTAAGAGAACCCATGAAACTTGTTGAGGATTTTAGTAAAATTACAAATATTTTCAATGTTTTTCTGTAATGCTTATGAGCTTTTTTCAACATTTATAAACTTAAGAATTTGGAAATATAATCTTTATATTCTCTATATTTCTCTATATTTTAGAGAAATTCATTGAAACTCAGTATTGTTATCTTGATTTAGAATGTGTCCTCATTCTTGAGGGAAAATATAAATGAATCTCAAAATTATAGCTTTGTTGCATTTGGCATTTCAGAAAAGCTACTCAAAATCCCCATCTGTCAGGAATTTTTATTTGGACCTGCTCAGTGTCATTAAGGTCAAGAAATACACCTGAAAGGGATTATAAGCAATCACAAATATCCTAAAATACCTTTTCTTATCTTGCTCCATTACAAGAAAATTAGCTAAAACATGGAAAGAAAGCTATGCTGTAAAACATAACATAGTTGTAACATATGATGTAATGTAAAATATAATATGAATTAACTTGATAATTTGTTTGCCTATAAATCTTGGTAACACTATCTTATACTGTATTCAGATTCTAAATAATTGTAATCTCAGATATATAAGCTATTTATACATATTTATTTTCAGAAATCTAATTCTTTTTTTATTAAGTTTTAGAAACTATGATATAGAATTTCTGGTCATATTTCCTAAAATGCAAATGAAAATTAAATTCATTCATACTGTTTTAATGAAAAATTCATGTTTTGTTTGTGTTGGCTTAATTCTAAAGACTTAGAATTTTTAGAAAAGTCATGAAACCAATGTAGTATGAAGGTTCTTAACTGTTGGAGCTCAATGCTAATGATGAAGTCAATTTCAGTGCTCTGTTCCTTGAAGACACAGTGATTATATTAGAATCATTTGTATCAGGATATCCATTTCTAGTTGTCTCAAAATTAGAAAATGAAAACCATAATCAGTCTTTCATGTCCTTAAAGTTTCTGAGGAAAATGAATAAAATATAAAATGTGTGAAGTAATGGGGTGAAAGGATTAGGATACCATTTATTACAATTTATATAGCTACAGAAAATCTGGCAACATATATTTTGCCTTTCCTGAATTCTACACTATTTCTTTTCTTCATTGTAACTATGTAATATCTAGAGTTTTATATTTTCAAACATACTCTCATAACCCTTTAAATTTAAAATCACTATGTATTGATGATAATTAATAAATTTGTGAAGCTGCTTTGAAAGACATATTTTTACTTATGTGGCATAGAGATCCATTGTAAACATTTAAATTTTCATCAATTTCATTTCTTTTCCAATAACATGAAATATCACATTAAATAAAAATATTTTTAAAATCATCGAAAATTCGGTGATGAATCAAGAGACGAATATGTATTTCCCATTCTTTTTGTTTTACTGTTTGCACAAGTCTATGGAGAAAGGATAAGCCAAACATACTCCTAAGAATTCAAAGTTTGACAGTGGCTATTATTAACAACTGTTTTCCCTCTTTATGAAAAGAAACCAGCACCATGTATATGCTCTTATAATGATGCTTCTTCAGGTATATTCATTAATTATAAATTTGTTTCTCAGAGACATAGTCATCGTACCTTGTGGTGCAAATTGTTCTTGTGTATGGTTAAGGGCTATGAGTGAAGTGAATTTGATCAAATACAGTCTAATTCAAACAATTTGACACCTACAGATGCTTTGCATAAGTGCTAGCAGTATATTCAAATCCTTCTTTAGTAACAAGACACTTATGTACAATAAGGTCAAAGATCTACTTTTTCTAATACCTAGTATTTTAGGAATAAAGTCTTATAATAAATATGAAAAATAAATATTGAAATACAATGAAGAAATAAGATAGAGTTGGTTGCTTCCAGTTGAAATAGTAAAGTTAAAAATAAATCACACTTTCTCTGTGGTATGACCCACTCTGACCAGAGCTACCATCCTTTATGTTCATTGTTATATTTTTTTACTCTGTTCTTGAAAAAAAAATATTTTTTATAAAAGAATACACAGAAAGAGGAAATTTTAAAGAAGTATAGTTTTAATGAGTATAAAATCAGGCATATGTAATAGGGATATTTAAGAATCTTTTAAAGAAGGGGAGGACTCCCCCCACCCCTGGTGATTTTACTCATACACTACATATAGAATGAAGAAAAAACACTGCAATTTCTTTCCATATCTATACTTTAATATATCTTTGAATTGTAATTAAAAAGACATTTACTAGAACTATATATGTTGAATAAGATCAAGCTACAGAGACTTAACAAAATTGAAAAATAAAATAGGATTAAGAATAAGTGATACTATTGGGTTGGGAACTACAGGTTTGACAGGTGGGTAGATTGGGGAGGGTGGGTTGGAAGGTCCATGGAACTGGGAGGAGGGTTGGGAGAGGGAGCAGGTGAACACTGGGTATGTGGTTGAAAGTACAATGTTGGGAATGCTCTTACGGCAATATGACAAGGAAGGTCACTGGTTTAAGGTGTTGGATGGGGTGACATTTGGGACAGGGCGCACCTGGAGCAGGCTTCGAGGGAGTGTGCGAGTGATCATTTTGTCATAATGCGTTGTATCAGTGGGTGGAGACCCACATAATGGACGAGAAGGAGTTGGACTCCCATCCTGCAGAAGACCAATATGTTCACAAACACAGGCATGGGACTCTCTCGAGAGCATGGGTGGTTCCTAATAGGGGAGGACAAACCAGTGTCAAGACCTTAGTGTTGTTGGAAATAACTATGATTCTTGTCATCCAAGGAGTGAGGCCAGGGGTGGGAGTGGGGGGATGGGGGGGGTTGCTGTGGGCCCTGAAAGGAGGAGAGGGGAGGAGTAGAATAAATGAAACAGGGGTTATTTAGTGGACAATGGAAGTGTTGTACATGATCGTGCAATGATGGACACAAGCCATGATTAATATCATTAAAATTTATAAAAAGTGTACAGTCTAAAATATAAACCATAATGTAAACCATTGACCATGGTTAGTAGCTATGTTTCACTATTTGTAAATCAGTTGTAACAAAGTTACCATCCACATATTAAAAGGTATTAATACAGGAAGGGGAAAAGGGGGAGGATGTTGGGTATATGAGATATATATATCCCCTGTATTCTGTACATGACTTTAGTGTGGACTAAAACTTCTTTGAAAACAAAATGAAATAAAGTAAGACACTAGGGAATAAATAGAAGAAAATGTCATTCTACATACAGGACAGCAGATGTTACAGTGATGAAAGGCAAAATGTCAAAAAAATTTTTAAATATTTTTCATTAATTTTTAATATTTCTATCTTTTAAGTAATTTTAATTTTAGTTTTTTTTATTGTATATTTATTTTTTATATTTAAACCTACCATTATTATTTCATTTTCCCATTAATTATATTTGGCTATTTTATTGGCTTCATTTTTGAAGAAGCTTTGGATCACAGAAGGATTACAACTGGGGCAGGGGAGGATCATTGAGGTAGAGTGTCAGTGATGGGGTATACATGGGAGGAAGTTCACCTGGACATACATATAAGGTATATAAATGTGTTCAAATGTTCATGGGGCATTGTCACAGTGTGGGGAGATTCACACAATAACTGAGAGAATACTGAATTCCCATCCTGGAGAGCTCTGTCCATCCTCTAATGGAGGAGCAACAGTCCCCCAAGTGGAGTGGCAATGACTGGTGAAGGAGGATGATCCATTGATGGGCCCTTGATATTGACAACTATGTTTCTGAGCCTTTGCCCTTGAAATTGTAACTTAGCCTCGTGTTGTGGGGTGTCTAAGGGTTGCCTCCTGAAAGCCTCTTTGCTGCTCAATGTGGTCTCTCTTGAAGCCAAACTCAGCATATGAATGCATTATCTTCCTCCCAGTGTGGGACATGACTCCTGGGGATGAGCCTGCCTGGCACCAAGGAATTACTACCAAACACCAACCAGCAATACAACTGGAAAAAGACCTTGAAAAAAAGGTGGAAAATGTAAAGACAAATGAGTTTATATGGCTAAGAGACCTCAAAGTGAGTTGGGAGGTCATTCCAGAGGTAACACTTATGCACATCTCAGCATGATCTCATAAACCACCAAAGTGGATACTACCCCAAATAGTAGGGCTCCTGAGGGCTTTGCAGACAACCAGGTCCTACGGTCAGGGCACATAGCTCTGGAGTTTGGTGCCTTGCCAGTGGGCCTTACTTTGGAGTTTGTGCTCCTGAGACTGACAGAGTTGGACTCAGTTATGGCTTCCCTACACATGGCTCATCTGTCCTTTCTATTTAAACCTATACTTGGTGCTGGAGTTTGTAGGTATTCATCCAAGAGCCTGCAATCTTTGGGTTCTCCATGTGCCAGCTGGGCCCTGAGCCTCAACAGAGTTGCAACACTTACTCTCCATTTCATTGGACTCACCCAGCACAACTAACAAGGAGGTGAGAATTTACAACCACCCTACCAAGGAAATGAGAGAGCTGACAACTTCAAGGAAGAGAGTTCAATCCATCGGCTGTATGGGATCGAAAACCCCTCTCAGTTAGAGGTGGAGTGGACACCACCATCCCAGAATCCTCAGGATTAAGGAATGAACAATGGACTAGAGTGAACTTACTGGTATTCTACTATAAACTCATCGTGATTCTTGCAATGGATGAAATTACAGCATTGATGTGGAGGTAGTGGCCACTGGAGGATCTGGGGGCAGGGAGAGTGAAAGATAGATGTAATATGGGAGCTTTTTCAGGACTTGGGAATAGTCCTGACTGACATTACAATGGCAGATATAGGTCATTTTATATCTTCCCATAACCTACAGAATTGTGTGGGAGAGAGTGTAAATTACAATTGAACTGTGGTCCATGCTCAGTGGCAATGGCCCAGGATGTGTTTATCAATGGCAATGAATGTGCCACATTAGTGAAGATGTTGTTTATGTGGAAGGCTGTGGGAGATATGGGGAGTAGGGCATATGGGAATCCCCTATATTTTTGTGTACCATTATGTAATCTAAGTCTCTTTAAAAAAAAAAAATATTTTAAAAATATTTTTAAAAAAGAATAAGTGGTATCTCAATCTACATGATAATCATCAAATGGTTCATTTTCAAAAATTACATGTGTAGCCATTGGCCAATTTAATGTAATTAAGAATTCCAAAAATATAATTGGATCAGGCTTGTAAACTGATCTGTTAATCTGGGCATGATTAAGTTATGATTAGGGCGTTGACTGGGCCACATCAATAGGGCATTAAGCCTCACCCCTTGGTGGGTGGGGAATAGAATATAAAAGGCATGGCAAGAACAGAGTTGAAGCAGTTTTTTGAGTAGCAGTTTTGATGTTGGAGAGAAGGCTCCAAGAGAAGAGAAGTGAGCCGTTCGCCAGATAGTCTACAGCTGACCTTGTGGAGGAACCAGGACCTAAGCCCAGAGAGAAACGCAGCCCCGGGAAGAGAGGAACCCCAGAAGCCTGAACCCTGGCAGACGCCGGCAGCTGTCTTGCTCTAACACGTGGCAATGGACTGTGGTGAGAGAAGAAACTTAACGCTTTATGGCCTGGTCTCTGTGGACTTCTACCCCAAATAAATACCCTTTATAAAGACCAAGCCATTTTTGGTATTTCACATTAGCACCCCTTTGGCTGACTAATACAACATGCAATGAAAACAATAAAAATATTTTAAAAATTGTAAATTTCAATTGAAAAATGACATAATTTAAACCTATAATGCCATTAATCTTTCATGTTTCAAAGTGTTGTGTACAGAAATTTATAGTAATAGTAAAATAAAGCAGATCGCTGTTAATTTTAGACAGTGTACTTAAAATGTAGGATGAAACATGAAAATATTTAATCAACATAAATTCAGAGGCTGGATGTCATTTAGACGACCTCATGCTATCCTACTTTTCTTGTAATTTCTGAAATTTTCTGAAACATTATAAGCAGACTCTTCTTTTCTATCCAAGAATATGGATTTAATTATCTAGCCCTTTCATTCTTTCCAGTGATATATATTACTTCTTAAATTTAGCATTAACAATAAATCACAATAGTAAATTTACTGAATGGAAATATTATTTTATAATTAAAAAATAATCAATTTGAGTGGGAATTATGTGTCAGGCACGATACAAGCTACTTTAGAAAACAACCATAGTTTTGGAACAAGAAAGCTAATTAGAGGTTTGATAAATTATCCATGACAACATGGTTTGTAAGTGGCAGAGTCTGTATTGAAACAGTCTGTTTGTAAATTTGACTTCCCTATCATTATGTCTTGCTCCCTTCCTCTACAGTATTCCTTAAAGCAAAGGAAAGTAAGTTCTCTGATATGCTATTTCATTCCATAGTATCAATATATGTCCACAAAAGCCGCCTTCTTTGGCAGAAATTTACCATAAAATATATGAATTGAGTGATGTTTGGATTTAACAAATTAAGAACTTTTCAAATTTGCTTGATATTCTATAGGATGTAACCATATCAATTCAGAGAACTTTTAGGGTCATTTATCTGATCATAAACATCTTGAATTTTACTACTTTTCTGTCATGCACATTGTTTTAAAAGTTCAGGATTACTTTTATTGATTAAACAGAATATCATTACTCTCATTCATATCTTCATTATTTGATATTTGCTATTAACTGGTTAGAATATAACAAGGATTTTATAGCATAACAGTTGTATAGCAAGGAGCCTGTTTTAAGAGATCTTCATTTTCATTCATATTTTTGCAAATCAAATCCTATCGCATCTAATATTTTTAAAATTTTGGTCAAAGAAGTAAAACTTAATTCAGAACATGATTTAATTTGAAATGTTCTCTGGTTGGAATGATTTTAGTTACTCCTCTAGGTCTCACTAAATCAACTAGGAGATGTATTATGATGGCTAATACTCCATTATTTTCTATAGTTCAAGTAATCTCCCTATCAGGTTTATAAAAGCCCTGATGTTTTCCGTCTTTAATAATAATCCTCGTCATTGAAGAACATCTTGCAGCTGTTTAGCTTTCTCTCCCATCTGCTGGGACAAGCATTATTACTGCTAAGGACTTCATAAGTCATTCTTCATTTTTCCCAATAACAATGAAGGTTCAGGATTGTAACAATTGTCATTCATTGGGTATCCTCTGGTAATGTAATGAACAAAAGGTGGCTGCTGTCCCTTAGCCACTCCATCAGGAATTGCATTTATTCTATCTGACAAGTACAAAGACTCCTAATTTCCGGAAATACTTTCTGGCTGGTTCACTCTAATCACTAAGGACTCTGCTTCATCTTAAATGGAAAAAGTGTTTTTAGTAATTTCAAGTCTTATTCTGAAATGCACGCTCATTCTTTTGCTGTATTTTTGTTACAGTTTCAAAATACTCTGTTTTGGATTTTTAAAGAAAATATAATATACAATATTGCCTTAGAATATGCTGTCTATATAGCCTCTATTTATCAAATGCATTTCATATGCTTATTTTCTTAATATTCACAATCTTTCAATGTGCTAGTTTATGAAATGCCTTCAAAATACTACCTAACTTACATTTTGATATTTATTTCATTATTAAAATATAGTGGCTCTATATATCAGTCTAGAGAGAAACTGTAGAAAAAAATACCTAAGGAACATTTGAAACTCATATTCCTTATTTTCCATGTCTGCCAACCATTTGCCCCTGCACATAGTAAACAAGAGAAAACCTATTCATCTCTATTTTTCTAAAGCTATCAGATGACTCTTTTGCAGAACCTGGTTTGGAAATTATTGGTGTAGCACATGAGAACAAATTTAAGGCAACTATCAAGATACAATGGAAGATCATCCAATTATCACTGTTAATATGCAAGAAGCAAATGATTGTCTGGACTTAAGAGTGAAAGACAGAGTAAAAGTAATTGATTCTGAAAAATGCTGGCATAGAATGTGAGTAATATATACTATCAGTTCGTCTATTGGAAGACAGTTAAAATTTTTGGTTATAGCTAGTAGAATCTAAATACACTGTAGTTGTGGCCCATGTGTGATCTAGTGCAAATATCAGAAATGAAGAATGTAATTAAATTTTCACATGAAAGAAAACTAAGAGAATTTATCATCAACAGATGTTTTATGTTTACACTTTGGAGAGTGTACTGTTGCACCATTTTTCTTTCACACCTTCTCTGTTTTTGTATTTCAAATACATGTCTTTTAGGCAACATATATTCATTCTTGCTTTTTTTAAATACAGTTCGACAATTTCATTCAATTAACAGGTTAGTTACATTTACATTTGAGACAATCATTAATTATTTGTTTCCCATTTGTTTTTGCAGTTTTTTTTTTTTTTGATACCGCTTTTGACTCCTTCACTGATTCTTTTGATTTAATCAACTATTTTTTAGTATTCAGTTTAATAACTTCTAGTGATATCTTAGCTCAGCCTCCGTTCTCTTGAATATTGTGGTGATATGTGTCCTGGAGCTATCAATAAGCATTCTTTAAAGGCATATTTAGAGTAAGAGTTAATTTGTACTTTAAAATTCACACTTCATTCCAGACTTTCTACTTCCTACTGTACACTTTCCCACACCTACTTTGAATCTCATATATTCCACCTCCCACTTCACATTTTGAATTTCCTACTTTGAAAAAATTATAACTGAAATACAATATAATTCCATTTATCATCTCTATCCTTTTTGCTTTTGTGAAATGTGTTTTACTTCCAATAATGATATGCAGTCTACCATATGGTATTATTATTTTTACTTTGCACAGTTTGTTGTCTATTAGGGAAATAAATAAATTTTTAAAATCCATAGTAATTTATATACTTTATTCCTTCAGTAATCTTTGTTCAAGAATTCTCTATTGCATCATGATTTATATCCGTTATCCTGAAGTATACCCTTTAGCATTCCTTGTAGTGCACATCTGTTGATGACAATTTCTCCCAGTTTTTGCTTATCTGAAAATATTTTCTTTTACCCTTATTTTTAAAAATATGTTAAGAGTTAAAAGATTATTTATGGTTTTTTTTCTTTCAACACTTTAAAAATATGTATTAAATTGTCTTCCTGTCTATATTCTTTCTGTTCAGAAGTAATTTTTCAATTATTGTTCACAACATTTTCCCCCCTGATTGCTTTCAAAATTTTCTTTCGTCTTCCATTTTCTTCTATTTTACTATGAAGTGACTTGGTGTGATTTTTATTAGTATTGTTTTTCTGTTTGTGTTTTACTTAGCTTCTTGTATAGTTGTGTCAACATTTTTCATCAAATTTTGGAAATTTACACCTTGATTTCCTCAAATATTTTTGCCCCATTTGCTCATTTTCTTTTCCATCTGAGATATTAATTACCAATGAAAATATTTGATATTATCCCACAAATCCCAGCAATTTTTAAAATTATTTTTGATAAGGGGACATTTCTGTTGATCACTTTTCAATTTCACTGACTTTCAGCTATCTCCAAACTTACCTTTGGCTAATCCAGTTAAGGTTTCATTTTATCATAATTTTTAATGCCTTGAATTTCCATTGATACCTGTGGCAGTTTGATACTCTTTGTGAATTCCAAAAAATATATTAATTATGCTTGTAAACTGGTCTGTTGCTCTGGATGTGATACTCTTTGCTAAAGGTTTTACATTTACTTGATTATGTTAGGATTAGGGCTTTAATTTGATGACGTAATTAGGGCATGCAGGGTTGAGTCCCCACCCTCTTTATATAAATGAACATTTAGTCAAGGAGAACACAGAAGTAGACACACAGAGAACAAGAGATAGCTCCATAGACACGGCAGAGTCCCTGGGAAGAGAGATGAGCCATTCACCTGATAGTTTACAGCTGACCTTGTGAAGAGAACAGAGCAGTTGAGTTAGAAAGAAATGAGGGGAAGAGAGACAAGCCCTATGGCAGCCTAAAGCTAAGACTGGAGCCATGGAGGAAGGCTGAACCCGCCATCTTGCTTCAACACATGGCAGCAGAGTTTGGTAAGGAAGTAACCTTGAGTTGGACTCTTTAGGCCTTATAACCGTAAGATTTTGCCACAAATAAATACTCTTTATAAAAGCTAACAGATTTCTGGTACTTTGCATCAGCACCCCTTTGGTTGGCTGATACAATACCTTTTTATACATAGTTTTAATCTCTTGACTGACATCCCTTTCTTTTACTTATTTAAACTATTTATTATTTAGATTATTTACCTTTGATTTTTGAACATATTTTCTTTAATTATTTGAATTTATTTATAGTAGCACCTTTTCATTTTTCTCTTCCAAGTCTAATATCTATTATGAGCAGTGTTCTTGAATGTGGGTCACATTTTCTTGTTTATTTTCATATCTAGTAATTATTTTTTCATTTTGTTCTAGAATGTTTTATGTCTACATAAAATTTACAAAGATTATAAAGAGTTTCCACATAACCACATCCCATTTGCCTTATCATTAAAAATTACATTTGTATGGTGCAGTTGTCATAATTTATGAACCAATATTAATATGTTATTATTAACTAAAATCTATGTATCATGCAGATTTCCTTGGTTTTACCTAGTGTCCTCTTTCTTCTCCAGGATGACATCCAATAAAATGTTACATTTGTCAGTCATGTCTCCTTAGTTCCTCTTGGTGGTTAAATTTGTAATTAATTATTTTTATTGGGCAATGGACATTACATATGATGCATTATAGAAATTGATAATTCTTATTTTAGTTGATAATTTTATCACTGACAGTTCTTCTTGAACTAATTGTGAGATAGTTTTTATATTATGTTATGGTGGGTCAGTGGACAGCTCAAGTTTCTTAACCCTCCATAACTTGGTGGTATTACACTTCCAAAATCTGTCTCCCTACAGCTCCTATTATGATGGCTTACGGTAGATTTTACTAGAGCTTTATCCTTCTCACAGGAAACACTATATTGTGCTGCCTATTCAATGCCAAGGCTAATAAATCAGACTCTTTCCTGGGAGACTCACATTTCTCTGATGGATGATGTTTGCTTGGAGATTTTTATAATCTAATTTTATGGCTATTTTTTGTGGGAAGTAAAGTGTGGAATGAGTTATTCTGTTCTAACTTGATGCAGAAGGCCTCTGCTTGGTATTGATACCTACTAGTGTTATGTGGAGACCAAGAAGAGGAGGGAGGTTTCCTTTATGCTTGATGCATCCATTTGTCATTCAAGTATAGTTACAAGTCTGAGTTCGGATGAGAGGTCAGGCTGAATATGTATAGATCTCACTTTATGAATATTTTAATCATCAGGCTGGATAAAATTTACTACATGAGTCCTAAGAGGATAGAGAAAGTAAGCATGTCATACTAATATTGAGAGGTCAGAAAGATATGAAGTTCAGCAAGGGATAGAGAGAGGTAGTGCAAATTGAGTTGGGAAGTAATAGGTACATGTATAGAAACTAAAGGAAAAACTACTACAAGCAAGAGGAAGCATGACAGACAGCTGTGAAAATGCACCTGTCAGGTCTTCTACTGTGTTGCCCCCTACTGCTGTGCTCTGAAACCCATCTTCTCATTCACACCAAAGCCACACCTGACATGTGCTGCTACAAGTCAAAAACTGAGTACAACTGGGATACCAAGGAAGGCCCATATTTAGAAGACCCACTCTTCTCCAATGGTGACATTTGTTTGAAGATTTTCCCATCAGCCTACTGATAACATATAAGAACAACACTGCAGTCCAAGTCCAGTCAGCCCCACTCTCTTTGCATTCTTTCTTCCTTTCCTTCCTTCTTTCCCTCCTTCTTTCCTTCCTTCCATCTGTTTTTACTTTATTCTATCCTTCTTAGGGCTCCCTCTCTATTTTCCCTCACAGACATTTTCCCTCAGTAAATCTTGTTCATATTTACCCTGTCTGTTTCTCAAAGGATCTGGAGTAACAACAGTTTTGATTAACAGTAATCAAATCTGTCAGATGATCCTTACAGAGAAAGCAAAGAAGCATTATTTTAAAGAAACAGCTACTCTTTCTTGAATTGACAGGATAAAGTAAACTTTCAAAGAAAACTTTTAACATGTGGAGAGATTCCTAAAGAAATTAAATGGATGTACAATTGGGTACGGATGGAAGACTACGTCAATCAGGGTGAGTAGAGTTACATTAGGAAGCTACTTTAGGTAAGGGGATATGGCCTGTGATCTCAGGGCTGTATGGAGTGACAGAGAAAAAATAAAATGAAAGTAAAGCATAGTGAGATTAAACAAGATTTTCTCTTAAAGGAAGCAGATCATCAGCACATGCCCAGTATGGTCCCTCAGGGAGTTTTTAGGGAAAAGGATAAGGAAGACTGAGGGAAGGGATTTGTGGTCTACCTGGCACCATAGCACTATAATCAATTTGCTTTCATATAGAGTCTAGGAGGGATCAATAAAGAAAAATAGCTAAGCCAAAGAACTAACGAGTATGTATCAGTCGAATTCACAACCGTTGTGAAAAGCTTAGTCTTTTTTTTTTCTTTTATCTTTTTTAGGTTTTGGCATTTTGACAGTTCTTATAGGTGAAGGGCTATTCTTATTTTATGAAAAAAACACACACAAACTAACAAGTTTTAATCTTTGTATATAGTGGAAAAATTTTTAATACTAAAATTGCAAACTACACATTTATATCACTTATTTCTAAGAATATTCAAACACTTGTTTCTTTTCAGTCACAAAAATTAACACTAAATGTTTGAAAGGAAGAAAATCTCTAAAGAATCAAAATAAATTTGCTCTTTATAATACTGATTTGGACATTGTTGAGGTATTTAGGTGTAAAATATAAATATGTAACTGTAAACTAACAAATATAAGAAAGAACACAACTAAGTGGTGATTGTTGCTATTTGAGCTTATATGTTCAAACTATAATTGATATGATCTACCTTAAATTACACCTATAGACTTGGGACACCAGTGTTCTATTTCAGAGGTCAGCTCTAAGACTTCTTTAGCCTCACCCATCCACATGAAACAAGGAGTCTGTAGGGCCAAAGACTGTTCACCTATGTCCCATGTTCTGCCCTGATTTCCTAGACAATGCTTCAGACACCTGTGATCCGGGAATTCACTACCTAAAAAGAACTATTCTCAATTATGGGAGTTGCTCACTGGGAGAGTGGCTCATGTCTATTGTGTCAACAGGTGGCTTTGCTGGGGGAGGGGATGCTTTGAATGGAATATAGACATGCAGACTGATGTATCATGTACCATGTTCAATACCCCTGCGGTTGGATGTTAGAACCAGAGGTAGGAAGAAAGGGGTAAACAAACCAAAGGCCACTGCTCTGCTCATCTTGTGTTAACACACTGTGTGGAGAAATCCAAAGGGTCTAAGAATTCTAGATTCTAACATTTACTTGTAAGTCTTTTCAAAGATTAGAGAAAGAATGTATTTAGGTATCAAATTTTTAGCTTGATTTATGTTTTGAAAAGTATATCTATCTCATTTGTACTCATACCCAGGCTAAGTTAAAGGTGGGCCTGTCCGGGTTTGAGTAGTTAAATCCTCCCTGCTGTCATTAAACAAGCAAAAAGACAAACAAATACTACAGGGGTAGTCTGTGTAGTCTTCAGGAAAGTGCTTTGCTCTTATTTTAATAAATGTTTTACACTATGAACATGAAGGAAATTAGAACAGATGTGGTTCTGGAAAACGTGTTTATCAGAATATTTTAAGATAGTAAAAGCTGTAAAATGATACTGAATAGATTAGCCTTTTTATGATGTATGTTGACTTAAATATCTTGCCAACCATATGAATTTATGTGATTAAATGAACCTGAATTCTCTGTTTGACCAAATGAAAGTCCACAAATGAATTTTTTCTATCTCAAGAATCACTTGAATCATGAAGACCAATTCAGTGTTGATAAACTTAAATTTTGCTGTAGCTATAATTATGCTTATTCCTTTTTCCAGGACACAGCAAAAATTTAAAAAAAAAATTTAAAACCTTCTAGTCTTTCAATTTTCTTTCTTACTGATGATCATAAATTCATTTAAGATCATTTAAATATGCAATCAAATGATCTTATGTACATCTTTATATATCTTTAACAACAGACTTTTAAACAAATATTTTTCTCTAATTGTTTGACTTAATTTCAAAAGAATATTTTAAGACCAGTAAAATATTGCTCACACCACTGATATGACTTTATTTCTTCTTCTTTACATTACTATTATTAGTATCCTGCTATCTTTTCAAATCCCCTTGCTTATTAGGCACAAACCAATTAAGGACATACTGTAATAACTCAATAAATTCCAAATCATTATTTGATAAAAATGATTCTTTGAAACAAAGAAAGGGAACAAAATAAATCACATATGTATTATATATATGTATATATAGAATGTGTATGTTTTATAAATACATATATTACATATGAATATTTGTATATAATCATATACATATGTAGTTAAAATAAAATAAAATATTTGCTTTCTATATCATGTGAAAAAAGCACTTGGAATTTGAAACATATAGTCATTGAAACTTGGAAAACGAATAACAGTCTGAATATTTATTTATCATAATTAAAGTGTTTATCAGCACAAACATTCAGTATGCACTGCTTCTTTTAAAACTTACTAATAGATGAATTGACTAAACTACTCTCTGAGCAAAGAAGAAATGAGATTAATCTACTCTTTCATACCACCCACGCTTCCATAAAAATGATCACAAATCCAAAATCAAATATGTCACTTTTTGAGAGATGTGTTTGAACTTCTCTCATGGAACCTAAGATTATATTGAAATCAGTCAATGAGCCTCAAGATGAAGAAGTGATCTGATGATAAAGTGAGATTCTGACAAGTAGGAAATATATTTCAGCAGTATATTAATCATCAGTATAGGTTTAAAAAATCTTCAGTGGCAGGATGTTTTCCAAAGTATATTTTATATAATCCATTCTCTTTTCAACTATTTTTGGTTTTATGCTTAAGTAATAAAAAATGGATAAATCCAGCAAATCCTTATGGTAAAGTACATAAGTAATGGTGTTCTACTTTTTCATCGGTGAAGCAAAATGTTTTTGAGTTCACTCTTAAGCAAAAAATAAGCTATTTTCATTTGCTATTGTTCTCAAATAAAAATTGACTTCTGTTTGGATAATTTCTTGTTTATATTGGAAGTTTCTCTTTTGCTGGATAAGAATAAATACAGAAACACAAAAACTTAATTATCTCTTGTCACTTACATAAATATGGGTATGTGATAGCTAAGTTCATGTGTAAACTTGACTTGGTTATGGTATCCATTTGTTTGGTCAAGCAAGCACTGGCCAGAGGATATTCCATAGATTTAAATAATTAGTCAGGTGATTGCATCTACAGCCGATTACATCTTAACATCAATAAAGGAGATTGCCTTCAACAATGACAGAAGTCTCCTCATCCAAACAGTTGGAGGCTCTAATGGGAGAAAAGAGGATTTTAGTAATAAGAGAGAAGACTGTCTAACTCAACTTTAGCCAGCCATCTTCTGAGGAATTCATTGAAACCTTCATGGTATTTCCCATAATCTAATACATAGGTAGAGTTCTACAGAATCAGTCTTGCCAATCCTTATGGTCATGTAAGCCAATTTCTGTAATAAATAAATAAGTAAATAAGTAAAATAAATAAATAAATAAATATTCTATTTATTTATTTATTTATTAGCTGAACCCTGACCAATAGCTAAAAATAAATTCTTTCATTACTTCCTTATTTATTTAATGTTCCCATATACCACCCCATTATTAATATTTGCATTAGTGTGGTACATTTATTACAATTGATGAAAGCACATATTTGTAATTGTACCATTAACTATAGTCCGTGATTTACCTTAGGGTTCATTGTGTTGTGCAGTACCATGCTTTTTAAATTTAATTTCTATTTTAGTAATGTATATACAACCTAAAATTGCCCTCTTTTAACCACATTCAAATATATAATTCAGTGCAATTAATTACATTCATATTGTTGTGCCATATTACAAAATGGTTTCACCCTTTAATGTGAATAAGTGTTATTTGGTATAGATTATAATTCATAACTTTTTAGACATTTATAATTTCTTTGTTTATATATAGTATTCATCCTTTAAAATTGATCATATTTATTATCACATTTTAAAATCATATATGAAACTAATTGGCTAATTTCAATGTTGCCTATAAAAGACATTGTTCTGTTCAATGGCTTTTAATCAGTAATTTATATTACTTCCAGAACATTACATCCTAACACCACCTGGGAAATAAAATTTTCTAGAAGATTGGTTTTCATTTCATTATAAATGTCTGATTGATCAAATTAAGCATACCAACATTTAAGAAGACAAATTAAGAAGTTCATGAATAGAACAAATATTCTCTTATTGTGTCCCTTTAGATTTGATTAAGATGAAGCATAAAATACAGATAAACATTTATAACTACTTAATTTTTGCTTAAAATATAATCACATTTCAGGGATTGATATACATACTTACTACCTAAATTTAGAATTAAAAAAGAACCTAAAAGTATATCCAGTTATATGAATCAAACTATTTTATTTTACTTACAAGAAAAATTGGATTTAAAATGGATATGGGGGGGATTGTGAGAACATGGTTGATGGGTTAGGCATATAAGACTTAGCTCTCTTTAAAACAACAAAGAAAAATTCATAGGCTTCTGTAGGGACCTCCTTTGGGGCACAGCAAACCAGGTCACATCTTACCAACTATCTCGAGCGAGGGTAGAGACACAAAGAAGCCAAAACAAGGGACATAGACAACAACAATGAAACAGAATAAGAAGAACAAAGTGGCAAACAGAAAAATTAAAACACACACACACAAACAACAATTAAATAAAACCCTAGATTAAAGAGAGAAGCTAATCAACTCAATAAACCCATCAAGAGAAAAAGATGACCAGACAGCAACAAAAAATTACAAACAACACTAAGGAACATGAAGACATGGCCCAGTCCAATAAACAAACTAAAAACCAGGAAGAGATCAGAACATTGAATAACTAATCAAAGCTGTCCAAACAAATAGCATGGTCCAAATTAATGAAGTGAAGGAAGACATTAAGTATATTAAGAGACACTAGGAAAACATACTGAAAAAATTGTAAACATACACAAAAAGATAACAGATATCATGGTGATAAAATGCACAATCTAAGAAATAAAAAAGACACTGGAAGCACATAACAGTAGATTTGAACAGGCAGAGGAAAGAATTAGTGATGTGGAAGACAGTACATCTGAAATCAAACAGATAGTAGGACAAAGAGATAAAAAGATAGAATAAATCCAGCAAGGACTTAAGGATTTGAATGACAACACAAAATGCACAAACATACACATTATAGGCATCCCAGAGGGAGAAGAGAAAGGAAAGAGGACAGAAAGAGTGTTGAAGAAAATAATGCCTGAAAACTTCCCAACCCTCTTTAGGGTGATGGATGTTTATGTCCAGGAAGCACAGCATACCCTAAACAGTATAAATCCCAACAGGCCTACTCCAAGACATATACTCATCAAACTGTCCAATACTAAAGATGAAGAGAAAATACTGAAAGCAGCAAAAGAAAAGAGAACCATCGCATACAAGGGAAGCTCAATAAGATTAAGTGCTGATTTCTCACCTGAAACCATGGAGGCAAGAAGGCAGTCATATGACATAGTTAAGGTACTAAAAGAAAAGAACTTCTAGCCAAGAATTCTCTATCCAGCAAAACTGGCATTCAAAAATGATGGAGAGTTCAAAATACTCACAGATAAACAGAAATTAAGAGAGTAAGCCAATAAGAAACCTGCCCTTCAAGAAACACTAAAGGGAGTTCTGCAGGTTGGAAGGGAAAAAAAGAGAGAGAGAGAGTTGGAGGAGAGTATAAGAACAATTAAAAAGACAAAGAGATATAAAAACAACATATGACATACATGAAACCAAAGAAAATAAAGCTAATGTAAGTAATCCTTGAGAGTAATAACACTGAATGTTAATGGATTAAACTCAGCAGTCAAGAGACACAAATTGGCAGAATGGATAAGGATATATGATCAATTTATAATTTGTCTACAAGAAACCCACCTTAGACCCAGGGATTCAAGGAGGCTGAAAGTGAATGGCTGGAAAACAATCTTATAAGCAAACAATAACCAAAAAATGGTGGGAGTAGCTACACTAATATCAGACAAAATAGACTTAAAATGCAAAACTTTTGTAAGAGACAAAGACAAACACTATATATTAGTGAAAAGGATTATCTTTCAAGAAGAAAGAACAATCATAAACATTTATGCACTTAACACAGGTGCCTCAAAATATATGAGGCAAAAACTGGAAAAACTAAGTGGAGAAACAGATGCCTCTACAATTATAGTGGGGGACTTTAACACATTATTATCATCATTAGACAGAACATCCATACAGAGAATCAATAAAGAACAAAGACTTTGATTCATACATTAGAGGATCTGGATCTAATAGATATATAGAGAACACTACACCCAAATACAGCAGGATATACATTCTTCTCTAGTGCACATGGATCATTCACCAAGATAGAACATATGCTAGGCCACAGAAAATACCTCAATGAATTCAGAAAGATTGAGATTATACAAAGTAATATCTCTGACCACAATGGAATGAAATTGGAAATAAGTAAGGGCCAGAGAACCAGTTTAGGCAAAAAGATATAGAAGTTAAACAACACACTCTTAGACAAACAGTGGGTCAAGGAAGAAATCTCAAAAGAAATCAGTAACTGCCTTTAAAAGAAGGAAAATGACAACACAACATATCAAAACCTATGAGATGCAGTAAAAGCTATACTGAGAGGGAAATTCATAGCCACAAATACGTATATCAAAATAGAAGAAAGAGCTAAAATTGAAGACCTAACCTTACCCCTGGAGGAATTAGAAAAAGAATAACAAACTAACTCCAAAGGAAGTAGAAAGAAGGAAATAACAAAGATTAGAGCAGAACTAAATGAAATAGAAAATAAGAAAGCACTAGAAAAAATAAACAAAACCAAAAGCTTGTTCTTCAAGAAGATCAATAAGATTGAAAAAGCTTTAGCCAGACTAACAAAGAATAAAAGAGAGAAGATACAAATACACAAAATAAGAAATGAGGAAGGGGATATCACACTGACCCCAAAGAAATAAAGAGTATCATAAAAGGATACTTTGAAAGATTATTTGCCAACAAGAATGATAATTTAGAGAAAGTGGACAAATTCCTAGAAACTCACAAGCAACCTACATTGATGAAAGAAGAAATTGATGAGTTAAACAGAACAATTACAAGTAACTGTCTGAAAAACCTCCCAAAGAAGAAGAGCCCAGGACCAGACAGCTTCACAGGTGAATTCTACCAAACATTGCAGAAAGTACTAACACCAATCCTGCTTAAAATCTTCCAAAAAATAGAAGTAGAAGGAACATTGCCTAACTCATTCTATGATGCCAACATTACCCTAATACCAAAGCCAAACAAAGATGCCACAAGAAAGGAAAACTAACGGACCAATCTAAATCCATAAAAATCCTCAAAAAAAAAATACTTGCTGATTGCATTCAAATGAACCTAGATCCAAAAATCCTCAAAAAAATACTTGCTGATTGCATTCAACATCATATCAAATGAATTATACACCATGAACAAGTGGGTTTCATCCTGTGTACTCAAGGATGGTTCAACATAAGAAAATCAAACAATGTAATACACCACATAAACAGATTGAAAGAAAAAAATCACATGAACATCTCTATAGAAATGCATTTGACAAAATACAGCACACTCTCCTGATAAAAACACTGCAAAAACAGAAATAGAAGGCAGCTTTCTGAACATGGCAAAGGGTATATATGAAAAACCTGCAGCCAACACCATCTTCAATGGTGAAATCCTAAAAGTTTTCCTCTAAGATTGGAAACAAGACAAGGATGGCCACTATCACCACTCCTATTTAACATTGTCTTAGAAGTTCCTTTTCGAACACTGAGGCAAGAAAAAGATATAAAAGGCATCCAAATTGGAAAGGAAGAAGTGAAAAATTCAGTTTACAGACGATAAGATCCTATACATAGACAGCCCTGAGAAATCTACAACAAAGCTTCTAGAACTTATAAATGAGTTCCGAAAAGTCTCAGGCTATAAGATGAATGCTCAAAAATCAATAGCTCTTCTGTACACCAATTAGAGGAGGAAGTCAAGGAAAAAATACCATTTACAATAGTAACTAAAAGAATCAAATACCTAGGAATAAATCTAACTAAATATGTAAAGGACTTATATACAGAAAAGTACACAAAACTATTAAAGGAACTCAAAGAAGACTTAAATAAATGGAAGAATATTCTCTGTTCATGTATAGGAAGACTAAATATCATTAAGATGCCTATCCTACCCAAGCTAATCTACAGATTTAATGTAATCTCAATAAAATTCAACACAACATTTTATTTTTAATGAATTGGAAAAACTAACTACACAATTTACTTGGGAGAATAAGAGGTCCCAAATAGCCAAAGGCATATTTGAAAAGAAAAATGAAATTGGAGGAATCCCACTACCTAACTTTAAAACATACTACAAAGCTACAGTGGTCAAAACTTCATGGTAATGGCACAAGAATAGACATACAGACCAATAGACCAAATTGCGAGTTCTGATATAGAGCCTCACATATACAATCACCTGATATTTGACAAGGCCACCAAGCCCACTCAACTGGGAGAAAATGGCCTCTTCAACAAATGGTGCTTGAAGAACTGGATATTCATATCCAAAACTATGAGAGAGGAATACCATTTCACACCTTATACAAAAATCAACTCAAGATGGATGAAAGAACCAAATATAAGAACCAAGATCATAAAGACCTTGGAAGATAATGTAGGGAAGCACCTACAGGATCTTCTAATAGGAAATGTCTTCATGAACTTCACACCCAAAACACGAGCAGTGGAAAAAAAACAGATAAATGGGATCTCCTCAAATAAAAACTTTTGCACCTCAAAGGATCTTATCAAGAAAGTAAAAAGGCAGTCTACCCAATGGGAGAAAATATTTGGCAATCATATATCTGATAGGAGCCTAATATCCAGCAAATATAAAGAAATCCTTCACCTTGAAAATAAAAAGACAAGCAACTCACTTAAAAAATGGGCAAGCTATTTGAAAAGACACTTCTCCAAAGAACAAATACAAATGGCTAAAAAGCACATGAAAAGATGCTCAAGATTACTAACTGTATTAGTCAGCCAATGAGGTGCTGATGCAAAATACCAGAAATCGGTTGGTCTTTATAAAGGGTAATTATTTGGGGTAGAAGTCCACAGTTACCAGGCCATAAAGCATAAATTTCTTCCCTCACCAAAGTCCATTGCCATGTGTTGGAGCAAGACAGTTGCCGATGTTTGCCAGGGTTCAGACTTCTTGGGTTCCTCTCTTCCCAGGGCTGCATTTCTCTCCGTGCTTAGCTCCTGTTTCCTCCACAAGGTCAGCTGTAGACTATGAGGCAAATGACTTGTCTCTATCCTGAGCCTTCTCTCCTTCCTCACAACTAAGCTCTCTTACTTCTCAGGGCTCCAGCTCAAGATTCCAACATCAAAACTTCTCAAACTCTGTTCTTTGCCATGCCTTTTATATTTGATTCCCACCCCACCAAGGGTGGGGCTCATCACCCTACTGACGTGGCCCAGTTAACACCCTAATCATAACTTAATCACGCCCAGATTAGCAGACCAGTTTACAAGCATAATCCAATATATATTTTTTGAATTCATAATTACATCAAACTGCCAAACTGCTACAGTAGATTTTAGAGAAATGCACATCAAAACTACAATGAAATACCATCTTACACCAATTAGAATGGAGGCTATTAAAAAAACAGAGGGCTATAACTGTTGGAGAGGATGTGGAAGAAGGGAACACTCATCCACTGCTGGTGGTCCAGCCATTGTGGAGGACAGTTTGGTGGCTCCTCAAAAAACTTACTGTAGAACTGCATTATGATCCAGCAATTCCACTGCTGGGTATAAACCCAAAAGAATTGAAAGCAAAGACATGAACAGATATATGCACACCAATGTTCATAAAGGCATTATTCACTATTTACAAAAGTTGGAATCAACCCTAATGCCCATCAACAGAGGAATAGATAATCAAAATGTGGTACATATGTACAATGGAATATTACTCAGCTGTAAGAAGGAATTCAGTGCTAACACACAGGATAACATGGATGAATTGTGAGGACCTTATGTTGAGTGAAGCAAGCCAGGCATTGAAGTTTGAACAGTACATTATCTCATTGATTGAATTAAGCAAATTGAGGAGACTCAGAGAGCTATTGTCTGGAATACAGGTATACAGGAAATAGAAAGGAAGAAGAAGGTTGTGATCCAATACTCATATGGGCATAATCTTTGTTTGAAGGTGTATGTCCAAGAGACTGGAGTCTTTGGGCTGTCCATGTGCCAGTTGGGCCCAGAACCTCAGCAGAGTTGCAACACCTACTCTCCAGTTCATTGGACTCACACAGGACAACTAACAATGAGGCGAGGATTTGTCAGCCACCACACCAAAGAAATAAGGGAGCCAACAACTGCAAGGAAGAGAGTCCCATCCATTGGCTGTATGGGATGGAAGGTTCCTCTCAATTAGAAGTGTAGTGGACATCACCATCCCAGAATCCTCAGGATTGGGGAATGAACTATAGACTAGAGTGGACTTACTGATATTCTAACATAGACATAATGTGATTCTAGCATTGAAAGTAATTATAATATTGATGTGGAGGGAGTGGCCACTGGAGGCTCTGGGGGTAGGGGGAGGGAAAAACAGTTGTAATATGGGGCTTTTTCGGGACTTGAGAATCGTCCTGAGTGACACTGCAATGATAGATATAGGCCATTTTATATCATCACATAACATGAAGAACTGTGTGGGAGAGAGTGCAGACTACAATGTGAACTATGGTTCATGCTCAATGGCAGTGTCCCAAGGTGTGTTTATCAATTGCAATGAATGTGCCACACTAATGAAGGATGTTTATGTGGGAGGGTGTGGGAGGTGTGGGGAGTGGGCCATATGGAAATCCGTATATTTTCTGTGTAACATTTATGTAACCTAAGTATCTTTTAAAAATAAAAAAAATATTAAAAAAGTGGATATGATTCCTGTCCAAGTTGAAAAAGATAATGCAACACTTTATACAGATATTCCTTTTCTAACATAAGCCTATTGTATTGATTTGCATAACAAAGCCTATCTGAGAAATAATGAGGAATTCTTGGTTTTAGAATTTTTGTGTGAAGTATAGGAATCAAATATATTAAATGGAGAAATTAATTATTTTAGATTTTAAATGTATTTCAGTGAAAGAGACATAAACGGAAACAGATAACATTCCTTTATTATATGAAATAAGTGATTAGACAACTTTGTTCAGTTTCTAATTCATCTTTGAATTTCTAAAATTTAAGACAGTGATAGCGTAATGTGGTGATCAATAAGAATAGAACTTTATGATAGTGAATATACCATGGGATACTGGAGTGAAAACTCTGCCCAGGAAATCCAGGCATAGTTATATAAAAGAAGTGAAAGTGAACTGCCTTTAAAAGAACGTCAAGAGGTTTTCAGATGAAGAATATGAAGAAAAAAACAACAGAAGGCTCGATTGATTTCAAAAGTAGTTAAATTTTGAAGTATATTCCAAGGTAGCTTTCTGGATTTATTCTGTGGATAATGTGGAGAAAAATCTCTGTTGAAATTGCAAAGATCAAAGCTAACGAGAAAAACTGTAGTGAGTATTTTAAAATAAGGTAATGATAGTTTAGTTTTCAAAAATAGAAAGCAAATTGAAATTTGAAAGACCAAAGCCAGAGGCTTTGATGAAATTTTCCTAAAGAGAAATTTTGAAGTAGCTACCACTGTTTAAAATGCAAATATATGTTTTAAACAAATCAATTTTATTGATATATATTAATAAAGCATAACTCATTCAAAGTGAACAGTCAGTGGTATTTGGTATAATCACATAGTTGTGTGTTCATCACTTCAATCATTATTAAAGCATTTTCATTATATCAATAATAATAATAAACAAACAAAAAAAAATTCTCACCTTTCAATCTCTTTGCCTCTCCTGCTATACATAGCTGCTATTTCTGACTATTCTTGCACATTTATTTATTTTTCAAGCAGTTTTATTGAAATATATGTGAATATATCTCTATCATTTTTTGATGTCTATTCAGATTGTCTTTCTCAACCTTCATTTCACCTCTTTTTAAAATTTATTTATTACTATTATTATTATTATTTTTAGGAATCGCATACATGGGAAGCAGGTACTCAACCACTTGAGCTACATCTACTCACTGCACCTCTTGTATTGTTTGGAGAAAATATACAGCTAAAAGCTACACTTCCAAGACTACCTTTGAGGTACAATTATTGATGTCAATTAAATTTTAACAATCCAGTGCACTCAGAATATAATTTGAGCTCCACAGTGAGATAGACAGCTAGTAGTATAGACAAACATAGATCCTGTGACAGACACAAACATGTAACTCTAAATATGTCTTCTCTTCTTCCCTAAGATGCCTGTGGCCATGTTACAGGTGACTAGGTCCTTAGAAAAGTTATTGACCTGGCGTTTGGGAGATGCCATTTATTGACCAAAAGGGAATGCTAATATATTCTTCTACAGTATGCTACAATGGTGCAGCTATTTAGTTGATAGGTTGTGTTATGGTCTGCGTCTATCTCACAGTGGGACCAATGGATATATGTTCTACATTTTTGGTTATTTCCTCAGATCTTCAATGCACAGTCAGAATAGGCATAAATTATTAATGGCAGAATTTCCCTATGAGGACACTGATATGGATTTTGGACATTTATAGTAGTAAGAATTCCAAAGCCTTCCTAACAAAATAGCAAACTCACAGGGGTAGCAGCACACCTTTACTCATTTATTTGTCACCATATTAGATCTTCAGTTACTTGTATAATTTAGTTAATAGGGAATTTGAATGGTTTCACAGGACATTTGTTGACCCACTTTGTGGAACACATTGTGCTGACTGAAAATTTTGAGTAGAAAGTAGAAAATTAGATCAATGATTTGATAAGTTTATGAGATAAAGTCAAATATAATCAGAACCTTGCCACTACCGAAAATGTTTTAGAGGTTCAAAAGTCTAGAGAATGTTGAGGTTTCCTCCATGGTGCAAAACAATTCATTTTAATGTGCAGTCCCTACTGAACAAGAGGCACAACACTTGCCAGGACTCTTCAGATTTATAAGTAGCATGTACAATATTTTGGGTGACCAATTTACTGAGAAATTTCAATGGCTTCTAGGTTTTAGGGAACTTAAAGCAAGAGAAGCTAATCTACCTTGTCCAAGATGCTATGATAGATTCTGTGCCACTTGGGGCTTATGATTTAATATATCCATTGCTGCTGTGATGTGTCTGACACAGATTGGGAGGTTATATAGCATACAAAACAGGAATTTATGAACAAAGGCAATCCTCTACCACAAGTAACTACTCTCCTCCTAAGAAACAGCTCTTAGCTTGCTTCTTAGCTTCATTAAAGCTAATCATAGAACATCAAGAGATCAGGCTCCCTGAGAAGCACATTGTGAAATGGGTGTTATCTGATATGAACAGAAAATTTGGGCAGGTAAAAAAGCACATAATTATTAACTGGAAGTGGTGCATATAAGCTAGGGTTTAAGAAAATCCCAAATTCCAAGTGAGTTACATGTACAGGTAACTTATCTTTCCATGACACTTATTCTTGTTGCACTTCCAAATTTCCTGGAACCACTATTTATGGCCCCATGGATATTTTCCTATTAAGAGTTGACTGAAGAAGAATAAAAATTGATCCTGGTCTATAGGTGACTTCTCCATGTAATATGCACTTTCCAAATATAAAATATTCCCAATACATTTACTGATAGGTGCCACCATGAAGGATAATTAGCAAAGACATTCTTTAAGCAAGAGAATGTGGTTTACCTATTAGAGAGAGAATTAATCCAGAGGTATAAGTCTATACCAATATATTGCTTATTTGGATGGTAACAAACTTGGTTGAAAAAACACTGGAGAATTGCTGATAGGAAAGTTAGGAAGAAATATATTGAGGAACTGCTCAGAATTGATAGACAAAATGAGAGCATTGTTGCATCATGTGAATGCCTAAGGAAGGGCACCTTATACAGAGAAGGCTCTCCATATCAAGTGGATAAGAAGACCCATTCTGTGGATGTCAGCTGAGTTCTTTCTGAGGTGATTCCCAGCTTTATTACTGAGCTCATGAATATCAAAGTTCAACAATATGGAATTTCCTTTATCAATGCTGATCTGGGAAGAACAGTCAACTTAGAAGTGGCTCCTCTTTCTTTCACAAGTGAAAAACAAAGGCAAAATTTGACTTTTCATTCCCACAAATTTGTGCTGTATATGTAGTGGTGTTAGTTACCAAGGAATGAAAACTTTCCCAAGGGGATGTAATAATGATCCATTTGAAGTTGAAATTGAAAGTGCCACCTGGTAGTGCAATTCCAACAGAGAAAAACATAGGGGTTCTATTGTAGTGTACTGCCTGAAATAATTATTACTCATGATCATATTTCACAATAATAATAATGAGGACTATGTCTGGCATTGATTGGGTACTAGGTAGCACATCCAATACAGCTACTTCCATGGAAGACTTCAAAACCCAAAAAAGATGGAAACATTACAGTTAATTTTCTGCTGACTGAAGGCGAAAGAACATATAATAAATAGAAGAAGAGAACTGTATACCATATACAATTTCAAAAAAAAAAAAAAAAAAAACTGTAATAGCTCTGAAAATTTTTATCCTGCAAGGTATGGATGAGGATCCTCAGATAAGTTGGATAAAGTATAGTCCTCTTGTTCAGAAGATCTGGAAAGTAAAGATTCAAGCCTTGGCCACCACATACCCAACATACAATGTTGAAACAGGCATATGATAGCATCAGTAGATGCTCCTGTTCAAAGACAGGGGTGGGAGAAGAGAGTTACTAAGCAGTCATTAATCCATAGTACTTCTGAAATCTAGTCAGACATGTGTAGTAAATCTTTGATTAGCACTCAGTCTTTTCACATATGTATGATTCTTTGCAGTTCTTAGTTCAGCCCATTGACTAGGACCAGAACTGTATTTTGTAGGTCTAACTATATTCTACAAATGAAAGCATTCACAGGCCCGCCCTCTATGAGACATGTCGAAAATTGCGGCCATTTCTTAATCTTTCACAACCACAAATTCTAAAATGATCTCAGTAATCAATAGTCAAATTAGTTCTCTGATTATGCCATGTAATACAGGAGATTATAATGAAGAAAAGAGGGATATTTTCAAAAGAAGTTCATGAGACTAAGAAGCCTTTGACTTTCTCCTTTCATTGGTGTTTTGGTAAATTGATAAGACCTGAAGAGGAATTTTATCAATTTTTTTTTTCTTTTGCTTTCTTATTTTTTCTTATTTTTTATTTTTGATGGAAGCTAACAAAAATATCGAAGTTACCATAAGTACAATAGATAGTGAGTTTCTAATGATTAACTGAGGGATACATGTATATATGAGAAAGAGATAGAAGTGTGACGAAGGTGAAAGAGGAAGCCACTGAAAGAGCATCTGCAGTCTAGATAAGAAGAAAAAGGACGGTATGGTGAAAGTCTGGTACTGTTGTGGTTGGGGGAGAAAAGGGAATGAGTTTTTCTTTTTGCCAGTTGTAGAATACTTAATGTTTAATATCTGTGTCAATACATGTCCTAACATACATAGAACCGTATACTGATTCAGTGAGGAATAGAATATGGTCCTTAAAATATGGTTTCAAGTTGTGCACAACTTCCTAGATATTTTTACCTTGTTATATTGAACACATTTTCTTTTAAATTAAATAACATTAATAATTAACTACATATAAAAATGTGATATGGGCTAAATGAAAAAGATTAAAATGAGTTATCTAAAGTATTATATACATATAATATAAGTTTATTTTTGCTAAAATTATTCAAGTATATTTAGAAATTTTAATGAAAAAAAGTATTGCATTAGTTTCCTAGTGCTACTGTAACAGCTTAACACAAACTAGGTAGCTTAAAACAACAGAAATACATTCATTCTTGGTTCTGGAGGTTAATGTTATGACATCAAAATCTGTGTCTTCTAGGGGAAGATCCTTCCTTGTCTCTTCAGCTTCTGGTAGTCTTAGGCATTCCTTGGCTTGTGGTGGGCATAACTCCAATCTCTACCTACATCTTCCCATGACCATCTTCCCTCTGTGCTTGGGTAGGTGTTTCTTCTCCTGTAAGTATACAGGGCATATGGGATTAGAGGCCACTCTAATTCAGTATGACCTTATCTTAATTTGATTACATCTACAAGAATCCTATTTCCATAAAAGACCACATTCACAGGTATTAGGGGTAAGAACTACATCATATCTTCATAGGAGACAATTCACCCCATAAGAAATATCAATCCTTTATTTACTTAAAACATAGCTAGGCTACAAAGGCTCATATTTCACATAGTGAAAACCATGTATCACCCCCACTCATTACATCCTAATTCAATACAGGAAATTTGGGAATTATCTTTCTATAAAATGGCTTGATCATCCAATTATTTGAATATAAACTTTTTTTTCATACTTTGATTTCACTATATCAGGGACTTCAAAAATGTTTTATTTATATACTTCCATTCTCAAAGTAAAACTTTGAACATTGGTTCTCAATATTTGTCTACTTATTTCTGGCATTAAAAATCATGTGATCATATTTTGCCAATTTTTCCATTATAATGAATAGATAAAAAAGAAATTAGAAATATTAGGTCATATGAAAATATGATACACACCTTCAAGCAATACATCCAAAAAGCTGTTGGCTCCTTTAAAGGGTATTTATTTGGGGTAAAAACTTAGTTATAAGGCCCTAAAGCAGGGGTACTTAACCTTTTTTTTCCACAGACCCCTTTGCCAGTCAGGTGAAAACCACAGACCCCTTACTAAGTCCACACTATATTATGTGTTATTTAATAAATATATCACACGCACACCAACACGTCCCCACAAGAATAATGTTTTTTTGAATTTCATTCAAGCTCACAAACCCTTTGTTAAGCACCTCGGCCCTAAAGAGTCCAACTCAAGGCTGCTTTCTCACCAAAGTCAGATTCCACATGTTGAAGCAAGATGGTCGCTGATATCTGTGAGGTTTCAGCCTTCCCCTCTGAGCTTCCTCTTTCCTAGCTGCAGGCTGGCATAGGGCTTTTCTCTCAGGCTTCATCTCTGTCCTATCATAGGGCTCATTTCTTTCCAGGATTCTATATCAGTCTCAGCTGTTCTGTTCTCTTCCCAAGGTCAGCTGCAAACTATCAGCTGAATGCCTCATCTCTCTCCAGGACCCCAGGATCAAAATATGAGAGAGCTTTCTCTACTGGCATGTCTTCTTGAGTGAGTTTCTGTTTATATCACCCCACCAAGGGGGTGTGGACTCAACCTGACTCATGCCTTACTGACTTGGTTGACTCAAAGCACTAATCTTAGGTAATTTAATCAAGGGCCCCTCAAATGAATTAAAAATAATCAAAGGGTATCACACTCAGAAAAATAGATTATTTACAAACATAATCTTTCTCTTTTTGGAATTACAAAAATAATCTCAAACTGTTACATTTGGGAAGAAGTATTTTATGTGATCTGTACTCTGCTAGGAAAAGCTTAAGAAATCAAACTGTTATGTCCAGCAAGAAAATATATCACTCAAGTTTCTACAAACTCTTTTTGTTATTATTTTTTCCTAGATTACCCTGGTACCCCAGGATGCTAGGACTGCTAGGGTTAGATTTCAAGTGCTGAAACACATCCTACGACACAACCCAAAGAAATCATCTTAAGGAAAACATTTAATCAAAAAGAAAATATTATTATATAAGTATTATTCTATATGGAACATTGTAAGAGCAATGTTTATCCATATTTTAGTCAAAATTACAAAACTTAAGGAACTAGCAATATTTTTTCAAGTTTTCCCGATAAGTTATTTAAGATAGATTCCATTGAAATCAGCATAGGTTTTTCCCAATCTGAAAGTAACTATTTCTTGCATTTCTACAAATATCTTAGTTAACACGTGGATATTTTAACCTTATAATTCTTTGAATATGATAATGTAGAATTTTCTTAACAAAATGGCATTGAGTAGCAGAAATTATTCTTAGGATGTGCACACACTTTGTATAAATAACTCTGTTATGTTTAAAAATATCACTATCATGACTTTTTGACAGACTGCCAGCTGGAAACTACAGTTGAAATGAAAATGGCTTGCCTTTGAAGACCTCGAGTGAGTAATTATGAAATAGCAGAAAGCAGTATACTGATAATTGATAATAACATGAAAAAAGCATCTAGCAAAGTCTACTACTGTCATTGTTGAAACATGGGCTGCTATGATTGCAGATATTGGGTGGAAATTGAGTCAAAACTAGGTTACTTAAGGGGAAGAAGCTATATAACATATAATATATGTCATAAATGCAAATGATCTACTTCTAAGAGTCAAGTACGTCAGCAAGGAAAACAGTGGATTTCTTTATCAAATGGGGTATTCATACATAATGTTTCAAACTGCATACACAAATACAGTAATCTGAATAATCAATCTTTGTTTTTATCCAAGGATTAACTTAATTAACATCTTTGTGCAAGAATACTTCTTATTTTGAGTAGATATTCTAGACTCATTTTGATGGTCCACCTCCCTCTCGTTGCTTAGTCTTATAGTCCCATGTATTTTAACCCATTATGGCATTCATCATGCTATATAGTCTCCTCATGATAATCATTTGCCCTGAACAAACTATAATCTCTTTGAAGGCCAGGGTCATGTTTTGGAAAAGGATTGCTGTGTTTCTGGTGTTGGCACGTGATGGTCTGGCGGTAAATAACCTCATGTAAAGCAATGCAAGTAGGAGCGAATGAATAAATGAACATTTTTGACAGCTCTCAATTTTGGATTTTTTCTATTTAAAATATTTTTCCAAATATGGATCTCTGAAATAACAGCCAGGTGATCAGGGGCATTGCCAACACAGCTTCCAAGAAGCATAGTAAAAACACAAAGTTGCATCAGAGTTTCAATATCAAACAAATACAGAGCAATGATAAATATGTGCCAACCAAGTACACATGAGTGTGAAGCAGAATATTTTTTAAAATGACAAGCAATATTGACTAAAGTGTCACTCTGCTTAGGGTGAAAGAGGGATGAATTTGGTAAGAAATCTGGCACTCAGGATGTCATTAAAAATATATCACATTGCTCTTTCACAAATCTAGGATGATTCAGTTTTCTCTATTTGAAAAAGTGATTGCTTTGTTAGAAATAGATATTCTGTATAAGATATATTTGAAAGTTTCTCACAATAATTTAATATAAATTAAAAAATGAGAATGCATCACTCAGGCAGCCGAATGAAGCTTTCACACTAATAAGACATTTCTAGAGGCATAGCTGGCAGCACAATTCCTTGACAAGTTCCTTCTGTGACAGACTATCCTCAGAGGGTTGACATCTTAATTCTCTGATTGTCATGTGAGACATAAAAGGAAAAGAGGTGATCAACCTCCCGTGGCAAGTTACATTAATGCCTGTGTATGTAGAGTCTGATGGGGGTAGTAGTGCTGGTAATTAAATGTCATTATCAATATAAACATTTCACATAGTTTATAATGAAAGACATTGGTTCAGTCAAAATCATTACCACAAATTATTTTATTTTAATTTATTTTTAATATGTTACATGTATTGACTTAAAATGTGTACAAATGATGGGGGATTTTTTAAGTTACAGAAGTACAGTCAGAAAAAGAAATGAACTACAATGTAAAAATTCTCCTGAGGATCCCCTAAATAGTAACAAATGATGCTTAGGACAAAGTATAAGAGTTATTACTATTCCTACAAGTGGTAAAAGTAACAGTCATAGTATTTGTAATAATAATATAAAAGGTAACCTCATGACATATATGTGTAAATATAAAAACAAACATATAGAACTTTTACATATAGCTCAAAAGCACTTATAATTTATATGTAAAATATATAGAGTAAGTTTATACAATAAATATATATTGGATAACTCAAAATAAAATTAATTTCACCTTAATTAGTTAATTGAAAAATTATATTGGATATTTTTGGGAGGTCAGGACAAAATAGCAATAGAAAGACATATTTTAATATTTTTCTAAGTTTTTCATCTTACTTAAAATATTTAGAATTGCCTGAACACCATTGGGAGCGTGAGGTAATGAGAATTACATGTATATAATAGTATAGCTATTTTTAATATTGTTAAATTCCATTTGATAAGCAATTACACTTGAATGATTTAAAATTATACATTGTTAACTTGGAATGATATGTGGAACATTATTGCAGCTAATGTTTTAAGATCTTTCTTATAAATCAAAATTTAAGAGAAACATTATACATGAACTTGGCAAAGGAGAAAATAAAACCCTAAATAATCACCTAATTAAATAGTTAATAGCCGTAGTATCTAAAATGAAAATATTTTAAAAATATAATTTGTCTTAAATTTGTTAATTAAAAAAAATGCATGACTGATCAACATGAAATGCTTTATTATAGTCATAGCCCTTGGTCAGGGCTATGGCATTAGCCATAACAATGGCAAACAAAAAACACAGATGAAGTTTGAAGGGCTATCTGGCTGCATCATTTATAACAATTCAAAAACGTTATCCAGATCCAAGATGGCATCGGAGTAGCTCAGGCAGGGCACAGATCTCTTGCAAAATAGGGAAAAACGTGTAAAAATAGTCTGAGGAAGCCACTTTGGGTACCCCTGCAGGCCAAGAAATTGCTACACACACCATCCAGGAGGGACTAGGGATGAAGAGATGAACAGCCAAAGGGAAAACCCTGAGTCAGTACCCTTGCAGCTAGGGAATGCAGCCCATGCCCCATCCCTGTGGTGAACAGCCTCAGTAAAACCTGCTGCTGGCAGCTGATGGAAAGGGGAAAGGACTGATTCCTCCTAGGGAAGCGGGACAGGACAGCAGAGGGCTGACTGTGGTTTCTTTTTGGCAAATGTAACTATAACTCACTATCTCAAAAGAGGTAGTGGATATTGAAGGACTCAGCTCTGTGGAAGATTTTACTAAGAAGTACCACTTGCTGGCCAACCAGGAAAGTGAATGAAGACAGACCGGTCTCTTCTGATTCTTTCCCAGGCATTGTAGAACTGGTTGGACCCCATTAGTGACTCCCTGCCACAGTTTTGACTACTTAAACAGAGCAATAGTAAAGGTTTAGAAAATATTAAAGTAAAAGTCAAAGAAGAGCTGTAAAATAAAACCACAAAGCACGAGAAAGAAATTGATCAACAAAGCAAAATCATCAACATAAGCAGATGCCTAGGTAGCAACAAAAGATCAAACCACAAAAGAAACAGGGTGATTTGGCCCACTCAAAGAAACAAGCCAAGAATCTAGATGAGACTCAGGATTTAAAACAACTAATAAATGGCATTGAAACAAACCTTCTTAATCAATTTAAGGAAATGAAGGAAAATATGACTAAAGAGATAAAGCATATTAAGGTGGCACTGTCTGAGATTATGGGAATGAAAGCCAAAATAGATGAGATGAAAAATACAATAGAAGTATATAAAGCAGATTTTAAATGTTCGAAGAACAACTAAGTGAATTCAAAGATACGACATTTGAAATTGAAAAGATAGAGGAAGAGACAGAAAAAAGAATGCAAAAAAAAAAAAATGAACAGAGTCTCAGGGAACTGAATGATAATGCAAAATGTATAAAAATACATGTTATAGGTGTCCCAGAAGGAGGAAAGCATGGAAAAGAGTAAGAAAGAATACTTGAGGAAATACTGACTGAAAATTTTCCAACACTTATGAAAAACATGAATAGCAATATTCAAGAAGGACAGCATACATTAAACAGAATAAATCCTAATAGACCTACTTTGAGACATCTGCTATTCAGATTGTCAAAGGCCAAAGATAAAGAGAGGATTTTGAGAACAGCAAGAAAACAACAATGTACTACTTACAAGGAAGATTTAATAAGACTAAGTGCTATTCTTTCTTCAGAAACCATGGAGCCAAGAAGGTAGTTATATGACGTATTTAATGTACTGAAAAACAAACACTGCCAGGCAAGAATTCTTTATCCAGCAAAACTATCCTTCAGAAATATAGGTGAGTTTAAAATCTTTACAGAAATGAAAAACATAAGTAAGAGAAATTGAAAGGGTTAAAAGACAGACAATAGTAAGATATGACAACAGAAAGCCAAGGGATAAAATGGATGAAGTAATACCTTTATGGTAGTCACACTGAATGTTAATGGATTGAACTCCCTAATTAAAAGAGATAGACTAATAAAATGTGTAAATATGAGCCAACTATTTGTTGTCTACAGGAGACTCACCTTAGAGGCAAGGACACAATAAGGGTGAAAGTGAAAGGTTGGAAAAAGATGTTCCACCTTAATAGCAATAAAAAAAAGTGAGCATAGTGATATTAATTTACGATAAAATAGATTTTAAATGTAAAACTGTTAAACGAGATGATGTAGGTTACTCTATATTAGTGAAAGGGACATATCACCAAGAGGAGATAACAATAATAAATATTTATGCACATAATACAGGTGCACAAAATACATGAGAAACAAACTGGTAAAGCTGAAGGAAGAAATAAATGTCTCAATAATTATAGTTACAGACTTCCATACTACACTCTCAGTATTAGATAGAACATGTGACCAGAGGTTAAATAAAGAAACTGAGAACTTGAACAATTTGATAAATGAACTAGATCTAATAGATATTTACAGAATATTACACCCCAAACAGCAGGATATACATTCTTCTCAGCTGCTCCTTGATCATTCTCCAGGATAGACCATATGTCTATCCTGGATATGGCAATCCCAAAGCAAGCAAAAAGAAAGAAATAATAAAGATTAGAGTAGAAATAAATGAAATGGAGGAAAAACAAAAATAGAGAAAATCAAAAGACCTAAAAGTTGGTTCTTTGAGAAGATTAACTAAATCCATAAACTTTTAACTAGATTAACAAAGCAAAAAAGAGGGAAGATGCAAATAAATAAAATCAGAAATGAGAAGAGTGATATTACCACTGACCCATCAGAAATAAAAGAGATCATAAGAGGATACTATGAAAAATGTATGCAAACAAACTAGGCAATATTGATGAAATGGAAAATTTCTGGAAACGTGTAAAACCAACTCTGACCCTAAAAGAAACAGAAGACCTCAACAAACCAATCACAAGTAAAAAAAATTGAAACAGTAATAAAAAAATCTCCCCATAATGAAACGTTCAGGACCAGATAGCGCCATAGGTGAATTCTCACAAGAATTTAAAGATCTGATACCAGTCTTGCTCAAATTCTTCCAAAAATTTTTGAAAAAAAGCTGGAAACAACCCAGGTGTCCATCAACTGATGAATGGATAAACAAATTGTGGTGTATAAAAACGATGGAATATTATGCAGCAGTAAAAAGAAATGAAGTCAATTAACATCTTCAAGACCTGGTGGTAGGTGGTGGATTCTTAAACCTTACACTGAAATTATGAACAACAAAAGAAAACATGGATAAATGGGACCTCCACAGACTTAAATACGTATGTGATTCAAAGGACTTCATCAAGAAGGTGCAAAGGCAGCCCACTCAATGGGAAAAAATATTTGGAAAACACATATCTGATATGGGTTTGATTTCCAGTCCATATAAAGAGATCATACAAGTCAAGAATAAAAGAGCAAGCAATCCAATTAAAAAATGGGCAAAAGATTTAAATAGACATTTCTCCAAAGAGGAAATACAAATGGCCAAAAAGCACATGAAAAAATGTTCCATATCACTAGCTATTAGGGAAATGCAAATTAAAACAACAATGAGATAGCATCTAATACCTCTTAGAATGGTCACTATTAAAAAAACAGATAAAAATAAGTGCTGGATAGGATGTGGAGAAATAGGAACACTCCTCACTGTTGGTGTGAGTGTAAAATGGTGCAGCCTCTGTGGAAGACAGTTTGGCAGTTCCTCAGGAAGCTAAATATAGAACTGCTGTATGATCCAGCAATTCCTCTACTAGGAATATATCCAGAAGAACTAAAAACTATGACACGAACAGACATCTGCACACCAATGTTCATAGCAGCGTTATTCACAATTGCCAAAAGATGGAAACAATCCAAGGGTCCATCAACCAAGGAATGGATAAACAAAATGTGGTATATACATATGATGGAACACTATGCTGCAATAAGAAGAAATGAAATTGGGACACATGTGATAACATGGATAAATCTTGAAGACATTATACTAAGTGAAATAAGCCAGACACAATAGGACAAATATTGTGTGATCTCATTAATATGAACTAAATATGAAGAATAAACACATGAAGTTAAAACCTAGAGTATAGATTATTAGGAGATAAGAGGAGGGTTGAGAAGAACTACTGATGCTCAATGTATGTAGATGTTTTAATGAACTTGATTGTAAAAGTGTGGAAATGGATAGAGTTGATGGTCACACATTATAGTGAGTAGCAACTGGTTTATAAATGGGATTGTGACTGAAAAGGGTAGTCTGAGGAAGTAAATGTCAATTGAAAGCAAGCTAAAAAATAATTTAGGAACTGAATAACACAGTGAACCCAGAGATGGATGAGAATTGTGGCTGAGGGTACAAATGCAAGAGTGCTCTTCTGTGAGCTAGAGTAGATGTGCATCACTATTGCAGGGTGGTGGGAATGTGGAGAAGCATAGGAAAACTACAAGTGATGTGACATATAGACTGTGGTTAACAGCAATACTATAATATTCTTGCATCAATGCCAAAGATGTACTGTGTTGATAATGGAGGTTTATGGAAAAGGTGTGCCAAATGTATGCTATGGACCATGGTTGGTGGTAGTGGTCTGATGATATTATCTCATAATCTGTAACAAATGTTCCAGCACCATGTGGTATATTGGTGAAGGGGTGTTGTATGGGAATTCTACACGTGTGTATGATTGTTTTGCCAGTTCACAATCTCTGTGATAAAATATATTTTTAAAAAATAGGGTGGGTTGGTATTAAAATGCACCAAATGTAGGATGGGGACTATAGTTAGTGGTAATATTTTGATGATGCTCTTGCATAGTTTGTAACAAATATTTTGCAACAATGCAAAGTGTTGGTGGAGGGGTGATGTATGAGACCCCCGTATCATGTTATGTATGTTTATTTTGTAAGTTCACAATCTTTACTATACACTTATTGTTTATGCTGTCATGCATGAATGATATACTTCAATAAAAAATATTTTTAAAAAATAAATGAAGTCATGAAGCATATGACAACATTGATGAACCTGGAGGACATTATATTGAGTGAAGCAAGCCAGACACAAAAAGACAAATACTATATGACTGCGATATTATGAACTAAATATACTGTGTAAACTTATGGAGTTAATAATTAGAATAGAGGTCACCAGAAAAGAAAAGGAGGATAGAGAATGGAAAGCTGAGGGTTAACTTGTGTAGAATTGGTAAAAAGTTTGTAAATCTTTGGAAAGGAATAGAAATAGTAAAAGCACATCATGGTGTTTGCAACTAGCAGTGCTATTTTATGAGTGTGACAGTGGCTGAAAGGGAAAGTCTAAGGTCATGTGTATAACTAGAAGGAAAGCTAAAAAGTGCAACATGGCACTCTATAAGATAGTAAAGCCTTGTGTAAAACACAAGTATGGGTGATATTGAATATTTAAGACTGTTTTTACAAAACATATGTACAAATATATTAGAGAGAAGGAAAAAGAATAGCAGCAATGTATGGCAGGGAAGCATAGAGAGATTGAGAGGTGATGAGTTTTGTTCGGTTGGATTTTTTTTAGTATTATTATTGGAATAATGAAAGTGCTCTAAGAATGATTGAAGTGATGAATGCACAAATGCAAAATATGTAATTACATCAAATAGACTTTGTATGGATTTATGTTTTATTCATGTGTATCAATAAAATAGATTTATTTAAAAATAAATAAATATATTGATATTAAAAAATGGGTGAAAGAATTGAACAATCATTTTTCCAAACAGGAAATACAAATGGCCAAAATCTCATGAAAATATTTTCAACATCACTAACTATTAAGAAAATACAGATCAAAACTATGTTGAGATATCATCTCACATTACTCAGAATGGCCATTATTTAAAGTACAGTAAACTTCAAGTGCTCAAGAGGATATGGAGAAACAGGAACACTCCTTCACTGTTGGTGGGATTGTAAATTGGTGCAACCTCTGTAGAAGATAATGTGGTATTTCCTCAGGAAACTAAATATTAGAACTGCTATATGATTCAGCAATTTTTCTATTAGGAATATGTCCCGGCCCGTGGGACAGTCAACTGGGGTTCCAGCTTCTATGAGGGAAGAATGGTATGGGACAAGAGACACGAAGAACGACAGCAAGACAGGATTCTGATCAAGCTGCAAATGTTTATTGAAAAGGCAGGGTATATATACTCTAAAGGAAGAGGGGGTGGCTAATAAGGACTGGTGGATGCTGTTGCTAGGGTAGGTGACGGCTGCGGAGGTTAGTGCTTTGGCACGAACTTTGGGCGCGAACTATTCTTTTGGCGCGAACTACAGAAGAAGAAGGCTAATTATAGCTTAAGCTGTTGTTTCAACCCTGGCGGCCATGTTGCATGTTACTGGCATCGCTGAAGGTGAATAGACATGCCACCTTCGTTGTCTCCAACAGGAATATATTCAGAAGAACTGAAAGCAAGGGCACGAACAGACATTTGCACACTGATGTTCATAGTGGTGTTATTCAAAATTGCTAAAAGGTTTTAACCTTTAAAAGGTTTTAACCTAAGAGTCCATCAATCAATGAATGAATAAGCAAGATGTGGTATATGCATACGATGGAATATTATTCAGCTCTAAGAAGAAATCAATTGGGGAAGCACATGGAGGAACCTTGAGGATATTATGTTGAGAAATAAGGCAGACACAAAAGGATGAAAATTGTTTGATCTCACTGATATGAACTAAATACAATAAGTAGACTTATGAAGTTGGTATTTGACATGTAGGTTGGAGGAAGATGGAATGTTTGTTAAGAAGGTGGAGAGGATGCTGGATGTATATAGAATGCTTTAATAAGGTCAAATGTAAATATGTGGAAATGGTTGGGCTTGATGATAACACATTATAATGAAGGTAACAAACACCATAGATTTATGGATATGATTGTGGCTACAATGAGTAGTCAAGGAAGATTAATTTTAGTTGGAGGACAGCTGGAGGATAATATTGGGAATATATATAATTTTTGGAATTTTAGAAGATGACGATTGTGGTTAATAATACAAATATGGGAATGTTCTACTACAGCGTGTTAAGAATATGGTGATACATGGGAAAATATAACTAATGTAATTGATGGACTATAGTCAGCAACAGCATTATAATGTTTTTTGTAGCAAAAACAATGTTGGTACTATATTAATTCTATTTTTAAAATTTAAATTTTTATTTATTATTTTTAGGAGGTACTGGGGATTGAAACCCAGGACCTCATACATAGGAAGCAGGCACTCAACCACCGAGCTACATTCACACCCCATATATTAATTCTGAAGGTTAAAAAAAAAAAGAATATGGTGTTTGGTTTTGTGAGATATGAGTATGATTAAACTATTTTCCTCTTCTTCATTTTTTTTCATTACTAAGGAGAACTTGACTATGTAATTTTAACTAATTTATGTTCATCTGTGTATTTTTCTGAATACAACAGGAAAAGTTTAGTTATCAGCTGGAATTAAATGAGATGAAAATGCCTGAAAAAGAAATTTTTGGGATTAATGTTTCCATAAGTTGTTGAGCTGCCTTTTTCTGTCCTTTTATTTTTGTGAATTTGAAATAAAGTTGTTTAAAAAAAAAAACTTACACAATTTCATAAATAGGAAAATGACTAAGTGTATAATGTGGTGTATGCATAAACAGAGAAACCTATTAAAGATATGGGAAATTTTGATCATGTGGGAATATGCTCATGATATAATTCAAAGAAAACAATGTGAAAACTTCACCATAAACTGAAATCTCTCATATTTTAAAAACTGCCCATTGCACTGAAATAAATATTCTATCATCTCTTCCGGTAAATGTTACATGTATTTTTTCAGTGACGGTCTCAAAGGTGACTTTTCCTTCTTTATACTTTTCTATGTTTGTCATACTTTTATAATAATCATGAATTATTTTTAAAGTAAAAATTCAATATCAAAATCAAATTCTGAGATTAAGATCCTTAAACTACAAACAAATGTCAACTTCAAAAATAGGTATTATTTATCACTTCCCATATTATTTTTCTTAATTGTGTTGCCAAATATAATGTATAGGACATTTATATTTGAAATAATATAACATAGTTTTTGGATTCCATATAAAATAAATTTAGTTTTACAATGATAGGATTAACAATTTGGACACACTTTTTTTTGGCCTGTAGATATTACTTTTTCTTACTTTTATATCAAAAGTGAAACAAATGACATTAATATACCTTATGACAACTAAGTTTAGTTTCAGGTATAATGTGAGGAAGAAGGTAAATTTAATCTGATACAATTTGATTTGTTTAAGGCATCCATCACATTGCCAAACTGTGGACAAATATTTTATGATAATTCATCTGATTTTTAGAAAATCACCTCACCTTTTAAAATATATATACCCTAACACATCTACATATGTTTTGACATTTATCATAAGAAAAATGTAATAATTAATATTACCCCCTAAGGAACATTTTTAGTGCATAAAACTGCAGTTGATTCCACATATTTTTGGAAATGAAAATCTATGTGTTTTTTCTTACAGCAATAGTGAAAATGATACACATGAGAACTGAAACCATAGATGTTTTCTCAGCTGGCTTACTGTCCAGATTAGCATGGCCTTTCTACTTGGCTGTCTTCAATAGCTCAGCTTTACCATTCCAAGAAACTCTTACATATGAAAATTCTTGTATTCAATTTTTATTGCTGCATAAAAATTGCTGCAAATTTAGTCACTCAACACAAATGATACAACTCAAAATTCTCAGTAAATTATTGGTTTATTGTTTCACAGTTCTGTAGATCAGAACTCTGGGCTTACTTGCCTGGGTTCTCTGTTTACGGTTTCACAAGGGTGCGGACCATGTGTGGGCTGAGTTGGGTTCTGCTATGGAGGCTTGGGGAAAGAATCTGCTTCCAAGTTCATTCAGGGTGTTGGTAGAATTCAATTCCTCCCAGTTATAAGACTGAGGTCACAGTTTCCATTCTGGCTGCCAGCTGGGGACTCCTGGCTAGGCTACTCACAATTTGTTACAGAGACCTTCCAACTTCAAGCCAGGTGCACTGGGTACTTCTCATGCTCTAAAGCTCTCTTACTGAGCTTTCTGGCACCAGTCAGAAAAAAAACTCTGCTTCTAAATTGCTTATATAATTAGATTGGGTCCATCTATAAATTCTCCTTTTTGAATAATTCAAAATCTACTGATTTGTTACCTTAATTACATACACTAAATCCCTTTTGAAAGGTAGTATAATATAATCATGGTTGTCCTATCATATCATATTCACAATTCTGAAGATTAGGATGGGAAAATTTGGGAAGGGGGAAATTTGGAATTTTGCTTACCACAATTAATATTGTAAATAACTGTTCATTTGTGGGACTTCCAGAAAACCCAATATCCAGTGTGGCTTAGGACAATAGCAGAACAATGGGACCTGTGAGATCATCCTAAAGACAGCCTAATGGCCACTACATGCTACAATATGGTGGCAAGAAACATCTAGGAGTTCCTGAACATTTTGCAGGAATACAGAATGACTCAATGATCTGGTGGGTTTGTGTTGGGGAAAAGAGGCACCTGTTACCACCTCAAAGGAAGGAGTCTTACTGTTTGGAGGGTAACAAAGAGTATAAAAATGCCTGACATCTGGAGCAGTAGGCCTGGAGTCCCACATACTCCATGGTTTGCAGGTGTTTAGGTCACCAACAAAAGCACAACTCATACTGGCACTGGATCGAGTAAGGTTAGCTTCAATAGTGGACATCAATACCCCATCGTAAGTGCATCTTGATCCACTGATCCACTGGCTGACACAGGGAGATGGTAAGTGCACACCCCTCTATGCTGAAAAATGAAGGACACTGTGCCCTCCCTGCTGGGAACAGATAAAGCAGATGGGAGTGGGCCAGGTGCCATAAAACATGCATATTTTAGCCAGGCAGTCTCCAGTGAATGTTTACATAGTCTTGATGCAAAAATGTAAGGAATGTGCCAGGAGGCTACTATCTGCTAGGGGATGGGTTTTACCTCAAGGCACTTCTGAGGAGGGAGTTTGTCCACATTTATCATCCTGTCCTAGGAGCCAGTCTAACACATCTAGTCCCAAGCACAGGGTTTATTCTGGGTCACAAGGAAAGATGTCAGAGTGCACTGGACTGTCCCTTGGCTCAGTTTGGAAGAGAACTGTCATCAGAGAAAGAAAAAGAACTTCCTTAGCAGTATATGTAGAAGTCTGCATCTCCAAATAGGGTAGAAACAAGGGGGAACAGGAGAGCACCTGTACTAAACAGCAAAATAGAACATCCGTGGACCAAGAGGGCTAAGGCAAACTAAATGAATCAACTGGGATTTTCTGAGGACACAACTTACTTCGCCAATACTGGGATGACTGGTAAGTACCATGGAGTGTATAGAAAGGACAGGAGAATTGGGAAGTAGAAAGAAACCCTGAGAGACTGCATAGATCCCCCGAAGTGACTAAAGTCTAAATTGGACAATCAATGCAATATTAATCAAGTCCCTGGATCTGACTGAGTATACTGATTTGGAATAAAGGAAAATTTTGCTTTCACAGTTTGGGGACTTAAAAAACAAACGTGAGTTTATTAAAAAATGTACTTTTTTCAACATTTCGATCATAGTGTATGAATTCAATTAGGCTTCATTTCCAAGAGGAATATATGAGAGGAAAAACATTATTTTGTCCATCAGTAGGCTTACTGGAGTCTAACTAAGGGTTCTCATCTCCCTCCCTCTTCCTTATATCCACTGAATAATTGTGGTGGTGTAAGGTCTGTTTTCTAAACTTCAGAGTGTAAAGGAAAATTCCAGTTACTTTTCAACAAGCGAACATACAGATGCATTATCTTGGCCATCAGCCACTTCCTCACATTTATGTGCGTGTGTGTGTGTGATTTAAACTTTCTGTAGAACTGGAGATTTGAGTCAAAATAACTCTTACTAATTTATTAGGCAGTTTGAAATGTCATGAAATTGACACTTTAAACACCTTTAAGGAATGGAACGGTGGTGATGACAGTGAGTTAGTAGGCTTTAAACAGCAGGAAGAGTCTGTGAAAAAAAATCAACTGCTCCTACAACCTTGGTTATTTCAGAACTGTAAGCACATGGAGATATTACAGTTAATATCTCTTCCCTTCAAACAACACAGAAATCTGAAGGAAAACTACACCTCAGTTATTTATCTCTTGCTGAGACATATCCTCAAAATCTCTTTCAAAGAGTTCCTATAGACTAATTCATATTGTAATATCCTTTCAAAAGTCCTGCAATACTTAGAAACGAAAGAAAAAAAATAGTCATTTCAACATATCAAAAGTCTTTCTCTATATCACTATATTTCTCAATCCTTTTTATTCTAGCACTCTCTTTGCTAAAAGTTTTATACTTTGATTTTCAATTTCAATTGGTTTTATTATATTATTTCAACAAAAGCACCTTTGTAGGAAAGCCTTTTTAAAATTTGATGTCCTCACTCATCTGCAGGCATTCGCTATTCTCCCCTTGAACCTGCCAGAACACAAAACTATAAAACTTCACTCGGTTAAGAAAACTCTATTTTGATGTGAAAAAATTAAGATATTTAAGCCATCATAATAGTTCATATTTACTAAGTATTAAAAAATCAAATGTAGCTATCTTTTAAGAAGCAGGATTGATTTTTCTCATCGTTCAATGACTAAGAGTGGAAAGCCAAATTTATGAATCCAGGTTGTCTTCCTGTGATTGCACACTACCTCAAAACTATTAGAATGATTTGTTATTTACATGATTCCTAGGATCTTGGGAAATAAATATGAAGTATTCAAAATCATTGACTACAAAACAGCTCAAAATCTAATGACTGATGGACATGGAGAACAATCCACTCTTACAGGTTCTTTGTAATAACATAAAGACTTATGGGAGTCTAGAGAAAGTTTTCTATGCCAGTTTAACTCTCTGAATCTTGTATGACTCTAAGAATCTTGTATGACTCTATTGAGATTAGGGCAAAATCCTAAAGAAAGAGAAAGGAAGAGTGAGAGCTGCACATGTAGAAAGGTACACTGAGAGGCAAATCTCAGAAAGGAGAGTGCATGAAGGGTCAGAAACAGCATAGTTTAAGAAGTTTGCTCTTGTTGGACTTCTAGGTATAATGTTAGGAGGCTTGTGAAATGCAACTGAAGAGAAAGTAGCAGAATAAATCATGTAAATTCCGTTATATTATGTAGCATGCATTATATTATTTCAATAATGATATATAGCTTCTCAGAAGGTTTTTAAGAAGAGGAGTGATATAATCTACTTACAAATTTCTATTTCATAGCTATAGAGAAGCAATATAGGATGGAGAGTAATTGAATGGAGTATGAAAAGCGCATTCTTATAGTTCTATTGTAATTATTTCCCTTTGTGATTGTGCTGGAGAGAAGGACTGTAAGGAAAATAGTTTTTGTTAATGTCTTACGATTAACTGCTGAGCTCTGGAAACAGATTGCCTGTATTCAGATCCAAGCACTGTCACATGCTAGCCACCTGTACTTGGATAATTAAGTTAACCTCTCTGTGCCTGGATTTCATCATATCTAACATTGGGCTTATTGTAGAACTTATCTATCTCTAAGTGAGTTAATGTAGATATAGTACCTTGAACAATGTTTGAAATATAATAAATTTTATAGAGTATTAGTTATTTCAATAATAATAGTATTTATTATTATTTGTCTGGCACTTATTGTTATCAGAGGGTATAACAACACTGTCTGCAGAATGACCATATTAGAAGAATATGATAATATATTTAGGAAGATATCTGGGTCTCCATTAATGGTCGTTCCAGTAAAGAGAAATAAATGTATTATGTTAAATTAGTTTGAGGTGAAAGTCAAGATAACCTCTCAGGTATCTAGTTTGGGTGATTGATTGGATAATGCTATGATCTTACCTAGTGAATTTTGGAGGGATAGAGTCACTGAGAGGAGAATAAATGAATTCTCTTTTGGGAAATATTAAGGTTTTAAGAGACAATGGGATTGTCAGATATAAATTCTGAGCCAACAATTGAAATTGTGATAAAAATTTAAGTTTTCCCAGCAATTATTATTATTGTTTTCTTAAAGTTCTATTGTAAGTATTGCACTTTGTGATTATCTGTTGATAAGGAACAAATGAAAGTATATTTTTATTAATATGTTATTAAAATATGCTCCTCTAAGTAAATAACAAATAAGAATACTTCATATTTGGCTCACTTAATAAAATATAATGCCCTGCTTTTTTTTTTTTTTTTTTAGACAGCCTTGGATGTAATGGTGTGGGGGAACAAGGGTAGCATTGTGAGGGAAAGGAATGATTATTTTTGCTTACCCAGATAATACTGAAATATTAGAATTAGCATCCATTACTACTGTATTAATTTCTATTGCAACTAATTAATAAAACAGTTTCAAAATTTCAATAATTTAAAATAAAATAATTTATTTCTTGTGCACATATCTATGAGTCAGCTGTGGCTGTGGTTTGCGTAGGGTTGAAACTTGGGTTCAAGACAGTTCCATAGGTCTCTCATTCTGGGACCAGTGGATACATTCTTCTTATAGTGATTAACGAAGATTAAAATGGTATACCAAAGCTCTTAAGCATATTTAAAATCTCTACTCTCATCATATCTATTTGACCAAGCTCAGCCAAATGTCAAGGTGGCAAGGAAATTCACTCTATCTGTTCTTGTGGGAGGCATTGAAGATTGACATGGCAGAGAGTGTGGATGTATAATTCTATTACAGAAAAGAAGTGAAGAAATGAAGCTGGTCAATGATTATATAATCTAGCATGTTTACCCTTAGAGTAATTTTTTGTAATGAGCAAGTAAATAGGAAATCAGGTTTCTTTCAAACAATATAATGAATATTGCATCCATCTCTAACTATGATGATACCAAGGAGGAAATGATGAATTTATTTATGGTGAATTTATCTTTCCTTGGGACCAAAGGAGGAACAGTTGGTATCATTTTTATAGCTTCAATGTACACATTTATAGATATTATAGTGAACTAAGTCTGAAAAGTCTATCTGAAAATTGTATTTGAAAAGGTCAGTAAATATTAGTATTACATTTTTCTCTATCATTAATTCTTTTAGCTAACTCAAGAGCTATATGGCACCCAGGGAGAAATTAAACCCAAAAGAACAGATGTCATTTCCTGGCAGACTGTAGGCATTGAAAAGAGGCATTTTAGGAGCTCAACCATTTATTGGGTAGATGCAAAAAAAGGGGGCTCATGAAAAAGACTGAGAAGGAGAGGGCAGAAAACTAGATGGAGTATCAGAAAATGGTGTAAGAGGAGAGAGAGCTCAGAAAGAGTGGGGAAGTATAAATTAAAGATGAGAATAAGGATAAGATAAATAATGACAAATATCTGTTAGTGAGATAATTAGGAGTTCATTAATGGCCTTTGCAATGGAGTTAAAAATTATTTGTTGTTTACAATTTCCAATTTTGAATATATAATAAAATTCAGAATGTATTGCCAATCTGAGTTAATTAAAAATTGAATACATAAATTAATTTTCTTAACAGCCTAGAATAATTGAAGTGCATTTGAAAACGTAATTTAATGCTTCATTTTTGATGATGAATAAGAAAAGCAATAATTTTTATTTTTTGAGAAAAAATTAAAACAGATCAATAGCTTTTGTCAAACGTTTAGTGCGTTCAAACTTCATAAAGTTAATTATAATCATTAACCTCACATTCCTACAGTTAAAAATAAACTTAAGCAACACATTTGTAATGTAAAACTTCCTGTATTTCACTCCAATTATAATTGTTTTCCAGACAATGCTTCTGTGTCATTGCCTTCTTTAACATTAGAAACATCTGACAGAATTGAAAACATATGATGCACAGGAATAATCTACAAACAATGTGTTCTTGTTTTCTTCTTTGCTTAGGTTTATTTATAATATAATCACTTTTATATAAAACCTGTAACATTTTTTTTTCTGAGTTGACTCTCTGATTTATTTCTTCTCATGTATTTGCCTCCACAGTTACATTTTTTAAGGATACAATTTATTTACAAAGAAATGGTAGAGACTGATCTATAATTGATTTTTAAATCTTTCACTTTTTCCTTCCAACATGTATACAATATTATACTCATAGAAACACATGTGGTCTCCAACAATGTTTTTTAATCATATCAGCTTTAATCAAGATCAAGGAAAATAAAGATGATTTTCCATTAGCAGTTATGAAACAATTATAAATCTTGTTAAAAAAATATTGAATTTGGAGTTTTAGAAAATGTGTATAAAATGGTTGAAAGAAAAGAGCTTTATTGTGATAAAGTCATGTATATATTTTAGTAATTCTGAGTATTTAAGGGGCATCTTTAACTTAGACCCCCAAACAGAACCCCAAAGGTGTCATTACAAGTGTGTACACCTTCCCCTTTATTGTCTATAAGGGAACATAATACATAGAAGTAAATGCTTATAAAACTCTGGTAAATACAAATAAATGCCTGCATTTTTTTTCTTACCACAAAAAAAAAAAAAAATAGATCAGTATATGCACTTCTATTAAAGACATGAATATAAACAGTTTCTCAACAAAATGTTCAAAGATTCACATTTAGATGAACTAATATATGCTTAATCCTTTGCTTTATCTTCCTGCTTAGAACAAAATATTTGTTGAACTTCTCATCTGTAGGAGACATTGTTTTAACCTTTCTGCCACTCTGCCTTATGGTTCATCTCATCAAAGGGTTTGGTTAACATTATGACTATGGAGCTTTTATTTATTATGCTGAATATAAGACAGCCTATTTAATGACTTTCACTGCAAATTACATCAGAAATAGATTTGATTCAGTAGCTATGGCTAATTATCCTAAAACTGGATGGCATAAAACCACCATATATTATGCTCAGGGATTCTATGGGCCAGGAATTCTGAAAAGATAGAGCAGGCTCAGCTTGTTTTAGCTTCCCAATGGCTAGGATTTCTGCTGGAAAACTTGAAGTCCTGGGAATGGAACCATTTGAAAGCTCACTCACTTACTTGCCTGTCTCTTGAAGCTGAGAAATCAGTTTGGTCTGTCGCTGTACCTTAATGTGACTAGGACGTCTTCACTACTTGGTGACTTTATTTCATTGTTGAACTTCCTACAAGAGAGAGAGACAGACAGACAGACATACACACATATATACAGAGAGAGAGACAGAGACAGAGACAGAGATGAAGGGAGAGAGAGGTAGAGAGAGATAAAGCTGTATTGTTTTTATTGCTGTGTCCACTTTTGGAAAGTAAAATCCACCTCAATATAAAAATATCAAAAGTTGTAATATGAAGAATGTTGGTCTAGAGTTTTTATGTTTCAATTTTATAGTTTTTTTTGTTTCATATTTTAAATATCAATCTTATTTATTTTATAATAAAATGTGTAAAGAAAGTAATAAAGTTGTATAAAGTAGGACAATCATCAATATGACATGTTTCTTACCCAGATTATAAGAAATATATTTTTGTTATCCCTTTAATTATAATTAGAGTTTATTAGATTACAGGACATGGAAGCTCAACATTTTACCCTTGAATGCTTTTTATTCAACAAGACATAAGTGTTAAGAATTGTAGGCCAGATACAAGTGTATCAAATTAACTTTAAAGTCAAGTAGGTATGCAACTACATTGTGGAATAGTATGGTGATTGATACCTTGATACTTGAGTAATGCCAATGGATTTATAAAATATTACAAATGTTTTCACAATATTTTGATTGATAAAGGATCTGTATTAGTTTCCTAGGGCTGCCATAACAAATTGACACAAACTGTGTAGCTGTAAGCAACCATACATTATCTTTTACAGTTCTGGAGGCCAGAAGTCTCCAAATTCAAGATTTTGACAGGTTTAGTGTCTTCTGGAATTTCCCGTGGCTGCCAGAAATCCTTGGCTTGTAGACACATGAACCAAGTCTCTGCCACCATCTTCATATTTCTTTCTCCTCTGTGTGTCTTCCCTTTCTCTCCCCTTATAAGAACACTTGCCACTGGATTTAGGGCCATCTGGATAATCTCATTTTGAGATACTCAACTTAAGTCCACCTGCAAAGACCTTTTTTCCAAATGCGGCAACATTCACAAGTTCGGGATGAACATATCTTTTAAGGGGCCACTGTTCAACCCATTACAGTATCATTAGAAATATTTTATTAAAAATATAGAAAATATGTTATTAAACAAATTTTAAAAATTTTGTTTAAAAGTCCAGAAAGTTAATTTTGTTACTTTAATTTCAGTTGACATTTGTCCTTTGTTTTCTAATTATATCAGCATTATGCTGTTAGTCAGCATTTAATTAAAGTACTTTATAAACTTAGGGCCTCTTTTATGCTGAATTGAATTAAAGTTAACATGGATTTATTGTTGTCAAACATTGACATTATATAAACATTACCCTTCGCTTGTTCAATTAGTTGATTTAAAATTTAATACATATATTGACCAGCTGTGTATGATTTTTACCTGCTCCCAAAGCTTCATCCTCCCCAGGCAAACAAAAATTAAAGGATAAAAGAAAAAGAAAAGTTATCGGTTTTACTTTTTATTTTCAATCTCTTGAAAACCTGAACCACCATCTTTCAGCTTATTCCAAAGCATAGGTATTAAATAATGGTTGAATTAAATATATTATGAAGCCAGTGATCTAATATATTCAATTAATACCTATTATCCTTATTTTTTTATTTGTTTGTGTTTGCTACTGACTCCCAACTTTTACCAAATATTGTCTTGTATAGATGCCCAATTATCATACTAGAATCCCTTCTTTTTCTTGTACAATTTGGGAATTAAAATTGCCTATTATATTCATGCCCTAATTTTCACAATCTTTTTCTCAAATTTCCTGCTTCTACAAAATTGAAATTCAAGGGCTTAATTCCATTATATTTGAAAATGAAAGAAAATTAATATACAATCAACATATTATACAAACCTAATTTTTTTATTTCTAAGAAAACAAAGTCTGATATATCTTTTATATTGACTGTGGACTTTGGAAACTCTTTTTATATTCTTTAAATTCCTAGACAATACAATAAAGTGTGATGTATTTGTAGTTATTTTTGCTTGATAGCATATTTAAATTATTCTTCAATATATGTGGACAATATCTCAGTGGTAATGCATGATGAATAAATATATAAGAAAATACAATTCAACATTGTTTCAGAAAAATAATTTAAATCTCACATACTACCTATGATAACTATGTTTAGAAAAACAACTTTCAAGGTATTGAACTGATGAGGCTATATAAGTCTAATTCCATAGGTATGAGCATTTATAGCTAGAAGAGAACTTAGAAATAAGTTTTCAAATTATAAACCTGAGGCAGATAGATATTAAATAACTTTATCAAGACAGAAAGAGAATATTTTGATTTTCAGCTCTATTTTCTTTTTTCATTACATTTGATGCAAAATGTCCTCAAATTTCTCCCAAATCTAATAGGCATTCACTCTCTAGTCTTGAACAAATTTTCCAGCAATAATAATTTTCATTTAGGTTCTGATTAGTTTTTCCAATCAAAGTGTATTTGCCAAGGATTTTTTTCCCAGCTTGAATTTTCCCAGAATTTAGCAATGTCCAATTCATTAAATAACTTTACCTATGAATACATAGTCATAGTGTAAATCAGTTAAAAACATTGCCACAAATTATATGGCAATGTTGTGAAAATTTTCACAATTTTTCTAAAAAGTGAAAAAAAAAGTGTAAATGAGCTTTTAAGAGTTACATAAAAATATTAAATATTTTAACACAGGCAATACAAACTAGAGGAAATAAGTATGTTTAAAATGGTCTTTCTAAGTATTGGTGCCTGTCCTGGTTTGCGTCTTTTGTGGACCCAAGAAAAGTATGTTCTTAAGCTAACCCATTCCTGTGCATGTTCATCTATTGAAACTGGGGCCTTTTGGTTAGATTCCTTTAAGGGATCTTTTGATTAGATCACTTCAGTTAAGGGTCTCTGAATATATTGCAGGACCCAGGGTGGGTCCTAATTATCTCACAGGAGTCCTATATAAACGGAGGATTAAAAGCAGAGATACATAGGAAAAAAGCCTCAAAAGACAGAAGGAGAGGTCCTGAAGGCCAGAGGCTGGAATCAGTGGAGCACAGAGGCACCGAACCAGGCTGCCAAGAGGCCTGCAGAGAAGCTAGAAGCTGAAAGAGACAGGCCAGAGGAGAGGGGAGAGATGAGCAGGTGACTGCCATCATTATCCCTTGCCATGTGCTTGATCACCAGCAGCTGAGCTCTGAAAGCATCTTTAAATGACACTGCCATTTGCCTGATCACCCACAGTTGCAACTTGTTGAGACAGCATCTCTTGATGATGCCTTGATTTGGACATTTTCACAGCCTTGGAACTATAAGCTTCTGCTCTAATAAATACCATTTCTGGTATTTTCCATTGACAACCTTTAGCAAAGTAAAACAGGAACCCATGATATAAAGATATAATAAACCATGTTGTATAAGCTAGCAGGGCTTTTAGACTTTGTATAATGGCTTGAAAATTAAAAAAAAAAAGAGTTTTGAAAGATGAGTCAAATTTTAATAAAAGTGTAGTAATAGATTGAATAAAGCTAACTAAGAAGAAGTTAGGGTAAAAAGATTTAGAATTGAGTAGATTAAGATCCATATCATCAGAAAAGTCTCAGAAGGCTGCAAGGAATATGAAGTGTGTGTGTGTGTGGGGGGTTAAAATCATGACTCATACAAAAGCAAAAGTAACACATTTCAAAATATTTTATTTAATTCATTAATTAGGGGATCATTAAGGTATTTAAAGCAGTTTAAATTAAAATTGGACTTACAGATTTTTATTATCAACCAGGTAAAATTTATTTCCATTGATAGGGGAACTGAAAACATTGGCATTGCTATGGGCAGTACATATCTGCATCACCTTTAGCCCTCCACATGTTAACAGCTACCTCTATAGAGCTAGAAAACAAACTTTTTCACAATTTTTTTTGACACCTGAAATTTCTACCACAGCAACACCCAAGCTTGCTGTGGAAAAGTGAGTACATGTGGGAGTATGTCCAGGTATATAACATGAGTATTTTAGGAGAGGGAATGGATGTCTTTATTGGAAAGCTATATAATTTTCTTATACCAACTAAAATAAATCAAAATAAGTTGAACTAAGATTTACAAATTCATTCTTATGAAAAATTTTGTTTTCTGTAATAGTTATAAAAACTAGATTGCATTGACAGATATCCAATGTTAAAGGCACTGAAGCTGTTAATTTCCTTTGCAATAAATAGCCAAAAGAAAGAGTTCATGTCTGAAAATGCTTTGTATCCTTGGTAAGTGTGTTGGACCTTGGGTACATTAGATTTCTGGATCTTCCTTTTGACAAATCTTGTTATTAATAGTACAGCTTACATTCACCGATAGCTTTGTGTACATGAATTATCTTATTTAATTCTGCAAAAAGTATATGAGATAGATACAATCATTATTCCAGATAATTATTTCTTGCCGTTACACATATATTTGCATTTAGAAAATGAAAAACACAAACAACAACACAAAAATAAAACTAGGGAAAGTCAGGGTTCTCCAGAGAGATATTCATTGTAGGAACTGGCTCATGCAACCATGGGGACTGGGAAGTCCAAAATCCATAGGGCAGGCTACAAGCTTGAAATGCCAATGAAAGGGAAGTTGAATTCCTCAGGAGAAGGTCAGATTAAATAGAAATAGAAATTCTTCTTTCTGATTTCTAAAATCCTCAATTATTGTTCTAAGACCTCAAACTGATTGAATCAGGAGGCTCCCCTCTTTGTTGAGAGCAAGCTATTTGGTGATTGTAGATGAAATCAGCCATAGATGAAATTAACAGATTGTAGATGGAATCCATCTACAAAATGTCTTCACAGCCAATGTTTGATTGACCAAACAACTGAGCACCATAACCTAGCCAAGTTGACACATGAAAGTAATCATCATCTCTTCTAGAAAAGACTAGAAGGCTTACTTCACTGACTTGATTCATGGACCTAAGAAAAATTCACTCTGCCAAGAGAAAAATTGACTTTACTTAAATGTGATTTTCTTGATCTGCTCATGGGATTTACTATCCAAAAATACAAAAAAAAAAATTTTATCGTAATGAAACTGATCTTTCTCTGCTGGTGTTATGGGAATGTAGAAGAAAGATGAGAATTTACTTATTTTCTGAAACAGGATTGATCCCTAAAATTCCATTTGTGTATGATAATATTTAGTGTTTTGCTAACAGTTTTACACATTTTAACAAAATTCCTCTTCTTCAAACCAAAATTAAGATAGCAATTGATTAAGTAAATTAAAAAAATACATTATGGGTTATTCAGAATATTAATTAAATTGGCTATTTATAATGTTGGGAAAAATAATCTTTAACTATAATATTTAGAATATTATGTAAGTCTATGTCATGAATAGATATCATAAAATAAATTATTTTAAAATTTGGAAATGTTTATGCTTTTATTAGATTCATAGTTAAAGTGTGATAACTCCTGTTTTAATAAATAATTCATAAACTAATTAAGTGTGTAGTGTGAATGCATCTGGTTTATACTGAAACTTTTTTACTGGATATTAACTACAACAATCCTCTATAAATAAAATCCCATGAATAGAAATCTTTAACTTGATGTACTTTAATTATAATAATTTATAAAGGATCACAACTTTCCTTTACTTTGTAAATGAGAAACCAGTTTCAAAAGCTGATACTTAGCAAAGATATTTTAGTTTGAATATAGAGATGAATTAGATTAAAACAAAAATAACCACATCCAAAATTGGAAACAAATAAAAGCTTATGGAAAGCTTACTGTTTCTGTGTACTGCAGTAACGGGAATAATAAATATAATGTTTGAGTTACCAGATACTGTGTTCATAAAATAGCTTCTTAAATGTCTGTGTTTTTAATTATTAATACATTGTTTACCATAGTGAAATCACTCATGCAATTTTTCACCAAATCAAAGAGTATTTAAAACATCAATTTATAAAAATATAGATTAGAAAGTATTATTCTATTTCTTTCAAGATATAGGATCAATTATATTATTATTATATAGATATTCTCTTCAAATATTGCATAACTGTCCATCTCAGAGAATAAGACTCTAAAATTAAGGTCGGATTGTAATTTGCCTTTAATGGTCCACTTTATTTTCTATACCAATTGTCATTAAATAGTTTTTTTCTTTGTATAAGTTATAGCAAAAGAATACATCTGTTGATGGTAAAAGTAATAGCAGTCAACATGATTACTGTATCACACTGGGTTGAAGTATTGGTGGAAGAAAATGAAACCCAAAACCTCCCATGTCTAGTTTTATTAGTAGGTTGGCTTCACACCATGAGGATACTTGGCTGGACTCCAACATTGAGGTGTTTTGTTCCAGCTCTCTTGGGAGGAGTAAGGAATTAAAGGTAAAAGCAGAAAGATTTTTAAAAATTATTTCATCCTTTAAAAATTGTAGGTGTAGGGAAAGACATTCCTTCATTTCTCAATATTCTGTTCTCTTAGCAGTTGGCCTTAACTATTAGACTAAGGTCTGCAAGAGGAGTCTTCTTATTACTCAACCCTAGTCTCTTTGTATAGATAATCTTGCTCTCACACTCATGAGCATTCTCTATAAATTTATCAACCACCACTCTTTCATATATCCTCCAGGAATAACAGGTGAGCAGTATATGTCCTTGATCCATAAATGTGTCACAGAAGTCAATCTATTAAATCAACATAAAGTCCTTCTCTGTTGTCTTAGTTTTCAGGCTGTTATGATAAATATTATGCAGAGTTAACAATGGGAATATATTATGTCATTGTTTCAGAGGCTGGCAGGCTTTCTTCCTCCCAGAGTTGGTAGTATTCTGGTTGACCAGCAATCTTAGGTTACATGGCTTTCCTTTTGCATGGTGATGTCCTCTCCTTTTTCTTCTGGGTTCCCACTGACGTCCTGTTCCTGGCTCCTTTCCATGGCTTTCTACTTATAAGGTCTAAAGCAATAGCATAAGACCCATCCTGAATCATTTGGCCACATCTTCACTAGAAACAAGATCTTCTAAATATCCTAATTACAGTACGTTCACACTCACAGAAAAAGAATTCAGATTAAGAAAATGTTTTTTTTTTTTTTTCTTTCTGGGGTACATAATTAAATCCATTACAATCATGGCTCTCATAATTTTTGTTTAATATCTCTTGTTCCTTTTCTCACAATAAAAAAAAGTATATCAAAACATTCAAATTTGTCAAAATACATCAAAATATACAGTAAAATGTTGAAATTATCTCAATAAAAATAAAATTAAGAAAAATTTTCAAATTCTTTTTTATTTTCTAAGCAAGTATGATTCCAGAAAATACTGTTTCAGCAATAATAAATTTTATTTGTCTTGTTAGCTTTAAGGTCTGCAAAAATCCCATACATTGTTTCCTCTACCTCTGCCTAAAATCATGGTGTATTCTCTTTCTAATACTGCGACACTGCTTATTTGTGGTAATAAGCTTTATATCCCTTCTCTATATCAAGCCACTTCTGTTTTGACAATTTAAAATAATGACCTGGCCATAAGATGGAGGACTTAGGAAGTTTTGGGTGTGGAAGTGTTTTTGAAGGATCCTAGCCACATGAATTCCTTCTCTTGGCTTGAAAACAATTCAGCACATCACAAAAGAGGAAATTATTGGAACATCTTGTCAATCACTGCCCAATTCTTTACCTGAACACAAACTATTATATCTTCCATAAATTTCAATATTTTCCAAAATCCATTTACAGTTAACCAAAAATTATGACTTCTATGTTGAAATTATATTAAATACAATAGTAGAACTTAAACCGAGTTAATACAGGAATGCCTCAGAGATATTGTGATTTCAGTTCTAGAACACCACAATGCTAGTGGTGATAAAATGATTGTGATAAAATGAGTCACGTGAATTTTTTGGTTTCCCGGTGCATATCAAAGTTACTAAATTATCTTTTGTTTGGCGGAGGGTCTTACCTCAATGTTTATGGCTACTGACTTATCAGGCTGGTGGCTACTGAATGCTGGAGTTACAGGGGGAATTTCTTAAAATATAACAGAAATGAAGTTTGCTGCATTGATTGACTCTTCCTTTCACAAAAGTCACAAAAGTTTTCTCTTTAGCATACAATGCTGTTTGATAGCATTTTGTCAACAGTAGAACTTCTTTCACATTTGGAGTCAGTTCTTTCAAACCCTGTGACTTTATCAACTAAGTTTATACAATATTCTAAGTTCTTTGCTGTCATTTCAACAATGTTCATAACCTCTTCACCAGGAGTATATTCACTTTATTTGCTCATCCATAAGAAAGAACTCCTTATCCATTCAAATTTAATCATGGCATTGCAGCAATTCAGCCCCCTTTTCTGGCTCCACTTCTAAGTCTAGTTTTCTTGTTATTTTCACTTCATCTGCATTTACTTCCACCAGTGAAGTCTTGAACTCCTCAAAGTCATCTATGAGGGTAGGAATCAACTTCTTCCAAGCTTCTGTTAATGTTGATATTTTGACTTCCTCTAATGAATCATGAATAGCATCTAGAAAGGTAAATCCTTTCCAGAAGGTTTTCTATTGACTTTGCCCAGATCCATCAAAAGATCACTACCTATGACAATTATAGCCTTACAAAGACTCTTCCTTTCACTTGAGCACTTAAAGGCCATTGTAGAGTTAATAACTGGACTAATTTTAATATCATTGTGTCTCAGGAAATAGAAAGGCCCGAGAAGAGGGAGTTTGACGGGGGACAGATGATCAGTGAAGCAGAAAAGGAAACACATTTATCGATGAAGTTTGTGGTACCCCATATCAATCACAGTAGTAACATTAAAGATCACTGATAACAGATCATCATAACAGATATAATAATAAATGCAATAATATTGAAAAAGTTTGAAATACTGAAATTACCAAAATGTGACACAGAGACATAAAATGAGCACACAATCTATTTGAAAAAATGGCACAGATAGACTTGTTCAACACAGGGTTGCCATAAACATTTAATTTGTAAAAAATGCAATCTCTGCAAAGTAAAATAATGTGAAGCACAATAGGATGATGTATGCCTGAATTGCTTAGTTACTTCAATATAAGACAAAAAAATTCATTTTTAAAGAAATTCTGGGAAGAAGATGTGGCTCAAGTGACTGGGCTCCCGTTTACCATATGGGAGGTCCTAGGTTCATTTCTCAGGACCTCCTGGTGAAAGTGAGCTGGCCTACGCAGCAAGCTGGCTCTTGTGTTGAGCTGGCCATGCGGTGTGCTGGCCCATGCCAAGAGGTGGCCCGTGTGGAGAGCTGGCACAACAAAAAGAGACAGAGGAGAGACAATGAGAGACACAACAAACCAGGGACCTGAAGTGGCTCAAAGGATGGGATGCCTCTCTCCCACATCGGAGGTCCCAGGATCAGTTGCTGGTGCCTCCTAAAGAGAAGACAAGAAGAGAAGACAAGCAAACACAGAGAGCACATGGTGAATGGACACAGAGAGCAAGACATCCTGTGTAAAAAAAAAAAAAAAACAAAGGGGGGGAATAAAAAAATAAATCTTTAAAAAAAGGAATTCCATTTTATTATTATTATTATTATTATTATTATTATTATGGATTATATTTGATTTTGCTATTTCATTTTTTATATAACTATATTGCTGTGTTTGTAACTAGTGAAAACAAAAGTAGTGAATTTTTATTATTTTATTGAATGATGTGAAGAACCAAAATTGATTTTTCAAGGACTTTTCACTTGCATTAAATTTCAGATTTATATAACTTAATCAATATTCTAATATTTTAAGCAATATGAGTGATATCCACGGTAAAAATTTCACCTAATAATTGTTTTTTAAATTATATTATATTCTTGAGGTATAAAGTATAAAAACATTAATGAAAATATTCAAATTTATGCACTAGAAAGGTTATAATTATACTATTTTTATATAAAACACTGAAATAGATGTCAATATATAAGGAATTATCTATAGAGAGAGCAAATATGGATGATTGTGGATCATGCACTTAAAATACTGGTTTATGTTTGAAGACCTGCCGTCTTTCTTGCCCAAAAGGTAAAAGATTGTGATGAACAATGGTGCTTAATCTTTTTCTAGTGTTAATGGAAATGTTTGAGAACTGAATAAAAGATATGTATCTTCATAGAGCTTATAGGTTAAGTCATTCATTAAAAAAATGTTTGACTTGTTTTGACATCCCAGCATGATTTTTGGCACTGAAACTAAAAGAACAAAACAAACACAAATTTAGATGAAGCTTATATCCTGGAAGGAAGACAGAAATACCCAGTAAACAGGCAAATATTAAATGATTTCAAATTATTACAATATAGTGTTGCCAAGAAAAAGGAAGGAAGGAAGAAAAGAAGGGAGGGAGGGAGGGAGGAAGGAAAGAAAGATGAAATAAAGGAAAAAGGAGGGGGATCACAGGTAGCTTAATCCATTAGGCACCTCCCTCCCACATGGGAGGTCCCGGGTTTGGTTCCCGCTGCCTCTTAAAAACAAGAAGACAAACACACAACAAGCACAGAGAGCAGACAGCAAGCACAAACAGCAAGGAGGGGAGAAATAAATAAATATTTTTTTAAAAAAAGAAAGGAAAGAGATTGAGAAACAAGAAGCCTGGAGAAAATTACAATGAGAATGTTCAATGTGGAGACGAATGCATGAGAAAGATATGTCAAGGAAAGCTTAGGGGAAGGAACAGACCACTGAATATAATAGATGCAGATGCAAATCCCTGGTTGGGAAAGTGCCTTATAGAAATTGTAGAAAGCCAGGTTAGCCAGAGTGTTGGACACTGATGAATTAAGTTTGAAAGGAAATGTTAAAGACATGAAGTGATAAATCATGCAGGGACCTGCAAAACATTTAAAGAATGCGGGATTTTATTTTTCGGCAGTTGCAAAACCTTGAATAATTTTTAAAATAAAAAGTGAAGTGATCTAATGCATATTTTAAAAACGTCATTTTTCTGGTTTGGAAAATAGATTGGAGGGAGGAAATTGAAATAGGAGACTACACACTGTATATCTAGTCTAGGAGAGTGGTGATGTTGTTTTGGAGGATATTGTGAAAGTGGATATGGAGTGAACAGAATTGATTTTTTTATTAGATGTGATTTCAGGTTACAAAAGATGACTCTGCGGCTAGAATGTTTACTGAGATGGAGAATATCTCATCTCAGAGAGGTGACAGATTTTGGTCAGAAAGAAGGAATAACAAATATTTCTTTTTTGATTATAGTCAACCAGATCCCAGAGCTCAGCAGGGAGGTCTGAATGTAAAATAAAAATTGAAGAGTTACTACCATGAGGATAAAGTGTGACCTCATGCAAGTTCATTTGATTATCAAGAAAAACAAAGCAGAGAAGAAGGAAAATGGGACCCAAGACAATTCCCTGAGGAACTCTATCTTTATATATCACATTAAGATACAGAAATCTGGGGTTAAGTAAAGTTGGAGATTGTGCTATAGAGAAGCCAAGAAAGTAGGGTGTTTAAACTTAAAGTGAGTTATTAATGGTATCAATGTCAAAAGATCAGATAATATGAAGACAGAAAAAATATTTAATTTGTGGAATTAAACAAAGGGAGAAAAAAATCTAGAAAAAGTTACTGCATAGATTGTTGGGAAGGGTAACCAAGTTAAAAAAATGTATCTTTGTAATATTCTAAAAGTAGTTCTGTACTGATAAAACCTCAAAAACAAGATGTTTGGGGAAAAAGGAATAAAGGAAAATTACTTGATTTATAGTATTTGCCAATTTCCATGGGGTAAATATGTCTACTATGCACAATGTTTAGCTACCAAAGTGATGTCACCTAGCTCACAAAATCCTGAAATCTTGAGAACCAGCTTTTATTAGCTTGTACAAGCTTTAGACCACTCTTTAGGGACAGGAAAATAATATTTATAAAACTTAGATATTTTGTAATATTATGGTAAAATTCCAAATGTTATTCAAAGATGTAGATTTCAGAACAATATAGGGAAATATGGGAAAAACCTAGAAAACTAAAATATGAACACAAAGCCAACAAAAATATACAGAAAGAGTGTGACCAAAAAAACTTTTGCTTTTGTTAATGGTGGGCTATTTCTGAACATCTTGCCTAAAACAACTTCAAAAAATATAATGGAAAATATTTTAAATTCCCTTAAAATAAGAAAGAAGTAAAAAGATAGTGTGTAATTTCAAAGTTTATTTGTGGGTGACAAACTAACAAGAAATCTAAAAATCTCCATATCTCACCATCAAAGTTATATGTAAACTGATGATATTAACCCACTATAAAATTTATATGGAAATAAAAATGTCAAGAAGAGTGAATGTAGGCCTGAAAAGGGAGTGAAATATGTGATGCTTTGCTCTACTAGGATATCTAAGTTTATTTTTATAATTTACATAAAATAATGTGCATTTTAAGTGTACAGTTTAATGAGCTTTGATAAGTGAAAAGTGGAATCTTGAATCAAAATCTCAATTAAACAATAGAACATTTACATCACCTCAGAAAGTTCTTAGTGTCCCTGGACAATCAGTTCTCTCTAAGCCTTCCCTAGGCTACAAGTAATGATTCCTGTTATATATATGTATTGTGAATATTATCTGCTAATTTATAACTTGTGATTTGATTGAAAAGGGTAATTTTTAAGTAATTTAAATTTTAGTAAATTTTAAATTATCTTTTTTCTTCTAAGGCTAGTAATTTTGGTGTCTTCTCAAGGAATCTGTGTCTTCCTTTTACATGTAAAAATATTCTCTTCTGCTTTAATCTAGAAATTTATAGATATAGATTTTACTTATGAGCTGATGATTTTTTTTTTCTGTTCCATTTAACTATATGTCCATGCTCATAAAAATACCTCTCTCTTATTCTCCCTCTCCTATAATTTTAGATTTACAGAAATGTAAAGAAGGTATACAGACCTTCCGCCAATGTGGGACATGACTACTAGGGATGAGCCTCCCTGGTACTGAGGCATTATAACCAAGTATTAAACTTAGTGATGCTTTTGGAAAAAGTGATGCGTTTTCCCCAAAAGGAGGAAATATTATATAAAAAGAATTTTATTACTAAGAGATTTCAAAGTGAGTTAAGAGTTCATTCAGATGTTTATGCTTATGCAGGTCTCAGGCAGATTTCACAAACTGCCACAGTTAACAGACACTCAAATAAAAGTAGTCCTGAGGGCTCCAGGCACGTCTGGACACCATAGGCAAGCCACACAGCCTCATGAAATCAACAATCCCTTGGCAGGTCCTGTTTGGAAATAATATGAAACTCAATTTCCACAGCATAACATAGTTACACTCATTTAGGATCTCCCTGATCACAATTCCTCTACTTCTTTTATATGAGCCTCTAATTTTCAATGTATCTGTTAAATATATTTCTCAGAGACTTAAACCTTCATAATGTTCATAAGCCAGTTGAACCCTGAAACACAGCATAGTTGCAGCCAACTCCTACTCTCCAGTTCTTCTGGCTTGCACTGGACAACTAACAAAAAGATGGTGATGGACAAGTACCACCCCCCAAACAAGGAGTATCTTCAACTGCAAGCAAAACACTCCTTTCCTCTGCCCCATAATATCTTAAGTCCTCTTTTAAAATGAAGCAGTCAGAGTGGACAAATCCTTCAAGATTGAGAGATGATCAAAAATAAAGGGTGAGGATGTGTGTGTAACAATAAGTCAAAGCAGATTTATTGTTACTGTAGTTATTATCTTGTGTTTACATAGTAACTTGTAACATTAATATATGAAAAAAAAGGAATGTAGAGCTTCTGTGTACCCTTCAAATAATTTCCATAATAACCATATCTTATAAAAACCATGACACATTGGGCAAAGATAAGATATTAACACAGACATATTACTATCAGTAAAACTACAGACTTTATTCATACTTCACCTGTTTCTCCACTATTGTCCTTTTTGATAGCCTGGGATCAAATCAATCTAAATTAGCACCTTCCATTTAGTGTTTCTAACTTCTAAAGTGGGAAATATTTAAAAAATGATTTTAAACCTTTTTTGTTTTCTAATATAAATTATTAGCACTCTAATTTTTCCTGTAGGTACTCTTTTATTTGTCTCTCACCGATTTTGATAAGTTTTGTGTTCATTATCATTTTGTTGGAATATTTTAAATTTCCTTGTTATTCTTTTAACTGGAATTAGTTAGAAATGTGTTCTTTAATTTCAAAATATATTGGTGTGGTTCTAAATAGCTTATTAATATTTATTGGTTTTTTTAATTCTGTTGTGCTAAAAAAAAAAACATACTCTGTATAAGTTAAATCTTTGTGATCTGTGGCCTTTCAACTGGTCTTTGCAAATGTCCCATAGATGCATGGATACAATATGATTTCAGTAGTAATTGAGTGGGATTTTGTAAATATCAGTTAGGTCAAGTTAGTTGATACATCTCTATGGATATATTTTGTTTAATTGGTTCTATCAATTACTAAGAGTTGGATGCAAACCTCTTCAATGATGTTTGTAGATTTATTAATTTATCTTTTTATTTCATCAGATTTTGCTGCATGAGTTTTGAAACATTATTTTTAGTTATATGTATATTTCAGACTCTGAGTTTCAGATGAACTGTTTTTCTTATCATTGTGGAAGGTTCATCTTTCTGTCTACCAATGCTCTTTGTGTTAAAATTTCTGATCAACAAGGTGTTTCTGTTTATTTTGCATGGCATATAATTTTCCATATTTTAATTTCACCACCTTGGTGTTTATATTTAAAATATGCCTTTTGGACATAGCATGTAGATGAGTCCTCTCTTTTTACCCACACTGGTTTTATGATTTCCTTGTGCAATTTAGATATTAATATCACATCTATTGTAGTGATTTAAATGATATTACCTCAGATTATCTGCAGTAATTTAATTTTGTTTAAATGTACTTTATATCACAGGAATAATTACATACTTTATAATAAAATAAATTGGTTTATCCAGTGATCAAATTTATGCATTTTAGATCTCATTCTAGAAATCCTTTGTGAAACTAATCACCAAGATATTATAACACATTTTTTATTTGATTTATACGGTTAATTTTCTTATTTAGGACTAAACTTATTGGAATATTGTCTTTTATTAGGTGTGAGATTTTATTCAACTTTATTTTTTCTCCATTTCTTGGTCAATGTTTACCAATATCATCTGCTAAGAAAGCAACTCCAGCTCCTTCACCCATTGTTAGTACCACATGAAACATTCATCATGTACTTATATACTGATATTTTTGCTGTTCTTTTCCAAACTCTTCACATTTGTGTCTTGGTTTGGTTCAAAAAAAATAACATAACATTTGTATTAATATGGTATGGTAGTGGGTTTAATTATGTGTTTTTGGAAATAAATGACTTAGTAAGGAATGGGCTTCGATTTTTTCTTAAATTTTAACATTAACTTGTGAAACAAAACAATTACCACATTGGAATTTTAATTGTTGATAATTGTAAAATACACAAGGTAATGTCATAAAATTCATAATATCTTAATTATTCAGGTAACTTTTATGTATGTTACTCAGAGAAATTGTGCAAATATTATCTCTCTATGCAAAGATAGCTATATTTTAAATAAAATTTGGTGAATTGATTTAATTTCCCCTTTATTCAGAAGACTTAACAAAGTAGATGAGAAATAAAATGCCACTATGAATAGACAAATAAAAATTTAGAAGCCAAACCAAACAATTGTTTCTTACTTCAACTCCACCAGCTGTCTGGAATGTGATAGCTTCAGCCACCTGCCTCATTATAATCACTATTATTCAAAATGTGTAACAATATGTTGATCCAAAAGGGTTTTTATAAGGCTATTTACTTAGATTATTTTTGGAGTACCTTACAACATTTTCTCTTTAGTTGCCCAGGTTGGCAATATACAGCAATTAAAGTACAAAATAATAGATGCAAATATATGATTAAATCATCATTGATATTTGAAAACATCGTACTATATTTTATTCTCTGACAAGGAGTATTCATTAGGCAAGTGAAAGGTTTGTTAAATATTTATTTGAAACAAGTTATAGAAAGCACAACATTTAAAATCAGATGACCCAATAGATAATATCAATATTTATCTTTATTATTCTTTTGTACAAAAATCCTATGTCTCTGAATTCAAATTAATTAGAGCTAATACAATTCAGAAAATATAGTTTATTTGCTAATGTACTAATTCCAAATAATAAAAAACGAGACTTGTTAAAGCCTGAATAAAAATATATTTTGAAATATTTTGGTTTGAAGTAGTGGTGTTATAAGTTTATATATTGTTTACACCTTAAAAGCCTATGAAAATAGATTGTGTGAAAAAAATCCTAAAAGTGTAGCAAAATATAGAATAATCTCAATTCTATTAGAAGGAATATCCTAATGTTAGTGATTATTTTATTTTCAAATGAGTGACTAAATGAATTGGATTTAAAAAGGTCATGTTCAATATGCTATGCAAGAGAATGCATTTAAGATATATATATTTATATAATTTATATATGTATATATACATATAATATAACATATAACCAAAACAGTTTCATCAATATTTCAAGGTGCATTAAAATCTTTGCATGATTATTAAAATCAAATTTAAAATCTAGATTATTTATCTAACATTATTTATCACCGAGTGTTAATATGCATTCATGTAATCGGGCTTGGTTTATAAATTAAATTAGTATAATTTACTGGAGCCACTACAAAAAATAGTTTTGAGGACTGTTCTCACTATCAATGCATTTTTTTTAATGTTTCTTGTAGATGCTGGAATAAGACTGTGTGTGTTTATATATCTACCTCACAATTTCCCAGATGTGTATAACTCTGGGCAAATATATGAAAATTGCTAAAGCTTCATCTTCCTCATCTTTAAAATAGGGTCAACAAAATAAATTTTATTTTGAGAATTAAAATGTGCTCACTGATGGCAAATACTTAAGAAAGTGCTTCAAATAGTATGTACTGATTTTTTTAAAAAGTGCCCTACTACATTTAACTCAAACATCTTTATATTTTATAAACACTTTTGTTCTATTCCCTCCTGCATATTATTATTACAATTCATTTTCTGTCCTTTAGGTTTTAGTTTTCATGAAATGCTAATGAAATTAGCATATGTTTAATGTAGTAGTAGAACTGGGATTTGAAGATTGGTTCACTGTTGATTGATCAGCTGAACTTTAGGACTTCATTCTGTATAGTGGTTTTGTACATCTGTGATGATATATTCTGACAGCAATGACTCTGTCAGTGGATGGGATTGTTTAATTAAGAAGTTTTACTCACCTCATGCATTTAATTGCATCCATGTTCTCTTATACAAGAAATCTGACCTTGGACTATCTTCCCAGTTGTGAGAGAAATTCTAAGAGACTGGAGTATAAATAAAGGGAAAAAATAAAGTTAATGAGCAAGAAAAATGCAGAATACCAAGGAAATAAATAAAGGAATGCAGAAAAATTTGAACTGTTCTTCATTTGCTCATGAGATTAAATTAAGTTAAAACCATAAAACAAACAGATATACAGTAATAAATATGCTAGAGTGGCCTAACTTCAATTCATCTCAACTTGGGAATATAGTCTTTGAGTGTTATAGAGAGTTGTAAAAAATGTAAAACAATGTGCCAATAGGGCAGAGGTTTTATTTAATTTAAAAAGATTAATTAGGGAATTCATTGTGCAATTAGAAATGACCTGAACTAAAAGCGGAATTCTCTGTAGTAGTCACAGTTCTGGTATTTATTTCCCATTTGAAATAATTTAGAGTAATATTGCTATAAGAAAAGGCCTCATCTCTCTCTTTTTCTCTCTCTTTCTGTCTATCCATCTATCTATATACCTTCATAAATAGGCGTGTATATAAATATGGGGCATGGAAGCTGATCTTTGATTCAAAAAGTGGAGATAAAGGAGGTCTACAGTGCATTTTTTTCCTCCCGTGCAGCCTATGAACATTTACTTTAACTGGGTAACTGATCTACCCATCTTTTTTTGAAATAATAAATTTAAAGGTAATGAAGCAGTTTAGAAATAGGTCTACAATTTGGAACTTAAGAGAATCATCTTTACCAAGAAATAATTTAAAATAAAACACAAAAATTCAGAAGTTATATTTTCATCTATGTTTAAGGTCCAGCAGCAGACAAAATTGATGATCAGTGCCACATGGATAAGGCAAGTGCAGGAACCAAATTAGAGACCTTATTAATGCCATACAATATAGACTGAAATGAAATATGTCCAGATCTAGCTGATTTATTCACTTATACTCAGAATCCTGATGACATGAAATTGCTAAAACTTCATCATGGGAAAACAATAAAAAAATAAAAATGTAAGATTTGCTTTTCGGGGAGACTGGGCAAGTTATTTTTTAATGAATTTTCTCAAGATTGGGATTAATGGACATAATGTCCTTTAAAATGCAGACCAACTTTTCAAGTTAGATATATCAAGCAAAAAAACCTTGAACTTTGTTCACATCCAGTCTACAATCTGCAAGATGCACATTTCTTATCTCATCATGACCAAGCCTTAAATGTAAATAGGATGACATTTAAAACTTATGTGTTCCAAAATGATCCGTTAAAATGCCGAAATGTCTTTCTTAGTAGCCATACAACTTTAAATGTGTGGATATTATTAGAAAAGGTGTGGGGATCAAGGATACATAGTAGCCCTCTCAGGATATGGTGAAAAGAAGAAACTCTCCTTTCCCTCCATTATGGGCATATATTTCTTGTTTTGTCAAGATGTGAAAAGACTCAAATTAGCAAGTGATTTCATAGGTCCATAAAGAAGAATGCCCAATGGCATTCTAATTTTCATATTATGTAACAAATATAAAAACCAAAAATATGATCATTAATTCAAAATTGTTTTTAAAATGTGATAATTCTAATTCAAAAATGAAAAGATACAAGCCGTATGGCCCCTGAGAATTCCTTCCTTTTTTAAGTTGGCACAGGTGTCTGATGTTTGGGTCATGCCAGTCTACAGAATAGAATTTGGGTGAAAAGTACTCTAATTGTGGTAGTGCCTGTTCTTATTACTTACTCAAAGCCCCTACTATCCTAGTGTTGAAGACAATGGAATGTTTTCTAATTCTATAACCAGGCTGACTTTGTTTAAATTTCTTCCAGAAAGAAAATAGAGGTGAATTTATAAAATCAATGGGTGAAATTATGGCAATTGATATTTTACCAGTACTGAGACTGTCATTAAGTTGCATTTTATGTCAAACAGGAAAAGGGAAAGAAATCTGAGATGCAATCGTTGTCAGGCAGTCAACCTAAAAAAGCACTGATTCAAGATTCCGGTATTGATATGAGAATGCAGAGAAGAAAGATAGTTTTTCAGTATTTTTGTTATTTAGAGTTTCTTGATTGAGTTCCAAGTTGAAATCAGTGATATGCATAAGTCCATTTATATGTTCAATCTCACATAATTATTACCTTCTCATCAATTATCTCTCTGGGCCCTATATGCATGCTAATCTTTTGGCTGCACGCAATGTCTTATAAATATGATTTGTCTGTGATAACTTTTATGTTAAGCTTCTTAAGCCATAACTTTGTTTTAAGTTTTAATATCTGGGAAAGACATTTTATTATTGTGGAAGGAGACAGTCTGAAATTGCCAGCCAACTTTCCCTAGGCTCAAGGTTACCTGTGTTAACCTGGCTCCCAGAGCGGGATGATAATTGTGGGTTAACTCTCTTCTAAAGTGTGCCTGGAGATACAGCTCACCTCCTAGCAGATAGTGGCCTGCCTGTACATTCCTTCCCCTTTTGCCCTGAACATATGTAAACAATCATTGGCGACTGCTTGGCTACATATATATATATATATATATTATGACCCCCACTGCTGTATCTATTCCTGGCAGGGAAGGAGTGGGGACCCTCAACTACAGACAGCATATAAGCCATCTCCCTGCCTCTACTTCAGAGCAGGACCTACAGGACGTGGAGGACTGACATCCACTAGTGAAGCTGATCTTGTTTCGTCTCTCTTCTATATGAGTAAACGTTATTCCATCCAGAGCCTGTGGGAGTCACAGCTTTCTTGGTGACCCTGACACCTATACTGGAGTGGACTGATATCCTTTTGGTATCCTCTATGCAGTTGGATTTCTCCCCAGCAGGTGGTAATGTGACTTTTCCACTGACAACTATAAGTTGCTATTTAGAAATAAATAATCATACTTATTTCTAGGAATATGTTGTCCTGATTTTGCGTATTTGGGGAAATCATAATATTTATGTACAACTTTTGCAGGTACAAATATTAACCATGTGGTAGTTGTATATAGTGTCTAAGATGAAACTTGTACAAGAGGTGCTAACAGGATTCTAACTATTTTTCCTTTTCATATTGAAATACTTTATATTTGGCCTTATAAAGTTGTTAAAAAATCAGATGAAGACCAGATTTTTCTATTAATTTTAGTGAATGGATAAGAGTTTAATAAAATAGCAAATATGAACTCAGGGTTGTGTCCACACATGTCAAATGATTATTGACTAAATTACTGGGTGACTGTTAAATTATATTTTATTTTACAAAGAGCTATTCATATGCCGGCCTACATATCTCTTAGAATCCAGAGAAGGAATGGGATATATATGAACAATATGGACACAAACATTAAGTCACAATCAAAGGCAAGATGTCTCAAATATCAATATTCTATATGCATATAAAGAAGGCAGGACCATTTCCAGATGGGACAATATAGTTTGAGCTTAGAGGGGCATTTGAGCTTTATTCTGAAAGATGATTAGGATTTTTGAGGAGGTAGATTAGAGAAAAATTCCCAGTTTGGACCTGGAATAAGCAATAGCATAATTTATAATTTGATTAGAAAGCGATTAGCACATGAATATTATACTTACACCATATCTTTGGTGTAATAAAGAGGCAAGAAAATCTTAACAATATGATGAAACTATTATTTTTAAAATTGCTTCCTTCATTTTTCTTTACCACACATATTAATATACATAAATTTCATTCAGTATCAATGGCTCATATGGCAATTATGATGTAAGGTTCTGATTCCCTAATTCCCTCAGTTAAAATTAAGCTGTTCCTTCTTTGAGCATTTCAGTTCTACTCTTTCAAGTCATCTGTTTTGCCATGTAATTTAAACATTATCTCTTTCTGTGTTATGACAATGTTGTGGTGGTGTTTTCACATACGTACTATGTTTCTTCTATTTGACTTCAAAATTGATGGAGTACTTTCAGCATGTTCAGTGCAATGTTTCATCTAGAATACAGCAAAATATGTGCATACTAGTGCCTATTAAATATATGCTTAAGTATAAATATAAAATTACTTAAATCCATTGACAATTTCATAAATGTATGTGTTGCTTCAAACAAAACAAAACAAAACAAAAACAACAACCCATTGTGATCAGTTCTTTTACCTACTAATGGAGAACTGATATACATGTGCAGTAATTACTAACAACAAACTTTCCATTTTCAGTGGAATGTTACTAGAAAAATAATATAAAGGATATATTGGAGGGAGATTAATTCAGGAATATTTACAGAAATTCAACTCTGATATCTTAATAATAGAATTCCATGCTAAGGTCAGTTGGAGCCTAAGATATAGATCCAGGTTGTCATTAATCAGAAACATAAATTGTCAACCAACTGCTTTCAATTTCACAAAAGCCTGATTTACACTCACCATTCAAAAATCTTTCCACTAAATTTCAATTAAGGGAAAAAGGAGTGTAAGTGAATATAACACGTTTTAATATAAACTAGTAAGGAATTTTCACTATAAAAAATGTTATCCTTCTTTCCACAATTATTTGTGAATCATAATGCTGCATTTTGATAATTTGAAGTAAAATGCCAGAAATACTGGTGATTTTAGCAAGAAGATCTCTATTCACTTTTGATAAATAATTCTCTGAAAGCCTATAAATTAAGCAGGCAAATAAACAATTATTAAACAGGTTTAATAATGTATTTGTTAAAATGTTCTATCTTCCAAATACCAAGTCTGAGAGATTTGTTCTTCTTTAAGACATAACCAAACAGGTACAAATTCCTTTAAAACTTGCAATCATTTTTCCCTCACTAAAATTAGTAGTTTAATTGATGATTGACTTTTTTCTGTTTACAATAAACTTGTTTGGTATTATGAAAATTGGATATTGGTAAAGAACAATTCATTATGCAGCTTGAATTATTTTTTATTTATTAAAATATTTTGATGAAAAATTAATTTATAATTTATACCTATCAAGTGAGAGAAGGCAAAATAAAAATAATCACTATTTTGTCCTTTAACAATGTCATAATTGAGTTTCAACATGTTTACTACATTTGTGCTCAGAAATGGAACAAACCAAGTAAATTTATATTAAATATGCAAAATTACATGTATGATTTAAATACATCTCTGTATTTATAAGGAAAGTATTTATTAACATGTACAGCGTATGCAAATCCCTGCAATATATCTTCTAGAGTAGTGCAGTCCAAAAGAACCTTATGCAATAATGGAAATGTTCTATCTATCTGTACAGTCCAAAGTGGTAGCTACTAGCCACATATGGCTATCATAAACTTGAAATGTGTCTTGTGAAGAGGGAAAATTATCTATTTAATTTAATTTAAAATTGAAGATCCATATATAGAGAGTGTTTACCACATTGGACAGCATAGTTCTGGATGAATATCAGGTAAATCTATCCAGACCTACTGATGTCAAACAAGGGTTAATAACAATGTTTTGATGTTCTTAATTATAAGTATTGCCCTCACCAGCCTCTGTATCTACTTCTACCTCAGTCTTTATCGAAATTTTTTGTATAAGTCTTGTATTAAAAACTATATGTACAGTGAAAAAAAATGTGCGTGTGTGTTTGTGAGAGTGTGTGTGTACATGTTTAATGCTTAACAATTGAAGGTCTTTTTCCTGTTTCAACATCTTTAGTATCAGTTTTGTATCTACAATTTAATGAATATATTATTTAAATTGATTCAAATATAAATAAATTTACTTAAGTTTTAAATTATTAATATTCATTTTCATCTGAAAGACTATATCCTAAGAATTTAGTAAATACAAATAAGCAAAGCTATTTTAATCCCCATACGTTTTCTTTGCACTTTCAAGAAAAAATAATCCCATTAAAGAATTTTTGAGAGGCAGATAAATTCTTTCTAAACTTTGGGTATGTTACAGAACAATCTTCCCCCAAATTAACATCAGAAACTCTTCTGTGGATAATCAGTCAGTAAATAATTTGCAGCATATAATTTGGATAATTTCTTGTTTAAAAATTATTATAAGAAAAATGCCTATGCTTATACACCATTTCCATGAAAGAGATAGCGGTTTGCAATTAAATACAATGAAATGTTTTCCACTAGAAAAAGAATATTGTGTATTTACAAAAATCCCTTTAAAACTGAAGAATGTTTTATGGGTTAAAAGGTTATTAATGGGCAAATCAAATCTCAAATATTGATTTTTCACGACTGTATATTTTTCTGTGGTAGCCATTAACCCATATTCAATGATGTCTTCCAAAGATCAAAGGACTAGAATAAAAGACATTATATATTCTATGCTTGAATGTTGTATAAAATGGTTTCAATAACTTAGAATCTAGCTACTTTCCAATAGCAATATAACTTAAAAAAACACAAAGACAATTGCTATTGTAGCCAATGTTTGGAGAGGGTCCCCATTAATTTTAATGAAAAGGAACATCACCTTTGACTATTGGTGTTAATATCACCTTGACTATAACTCAGTTGCTTGAATCTGGAGTATGAATATGTTGTATGTATTTTTCTAATAGTATCATACTACATGTTGTTATGGTATTATATGGCAAATGTAGAATATATATTTAAATAACCAAACATATTGTGTACATGTACAACATTTGCATATGTTATAATCCAAATTCTATTTCTTAAAATATAACAGTTGATACGTTACTTTTGAAAATTGATTAAATGGTATTTATCAAGGTCATGATAGCATAATAACTGTGAATCTTAGTAAATGACATTTTAACAGTTTCTTTAATATGGCCCAAATATTTCAGTGAAGACAAACTGTGAATATACACAGTTTAAGAAAATGAAGACTTTGAATCTTTCTTTGGAATCTTCAAAAATTTTTATGCTTCTAAATTGAATACACATTCATACACAAATAAATATTACTAAAAGTTATGTTTGCTTCTCAATATTACTTGGACACTGCCTGGTATCCATAAGAACAAATTCCCAGTTTTCCATTTATGAAAAGAGAAGTGTTTACTAACAAATATCTGTTCAGTAATACTAGTTTCCATTGTAATCACAGAATTATTTTCTGCCATTTTACTAATATTTACTTATATTGCCCCAAATTTACCTCCTTTCTTAAGACTTTATTGGATATTTGGAATATAACCATAAGTTATTTGAGATAAATTATATAAGAAATAGAGTCTCTGCTTTATTTATTTATCTCTTAAATAATGTATCCATTACTCATTTCATTTAATGGAGTACCCAATAGTTGCATATGCTTGACTATTTATAATTTATTTTAGATGAAGAATTTAAAATATGTACATAAATTTTATAGGTTAGGCTACATTTTTATTTAGTTGATACCTCAGTATCCAAGTGCCCAGATATCTTCAAACTTTTTGTTAGTAGATTTCCATTTTCCAAATCTAGACAGTCTAGATTATCAGTTAGTTTTAGGGGAAAATGTTATACCCTTTACTAAATATATACATGAATGTAATTGGAGCTTTTGAAAACCTCAGGAAGAATAGACATTTTGGTGAAATTACTATCAGAGTTTGGAAAAGACTTTTGTTCATTTGTAAACTAGTATTCTATTATGTGTGTTTTTATTTACCATATGTAGAAAGACACACACATACATACAAAATTGATCTATTTCTTTATTGTATCTGATTATTATAGATACAGAATTTATCACAGTTAATAATAATCAGAATCTACGTCAGTTTTTCAGTTTAGTCTTAAATGCACAGTTGGATTAAAAACAGATTAATCTAAGACCACTTGTGCCAATATTCCAATTATGTAAATAAATTTAATATATAATTTATTTAATGCATTAAATAAATTTATTAATTTATTAAATCAAATTTAATAATGTATAGTAAATAAATGTTATGCATGCATTTAATATACATATATATAATCTTGAAATAATCTATCATAAACCCTATACATTGAACCTTGGCATTCAATTATAACTAATTCAATGGAAATTATAGATTAGTTTTCATTCCTAGAAAATTATTTTCCAACTTGCTTGCCACATATTAAATGGCATTAGTAATGGCATATTGCTCCCACAGATTTAATTTTTCCTGCAATTAATAAACTCATAGCAATTGACATGACTATAGCACTCAAGAGAATTATCCTTCTTGATTTGATCCAGAATTTAGGTGATTTTCTTTGGATAAAAAATGATTTTTTTTATCTTTGGTGGATAGATGGGAAATAAACTTTGAGTGAGCGGCAATGAAAAATCTATAAAGTGTCAAATCTTTGCAGTAGCCAATTTAGATTAAGTATAAAGATATAAACAACATTTTTGGGTTCCTTATGCATATCCTTCCTCTAAGTAAGTATAATGGGTAGGCTTACATCATAGCTTTTAGTAGTCTGGTATATATAAATATAGTGATTTTATTGATTATATATCATCAGATGCTCAATCTTTCATGTGTGATATTTGTCTTTGGTTTTTTGCTTGTTTGAGAGAACCAATTATAGTTAAGTTTTTGAGCACCTAATAGGGAAAATTTGGGGAAGAGTATCAAATAAAACAGAACTTTCTCCTTTTCAACAGTGAAAAAAAATTTTCAGACAGATCATAATAATCTGACTGACTATTGTAGAAGTGTTACATGCTGGTAAAAAGACAATCATCAATTTAAAAAAATCACACATGAATGGTCATTGCATAGTGAACAAACAACTTAGACAAAGTGGAAAAAATGAAGAAAATGCAAAAAGCTTTATTTATTATGAGTGATACTAGTAGCAGGATGTTTTGGAATATGATTATAAAAATGCCTGACATTATGAATGAAAGTAGGAAATCAAGGTTTTGTAAATAAAACACTTTAAAGCAAATGACAAATGGAAGTAGCATATTTTGGACTGATCCTTAGTTGAGCATTTAGTGATTATTCTACTCTATAATGAGATGCATAGTGGAGGATGTATATAAACAGTGCATTGGGGCAGATGTCTCTAAATATAATTATCAGCAGATCAATTAATTTGTATGTGTGTGTGGTAGGTTGCATTATGTATACCAACAAACTTGATCTTTTTTTCCCCTTTTTTTTTTCATTTAAAACATCTTACTGAAGTATATCATTCATACATTAATATACATAAATAATACAAGCCCTTGATCTTAATCCCCATCACTGTGGGTGTGACCCATTATAAACGGGACCCTCTGAAGATGTTATTTTTAGTTAAGGTGTGGCTCAACTGAATGAAGTAGGTCTCAATCCATATTCTTAAAGGCCTTATACAGACAACCCTGAAATAACAGAAGTGAGAAAGGAGGGGCTATTGCCATGTAATAGAAGACAAGCATACAAGCCAAGGAACACTGAGGATTACCAGAAGCCAGCACCAGAATTCTATTGACTCTGGTCAGCCAAAGGGGTGTTGATGCAAAATGCCAGAACTCTGTTGGCTTCTATAAAGGGTATTTATTTGGGGTGGACGCTTACAGTTACCAGGCCCTAAAGCATAAGTTACTTCCCTCACCAAATCTTTTGCCACATGTTGGAGCAAGAGGGCTGCTGACATCTGCCCAGAGTTCAGGCTTCTTGGGTTCCTCTCTTCCCAGGGCTTGTTTCTCTGTGGGCTTAGCTGCCTTGCTCTCTCCAAAAGGCCAGTTGTAGACTATCAGGTGATCAGCTCTGTTTCTTTTCCCAGGGCTCGATTCTCTCTGGGCTCAGCTGCTCTACTCCTCTGTGTGCTTGATGAGGAAAAATTGTCTCTAAGCCCTACTCCTCCCCTTGCCTTCCCCCTTTTCTCAGAAACTTTTCTGCCTCATCTCCTCCTCCCTCTCCACAGAAAATGCCTGCTTTGAGGAGATAAGCTAAACTCACGCTTCTGCGTTTGTAAACCCCCCCCCTGCCCGCTTGCTTAGAAGAATTTGCCTGCTTGCCCAGCATCTCACTAGCCAATGAACGAGAGCATGCAAGTGCCCACATAAACCCATGAAAGCAAAAGCTCAGGGATCAGACTTGGAGACTTGACTCTCCTCTGGGCACATGCGTAATAAAACTTTGTTTGTCCGCCTATCCGAGTGCCACTTGGGTTTTTCATCGTCTGAGTTTCGTCTGCAGGAATGTTTTGTTCCCTGACCAGGAAACCCAACCATGCAGGCCCGTTGTGCCTCTGTCTTGGGACTGGCGGCACAAATGGCAGTGTTCTCCAAGCAAACGTGGTATGTACCACTCATCCTCTTAACGGGACCTCCTTCTGAGGGGTCCCTGTGGGTCAAGTCCCCACACTCCGGCCTGACTGAACTGGCAGGCAGACTGAACGATACCTGAAAACTTCAGAAAGGTATCTGAATCCCTGGGTGCTAAATCCCAAGTCAGGCCCATCTCTGGACAGAAGGGGAGAATGATCACCTCCTGAAATCTCGAGTATTGAGATTCCAGAATAGGGCAACCCTGTGGGAGGGACTGCAAACTTCTGAGTGATTGTATGTGTGAATGAGGATGACAGAGGCTTTCCTCTGTTGTTCTAGTGTGTGGCTCCACAGCTCGCGCTATGGAGTCTGAGTGGGCCTAACCTGTTTTCATATAGCATAATTGCTAACCCATACTATACACAAGCACCTTAACTAAGATAAGCCAAAGTTCTCATAAGAGATGTGGACAGGCAGGCATCTGAGTGGCCTTGAAAGAGGCAACCCCTTCCTTTGTCTGCCTTGTGCCACCGACTCAGGGTAAGGGCTCATCACAGTTAAAACCTACTGTCTTAGACTGCATGCTCAAAAATTTTAAGAAGGGCTTTTCTGGAGATTATGGCATCTGAATGATGAATTAGAGTGGTCCAATTTTAACACTGACTTGCCCTCGGAAGGGATCCTGGATGTAGCCAGGGTCTGCACAGTGTGGCTTGATGTCACAGGAACTCCCAGTCATCCCAATCAGTTTCCCTACATCGACTCTTGATTAGAAAGAGCACGGACTCTGCTCCCTTGGGTTAGATTTTGTGTTGGAAAAAAAGGACAGAGCAGGGTCTTAGTTGCACAAGGAAAAGGGCCCTGGAACCCAGTCATTCATCAAGGATCCTCAGAAGAAGACCCACCACCCCTGCCATACACTCTGGCTGCTCTAGCTTCCCCTCCTAGCCTGGGAGTGCAGGTGGATCTCCCAGAAGCACCCCCACCTTTGGTCCCTCCTGGACCATCGGCCCCCTCTGGAGAAAGCCCCAGAACACCAGTAGCAAGAAGGCTCCGGTCGGCACAACCCGTGTTACAGATGCCTGTATGTGAGACGTAAGGTCCAGCCCACATGGACGAGTATGGGACCATCCGGCCCAGGAGGTCAGTTTTGTATTACCAGCCCTTCACAACTACTAACTTCTTAAACTGGAAGCACCATACAACTTCCTACTCAGAAACACACCACGCCCTTATTGACTTCATGGATTCCATCTTCCAAATCCATCATCCCACTTGGAATGACTGCCATCAACTCCTCCTGACCTTGTTTAATATGGAGGAGAGATGAAGAATCTTAATGAAAACCCAAAATTGGCTGCAGGAGCAGGTCCCTGCTGGTGTCTTGGACCAGAAAGATTGGGCACGGGAGGTGGCGCCAGAAGTCCAATTGAACTGGGACTTCACAACAATCAGGGGAGGGCTGTCCTTCAACGATATCAGGAAGTGCTCCTCCGAGGGGTCCGAGAAGGAGCAAAATGACCCACAAACATGTCAAAGATGACTTCAGTCACTCAAAAGCCCAAAGAATCTCAGGGAGATTTCTATGCATGACTTTGAGACACCTTCAGTATCTACACCCTTTTGACCCAGAGGCTCCGGATAACCAGAGGATAGTGAATGCTGCCTTTGGCATATAGGCAGCATCGGACATTAAGAGAAAGCTTCAAAAATTAGAAGGGTTCGTGGGAACGAATATCTTTCAACTACTTGAAGTCGCTAATACAGTGTTCGTCAATCAGAACGAAACCGCCAAATGAAAGACTAGGAAGCAAATGAAACATAAAGCCTCTGTGTTGCCAGTAGCCATGGGAAAGCCCGAGCTAACCAGATGAGAAGGACGTCTTCAAAAAAGGGGGACAAGTGCCAAGAGGACGCCCCTGGCTTGAGACCAATGTGCTTACTGCAAAGAAAGTGGACACTGGAAAAATGAGTGCCCCCGAAAGAATCAAGCACATGAAGGGAACAACTCCAAAGGGAAATACCGACTTGAGCCCTAGAACCATCTAATCAGGCTGGCGGGTCTTGACTCTGAATAGGGGCGACCGGGCTCACTGGAACTTGGCCCCCCATGAGCACATGGTCAAACTACACATCGGGGGCCCACCAATGACTTTCATGGTAGACACTGGTGCTGAATATTCTGTGGTCACAACTCTCATCACCCCTTTTTAGTTGAAAAACTGCTAATATTATAGGAGCAACTGGAGACCAGTCTAGCCAATGCCCTTTTTGTCAGTCAAGAACTTGTCAACTAGGTGGCCATGAAATAAGTCATGAATTTCTGGACCTGCCTGAATGTCCAGTTCCCCTACTTGGTAGGGACCTCTTAACCAAACTAGGAGCCCAGATTACCTTCAAACTTGAAGGGCCAGCAAGCTTGAGCCTCAGAGCTGGCCTCACCTTCCTCGTCACCATACCCCGAAGCGAGGAATGGAGACTCCATGAAGAGGAAAGCTCAAGTCAGAATCCAGAGAAACTGCTAGATTTTTTCCCTGAAGTTTGGGCAGAAAAAAATCTGCCAGGAATGGCTCGGAACCATGAGCCAATCATCATTGACCTGAAGCATGGAGCCATCCCGGTCCGGCAGGGGCAGTATCCGATTCCCCACAAAACACATAGATCACCTGAGAAAAGAGGGAATCTTGATCAAGTGCCAGTCACCCTGGAACACCCCATTACTACCAGTGAAGGAGCCAGATGGGGCAGGATCTCGACCAGTCCAGGATTATGAGCCATCAACAATGCCTCTCTCACCTTACACCAGGTTGTTCCCAACCTGTACACTTTGCTGGGACAGCTGTTGCCCTAAGCCACCTGGTCCACTTGCTTGGACCTGAAAGATGCCTTCTACCTGTGGCTGGCCCCCCTGAGCCAGCCTCTGTTTGCCTTTGAGTGAGAATATCCAAGAACCTGGCAGAAAACTCAGCTAACCTGGACTTGGCTCCCACAAGACTTCAAAAACTCCCCTACCCTCTTTGGGGAAGGCTTGGCAGCTACCTACCCCCAGGAGGGCCACAGGTGTGCCCTCTTACACCATGTAGATGACCTCCTACTTGCCAGTGAGATGAAGGAAGACTGCTGGAGAGGGACCCAGGCTCTCCTACAACTTGTAACACAGACTTGATATAAAGTGGAGGAAAGCCCAGTTCTGTAAACAGCAGATCAAGTACCTGGGGTTCAACATCTCACAAGGGCACCGGATGCTCGGACTAGAATGAAAGAAAGTAATCTGCACCATCCCTACCCCCAACACAAAATGAGTTCCTCGGGGCTGCAGGGTTCTGTCACATCTGGATTCCCGGATTTGCAGTCATAGCCAAAGCCCAAACCCCACTACGAAGTTCTGATGGGTCCAGAAAAGGAGTCCCTCATCTGCGGAGAGGCTCAAAAAAAGGCATTTCAAGACATCAAAAGACAACTCAGTCCAGCCCCTGCCTTAGGGCTCCTGGACATAACACGAAACTTCAAACTGTTCATGCATGAGAAGAACAAGGTAGCTCTGGGAGTCCTCACACAAACACTTGTCCCCTGGCAAAGGCCCATCGCTTACCTCTCCAAGCAGCTGGACACCGAGGCTGCAGGATGGCCCCTCTGCCTGAAAGCCCTGACAGCAACCGTAACCCTCATCAAAGAAGCCAACAAATTAGCCCTCGGACAGTCTATTCGTGTCATGGTGCTGCACACACCAACTGCCCTAATGAACTCACATGGGCACTGGTGGATATCCAACTCCAGTTCACATATTACCAAGGTTTACTCGGTGAAAACCCCAGAGTAACAATAAAAACTGTGTGCAGTCTAAACCTCGCCACCTTCTTGCTGGATGAAGAAGGGTCCCTGAACATGATTGTGTTGAAGTGACCAAAGAAGTTTACGCCAGTAGCTCCGAACTCCAAAACAGACCACTCCCTTCCCCAGATTGGATACTATTTACAAATGGAAGCAGTCTTATTAAAAGTGGGGAAAAACTTGCTGGATATACAGTCACCACTGCCAAACAGATATGGAAGCAGAGTCTGTACCCCAGGGATGGTCCGCGCGGTTCCGTGTAATATTTTGGGTAATCTAAGCACCTCTTAAAATATATGTTTATATTTATATATAAACAACATTTTTGTAAGCAAATACACATATATGCATATATATTTATATATCATTTTGCAAATGTTTGTATGTATTGTGAGAATTTTGATTTTTACCCATAATTAAAAAAAAATGTAAATATAAAAAAAATATAAATAAATAAATAAATAAATAAATAAATACGCATTCATCACCGTTCATATCCACGGAGCGATTTATAAAAAAAAGAGACCTCCTAACTGCAGGGGTAAAAGAGATAAGAGGCAATCTGGAAACCAGACAAAGTCTCTATCATCCACTTTTGGGGAGACCAAAAAGGGACAGATACGGTCACCCAAGGTAACAGACTAGCTGACAAAATAGCCCGACAAGCGGCCAAAGGAACACACGGACACAAGCCCCGAGATCGGCACCTCAGCTGTCTCTCTTTGGGCAAGAAGCTAATCAACTAAAGTATTCCAAGGAAAGACAGGAATGGGCCAAGGGAGAAGCGGAAAGCCGAACCCCTGAAGGAACTTGCTGCTCCAAGACAACTGGATTTTCATCCCAAAAGGAGCTGCTCATGCCCTCATCTGATAATACCACCATCTCACCCACCTAGGGAAAACTGCGCTAGAAGCCTTACTTGGAAGATACTACTACATAGCCCAACTGGCTCCCCTCTGTGCCACCATCAGCAACCAGTTTCAAGTTTGTGCCAAAAACACACGGGGACAGCCCCTTTTGCAGATCTCACAGTAGACTTCACAGAAGTAAAACCAAGTCGGGGGTACAAATATCTGTTAGTGATGATATGCACCTTTTCAGGCTTGGTCAAAGCTTTCCCCACTCACACCAAAAAGGCAAAAGGAGTGACTAGAGCTTTGCCTGACACCGGCTGCCTCTGTCCATTGGAAGCAGCAATGGCCCGGCCTTCATGGCCACCGTAGTCCAAGAACTGACAAGAATGTTAGGGATCAAGTGGAAACTCCATACCACTTATAGACCTCAGAGTTCAGGGAAAGTTGAACACATGAATCAAACCCTCAAGGCCACCCTGGCCAAATTCTGCCAAGAGACAGGTCTTTCCCTGGCAGACTTACTTCCTTTAACCCTTCTCCAGGTTAGGTGCACCCCTGGACATGTGAGTTATTCACCTTATAAAATTCTATTCAGACGGCTGCCTCCGATAATCCTGGTCTGCAAAGGGAACCTCAAGCTCTTGGGATAAGCTAGCCAAGATTCCATCCTCCAGCAGTTAGGAAAAACTCTAACCCAAATACATAAAACTGTCTTGTCCAGAAACCTCATCCCCCTGGGACACCCAGTGCACCGCCACTAGCCAGGGGACCCAGTCTGGGTCAAAGACTGGAAAAAAGAGCCCCTTCAGCCTTCCTGGACAGATCCACATACTGTAATCCTTGTAACTCCTACTGCTCTTAAAGTTGCAGGCATCGTCCCTTGGATCCATCATTCCAGGGTCAAGAAGGCACACCCCGATAAAGAACAGGACAGCTGGACAGCCCAACCAGTACCCAGCCACCCCTTGAGAGTGTGAGTTGCCCAGGATCCCCGAACATTGACCTCATCAGATGCCTACTGGATGGACCCCCGCTCCTGGTGGTTCCTGTGCTTAGACAACCTACTCACCCTGGTATTTGGAGTTGGACTGGCTGCTGTAGCTCCTGCTGATTGGACAGTAGTGAATAGAGCCTTAATTGCTGTTACCTATTCGTGCCTAGTAGAATGTTTCTGTGCCTTAGATTGCTTCTCCTTTTCCTCCCCTTCCTAGTCTACTCTGTAGGAACTGTTACCAACTCTAACCTGTGTTAAACACTTTGGCCCCATTTTCGGAAGGAACAACCTCAGCCTCTGTGGTGTTCGATGCTGGACAAGCCACAAGGCATGTTCCTGGAATAATCAACAATTCCTACAAAGCAACAGGGCCCAATCATGCCCATACCCTCATGAGCGCACATGCAATTTGCAAATAGGGCACCTATGAAAAATACCTTTGCACCCCTAACCAAGGGCATTTCTGCCCCTCTTGGGACCTTGTGGTTGGTGCCACCTGAGCAGGGGCTTCAACTTCTCCATATATCTTACAAAAGATCCCCAGTCTGGTAAACTGTGAATTAGGAGCTTGTAACCTAGTGAATCTCACCCTCTTAAACAAAACCGTACGGTCAGAAATTACCTTTAAGTAGCCTCTAACAGGGTTAAAATTAGGGATTGGAATATACGATCCAATGTGGGCAGATCCAGGAAATTACGTCATAGTCCAGCTGGTCACGCATGGAGCTGTAACTCCAATCTCGCTGGTCCAATCCCCTCTGATCAAGATTCTCATCAAAAATACCACCAGAGCCTCCCAAACTTTAAAAGACAAGATGTGGGTGCCCCCGTGCAATATCTTTTTAAGCTAAGTTCAAAATTTCTGCTGACTTTTAAACGTTACTCCGCCCGGTATAGCCGCATCCTGCTGGCTATGTACCTCCTCAAGTCTAACCATATTCCCCGTGCCTGTCCCATGGAATGGATCCAGCCTGACACCTGTAAACTCCACATTGGGAATCAAGCCCCTCCAGGTACGGATAACCGAGTCCCTAGGGGCCTTAACTGACTGTATAAACGTAACTTCCAACTCCTCCTCAGCTTGCCTCCTCCTTGGGAAGGCTGACTGTAACAACAGTTGCCCATTCACCAGGCCTAACCGATACACAGCAAATGCCACCAACTGAGTTTGTGGCTCCAACGCATACCGATGTCTGTCCCAGAATGGCCAGAGTGTCTACCTGGCTTGGCCAGTGCTGTTGTTCTCTGTGTTTGGAGGAGAATTACATGAAGAACACACCCTCGGAACCAAGTGAGAGATACAAGCAGTTTCCATACTCTTGGGAATAGGGTTAGCCGGGAGCCTGGCTATAGCAGGAGTTTCATTCAGAGTCAGCCAGCAGGCCCTACAATCCTTAGCGAAAAACACAGCAAATGACCTCATAGACATATAGGGGGCTCTCCAAGGATTGCAAGACCAAATAGAAGTGGTTTTGCAAATTAGACAAAGGTTGGACTTGCTCACCACCAGTTCAGGAGGAATCTGCCAGGCCCTAGAAGAAGGCTGTTTCTATGCAAATTCTTCAGGGATAGTCAGGGATAAAGTAGCCCTATTAAAAGAACGAGCTAAAGACCGCCCGAACCGCACCTACCAGGCATCTGTCAGTGGGGCTTACTTTCACCATCTCTTCTCCTGGATTCTGCAATTCATGCCAATAATAGCCGCAGCTTTCATCCACTTAATCTTTGGGCCCTGTATCTTGCATGCCTTACTCAGTATATCACTTCTTGCTTAGACACCCTAAAACTTCAAGTAACGCCCCATGTAATATATCAACCCCCGGGAACAAAAGAGGAATTCCCTTTGTTAGCAGGTGATGCCCCATAAAGAATTAATAGAGCATCAAAAAAGGAGAATGATGAGGAAAAATAGTCACTAAGCCCTATTCCTCCCCTTGCCTTCCCCTTTTTCTCAGAAACTTTCTGCCTTATCTCCTCCTCCCCTTCCACAGAAAATGCCAGCTTTGAGGAGATAAGCTAAACTCGTGCTTCTGCGTTTGTGAACCCCACCTGTTGGCTTGCTTAGAAGAGTTTGCCTGCTTACCCCACAACTCACTAGTCAATGAACAGAGAGCATGCAAGTGCCTATACAAACCCATGAAAACCAAAGCTCAGGGCTCAGACTTTGGAGACTTGACTCTCGTCTGGGCCCACACGTAAGAAAACTTTGTTCCTCTGCCTCTCCAAGTGCCACTTGGGTTTCTCATCATCCGAGTTTCATCTGCCACAACATGCTTACTTCCTGGGCTCCAGCTAAAAACTCCCAACTTTGTCCTTTTGCAATGTCTTTTCTCTGTGAGTTCCCACCCACCAAGGGGGCAGGGATGCAACATCCTACTTACTTGACCCAATCAAAGCCTTAATTGTTATTTCATCAAGTAAAAGTGAAACCTCTGAATCCAATATAATCTAATATGTCTGAAGGGACAGACCAGTTTACAAACATAATCCAATATCTATTTTTGGAATTCATAAACAATATCAAACTGCTACACTCTGGGAGAAAGCAAGCTTGTTGTTAACTTGGTGTTGGACTCCCACTAGCCTCAAAGCTGTGAACTAATAAATTCTTGCTATTTATGCCAACCCATTGTGTCGTATTTGTGATAGCAGCTCTGGAAAACTAAGGGATTATGTATGTGCTTATTATTAAAAAAACAAACAAAAACCAAATAAAAACCCTTTTTAACAAATATCAAAACATACAGAACGTTTGCTATAATAATCTTTTACAAACCCCCCAAAATTTAAGATCTCATTTCGTTTCCATTCACCAAAAACACTTCAGCAAGCTTCACTAATTTATTTAGACATAATTAACAGAGCTTCCATGACATTTTTACAATTAACAAAATTAATACTTTCCTAATATCTGAAGGCAAACCTTTTTTAGAGTTCTCTGGTTCTCTAAAAAAAAAAGTGTTATCACTGAGTTGTTTGACTCAGATTCCATATGAATACACACATTGTATCTGCTGGTTATTTCCTCTTCAAGTTATTTTCATCTCACTGATTTATCAGAGATAAATCATTTGGCCTAAATACACCACACTTCTGATTTCACTTTTCCTTTTACATGATATTATTTAACTTATTATTTTTCCCTCATCTTTCTTGTACATTTTATTTAGATTTATAAGCCTATTAGAATCAGATTTGATTATTTCCTTTAACACATTCTCTTTGATGTGCTCTGTATTTGCTGATAAATCACATTATGGAGCAAAGCAATTCTGGTTTTCCCACTTAAATTATTTATTTATTTATTTTTATTTTTACTTTTTTATTTTTTTTCCCCCACTTAAATTTAATCTGTGATTGTTCAGTGGGTTTTCATGGTACCAGCTGTTACTTCTTGTGTAAAGTTCCCCATGAAGGTTTTTCCAAACCATTTTAGCAAATATGGATGATAATTTCATTAGGGTTTATGATATGGTAATTTTCTAAAATTTTCATTCTTTCTGTGTATATTACTAAATTCTTCTAAAAAGAACTTTTCCTTCATGTATTATTTGGTGACCTGTTCTTTCAGAAGGGTCAGGAAAAATCTTCACTCTTTTCTTTCTATTTGTTAGTATTCAGAGCAATGAGTTAATGACCTAGAAATTTCCAGTTGTGACCAATTCATGTTTTGTTTTGTTTTTTTTTAACTATGATTATGAAAGTGTGGATCTTTATATATTTTATATGTTTCAATTTGCTGGAGTTACCCTTCTTTTTGATGTTCACAGTTTTCCATTTTAGGCCAGTGTTACCTCTATTAAATTGTATTTTACTGTTTCAATGCTCCATTAGACTCTGATAGCTTTTTGCTTTCTGGCTCAACAATATTTCCCAGGACCAGTTATTTATTTACTCCCTCAGCCTGAATCAGTCATTTCTTCTAGGATCCTTGTCTCTTTTGAATGGCAAATGATAGTTAGAAACCAGAATCTTATTGGCAAGGATGCTTTTTGCTACATTGCTGCCAGTACTTTTAGAATACTTCAGTGGCCAGAGTAGAAAATACATGTTATTGTAACATTTTAAAAGCATGACTTTATACTGATATTCCCAATTCAAATTATAGTCTCTTTATCTTAATTACTGTCTTTTCACTTAATTGCTCTAATTTTCCACCTCTAATTATTTTCTCTTACACTAAAAATCTTGATTCCTAAGGACAATAAAATCATTCCTTTACTTTTCCTAAAATAGAGCTACAATAGTTAGAAAATAAGAATGCCAAAATTACTACTAACAATAAATAATTGACTGTAATTTAAGGGTTCTTTGTGTTTTTCTTTGTTCTTAGTCTGAATTCACTGTGCATATAACAATCAAACACTGGATTTCAAAATCATCTGAAGTCTTTCCTCTCTTTTGTGTTTTTGCTACTGTATTTATATACAATTAGATGATTTAACTCACTTTGTTTTTATTATTTAGGAATTTTTAAAATTTTGGTATAAATTTCTATCGTAAAAATGTTGAAGGTCCTTCAATCAAAACCCTATATCAGCCAATAGAAGTGTCACTTATATCACTCTCTCCTCCTCTAAATTTTCCCTTCCCAAAGAGCAGGGTTTCTTAACCTTTTTTGCTCCCTGGACCCCTTTGCTAATCAGGTGAAAACCATGGACCCCTTACTAGTCCACACTATGCTGCGTATTATTTAATATATATATCATACCTGAACCAGCACGTACCCACAAGAATAACATACCTTTGAATTTAAATTCCATCTCATGGACCCCCTTGTTAAGAACTCCTGCCACAGAGGCATCTATTTTAATTAGTTTTTGTTTTATTGTATTATTTTATTACATGTGTATTCTTAAATGTAAATGTAGTTACTTTTTCCTGTTTATTTATTTGTTTATGCATAATTTTCTTCCAGAAATTGCTGCTCCTTATCATTATATAATGTCCTTATACTTTTTAAGAAGTAAAGGGATTATACCATTTTGCCTTCCCAGTAGTAATGTTTGAGTGTTTCTGTTTCCTCACATCCTTACCAAGGAATATATTGTTAAACTTGAAAATTTAATAATCTTATGTGTGGTAAAATATATCTTATTATTCATTTAATTTGAATTTCCCTGAGTTTAAGTGAGGTGGAGGCATTTCATATACTTATGAGCCATATGTATGTTATCTTTAACATATAAATATTTTTTTAAATTATAAGGAATGCAGAAAATATACAGTAAGACAAAGTGTACAATGTAAAAGCACAGTTCATACTTTTATTAATAGTTCATATATTTATTAATAGCTGATAATACTTAATACTCAAAACCTTTCCTATGAAATGACATTTTAATAATGGAATTTAGCATTGACTTAAGCAAAGCAAATTACAATTACACTAAAGATCTAGGGGAGATTTATTTTCAATTCAAAAAGTACTCACTTGTAGAAAAGGAGATTCAAAGTAATACTGCAACAGGGCTTATTTTTCTCATTGTTGGGGCAGAAGATTACGTGGCTGGTTTCATTTTTTCTAAAGTAATATTTCCTCTTCTTCCCTGCCAGGCAAAAAAGTAAAAGAAAAAATTCTAACATGATTTGTTTTCTTTATATTGTCAATGAATTATTTATTTAATCCTTTAGCCAATTTGAGGGTTTAGTAAGTACAGAGTGTGTTAGGCAATGTAGAGACACCTAATCAAACAAAACCAAATCACAGAATGAGTCAACAGGGAACTCATTACATCAGATATTTGGTTTAATCACAAAGATTCACACAACCAAATATGAAATTACAACTCTGCTTATTGCTGAGAAGAAAACAATAGGCTTTCAGGAGTTAATAATTGAACCCTTTGTGTAACTGCATTTATTTCCTATTACTGCTGTAACAAATTACCACAAATTTAATAATATAAAACAACTCAGATTTATTCTCTTTCAGGTTCTGGAATTAAGAAGTTTGAAATCAGTCTCCTTGGGCTAAATTCAAGGTATTAACAGAACTAATTCCTCTGGAAGTTGTCTAGGAAGAATCTGTTTCTTTGCCTTTTTCAAATTCTAGTGGTCACCTGAACTCCTTGGCTTGTGGTCCCTTACTCCATCTTCAATGTATTACTCCAATTCCTGCTTCCACCATCACATTCCTTTCTCCCTAATCCCCTGCTTCCCTTTCCTAAAGACCCCTATGATCACATTGGACCCATTCTAATAATCCAGAATAATCTGTACATCTTGTGATCCTTGATTTAGTCACATATACAAAGTTCCTTTGCCATATAAAATAACATTTACAGGTTCCAAGTATTGGAACATGGACAACTTGGGGACTGGGTGCTCTTATGCAGCCTACCAAAGTAACAAGTGAAATGTGTTTTCATACTGTGAAGTTAAATTTTAATAGATAAAATAGTGATCACATAGATATTGTAGGAAGATTTTTTTTTGCAAAAGGAAAAAAATCAATCTGAAACAATTGTTTCTTCTTCTACTATTTTTTTTTTTTTTTTTTGCTGTACTTAACAGCACTTCTTTCATGAACATTCATTCGTATCTGAGGGAACAGATATACTATATGTTAGCATTCAGATTTTCCCCTTAAGGGTGTTTGCTTCAAGACATTTTGCCAGCCCAATTAAAGAGGCAAATAGAGTCATCAATTTATGTATACACGGAGGTGACTTCCCATATTATTTTTCCAGTGTGCCCGCTATGGTTCTGAGACGTGGATTTCTTCTTAAGTCAGTGCACTTTATTCTTCCTTTGCCAATTAGTTTCTTACTGCTCATTTTATATGTCTGGCAGTCTGCCAACTTTTGAAAACAGCTTTTGGCTTTTGCTAAATGTTCAGTTTTCCATTTTTAATAAGATTCATACACTTTTTTGAGGTATCACTATAACATCATTCTCTGCTAATTGTCATCTTATTTATCATTTGCCTCATCTCTTAACTATATCTGCAGTTTACTTTTATCTCTACCTATTTGCTAAAATGGTTTCAATGTTAAACTTAAAATACACATTCACTGCAATATGAAAAATGGAATTAAAAATTATTTTCCAGTTTTAGAGCTAAATAAGTTAATCACTCTCATTAAATTCAAATATGTCTGATATACAGAATTTATCATCCCCAAACTGGAAGACCAACACAATATTATGTATTTTATTTTTGTTTACTTAATGATTACTCCTGGTGTTAGAATGAAACTGATTGAAATTTTTCAGCTCACTTAATTCTAAATAGACTTCCCCACATACACACACACAAAACAGTGAAGAAATACAAGGTCAAGGTAAGGAGTTCTAAATTACAATAATGATTACTCTTCTGAGAGACTGGTTTTTAAATATTTAATCAAGTAAAATTATTTAATTATTGAAAATATATATTTTAAAACATTTTTGTTGATTATATCATTATTATTGATGCAAAACTTATTTGAATATAATGGAATACTACATCTTAAAATACTGTCTAACTTCAAAAGTATAAAATAAGATATTTATAGCATAAGGAATTATGTACATGAGTATAAATTTAATCACATATCTTTATAAGTAAATTTGCCTTTTATTTTCTCTTTATAAAATCAGTGGTTCTCTTTGTATTGTGTGTATTTCAAACATCATGGAAGATAGTTGTAATGTAGATTTCTGTGTCCCAACCCGTAGTAATTCAGATTTATTATATTTAGAGTGTAGTATAAGAAAAGGACATTTTTATCAAATGAGTCACATGATTATGAAGTTTTTATTAAATAAATTATCCTTTAGAAATGCAGTTGTGCAGGTGTATGCTTTGGCAGTTTGATGCACATACATTTGAAATTTACTGATGGATCACTCAGGTTTTGTTTTTTTTCCAAGAAATTGTGGTAAATTAGTGCTTTATTTTATGCATATTATAACAAGATCACCTGCTATTAATATGGGAACTTACCTTTTGTCTTTTATCATCTCTGCCATTCATGCTTATGAAATGTATAGCATTGATTTTAGTACTCTAATATAATATCATAGAGCGTAAAAATATGCTTAATGCATTTTGGAGAAGCTATCTGAAATGCAATAAGAGCATAGCTACTGTTTTTCTCATGACTCAATTGAGAATCAATTTTATCAGTTCCAAAAGTGAAATCCATGGGGTGGTATTTTTTTGTTGTAAGGGACAAGTGGGATGGAGGAGAGGAGGGGTATAAACAGAGGGTCTGTGAATAAATAAATTAGGACAAATCTGTAATAAACAAAACTTTTTAAACCTATCTCTCACAACAAATGTTAGCAAAGTCTCATTACTTCCTGTTACATAAATTATACATATTTGCTCAATATAAAAATGTTTTAGTAACATATATAAAATTAAAATTTCCCATTTTATCCATTTTCAAATATACAACTGAGAAGTTTAATTACACAGATGTTCACAATGTTGTAATACTATCACCACAATCCATTATAGGTTGTATATATAATGTACCAGAATAAAAATAAAATTAAAAAGAGCCAGAGAGCTGTGAAACTCAAAGAGTGAATCCTAATGTAAACTATGAACTATAGCTGATAGTGTAATTATAATAATGTTGTTTCATTAGTGTTGACAAAGGTACAACATGAATGGAAAACTATTAATAATAGTGAAAAATGTTTCTATGTAGAAGAATACATGGGAACTTTGTACTCTCAGCATGATTCTTTTTGGAAAATTACAATTGCTTTTTTTTAAATGAAAAAATACAACAAAAAAAGAAAAAAAAGTTTTCTTTGAATTGGAGACTTCTCAGATTATTTCTGTTTTTGGGACTGTATTATAATATCTAAGTTCTAAAACAAAATGGCATTTGCAATTAGTGAATTTAAGACTATTATTAAATGAAAGAATGTTTTATAGAATGACCTTGAAACCATGCAAAATCTAAACCACATATTTATACCCATTGTTGATATTCTAGTAAAAAAAATACTAGGGAAAATTTCCTTTGTGCTTATATAATTTGAGTTAAGGTACAATTGGCAAGATTATATTCTTGGTATGTGAACTGTTCTGAAAATTGACTTGTTTTATTCTGTAGTCTAAAGTATTAAATTAGGTCTTCAGTAAACGATGAAAAATAGGCAAAGCATTTTTTTGAGGATAGACTGAATAGTACTTCAGAATTTAACCTGAGGCATAGAACAAAGAGTTGAGACAACTAGTCTTTTCTTGCCTTTTTCCTTTATTTTATTACATATCATATCGGTAGATGGATAATCTCATTATTACTGTTAGATTAAGCTAAATTTATGGCTGAGTAGGAAAATTCATGATTGTTTCATCTTTAAATAAGAATTTTAGAGAAAAATATATCCATAAGAATTGTTATAAACTAGGTGTTTCTGACTCTGTTATGCCCTTATGCTAGTACATCAAAATTGAATTATATTACTGGATGACTATAAATGCCCATGGCCATTATTAAGGTTTTAGAAATCCATTATTGTGTATTTTCAATGACAATGTAGGATAGACATGAATTTTCTGCAAAACTTTCTATTTTCTACCTAAGTATGATTTATTATTATTATTACAGTTGACTTTTATTGAGTACTTATGTTAAGCAATTGAATACATTTTAAATTTACTGAAGGACCACTTATTTTTTTCAAGGAATTTAGGTGATTTATTTACATTATATCATACTGTTGAGTGATTTGCTGTATGATATATTGTGGGTACACAGGCTCAGGAACAACTAAAACTTTTGCTAAATAACCACTTTATTTCTTATACAGCATAAAGGGTCCAAAAGAGCAGGGGAAGAAATCCTATCATGGCTGGTCTATATCCTATCATGGCACGGAGTCGAAACTGCTGGGTTCAGTTTCAGTGGATGACAGCTCTGTACCTGTGGTGGTTTGAAGCTGTATCTAAAAAATGTGTGTAAATCTAATCCATTTCTGTGGTTGTGTACCCATGGTAAGTAGGACCTTTACATAAAGTTAAATCAGTTAAGCTGTAGCTTACCTCAATCAGAATGATTCTTTTTTATTTAGTTATTTATTTTAAGGACACTTTAGATTAAATAAATATTAAATAAGTATAGGGGATTCCCATATGCCCCACTCTCTCCCATTCCCACATTTTCCCACATTAATAATATTCTTCATTACTGTGGTACATTTGTTACAATTGATGAACACATATTGAAGCATTGTTACTAACTGTGGATTATATTTTACATTATAGTTTACACTCTGTCCTGAGCAATTTTGTAAGTTATAAAAATATGTATAATGGCCTGTATCTCTCATTGCAATGTCATGCAAGACAACTCCAATGTCCAAAAAATGCTCCCATATTACACCTATTTTTCTCTCTCCGCCCCCCTCAGCACCTCCTGTGGCCACTGCCTCCACATGAATGATAAAAGTTCTTCCATTGCTAGAATAATAATAAGTCTATAGTAGAATAATTGTAAGTCTACTTTAGTCCATTATTCATTCCCCAATCTTGAGGATTTGGGGATGGTTATGCCCATTCTGCCTCTAATTGAGAAGGGGGCTTAGATCCCATGGGGCGGGTGGATGGAACTATCTTGCTTGCCATTGCAAACTTTCTCTGTTCCTTGGGCTAGACATTGCCCATTATCATCACCTTGTTAGTTGTCCTGGGTGAGTCCAATGAATTGGAGAGTAGGTGTTGCAACTCAGTTCAGATTCAGGGCCCAACTGGCAACGGACAGACCAAAGATTTAAGTCTTTTGGACGTACACCTATCAAGTACAGTATTAATTATAGGTTCAAAAAAGGGGCAGAATAGCCATGTGTAGGAAACCACAACTGAGTCCAACTCTGTCACAGTGGGGAGCATAAATTCCAAGGTAAGGCTCACTGACAGGGTGCCATACTCCTGAGCTGCTTCCTCTTCCTATAGTGCCTGAATGTCTCCAGAGCCCTCAGGAGTCCCACTATTTGAGACAATCTTTACTGTGACAGACAATGAGATCTGCAAGAGTATGAAATTCAGATCAAGAAGGAAAGCCACAGGTGGAGCAGCCAGAAGCTGAGCCAGGAGTCCGCCACTTTGTCCCTTGCCATGTGACAGAGGAGCCAAGGATTGCTGGCCACTACAGTCTTTGGGGAAAATGTACTCCCTAGATGATACCTTGATTTGACTTTTTCCAAGTCTCAAACCATGAGTGCAAAAATTCCCATTTTTTAAGCCCAACTATTTCATGGTATTTCTTTAAGCAGCCTAGGAAACTAAAACTACATTCCACTTGGCTTTGGAAGGGAGAGACAAATCTCTGTTCTTTAGGGTGGGGTATTTATATACCCCAGGAGAGGTGACTCTGCCACTGAAAGTTTCCACAGGGAGAAGCAGCTGTAGCTGCTTGTTCCTGGTGTCTTGTTTCAGATAGAGCCAGAGCACTCCATTAGATCTCACATCTCACCGGGGCTGCAAGGCTGCACTAGGAAACTATTGAAACATCTGCATACAATAGAAAAGGAAGATGGGTGGATTATGTGAGCCCTGGGAGATTGTTGCTAGGTGAATCCATGACTAACCCAGCACATACTATTAAAAAATCCCCAGCTATTAAGAACTTGTCTTGAACATACATTTCAATATTTTAAATCGGTACCATAATCACCCCCATTTTGCAGAAGGGACAATTGATAGAATGTACAAGAAATGCCCCCCAAATCATACAGTTAATAAGCAAATGTAAAACTAGGGTGCATTATGCCATGATGTGAAATCACTGATTCTGTGCAAGCTAACAGAGAGTCAATCTAACTAGTTTGTACTTTTGACAATGTGAACATTTCAAATGAAATGTGCCCATTCCCTCTATTTTACCCTTCAATCATTTATAATTCTTTATATATGAAAGCAAATACTGTTCTCTAGTGGTAGTTTTATGTATGTAAATATAATTATAAATATATAATAGTACACACATATACTTACACACAAACATATACATGACTCTGTCCTTCACATAAATGGTAAGTGGCTGTATTCTCTGCTAATAATTTTTATCTTTGCAGTGTAAGCTAAAGGTGATATGGCTTATTGCAAAAGATGAGTCTCATCATGAAAATGAATCTCAATACACCTTGATGTGTGGGAGTCATCAATTGTGAAGAAAAGCCTGGAGCATGAACAATGATACCATAAATTCTCTTGCAATCTGGTCTTTATATAAAATAAAAATCAAGACAAATGTAACTGTGGAATGCATATGATTTTAACAAAAATGCAGTGTACTCAGTTCAAAACCAAAGGAAAGATTATGTTTAATATGTTGATGAGAATATATACTCCAGTTTTATTGAAAATTGTATTTAAATTTAAAAAGACATAGAAAGATATCTACATACAAAGTGTAATTGCAATATAATAATAAACCAAGTAGAGCTGATACATTCTGGAAGATGAAAGCAAAATTATATGTAGCCAAAAAATAAGTAGGGATAAATTAGGTTGATCTCTTCTAAATTCTTAATCCAGGTCTGTTTTAAATGACATTTCTGCATTTTGACAACATTTGTTGGATTAAATAAAGTCTAAGTTGACTTGCTACTTAAAAACTAAAATAATTATATATATATATATATATATACATATAGCTGTATCACCATAGTCCTATTATTTACATAATGTCCACACTTTCTACTTGGTTAACTTGTTGATTAATATGTATTAAATACACAAGCTGTTCATTGAATTCTATTGAATTCTGGGGTCAAAATGTTCAACAATGTAAAAAATATTGGAAAATTACAATTTATGTGGAAACAAAAACTCAATAGAAAGAAATAAAATAAAGATTAAATTAATTATATTTTTAACAAAGCGTCAAAGAATGTGGATAATAATGTAGCATAACATAAAAAAGAAGTTCCCAGGCAAATGAAAGTTCTACAGGTTGGCATGGTCAGTAAATTCATCAAGGAAAACATAGTAGCCAAGTTGAGATTTTTAAAGTAGGGATAAAAACTGCAAAATGGGAAAAAAAAAATATTGGCTGAAAAGAAATGCCATGAGCAGACTAAACCAGTTTAGCTGAAAGGTCAGGATTATGTATATAAAAACTTTGTTACTATTGACCAGTATTTGATTGGAGCAAAGTAGGATATCCACTTTAATTCAATGAGAAAGTATGTAGATTTTCTTTCTTTCTTTTTCCTTAAAGAAAACAATAATACCAAATTGGTTTTGAGTGGCAATTTAAACAAACTACATGTAGTACTAAACATGACTCATCAAATAGCATGCTTTATCAGCATTTTTTACCGTTTTCTGTAAAAGGGCTCATAATTATGTTATAGCTTAAACAATTAATAGCACTGCCTTTAAACAAGACAATATAGAGGATTACTACTTCACACAGTTACTTTGTACATGATTTTAGAATCATTCTCTACCTTGCCCAGTAAAGATATACTCTGGTAGCTATTGTAATCTTTCTAACAACAAAAAACAGTTATGTTTATAATCATTAATATTAACACAAGACAGTATAAACTGTAAGGTAAAGGCAGAAAGATATGAGCACCCTGACATTTGTACATAGACCATTCTTTTCAACCTTCCTTTAATCTAACTCAGTAAGTCTAAGAATGTTGTGTCCTTTTATATTTTCAGGGGCAATTTAAGGAATTCTCAAATCTTTTGATAATACAGGACTCTTGTTTTAAATCAGGTTCTCTAATGGTACTAGGAATGTATTATCCTTGGGAAAATTGGCAAAATAGCCACTCAAGCCATTTTTGTATTCTGTGGTTCAGATGAGGGAACATAATGGAAAAAAGATACCTTAAAGTACTGATTTCAGAAGTTACTCTAAGAAGTAAAAGGTGACTTCAAAGGGGAAATAAACATGATTTCTTCTTTTCTTTTGAACAAGGATTCTCAATTGCTATAATTTTTAAAGAATTTCAATTAACATGGGGGAGATATTCTGATCAGCCCAATTTAATGGTGATTATTAAGCAATGTTTGCTTTATTATATTTTCCTTTATTCACTTTACTCATTTGATCCGGTTATAAATCCCTCTCCGATTATATATTTATTATTCAATTAAAAAGGAATGTCCAATGGTAATCTTTCTCCATTTTTTTCTTAGAATGTGTTGTTATCACTTTTGTCTCCTCATTAGAACAGTGATAAGCACTTCAAATAAACTCTCTCCATGTTTATTAAATACAGCTGACCGTTATGTTTCTGAGATCTACTGAACATCTGAAATAGGGACAGAACAAAGTGTTTCATCTTGGAAAACTGTTCAAGTAAAGCCTGGAAACAAATCCCAGAGTTTCAGTGCTCAACGACTGGGAAATATAAAATAAGTTCAAATTTCAGTTGCTAAATTGATTTCAGACATTATACAATCCATACCTTGATAATATTCCCAGTGGTATCTTTTGGGGGTATAAATTGATACAGTAATGGTAGAATGCATTTTGAAATACTGAAATGGAAGTAAAGCTGTTTTAACATATATGAGATATTTTAAAAAAAGAATTCTTGTAAATTAAGTGGAAGACCTGCCTATGTTTGATTCCATTTTGCATAGTGTTATTAGGCTATTAGGACACAAATACAATCTAATGTTCTAAATTATACCTGTTTATCTCAAATCTATATTTTTCTTGGTACATGATAACAGCTGATCATCATATCAGTTATTTTGTGTGGAAAATTTTTAGCATCTTTTTCTATATACAGTCATAACTTGGTACTCAACTGCTTTGAAACTGGTTGAATTTGGTACTCGATGCATTTTGACATGAAAATTTGTCCTGGTAACCATCATGTGTTTGCTATTCAAAGCACAAGCTAGCATTTGTCAGTGTCATTTGCTTTGTGACTTGTTACCCTTTCCAGCCAAAACAAAGTGTCATGCAATATTTACATGGTAACTCTTGCCCTGTGCATGCCCCATTGCATCTTATTTTAATTTCTGTGGTCAATTTGTATATTTTTGCTTTTTTTTTTTTTTCATTATGGGTCCTAAGATAATGAACAGTAATAGCACTGAGCAGAAAAGAAAATTACTTCGCACCACCATTGAGCAAAGAAAAGAAATAATAGGTAAATATGAGAGTGGTATTGGCATTATTGATCTTGCTAGGGAATATAGTATGCCAAGAACAATGGTCTCCACCATCATTAAGAAGAAAGAGGCAATAAAAAAGGCTGCTGCTGTGCAAGGAGTTAAAGCAGTAACAAAGCAGCATTCTCAGACACTTGAGGAAGTTGAAAAGTTGTTATTAATTTGGGTAAAGGAGAAGCAGTCAGTGGGTGACAGTGTGTTGGAAGACATGATATGTGAAAAGGTGAAAATGTTGCATGTCAATCTTTTGAAAAACAAACTGGAACCAACCGAGTGATGAGAGTGTTGACCTTTTTAAGGCCAGCCACTAGTGGTTTCATCATTTTAAAAAGAGTACCAGCATCTACAGTGTCATGAGTCATGGCGAGGCAGCAGGTGCTAATAAAAAGGCTGCTGATGAATTCATCAGTGAATTTCAAGACTAAATAAAGGCTGAGGGTTTTATTCTCCACCAACATATTAAGTGTGATGAGACCAGAATTTTTTTTTGGAAAAAAAATGCCAATTAAGACCTACATCACAAAAGAGAAGAAGGCATTACCAGGCCACAAACCAGTGAAGGACAGGCTCATTCTATTGTTGCGTGAGAAAGCTAGTGGGAATCTAACAGTCAAGTTGCTCCTAGTCTATCATAGTGAAAACCCAAGAATTTTTAAGGAACATAATATCATGAAAGGCAAACTCTATGTCATGTGGAGGGTAAATAGCAAAGCTTGCTTGGGTCACAAAGCAATATTTTACCAAGTGGATAAATGAAGTGTTTGGTCCCTCAGTGAAAAAAATATTTGTTGGAGAAAGATTTGCCCCTGAAAGGTCTCATACTTTTGGACAATATGCCTGCCCACCCTCCAGGTTTGGAGCATGACTTCCTGGAGGAGTTCAGCTCCATCACTGTAAGGTTCCTGCCCCCCAATACTACTCCTCTTATCCAGCTCATGGACCAGCAAGTAATTTGAAACTTCAAAGAGTTGTACACCCGGAAGCGGATGTGGCTCAGATGACTGGGCTCCCGCCTACCACATGGGAGATCGCTGGTTTGGATACAGGTACCTCCTAAAGAAGACAGCGAGCTGGCGATGGGCAAGTGCAGCAAGCTGACACAACAAGAGGCACAAGAAGAAAAGACCATAATGGGAAACACATGCATTAAAACAAGGAGCAGAGCTTTGGTTCCCAGGGCCTCCTAAAGAAAACAGTGAGCTGACCTGATGGGCAAGTGTGGTAGCTGATGCAACAAGATGATGCAACAAGAGATGCAGAGTGGAAAAGCAGAATGAGAGACACAGAAAAGCAGGGAGAGGAGGTGGCTCAAGCAATTAGACACCTCCCTCCCACATTGGAGGTCCCTGGTTTGGCTCCCGGTGCCTCCTAAAGAAACAAGGAAGACAAACAGACTCAGCAAGTGAAAAACAGCAAGGGAGTGGGGAGAAATAAATAAATAAAATAAAATCTTAAAAAAAAAAAAGTTGTACACCAAGAGACTTTCCCAGAGTTGATTTGAGATCACCTCTGACACCCAGTTGACACTCACAAAATTCTGGAAGGAGCATTTCAGTATCCTGCACTGCCTTAAACTTATTGATGAGACCTGGAACAAAGTCTGTCATAGGACAGTGAATTTGGCGTGGAAGTATTTGTGGCCAGAAGCTGTGACTCAGAGAGACTTCGAAGGATTTGAGGCTGACCCCAAGTCTGCAGGTAAAGACAGTACAGTTATGCAGGAGATTGTATCTTTGGGCCAACCCATGGGTCTGGAGGTTGATGCTGCTGATTTTGAGGAGTTAGTGGAGAAATATCATGAAGAGCTCAGCACTGAGGAGCTGCAAGAACTTCAGAAGGAGCAGCAGTAAGAGATGGCTGAAGAGATTTCTCACGTGAGGAGGAGATAATGGAGGGTGTCCCCAGTCCTTTGATAAAAGAAATGTGTGCAAAATGGGCAGAAGTTCAAAATTTTTTGAAGAAGCACCATCCAAAGCTCTAACAAGCAGAAATGTGAATTTATTGAATGGCCAAACAATTTCACACTTTCAAGGAATCTGAAAAGAAGACAGAAGCAGTACTCATTGGATAAGTTTTTAGTGAAAGTAACAAAGATTGTGTCAGAGCCTGTGGTACAAGTTGAAAAAAGGCAGAAAAGAGAAAGAATACTTGAAGTGCAAGTGCCCCATGCTCTATTGGAGGACACTCCATGTAACCTCTCCTCCTCACCACTCTCCTCCCACCATCCCATTAGGCCATGAACTCTTCTCAGTACAGGTAAAGTGAAGTTTTTATTTTATTTAATCTAAGTATTTATTAATTTTTAGGTTTATTTCTCATGTAAAGCAATGAGATACCACCCTATCTTTTAACATATTGCCTTAAAAAGGTGCATTGTCTTTGTTTTGGGAATGCATTGAATTTATTTACATTATTCCTTATGGGAAAAATTTGTTTGGTACTTTGTCATTTTTGGTACTCATTGTGCCTCCCAGAACCTATTAATGATGAGTACAAAGGTACCACTCTATTGGGTAACATATGATATGATTTTGTAAAGTTTAGTATATTCTTATTCCCTTTTCTTTCCCATTATAAGCTTTTGATTTTCTTCAGGAAAAAATAAATAAATAAACATGTTATAATCCAGTCCCTTTATATAATAAAGCCATATTGGACAAAACTTCCTCTGTAATTATCCATTAAAAAATCTGGAATCAATAAATTGTACAGCTTGTATGAGTCTATCTGATTGACAGTAAACTTTATTTATCAACACTTATTTTAAAAATTATTTTCCTAGTGGAGCAGGTGTAACTCATTGGTTGAGCACACACTTCATATGTATGACGTCCTAGGTTCAATTCCAAGTACCTCCTTAAAAAAGAAAAAAAAAAAATTCTTATTGTAGTAAAGAGATAATAAAGTAGAAACATGGAGCGTTCATATCCTTCTTCAAGAAATACATGAGTTCAGTCATCAATTTTAAACCAACATCATTTGGATAGAATTAAGGCAGTCTAGTTTATGTTTCTTCCTTTTAAGATGTTTTGCAATTGTAAGTTCAGTAAAGTCTGAGGAGAGTAGTCAAATAATAGCCAGAGGAAGTACATCATAAGATATCAAGTATTCAAGCTCTTTGTTCAGAACCATATGTAATTCTGTCTTTTAACATTACTGCTGCATATGAAATGCAAACCTGACAAAATAAAACAATTAAACACTTGAATAATAATTAAATTACTTCAGTAAAAACATCCACAGAAAATTACTGCCATTGACTTCATTGGTTTTTATTATTTTTATTCATGCAAAGAGTTATGATGATAAACTCAATTTTACCTATCTTGTTGATAAAATAGATGATTGAATATATTTTCTTGCTTTAATACTTCTGACACAAAACTTAGGTTGTATGTAACTAATGCATGCCTATACATAGTTGAAAGAAAGTAAATATTCAGGTTAAATATATAAAAATTTAAAAATAGCAACTATTATTCAAGATTTTTTTTACCATTATATAAAATTCAAGAGTATGGGTAGAGTTATTTTTTTTTTATGGTATTTTCTGTGAAAGAGATATATGTTATATATAAAAAGCAAGGACTATGACACCAAATACGTCATGTTGAATATATAGAGGTCTTTTACATTTCATTTAGTGGCCAGGAAACATTGTGGGAAATGGAAAATGCAGTTGAGTTTCCCCAAATTTTAAGGTTTATGTAGAGTTGCCACCAGGACTATGAGGAAATGAATATGGATGTTAAATTAACATTTATTATTTATTATCTAAATTTAATTTAAATTACTTAGACATTGATATTAATATCAGTATTTCATGTTTAAATTTAAGCAGTATGTTAATATCTGCGTTAACAATTATATGACTGTAAGTGTGTATTTGGCTAGAAAATAGGAGGCCAGATGGTAACATATTAAGGAAAAAGTTAAAATGGCACAATTATGTATAGTTGTTCCCATATTTAAATTTTTGTCTTAGTGATTCTCAGGAACAGTATTATATATAAAATTGAGGTTTAAATGTATATTTCATAGAGAAAGGAAGGGTCAGGTCACTGTTTTCTTCAATTAACACAAAATCTTAAATTTGTAGAATAATAAAAAATGAAATGCTAAATATATTTAGTTTTCTAAGTGGAGAATAATATCATACATGCATTGAAACATCAGTGTATCAGTGTATATGTATTCTATATTATTTTGGAGGGGAATTACAGATGAAAATTTGTACGCTGTTTTATGTTTAAAGAGACAATTACTCATATGTCTAAAGCTAATTTGTTCATTTTAAAATCTGTAGGTATAAAAGATTTGCCTGTAAATAAGGTAAGGATATGCAAAGAGATGGTACCAAGGTAAGTATGGTGGCCTAACTAGAGAGACCTGCCTGGTGGCATTATTTCCTTACATTTACTGCCATCTGACCTGTGGCATCAGTCTTCTGCTCGGAAAACAGGTTCTCCACTGTATGCCTCCAGTTAGCCTAGATTTACAATTTATTGGTATTTAATGAAAACTAAAATTGTCCTAGGAAAATGATAACTACATTGTTTATTATATATGCTAAATATAAACTATATTCAACTTTATTCAAATTAAAGGAAAATTTTTAAGCATCATGAAATAACAAGGTGCATTTGACCAATATAAAAGTAACTCACTTGAAAAATTTTCTCTCAGAATACGTATGAATGGAAATTGCTATGTTTGCATTGGCAACTAAATTATTTTCAGCTACTATATACACCATACTTTCTAATCGAATACTTTGCTAAGGACCTAATATACAACTTGTCATTTAATTCTTAAAACAATACTGCAATTTAGGAACATTTACTATTGACAATTTACTGATGGAAGAAATCATGCATGAGATCAAGTATCATTTCCCAGTTTACACAACCAGTCAACGGCATGGCTGAAACAAAAATACATACTCCATAAGTTCAACAGTTCTACTAATGACTGTCATCTTCACACAGGACCTCTATTATGACTAGTTGATGCATTTTTTGGAGTTGTTATAATTATATTAATTTATAGCCAAGTCTTGTATTTCCAGGGATTATTACTTGAAGTTAAGTTAAATTTTCATTTTTTGTGATTCAATGTAGATTTGTTTTATAATTAAAATTTCAGAGAAGATATACACAAGATCAAGGACACCTAATTGAAATCACTGCTTAAGTCCTTCAAGTACAAAACCAAACTTTACTATTTCAGACTTGTCAACCCATTGGAATAGAATTTTATAAAGAATGGCTTTCCTTCTGTAAAATTGAATATTAACTTTTCAAATATTCAAACCTAGAACTAAAATATTAATGGTGTGAAATTGAGTCAGCCTCTTCAAGTCTACCATTTATCCTTCAATTGAAATACTTTAACAGCTTTCTAATTTCTCTAACAGTATCTATTCTTGGTCCCTTCTTAGCCATTACCATAGTGAAATCAGGAACCTCTATAAATGAAAAAATGATACAATATCACTCCCCTTATTAACAGTATATCAAAGATTTCCCATTATTTTTAGAACAAAAACAATTCTTAAAATGATCAAAAATATTCTGCATCATTTGACTCCTGCCTACTGATTTTGCATTTGATTTCTGTTTTCCCTTTTGGAAATGACTGAAAATTTCATTAGAACAGATACCATTGTCTATGCCATTAAACAGTTTATTCTTAGCACCCAGCATATTTCTTGGCACATTGGAGAATCTGCCTTTACTCCCAAAATGTGCCTCAGATTTGACACTCAAATCAGGATTTCACTCTCTTAATTGGCAAGATAACTTAATCTTCAGTTTCTTCAAAATGCCCACAGCCTTGGTTCCTAATTCCTTAGAATGTTAGCCAGAGAAGTCTATGGGAAGGTAGCATTTAATTAAAGGGAAATAAAGGAAAGAAAAAAGAAAATATCTTCTTTAATATTTTGAACAGGGACCTTTAGGAAAAAATAATAAGAGTTTTGTCAATATGCTTAACTGATAATATGCTTAAGTGATATTAGTTAGAGTAACTCAACACAGTAAAATATGATTTAAGGGACCTAAAAGCTGCTTTAGATGCATAAAAGTACAATTTTAATGTAACTATCCCATAGGCAGTAATCTAAGAAATGTACATATGTGGTTGTGGTAGGTTGAACATTGTACTCAACAAAATACATGTCCATAATCTGAATCTGCATTCACATAGGTTCTAAGTTATGTGTAAATAGGACCTTTGGGAGATGGTATTATTAGTTAAGGTGTGGCCAGTTCAATCAGGGTGGATCTTAATCCATATTACTGGAAGCCTTATAAAGGAAAGAGCAAAAGGAGAAGCAGGAGCCAGAAGGTGGAAGTCAGCAGTAACTAGAAGAGCAGACACTAGGAGACAGATCACCATGGGACGAGAGGTCGAAATGCAAGCTAAGGAACCAAAGGACGGTAGTAAGCCTGCACCATCACACCATAAACTGTGGGGAGAAATCATTGCCAAGATTTTGGAATTCTAGGGTCTGAAACTGTGAGCTAAGACATTTCTTAAGCCAACCCACCATATGGTATTTGTCATAGCAGCCTAGCAAAGTAAGACAATGGTACAGAGTGTTTAAAAAGTCAGAAACAAACAGGGACAAAGAAAGAGAAAGAATGGGAGAGAAAGAGATGAAACTATCAATCATTGCCAATAGGGATTTTGTTATCAATAGACCTTTCCTCATACTTTTCAGCCAGAATTTATTTACTCTTGCTTTATGCTTCATTATATCAAATTTACTATTTAATATAAGGATAGCAAATTAGAAACACTAGGATGTTGCACATTTTTATAATGAACAATGGGATATACTATCAGAGAACAATGGCAACTATAAAAACCACTTTCCTTATGAAAAGGAGGCTATCAGACTTTTAAAAGCACACGTTTCTGAAGCTGTTCTTAATAGATAAAAATAGATTTCATTAAGTCATGTAAGCATCATTGAATCATAAAATCTGATATTCATAATGAAAACTGATTGATCAAAACAATAAATTAATGAGATGTTTTATATTCATGATTTATTCAAGAAGTCAAGATATTGCACAAGTCATTTTAAAAAGGTACCTTTCCAAAAATATTTATTAGCTTAAAAAAAAGAAGTTTCTTGGATTAGAACATTTTAGCTAAATGTTTGGCTCTAAAATAATAAACCTTTACTATTAACTCAGGCAACCAGTCACCTTAATTTCTTAAAGATTCCATATAGCTCATATTTAGCTAAGTCCTTTAATCAAGGTTTAATATTAGATCATGTAACAATAAGAATTAATCACAAAACTATTTTCAAAGTAATAATTTGGATTTGGACATAAAAGTGTAATGATCTCCAAGTCCATTCTTTTATTCATTTGAATATTTCTACTAAATCCACACTATATGAAAAGCATTGTATTTGATTTTATGATAAATCTGAGGATAAAACGGATGTAAATCCTTCTCTCAAGGAATTAATTTTTGTAAGTAATAGTGAGGAGGGAAAGGAAAGATACCCAGCTTTTTAAGCTTTTTATTGAATACTTTATATGTACCAGGGGCTTTACATAAATAATTTTCATATGTACGCACACTAGTTCAAATTCCCTTTAAAAATGAGGAGATATAGGCTCAGAAAGTGAAATAATTTGCTCAATTCAATAAAATTAGATTTCAACCAAGTTTTTCAACCAGCATATTGAAAGCACAATATAAATACTTTCCTATGGAATACAAGTAGCAAACAACAACAAATTAATGTAGTATGATAGACTATGATAATGAAATAAAGTAATCATTAATACAGGGGCTTTCTCAGGACTTGGGAATTATCCTGAGTGACATTACAATGACAGATATAGGCCATTTTACATCAGCATATACCATGCAGAACTGTGTGGGAGAGAGTGTGGTCTACAATGTGAACTATGGTCCATGCTTGATGGCAAAGCCCCAGGATGTGTATATCCATTGCAGGTGATGTGCCACGCTAATGAAAGATGTTTATGTGGGATGTTATGGGAGGTGTGGGAGATGGGGAACATGGGAATCCCTGTGATTTTTGTGTAACATTTATGTAATCTAAGCATCTTTTAAAATATGTAAAATATATATATATAACTTTTATGTAAGCAAATGCACATATATGCATATATATTTATATATCAGTTTACAAATACTGGTTTGTATTGTGAAAAATTTGATTTTTACCAACAATAAAAAAATTAAAAAAAAAAAGCACAATAAAACAGACAGAAATCAGCAAAAAAAAAATGAGTATTTCTAAGATGAGAAATTTAATTTCATATAGGGAATCAAAAAATGAGGATCATTGGACTTATTGGGAAACACATACAAAAATAAGACCTTGTGTAAACAAAAATTGCTTAGCAAGGAGATTTAAATTTTATCCTGGAGAATCTAGAATGCTAGGGATTTTTGTTGCTGTTATATTTTTAAAATAAGTTAAATTAATCACAATCAGCTCAAACCTTTGTCTCATCCCACTATGACTTCTTTAGCTATACTTCCCATGTGGCTCATTGCATAATATGGCTACTAGCATTTTTTGATAACTGAAAAAAGGGAAATTAAGTTAGAAATACATTTATTATGTGTTCACTAGGATAGTACAGTTAGGTTTTTTTGTTTTTTTCTTGGAAATATTACTTTTATTTTCATTTTAAGTAATATTTGAATCACAATTAGACAAAAATTAAAATTTTCTTCATATAGTTTTAAAAATCACAAGTATTTTACTTTTAAAATCTATGAACTGGTTAATGGACAATGTTTAATATTCTGATATATTAAACTTCAGAGTTTAATATTTAGCAAATTTTTGCTTCACAAATTAACCTTTTTATAATGACAGGTAATACTTACAATGAGAACCCATACTTGGACAGATGTCCTTTTCCCTTCGTTAAAATAAAAGCTTTAAAAGTACAGTCTAAGTCCCCTTGCACGGGTGCACCATTAGTCCCCACAAGCCACACAGCAAGATGCTGACGTAACAGGAGAGTGACACAGGGAGATCCAAGACGAGACGCACTGAAAAAAACAGGAACTAAGATGGCACAGGCGGTAGGACACCTCTCTCCCACATCGGAGGTTCCGAGGATTGAAATCCAGTGAAGACAGGAGGAGGATAAGAAGAGAGGGCGGGAGATGGACACAGAGAGTTGCCCAGTGAATGGACACAGAAACAGAAAAAATGGGGCGGTGGCGGGGGGGGGGGATGGATAAAAGTAAGTAAGTAAATAAATAAATCCTTGAGAAAATGAATAGGGGAGGAAGATTAGGACTCTAGTTAGTAGTAATCATTTGACGATGCTCTTTCATGATTTCTTGGCAAGTGTTTCACAATATTGCGGGAAGTTTGTGTGTGTGGGGGTGATGTGTGGGAGCCCTGTATGATGTTATGCATGTTTGTTTTGTGGGATCGTGATGTTTACAGAACACTTTTGGTTTGTGTATGTTCATGTATGAATGATGTACTTCAATAAATTGTTTAGAAAAAAAGTACAATCTAAACATTTAGATACACCAAGCCCTTGACATTGATAGTTGTACTTATGAACCTTGTTCTTATGAAATTGAAACTTAGCCTAGTATTATATATTGCCTAAGAGTTACCTCCTGAAACCCCCTTGTTGCTAAATGTGGCCTCTCGCTAAGCCAAACTCAGCATATAAACTCACTACCTTCCCCCTGGCATGGGACATGTTTCCTGCTGAGTGTCTCCTTGGCACTGAAGGATTCTTACCAAGCACCAACTAGCCATGCATTTGGTAAAAGTCCATGATCAAAAGGGGGAAATATTAAATACAAATGAGTTTTTATGGCTAAGAGATTTAAAATTGAGTCGGGAGGTCATTCCAGAGGTTAAGCTTATGCACATCTCAGGAGGATCTCATTGACTGCCACAGTAAACAGTGCCTCAAGCAGAGGGCAGTAATGAGGCCTCTAGAAATATCTACACAGTATAGGCAGGGCAGACAATCTCAGGAATTCAGTACCCTGTCAGTGAGCCTTACCTTGGAATATTTGTTCTCCAATGTATCAAAGTTAGAGTCATTTATAATTTCCCTACACATGGCTCTTCTGCCACTTTTATTTGAACCCATAATTAGCAGTATAATCACTAAATTTATGTCCCAGAGGCATAAATCTTTGGTCTGTCCATGTGCTGGTTGAGCTCAGAATCTCAGCAGTGTTGCAACAACTATTCTTCAGTTCATTAGACTCGCCCAGGACAAATAACAAAAGAATGATGAAGGAAAATGACTATCACAAAAAAAGAGAGAGTATCTAGAATTGCAAACAAGAGAGTTCCATCCATCTGCCCCATGGATCTAAGCCCCCTCTCAATCAGAAACAGAGTGGGAATCACCATCCTAAAATCCTCAAGATTGAGGAATGAACAAACATAAGGGGGAAATGCAAACATGGACTACAGTAGACTTATTAATAGTCTAGTCTAGCAATGGAAGATCTTGTATCATTGATATAAAGGCAGTGGCCACCAGAAATGGAGGGGAGGGAGAAGGAAGAATAGGTATAACATCGGGCATTTTTGGGACATTGAAATTGTTCTGAATGACATTGCAACGATGGATAAAGGCCTTTATTCATTTTGTCAAAATTTATAAAAATGTGCATTGCAAAGTGTAAACTGTAATGTAGACTATTGACCATCATTAGCAGCAATACTTCAATATGTTTTCATCAATTGTGAAAAATGTACCACACCAACAAAAGATGTTAATGGGGAAAAGTGTGGGAGAGTGAGGGGGTGGAGTATAGGGGAATTCTCCTCTATTTTTGATGAATCATTTACGGATCTAAAGCTTCTTTAAAAATAAAATAAAATTTGAAAAAAATTTTAGATATGAAGGTACCTCATAACTTTGCATCATATATGGCTAATATCTTGCTTAGCAGCAAGAATAAAATATTCTACTTCATTTAAAGGAACAAAAGAAATTTTTTGAGGAAAGACGTTCTCACCAAAGAAAAAGAACCTTTTGATACATCTTATTAATGGATTCCTCTCTAAGAGTGAGCTTTAAAAATTTACTTGGATAAGCTATCTCAAGTATATCAACCACAAATATTCCTAATCTTACTTGCATGAATGTCAAGCATTGTGGAGAAGAAAATTACAGGTGTGAAAAAATATGGATTTACAAAAAAGTAATTCATCTATTGTATTAATGCTATATATGCCCTTCAAAAGGTTTTTCTTATCTATTTCACTGAGATTAGTCTGCTGGAATTCTACAGGCCATTGATATAATTCATTAAAGCCATGAAAAGATTATGATGGGCTAGAGGTCATATCATGATAGACATTTTGTTACATCAAGCATTGGAAGTATATGTGGCTAATGGAAGAAAAAGCAAGGTTTTAAGTGTTCAGAGTTCAATCTAGTCTATTGAAAACATTACATGTGCAAGAATATAATATTTGGGTTTTCTTTTGCCTAGTTAAAATAGAAAATTTCTCTTGATCAGAACATACTTAATGGTGCAATATTTACAGTTAGTATGTATATATATATATATATAGATAATGTTTAATATAAAAAAAATAGAATGCCTGTTTTTGAAAGGCCCAAATCTATAGCACTACTGAAGAGAAATATATCTTGATTGCCCAGCTACTATGCCAAATACCACAGAATTGGTTGGCTTACCAGCAGAAGTGTATTGGCTCATGGTTCCAGAGGCTAGAAGACATATTTCCTCCTAGGGCTTGTTGCATTCTGGCAAGCCATCGATCCTTAGTACCTTGGCTTTTTCCATTGCATGGCCATGTTCTCTCCTATCTCGTCTGGTTCCTTTGACTTCCAGCTTCTGGCTCTTCCCCATGGCTTTTTGCTTGGATGACTCTAGCAACAGGATTAAGATCAATCCTGATTCACTTGACCACACAGTCACTAAAAATAATATCTTTAAAAGGCCCTATTTACAATGGCTTCACACCCACAGTAAGCAAGGTAAAGAACATGTTCTTTTTCTGGGCTATGTAACTCAATCAGTCAGAAGCCAATATATCTTTTAGTGAAATAGCATGCTCTATGTATTCCAAGGCATATATTATCATTTTAAAATATTAGCAATAATTAATTAATCGATTGTATTCCTCCCTCCCCCTCCCCTCAGGGCCCACAGCAACCACCTGGCTTCACTCCTTGGATGAAAAGATTCATAGTTACTTGCAATAACACTGAGGTCTTGACACACTGGTTTGTGCTCCTCTGTCAGGAACCACCCATGCTCTTGAGAGACTCCCGCCCCTCTGTGTGAGAACATATTGGCCCTTCCCAGGATGGGAGTCCAGTTCCTTCCCACTCATTATGTGGCTCTCCACCCACTGATACAAAACATGAAAAAATGATCACCCACACACTCCCTAGAAACCTGCCCCGAATTCGGTTTGCCCCGAATGCAACCCCCATCCAACTCCCTAAACCAGTAAACCTTCTTTGTCATATTGCCATAAGAGCATTCCCAACTTTATACTTTCAACCACATGCCTGCCAATCCCCAGTGTTCACCTCCCCCCAGTTCCATGGACCATCCACCTCACCCTCCCCACCCTACCTACCTGTCAAACCTACACTGCCCAACCCATTAGTATCACTACTCTCCTGTCATATCCCTTCAATGCCCAACTTCACACTTCCACCTTTGATAGATTACACCCATATGGGCATTGGCTCAAAATCTTCTTCTCCCTTTCTATTTCCTGTAAACCTATATTCCAGATAATAGATCTCTGATCCTGCTCAATTTCCTTAATTCATATCAGTGAGGTCATGAAATGTTTTTCCTTTGATGCCTGGCAGCCTGCTTCACTCAACATAAGGTCTTCAAGATTCATGCATGTTATCCCATGTGATAGCACTGTATTCCTTCCTACAGCTGAGTAATATTCCATTGTATGTATGTACCACATTTTGTTTAACCATTCATCTGTTGATGGGCATTTGGGTTGATTCCAACTTTTAACAATACTGAATAATGCCACTATGAACATTGGTTTGCATATATCTGTTCACATCCTTGCTTTCAATTCTTCTGGATATATACCCAGCAGTGGAATGGCTGGTTCATAAGGCATTTCTATAGTTAGTTTTTTGAGGAACTGCCAAACTGTCCTCCACAATGGCTGGACCATTCTACATTTCCATCAGCAGTGGATGAGGGTGGGCAATGGAAGTGTTCTACATGATCTTGCAATGATGGACACAGACCATGTTAAATATAATAAAAATGTATAAAATTGTGCGGCCTAAAATGTAAACCATAATGCAAACCATTGACCATGGTTAGTAGCTGTGTTTCACTATTTTTATATCTGTTGTAACAAATGTGCCATTCACATATAAAAAGGTATTAATTGGGAAAGGGGAAAACAGGGAGGATGTTGGGTATATGGGAGTCCCCTGTATTCTGTAAATGACTTTATTGTGACCTAAAACTTCTTTGAAAACAAAATTTTAAGAAGTAAGACACTGGGGAATAAATTGTAGACTATGTCACTGTACATACAGGACAACAGATATTACAGTGATGAAAGGCAAAATGTCCAAAAATTTAAAAATATATATTTTCCATTATTTTTTAATATTCCAATTTTTAAATATTATTTTTAGTTTTTAAGTTTTTATGTATTTTATTTCTTATATTTGAATCTACCATTATTATTTCATTTTCCTATTAATTGTATTTGGCTATTTTATTGGTTTTATTTTTGAAGAAGTTTTAGATTCCAGAAGGGCTACAACTGGGGTAGGGGAGGGTCATTGTTGTGGGGTGTCAGTGATGGGGTATACATGGGAGGAAGTTCACCTGAACATACATATAAGTTATATAAATGTGTTCAAATGTTCACAGGCTGTGGAGATTCACACAATAACTGAAAATATTGAATTCCCATTCTGGAGAGCTCTGTCACTTGCTCTAATGGAGCAGCAAGGGTAGGGGCAATGACTGGCAAAAGAGGATGGTCCATTTCATGGTACCTTGATATTGATGACCATGCTTGTGAGACTTTTTTCCTGGAATTGAAACTTAGCCTAGTGTTATGTGGTGCCTAAGAGTTGCCTTATGAGATCCTCATTGTTCCTCAAATGTGGCCTCTCTCTAAGCCAAACTCAGCATATAAATGCATTACTTTCCTCCCAGCATGAGACATGACTCCCAGGGATGAGCTTCCCTGGCTCTGAGGGATTACTACCAAGCAAAAACTAGCAATACAACTGGAAAAAAACCTCAAATAAAATGGGGAAAAGGAAAAGAAATGAATTTATATGACTAAGAGACTTCAAAATGAGTCAGGAGGTCATCCAAGAGGTAACACTTATGGACATCTCAGCAGGATCTCATAGACAGCCCAAGTGGATACTACTTCAAATAGTGGGGCTCCTGAAGGCTCTGGAGACCCCCAGGTCCTATGGTCAAGGCAGATAGCTCTGGAGTTTGGTGCCTTGGCAGTGGGCCCTACATTGGAGTTTGTGCTCCTGAGACTGACAGAGATGGACTCAGTTATGGTTTCTCTCCACATGGCTTATCTGTCCCTTCTATTTGAACATATATTTGGTGCTGGAGTTGATAGGTATATGTCCAAGAGGGTTGAATCTTTGTGATGTCCATGTGCCAGCTGGGCCTTGAGCCTCAGCGGAGTTGCAAAACCTACTCTCCAGTTCATTGGACTCACACCCAGGACAACTAACAAGAAGGTAAACTTTGACAACCACCATACCAAGGAAACTAGAAAGCCTACTAGCGCAAGCAAGAGAGTCTCATCTTTTGCCTGTATGGGATTGAAGTTTCTTCTCAATTAGAGGTGGAGTGGAGAGCACCATCCCAGAATCCTCAGGATTGGGGAATGAGCTATGGATTAGAGTGGAGTTACTGGTATTCTACTATAGACTTGTGATTTTAGCAATGGAAGAAATTACAGCATTGATGTGGAAGCAGTGGTCACTGGAGGCTCTGGAGGTAGGAGGAGGAAAAGATAGGTATAATGTGGGGGTTTTTTCAGGACTTAGGAATTATCCTGAATGACACTGCAATGACAGATATAGACCATTATATATCTTCCCATAGCCTGTAGAATTGTGTGGGAAAGACTGTATACTACAATGTGAACTATGGTCCATGCTCAATGGCAATGCCCCAGGATGCATTTATCAATTGCAGTGAATGTTCCACACTAATGAAGGATGTTGTTTATGTGGGAGGGTGTGGGAGGTATGGGGAGCAGGGCATATGGGAATCCCTATATTTTTTGTGTAACATTTGTGTAATCTAAGTATCTTTAAAAAAAATAAAAATATATATATTTTTAAAAATGGTCAGATATTTGGGGTTGGTTTTCTAAACTATCAAAACTGAAAATAAACTATTATCAACCAGTTAGCTAAATATCTGAATTGACATTTTTCTCATTATAGTAAATAAAGTAAAACTTTTGTTTATATATGTAGAGGCTGTCAAAGTTAATGTTGACAAATAGTATTCTAGAAGTGTGTTAGGTATTTCACTAAGAAAATGTTAGGCTACTATTTTTAATATATGACATTTGTGGTATTTAAAATATTTAAGAATTTATAATTTGTTATATTTCTTTTCTAATTATAAAAATATTTACATTCACACTTAAACTTCTAATAATAATTTTGAATTATTTTCTTAAACAAACATCCTCTAGATGAAAAAAAAAAAATACCTTTGGTGGCTGCACCTCAACTTCAGAAGTTAATGTGAGAGTTCCAAAAGTAGGAAGTAGCTTGGCAGCATCAGAGAATCACTGGAGTTGAAAAGCTCAGTGTGAGAATCATTTCAAAATTTGCCCAGAGCAATTCTTGACATCCATTATTGACCTTAGTGTATTTCAACAGAAGGAGAAATTTACTTGCATCACAATGAATCACTAGAAAATGTAATCCCTACCCTTTTCCTTGACACTAACATCAAGTAGTTTTGAGACACCAGATGGGGAAGTCTTATTAATACACAATTGCATTTCAAGGTGGGTGGGAGCAAGGCAGTTCCAACTAATTGAGAAATGTGAAGTACATATGCTTACTCACTCCTGACAACCACATTTGAACTCATTAGATAAAGGAAACTGGTCAAGACTGTGACAGATTCCTGATCCTTGCATATATGTCATAAGAGTTTTATAACCCTGCCTTTTAAAGCCAAATGATTTTGAGATAATAACAAAAGTTGAGGATTGCTAGGTAGTGGTGCAAGTGGATATCTGAGTAACCACATATTTGGCAGATTACAGGGGTCAGTGAAGATACAGCATTGAAAGGAAATGCTTAAAAATATACTTAGAAAAGATGCTATAATAAGGGAAGGATTTTGAAGGATGAGAGGAAGATATTTTGTGGATTCTGTTTTCAATATTTCAGATGTTTTGATTAACTTAACTCAACCCCTTTCCAGATCTTGAAAATTGGAGAAATACATAATCATCCTAACTTCTCTATTTAATTTTTGTCCACTAACCCACTGAGCCCTTGTGCTTACTTAATGCATTCCCTTGGCACACTAATTTTCTCACTCTCCTAAATCACTCCTTCACAAGCTCACACTTCTTTTTAAATCCTCAACACTCTCCACCTCCTCACTGTTGGCTGGTGTCCTTCCTTCCCTTTTCACTGAGAATATGAAATCAATCAGAAGAGAAACATCACATGCATGTACTACCACTTGTATCCACACACCCACATCAGGCTCAGCCATCTCTCCTATTAATACAGATGGGCTATCTGTGTTCCTGCAAAGGAAAATTTGTTATTTTTGCACTCAGTCCCATCTCCTTCATCTATTCATGAAGTACCCAGGAAAATGTTTGTCTTTTTTCAGAAATTCCTTCTCTACATTGAATCCCTCTCAACCAGATTATTCTATTAGCAAAATGGCTAAACTATCATTCATTTTAAAAATAAGCAAACAGATAAAGAACAAAACAAAACATTTTTATGGTCAGGATGTCCCACTTTCCTCTACCTTCCAGGTTAGTCTGACTTTCTTTGCTTTATTTTTCTTTTTCTCAATCACACTCTTACCTCAGGATCTTTGCACTTGCTCAACCTTCTACATGGAATCTTGTTTTAGTTTCCTAGGCTGCTCAAAGCAAATATCATGATATGGGTTGGCTTAAACAATTAGAACTTACTAGCCTACAGTTTGGGACCAATAGAATGTCCAAATCAAGGCATAATCAAGATGATGCTTTCTTCCCAAAGACAGGCCACCAATGATCATTGGCTATTCTGCCATATGACAAGGCACATAGTGTCATCTACTGATCTCTTCTTTCCATGTTTTGTTGCTTTCAGCTTCTTGCTTCCATGGCTTTCTCTCTATCTCTCTGTATTCATTTGATTTATAAAGGACTCCAGTATTAGGATTAAGACCCATCCTGAATGAGGTGGGTCACACCTTAACTGAAGTAGTCTCATCAAAAAGTCTTTACTTACAATAGGTTCACAACAACATGAATGGATTAAATTCAAGTACATGCTTTTCTAGGGAATATATAGTTTCAAAGCACCACAAATATGGTTCTTCACCTTGACCACTTTCACTTCCTTAAGGTATCTCCTGATATCTAATTTTATCATGGAAGACTTGCATGATAAAATGTTCAAATCAAGGGAGCATCAAGGCAATGCTTTATTCCTGAAAACTGGCTGCCATTGATCCTCAACTCCACTGTCACATGGCAAAGCATGAGGCAGCATCTGCTGGTCTCTTCATTCTGTTCCAGGTTTCATTGCTTTCAGATTCTTGTTTTCATGGCTTTCTCTCTCTTTATCTCAATTTCATTCTCTTATAAAGCACTCCACTAATAAGATTACGACCCACCCTGAATCAAATGATACCATGAAATAGGTTGGCTTAAACAAAGGGAATTTATTAACTTACAGTTTAAGGATGTTGAAGCTTACAGTTTGTGACCCTGAATTAAGGCCATCACATCAAAACATAAGTTAAGATCCTACTCACCAAAAGATCCTACCTACAATAGGTCCACATCCACAGGAATGGATTAACTTTAAGAACCTACTTTTTTGAGGTCTATGCAGCTTCCAGCCATCAAACTTTCACACTCTGGACTGCAAAAACACATGTTATTTCCATATACATAAATATATTCATTCAATCACAAATATCCCAAAAGCCTTAAATCATTTCAGCAACAATATTAACTACAAGAGTTCATCAAAATTGGTTAGTGGTGTGTATGGTCTATCCTGTGGCACAATTCTCTTCTATGGACCCATAAAATTTAGAGTACAATTTATCTGCTTCCAATATACAATGGAGGGACTGTCATAGGATAAATGTTCCAATTTCCATAGGAAGAATTTGGAAGGAAAACAAGGATTACATGTCCCCTAAATTCTGAAATCCTGCAGAGCATACTCCATTAGAATTCAAGGTCTGAGAGTCATCTACAGAATGATAATTTTCCATGAGGCCTTATATAGTGGCAGTACCACCCTTTCCAAGTGCTTGTGCAATACCATTCTCTCCCTGATCACTAGTGTGAAGGTTATAACATCTTCAAGTATTGGGGTGATGGCCAGGGTCTAGACACTACCTTCTTCATAGAACAGAGTGGCAACTAGCCTCTCCACAATCCCCCCAGGCATCTGAGAAACCTGGGAGGGTAATACCCTTCCTGAATAAGAGCGGGAAGGTCCACCCTGTCTAAGCTCCAGGATATATTCACCCTTTCCATATACATGGGTGGGTCCACAACCTTGGCCTAAGAAGATATCTTCAGCCCAGACCTCAAGTTTCATGGCTCTGTCTTTGAAGTTGTTTTTCCTTTGATCTGTTCCTTTTCTGGCCCTTTTGGTCCAGGATGGCAGTGGTTCCATTCATACAGATCTCACAAAACAACTTGTCAGTTTTGCATGTGGTACTCAGGGATCCAAACCATCAGACAGTAAGACTTTCCACAAATCCTGGGATAAAATTCCTTTCTACTGAAATGGTTGACTGGTTTCATGAAACTGTTGTATGGAGAACCTCCTTATACAGGAAGCACATTTCTTTTAATATTCAACTTAAATAGCAAAAGCCATAAATTGAAAAAAAGGAATAATATAGCTATCAAAAAAGTAAAATGTTTATGATAGAATTATTATAAGAAAAATAAAAATTCTAAAACAAAATGAGAGAAAAGATATTTGAAGATGCAGATTGCAAATCAAAGAGAAATACAAATGGCTAAGATGCACTTGAAAAGAAGCTCAACTTTATTAGTAATGAAAGAAATGATATCTAAAGCAAAAAGGTTAGGTAATATATTTTATTCATCAGTGGAAAAATAATTTACGTATTTGTTAATATCCAGTGCTCATTAGGTTATGAGCAAAATAAGAATATTATACACAGTTGATTTGAGTGTAAAACCTCTTTGGAAAGCAAGTAGGTAATGTCTATTATATGTCTTTCAACCAACATGTTCTACTTTTGCAGTTCTACACTAGGATAATATTCACTCTTGTATCTGTAGGTGCATGTAAATGGAGAACATACATTTTTGAAGTTAGAAATAAATAAATAATAAATGCTGTAGTGGCTTAGAGCCAGGTACCCAAGAAAACATATTCTTAAAGAAAAACCTTTTCTGTGGGTGTGAACCCTTATAAATAGGACCGCTTGATGAGGTTGTATTGTTCAGGTGTGGCCCAGCTGAATGAGGATGGATCTTAATCCTATTCTTGAAGATCTTATTGGGAAAGAAAGACACAGAGAGAAAGAAAGACAGAGGGAGCAGCCAGAAGATGAATGTTAACAGAACCCAAAAGGGAAGGGAGAAGCCAGGAGAGTCTGCCACGGGAATTTCCATGTGACAGAAAAGCCAAAGACCAAGAATCATCAAAAACCAGCCCCAGAATGCCACAGTCTTCTGGGAGAAAGCATTGCCTGGATGACAGCTTGATTTTTAACTTCTCCTAGCTCCAAAACTTTGAGCCAATAAGTTCCTTTTGTTCAAACCAATCCATTTTATTTGATTTAGCAGCCAGGAAGAAAGGAAGGAAGGAAGCAAGGACTCTAGAAAAGAAGAAAGGAAGAAAAGAAGAGAAGGAAAATGAATGATCATATTATAGGTATGTTACAACATTGAAGAAAATAAAATGCCAGGATATCATAGTTACTCTTTTGAAGCTTTGCTTTTATAAAGATGGTCATTTTTTCTGCACTGCACCTATGATGATAGATCACAACTAGTCATACAAAAGCTAAGCTGTGCCTCACATTTTGGCAAGTCTAAGAGAACTCGGGGTGTGGAAGCAACTTGGTTCTATAGTAGATTCTGCCTGTGCTCCCCACCTGGGACAGGATTTACCAGGACAGGAGTCATCACAAACAACCAGAGTATCCTCCTGCTGTGTGACAGTAGTTTGTTCAAGGAGATGGCATGCTCATTTCAGTGACTGTCAGTTATGCTTTACAGTCTGATGCTGTGAAGGGTTATCCCCTACTCAAGTTCTGGAACCTAGGTTAAGACCCAGGAAGCAGAGAACAGAAGCTCCTGAAGATGCCTGATGAAGATGCTCAAAGTCGCTAAACTTTTATTTCCACTTTCTTATAAAGAAACTGTTTTTTTTTTTTTTTTGGTTGTTATTATTTGATATGATTTTTTTAAATACATTTTTATTTATTTTTAAAAGATACTTAGATTACATAACATGTTACATAAAAAAATATAAGGGATTCCCATATGCCTTACTCCCCACACCTCCCACTTTTCTCCACATTAACAACTTCTTTCATTACTGTGGTACATTCATTGCAATTGATGAACACATTTTGGAACATTGCCACTAAGCATGGCCTATAGTTTACATCGTAGTTTATACTCTCTCCCACTCAATTCTGTAGATTATGGAAGAATATATAATGACCTGTAGCTGTCATTGCAATGCCATTCAGTACAATTACAAGCCCTGAAAATGCCCCCATATTACCCTTCTTTTTCCCTCTCCCTGCTTTTAGCACCTCCAGTGCCCACTGTCTCTACATCCATGAAATAATTTCTGCCATTACTAGATTCACAATAGATCTATAGTAAAATACCTGTAAGTCCACTGTAGTCCATATTTTATTCCCCAGTGCTGAGGATTCTGGGATGGTGATGCCCACTCCACTTCTATTTGAGAGGGGCTTCTATCCCATAGATGGATGGGACTCTCTTGCTGGCAATTGTAGACACTCTCCGTTCCTTGGTATGGTGGTTGTCCATCCTCCCCTCCTTGTTAGTTGTCTTGGGTGAGTCCAATGAACTGGAGAATAGGTGATGCAACTCAGATGAGGCTCAGGGCCTAACTGGCACATGGATAGCCCAGAGGTTCAAGTCCCTTGGATGTACAACTACCAACTCCAGCACCAACTATAGGTTCAAATAGAAGGGACAGAAGAGGCATGTGTAGAGAAGTCACAACTGAGTTGAACTCTGTCACACTCAGCACAAAATCCAAAGTAGGGCCCACTGGCAAGGCACTAAACTCTGGAGCTATCTGCCATGACCTTAGGACCTGGGTGTCTCCAGAGCCCTCAGGAGCCCCACTATTTGGGATAATATCGACTTTGGCAATCTATGAGATCTTTCTGAGACATGGATAAGCGTTGCCTCTCTGATGACTTTCCAACTCACTTTGAAGCCATATAAACTCATTAGTCTTTACCTTTTCCCTCTTTTATTCAAGGTCTTTTTTCAGTTGCATCACCAGCCGGTGCTTGGTAATAATTCCTCGGTGCCAGGGAGGCTCACCCCAGGAGTCTTGTCCCATGCTGGGGGGAAGGTAATGCATTTATATGCTGAGTATGGCTTAGGGAGAGGCCACATTTGTGGAACATGGAGGCTTTCATAAGTAACTCTTAGGCACTCTACAAAACTAGGCTAAGTTTCAATTTCAAGAGCAAAAGCTCATAAGCATAGTCATTAATATCAAGGGCCCATCAATGGACCATCCTTCTTCACTAGCCATTGTCCCTGTATTTGGGGGATTGTTGCTGATCCATTAGAGAATGTGGCAGAGCTCCCCAGGATGGGAATTCAATATTCTTTCAGTTATTAAGTGAATTTCTACCCACTGTGGAAATGCCCCATGAACTTTGAACACATTTATATACATTATATATATGCCCAGGTGAACTTCCTCACATGTATTCCCCATCACTGACTCCCCACACCAATAACCCTCCCCTGCCACAGTTGTAACCCTTCTGTGATCCAAACTTCTTAAAAAATGAAACCAAGAATATCGCCAAATACAATTAATAGGAAAATGAAATAATAATGATAGGTATAAACATAAGAAACAAAACATATAATAATTTAGAAAAACTAAAACTAAAAAAAAAATTGGGATATTAAAAAATAATGAAAAGTATTAAAAATTTTTTTGGTGTTTTTTCTTTCATCACTGTAATATCTTTTATCCTATATGTGCAGTGGTATTTTCTTCCATTTCTTCCCCAGTGTCTTATTTTTTTTCATTTTGTCTTCAAAGAGATTTTAGGTCACAGTATAGTCACATACAGAATAGAGGGGACTCCCATATACCCAAAATCCTCTCTCCTTTCTCCCTTCCCATATTTATAACGTTTTTATATGTGAATGGTACATTTGTTACAACATGTAACATTTAACGTGGCCTGTATACATCATTGCAAGAACATGCAGAACACTTCCTTTGCCCCCTAAATACCCCCTCTTCCATCTATTCTATTCCTCCCTTCCCCTCCTCTCAGTGCCCATGGCGACCACCAGGCTTCACTCCTTGTAGGACAAGATTCATAGATACTTGCAACAATCCTGAGTGCTTGACATACTAGTCTGTCCTTCCCTATTAGGAAAAACCCATGTTCTTGAGAGACACCCTCCCCTCTGTTTGAGAACATATTGGGCCTCCCCAAGATGGGAGCCCAACTTCTTCCTGCATTGTGTGGGTCTCTACCCACTGATACAACACATTATGACAAAATGATCACTCGCACATTCTCAGGAAGACTGCCCCAGTTGCGCCCTGTCCTGTATGCCCCCCCATCCAACACTCTAAACCAGTAACCCTTCCTTGTCATATTGCCCAAAGAGATTAATATGCTTAAAAGAACTTTGTGTAAAACATTGTATAGCAGTTTGCATCATTATTAGCAATGCTTTATAGGCAACAACTTTTTATTTAGATTTAACAAGATAATAAAATTTACTTACAGTCCTAAGCCTTGAAGACTATTTCTGTAACCCTTCAAATGAGTATGAATTTTAGTTTAAGATGGCAACAATTGTCTATAAATAGTGGTAAAACTTACACAGTATTGTCAAAGTACTTAATGTCCAAGATTTGTCCTCTTAAAATGTTTAATGATTTTGTGTTATGTGTATTTTACCACAATTAAAATTAAATCAATTATAAATTTAAAAAGAGAACACAGGAGCTAAGTTGGAAGAATCCCCAGTGATCAAAACTAGAACAATTGGAGAAACAAAATAAGGAGCAATGGTACTGGATTACAACCTGAAGAATAAAGTAAATATTCAAGACACAAATCTTCCTTACAGAAAAATTCCAACTGATAAATGTTGAATGAATGATGAAAACAGAAAATCTCCAGTAAAACAGCACAGAAATAATTGCTGCAGGCCAAATCCACTGATAGATGCTAAAGTAAGTGGGTTAAACTTTAAAACTGGATGTTTGCATAACTTAAAGTTTCTTCCCCAAAATATGTATTTATTATTGAGCTGGTCTTAACCTTTTTCCATAAAATCTTTGCTACTTCTCCTTATAAGAAGAGTATCTGTCTCTTAAAGGTGGGCTGGACTAGTGACTGGCTTCTAAAAGAGTATCAAAAGGAGAAAAATAGTAACTTCCCAGTGGAGACATCTAGCAGACACTGCCTTAACCAAGCGATCAAGGTCAACATCACCAGTCGTAGTTCTCCTTAATCTGATTTAATGAAAAGGGTCCCTCATCTTTGTGATTTTCTTCTCCCAATTCCATAAGTCCAGTATATTGTAAGAAAATACTGGACAAACCCAAAGAGAGGGACATTCTACAAATTGCCTGACCAACAAGGTCTGAAAAACATGTCCAGAGATCTCAACTAAATGGCAGTGTGGCATACTGGAAGGGATCCTGGAAAAACAAGAGAACATAGTAGAAAAACTGGTGAACCCCAAATAAAATTTGTCATTCAGTTAATAGTGATGTACCTATATTTGCTTCTTGGTTTTGACAAATGTCTCCTGGTTATTTAAGATGTTGACATTAGGGAGGTGGGGAAATGGTAAATGGGGGATTCTCTGCCTTCTCTTTGCAACTTGTCTGTAAGTTTAAAACTGTTTCAAGGCAAAAAGTTAAACATCTACTGAGAGAGGCCCTCAGGCAGGCAGATGCTTCCATGCCACTCCACCTGGCAGCTTCGGACATTTAAATTGTCAGGCTGGTCCCTGAAATATTTGAGTTTGAGCCTCCATGCTGAGAGGCCAGGAGCAGGGATTTTAGAGCAGATAAGTGGCAGGGCATCTTCCAGATTTCTGAACTTCCTTGAGCCTCAGTTTCCTCATCTGAATATAGGATGCATAATATCCCCTACTCACAAGGGACTCACATTTTAGTTGGGAACATGTAAAACTCCACAAACAATTTAATATGATAATTCCACATAGTGATTCATTTTATACACAAATGCAACATCACAATGTGATACAAGAATGACTGGTGGGGTGGCAATGTAAAATTGTGCAGCCACTGGGGAAAAGAGTTTAGGGTTCCTCAGAAAATTAAACATAGAATTACCATATAACCTGGCAATTCCACTCCTAGGTATGCCCAAAACATTGAAAGCAAGGACTTGGAAGATATTTGTAAGACAATGTTCATTGCAGCATTATTCATAATAGCCAAACAGTGGAAGCAATCTAAGTGTCCATCAACAAATGGGTAAAAAATGTGATACATCTATACAATGGAATATTATTCACTTATAAAAAGAAGTGTCATGCTAGCACATGCTACAACTTGGATGAGCCTTGATGATAACATGTTGAACGAAATAAACCAGACAAAAAAGGACATATAATGTATGACTTCTTTTAGTTAAAAATACTTAGAATAAGCAAATTCATGGATATAGAAAGCAAAATAGTGGTTCCCAGGGGTGGTGGAAGGGGAGAATGAGGAATTATTCCTAAATGAGTAAGAGTTTTAGCTTAGGAAGATAAAAATAATCTGGAAATAGATAGTGGTGAAAGTTGCAGAGTATTGTCAATGAACTTAATGTACTTAATTGTCTACTTAAAATGCTTAAAACAGTTTTGGTTATGTATATTATTACAATTAAAAATAAGTAAAACTTTAAGAAATGTTTAGTAGTCTTGTACAAATAAAGATTTTATTTCTCTATATAAAATTATTTAAAATGTTAGACCAGCTAAAATTCACACAAGGTTACATAAATCTTTCCCCTGAGAAAGATAATACGCAGTGCTCTTCTTTCACTGTTAAAGTTGGTAGAAAACCCACCTATAGTAAAATTTGAAACTACAACTATAATGCATTTATATGGTATGTAAATGTATTAGTCAGTGAAAGGGATGCTGATGTAAAGTACCAGCTTTTTTTTTTTTTTATTTTTTTAATTTTTTTTATTTTATTAATAATTTATTTTCAGTAAGAAAGACTGGCTAATTGGAGTTTTTCAGTAAAAACTTTTACAAGACCATTGCATCACAAATATACAGACACTATAAAAGCTGTGTCATATTTATTTGGGTTAAAAGCTGATAATTACCAGGCCATAAAGTGTAATTTACTTCCCTCACCAAAGTCTGTTGCCATGTGTTGGAGCAAGATGGCTGTCGACATCTGCAAGGGTTCAGACTTCCTCTTCCTCTTAAGGTTCCGTGATCCCAGCTTCATCCAAAATCAGCGGTAGGCTGGGATAAGTCTCATCTGTCTCCTGGGGCTCTTTTCTCTTGGGGCTCAGCTGCTCTGTTCTCTCCACAAGGCCAGCTGTAAACTATCAGGGGAACAGCTCGTCTTTCTTCCTGGGACATCTGTCACGTCTAACGGAGCCTTCTTTCACTCCTCATGTATCTGCTTTTCTGTGTAGTTACTTCCTGAAGGGCTCCAGCATCTAAAGACTCCCACTAACTCCTCTGCCTTGTCGTTTTCTTTGTGAGTCCCCATCCACCAAGGGGACAGGGACACAATGACCTACTGATGTGGCCCAATCAAAGCCTCAATCATAATTTAATCAAGTAAGAGTGAAAGCTCTGAATCCAATAAAATATAATATGTCCAGAGGAACAGAACAATTTACAAACATAATCCAATACCTATTTTTGGAATTCATAAACTATATCAAACTATCACATTAAATACAAATGCTCTTTTTAAATTTTGTTTGCTCATATACAATATAAAGAAAATCTTGGACTACTAGGCTCTATGACAGAAAATTTTTACAGATGGAAGGGAAGAGAATGGCAGAATTGATTATTGGCTATGTATTAATAATGTATGTGATTTTGTACTAAATAAATTAATATCCATTGTTTATTTCTATCTGTAGCTTCAACCTCATTTAAAATAAAGTTTTAAATGTAAAGTTGCTGGATATGTTGTATAAAAAGGAAAAAGAGCTATGTAATAAATATGAAATTTGTTGGTGTATAAATTCAGTTGGTAGCTCTCATAATCTATATTGGACTTATGTTTGCAGTAGAATGGTAGAAAGGTAAATGGTAAGAAAGGATATTATTTATTATATATTTCAGCTAATCCATTTTAAACATGAGGAAATTTACCACAGAATGTAAGTACTTTCCCTATTCACAAACTTTTTGTTTACAGAACAAAAATGAGCCCATAAATCTCCCAATACTTGTCTCAAGGCAGCAGAAAAATATAGTCACAGTCACAAATGTACCCAAAATTGGCAGTCATCACCTATTAAGGATTTTTATTTGTGTTGATTATATTTTCTATGTAGGAAGTGAAAAATTACAGAGAAAATTGAAGTCTAATTTAACTCTATCCTAGGTATATACTTTTAATTTTTTTTTAACAATGTGGTCCATTATAATAAATTTAGGATTCATAATTTGAATGCACTATTTAATTTTACATGTAATGTTATATACAATTGTAAGAATCATTATTTTTATGTTAATTTTATATTTGCATGAGTGATATACAAACATTTAATTATGTACTATGCTTTCATCACTCAAAATTATGTTTCAGAGATCTACCAGAACATAGATACATATATCAAGGTTTAATACTTTAATTGTGATATTGTATTATGGATATATTTTATCTGTTTTCTATTTTGAAATTTTGTTGCTATAAACAATGCATCTATAAACATTTATATACTTTCTCTCTTCTACACAGTTGCAAGAATTTCTTTCCAATATATTTAGAAGCGGAGTTTCTCATTCTATTCTTTAATCTCCTCATTCTATTGTTTAAAATTAAACTATTGTTTAATTTTAAACAATAGTTACTGTCCAAAATAGTTCCAAATGATAGTTAAAAATTATTTTAATCATCCCTATTATTTCACATGATTGCTAAACTTTAATATTGATAATGTTGTAGTTTGCCACAAATATGGAATATTCTTGTTGTTTTGCTTTTCAGTTATAATACACATAATAAAATGTTACAAACTTGCTGAATTTGCACAAATTGAACATACCTGTGTAACCAGCCCTCATGTTAAGAAATCAAATATTACAACATTCCAAATAACACCTCGTGCTCCCTTCCAATCACTACCCTAAACAGGGTCAACATTACCCTTATGTCAGATAGATTTGTTTTACTATGCTATGTTTTATACAAATGGCATCATACAGTTAGTGCTCTTTTGCATAAGGCTTTTCCTTAGCATTTTGTTAGTGAGAGTTCCCTGCATGGTTGCAGGTAGATTATCTATTGCTGACAGCAGCGTTTCATGACATTCTATTGTATCAATATATCATGTTATATTTATCCATACAAATTTTGATAGCCATTTAGGTATTTGGGAGGGGGGGATTATGACTAGTGCTGTTACAAACTTTCTAGAACCTTCCTTGTTTTGTTTTTGTTTTTTTTTGCTTAATTTAGAATATGCATTTTAATTAACAAATTTATAGATTTCTCTTGCATAGATATATCAGAATTACAGGTCTTCAGGACTACAGTGTCTTCAGGACTACAGTATCTTCAGCTTTCAAAGATACTGCCAAAATTTTTTACAAAGTCACTGTTCAAATTTACACACTTACTGGCAATAAATAATAGTTACTGCCTTTCCATATTCCCAACAATATTTGGAATTGTCAGCCATTTTCATTTTAGTCATTCTGGAGTGTGTAAATTCATATAATTTTACTGATGACATTTTTTATATGTTTTTTATATTGCCCATTTGAATATACTCTTTTGTGAAGTACTTACTGAAGTCACTCTCCCATTATCTTTTGGGTCACCTGTACTCTTATTCAGCAAATAGATGGAATTACAGGGACTATTTTCTCCCAAAGTTTAGATTGCATTTAAACCCTCCTCATTGTGTTTTTTCCAGAAAATAAGTTCTTAACTTGTTATGCTTCATTTTTTTCCCTATTATGGTTAGTATTTACTGCAACATGCTTAAAAAAACTTTTCTTACTCAAATATCATGTAGACATATTTCAATAATCCCTTATAAAAGCATTATTACTTTAAGTTTTATGGTTATAAATGCAGTCAATCTGGATACATTCAATACTATAATTTCAAAAATATGTGAAATACAGATGAAAAAGATAAATGAAGAAATAGATCTTCCATAACTCTATCAGGGAATTTCAACACATATTTTTCAAGGGTTGATAAAAAAAGGACACAAAAGCAAACTAGTGAGTATATAAATTTTTGGACTAAGCAATCAATGAATTTAAAGAATTGAGTTTATAGAGCACCACATGCAAAACTAAACAATTCTCTTTATTTTCCAGTGCACATTTAACAAGCATTTATCAAAATTGACCCTATTTTGGGTCATAAAGAAAATGACCACCAATTTCAAAATATTATAATCAAATGTGCTTTTTTCTGACCTCAGTGGATTTAAACTAAATTCATCAACAAACTGGTAAATAAAAAGTCCCTATTTTAATGGGAAATAATGTATGTACTAGTACAAAGAGTGGTTCAAAGGAGAAATCAGAAAGGAAATTTAAAATTGATTTTAACTAAGGAATCAATGACATTTAGCTCTTAGAAGATATAGCTGTAGCAGTGTGTAGAGATAAATTGATATTCTTAAATGTATAAACTAGAAAAGAAGAAATGAAGAAAGTCAATGGCTTAATCTTCCATATGAATAAGCTAGAAAAGTAACAGGAAAATAAAAACTAATGAAAGGAAAAGGAAAGTATTAATCAAATCTAGAGCAGAGACAAGGGAAAGCAAAACAATTATACAATAGAGCAAACCAGTAAAGCAAAAAACAGTATAATGAAAATATTTATTAAGTTAATAAAGTTACAGTAAGATGATAAGGAAAATTAAAGAAAATACAAGTTACCAATAAAGGAAGATATCATCACAAATATTATACACACCCAAAATTTAATCAGTGGATATTATTAACAACTTTATATTACATTTTACAGTTTGGATAAAGTGGGCAAATTCCTTCCAACAATGTACCCTAATAAAAGTGACTGAAGCAGAAATATAAAATATGAATACTTAAATATCATTTAAAGATTTTTGAATACAATTTTAAAAATCTTCATAAAAGATATCCCAAAGACCTGATAGCTCCACTGGTAAATTTTTCCACACATTAAATGAAGAAATAAGAATATTTTTATATAAATTCTTTCAGGGAGTAAGAAAAGTTTTAACATTCTCATTTTTTTGAAGCCAGTGAATCCTTAATTTTATAACCTTAACTGAAACTTATTGTTTTAATAATTGTACTATTTTAATAGTAGTTACTTTGTTATTATAGATGAAAGACTATTAAAACAGTTGCCTTTATCGTTCATTATGTACATTAGTTTTATTTTTCCTACATTATTATTTATACCTTTCATTAATGTTGTACATTTGTTTTAATATAGGAAGGAACATTCTAATACTTGTTCTATGAGCTATAGTCCATCATCTACAATTGTGTTCATTGTGTTATACAGTCCTTTGTTTTTTCTTTTTCTTTTTATTCTAGTAACATATGACCTAAAGCTTCCCCTTTTAATCCCATTCACATGTATAAATCAGTGGCGTTAACTGCACTCACAATAATGTACTACCATCACTACCACCCATTACCAAATCTTTACAATCAACCTACATAGAATGTCAGAAGTTAAGCATCTACTCCCCATTCTTTAACCCTGGTCACCAATATTTTATGCCCTATATAGATATATCTATATAGATATAGAATCTATATTCTAGATTCTAACTCTGAGTTACATACAATATTTGTCCTTTTTTGTCTGTCTTGTTTCACTCAGCATATTATACTCAAGGTCCATCCATGTGGTTGCCTACATCAGGACTTCCTTTTTATGGCTGAATATTATTCCATTGTATGCATATACCACATGTTTTTCATCCATTCATCAGTTGATGCACATTTGGGTAGCATCCATCTTTTGGCAATTGTGAATAAGGCTGCTATGAACATTGGTGTACAAATATCTTCTTGAGTCCGTGCTTTCAATTCTTCTGGATACATTCCTAAGTAGCAGGATTGCTGGGTCATATGGTAATTCAATACTTGGTTTCCTGAGGAACTGCCAAACTGTTTTCTGCAGTGGCTGTACAATTTTACATCCAAACAGCAATGAATTAGTATTCCTATTTCTCCACATCCTCTTCAACACTTGAAGCTTTCTGTTTTTTTATTAGTAGTCATTCAGGTTGTCTGATTGTGGTTTTGATTTGCATTTCCCTAATAGCAAGTGATGTTCAGCATCTTATCATGTGCTTTTTTAGCTATTTAAATATGCTCTTTAGAAAAATTTCTATTCAAATGTTTTGCCCATATTGTAATTGGTTTGTAGGTGTTTTTATTGTTGATTTGTGGGATTTCTTCATATATCCTGGGTATTAAACCCTTATCAGATATGTGGTTTCCAAATATTTTTTCCCAGTGAGTTCATTGTTTTTTCACTTTTATGACAAAATCTTTTGATGCACAAGCATTTTTAATTCTGATGAGGTCCCTTTTGTCTATTTTTTCCTTTGTTACATGTACTCTGGAGGTAAAGGCCAAGAAAACATAGCACAACCTAAAATCCTGAAGATGCTTCCCACATTTTCTTGTAGTAGTTGTATAGACCTGGTTCTTATATTTAGGTCTGTGACAGATTTTGAGTTAATTTTTGTATCTGATGTGAGATGGGGTCCTCTTTTATTCTTTTGCATATGGATAAGCAATTCTCCCAGAACCATTAGTTGACAAGATCATTTTTCCGAGTGGACTTGGCAATCTTATCCAAAATAAATTTGCCATAGATTTGAAAGTCTATTTCTAAATTATTTATTCAATTCCATTCATCAATATTTCTATCCTTGTGCCAATACCATGCTGTTTTGACCACTGTAGCTTTGTAATATACTTTAAAGTCAGAAAATGTGAGTCCTCCAACTTGTTTGCTAATTCTTTCTTCTGCCTGTTCAAATCTGTTGTATGTGTATTTTCAATTTGTTCTATTGTGCCTTTCATTCCCATAATTTCTGTGGTTTCTTTTTATATTTTTAAATTCTTCTTATATGTTTTTATGTTTTAAAAGATACTTAGATTTCAAATTCTTCTTTATGTTCATATATTGTCATCTTAATATAATTTATCTCTGTATGCATGTTTTCTTTCCTGTCCTTGAATTTTTTAGAAAATTTGTTTGAACTTCCTTTATGAGTTGTTCTAATGTCTGTGTCTCTTCTGAAATTTTAATCAGTTCTCTTTACTGAGCCATATCTTCCTGTTTCATAGTATGGTTTGTAATATTTTGCTTATGTCTAGGCATCTGATTATCTTGGTGAGTTAACTCGATGGTCAGTTTCTCCTTCTTGTCTAGTGTTTTATTGTTGATTGTCTTTGTGTAAAGACTCTTCTTAAATGCTTGGTCCAATTTATTCTGGACCTTTAGAGTAGCCCAATTAGCATATTCTGGGGAGTCAGAAGAACTGGAGAAAAATGAAAAATCACCACACAAAAGAGCTAATTTTTCTGTTTCCCTCTGTGCAAAGAGGTTGAAAGAAAGACTTGACATTGTATAAAATTCCATAAGCAAAACAACAAAAAATTAAAACAAAATCAAACCATGAGCTGTCAATCTGCACTGGCAAGAAAGAGATAAGGCTAGATTAACTCACACATATATGCAATCCTAGGTCTTTGGGAAAATTACAACTAACCCAGTCTAGGATCTGACTTTCCCTCCCCAAGAATCCCTTTCAAATAATTAGCCTAAGATAAAGCCTATGTTTGCCTGGAAATGTTGGGCTGCCCTATATGTGGGGCTTTCTGTGCTAAGACAGAGAAAATTCCTAGTAAATTGGAACATTGGACATTCTCCATGTAAAAATAAAAAAATATGGGAAATAATGGTGCTATAAGGAAAAGCAGACAGAAATAAGGAAAAAACAAATATCATGCTAGAGTAGCCCAATTAACTGATCAGATTTTCTCACCTCTTCTTCACCTGATTCTTGCCCTGGATTTGCAGTCCAATGATTAAGATTGCACTTTTTCTGTAACTGTTTCCCTTCCAAGAGAGAGCTTCCTTTCCTCTGTTGCTTCTATTTTGTGGGTGTGCAGAATTTTCTCCCCGTTTCCTATGATTTATTTAAATTCTCTCCCTTGCTCAGTGTCCCTTTTTCCTTTACACTTTTTATTCTGGGGCCCTCCCATCAGTTCAGTTTAATCACTCCCTCCCGTCTTTTTTCTTCTGTGAGGCTTTTCTGCCTCTGGTTTCTTCCCTATTAGTGTGTCTCAGCCTAGGGAGCCAGATGTGATCAATCCATAAAGGTGGGTCACTCCAGAAAAGTCCATTTTGCATTTAGGTGATCCAGCCAACAGAAACCTGATTCAGTGTGCATAGGATTTGCCATCCACTCTTTAACCATGGCCTCTTTCTCTCCCCATACACACTTTTTATTCAGCATTCCTCAGTGGCTTGTGTTCTATGAGTCTCTGTAGACTTGCATCTCTATGTCTGGATATGCATTGGGTTCTAACTCTGTTCTGTGATTGTCTCTGTAGTCAATGTTTCCAGTAAGAGGGCTATGAGTACCTGACTCTGAGCAGCTCCTTAGCTGCACAGAGCTGAGTGAGGAGCAGGAAAGTGGGTCCAGGATGGAAATTTCCCACTGGAGAATTTTCTTTTTCTTCAGTTCAGCATTTGTGGAGTCCTTCTTCAGTCTCTGCTGCCTTCTAAAGTTTTAAGCAAGGGCAATTTGCCCTTTTATTTGCTGAATTTCTAAGGAGGGTTTTTCAGGGGCTGTCTTACATCGCCATTTTGTTGCCATCACTCAGTCGTCTTTTCTCAAACTTGATAACATAATTTATTCAAATATTTAAAAAGTTCTTGAAATTTTTCACTAAAGTTATTTTTGTGTCATTTTCTGTTTTATATTTTCTATTGTGTCTTTGACTAAGTTCTCTTCATCATTCCAATTAATTTTGCTATCTCTTTTTAATTGATCAATCATGAAGTTTTGTTTTATGCTTTTTTATAGAATTAACAAAAAAAGAGGCAATACATTATTTTATTACCATTTTGAGAGTGTCAGAGTGGCCCATATAATTTTAGAGAATGAATGAATTTTGTTTGCAAGAGAAGGAAGTAATCCCTTTCCACATAAAGGGGATTTCATGCAGTTTCCTGAGGAGGTCAAAAATCATGAATTCATGAGTCTACCTGCCTTTAATTCATCTCCACTCCTTACTTAATTTCCAAATACTCAGTTTCTTTATCTATAGAATTTAAGATATGATAGTATATACTGGGGAAGTCACAGACACTTATCAACAAACTCTCAGTCCTGTCTCAATCCCGTCTACCATCCCTCCTTTTTTTATTGTGCGCAGATATTTCAGTACAATTCTACAATTCCATTCGACAGCCTATGAGAGATGTTAGACCTAATGAAAAGGACTGACCTTACCTTAAACCTATAAACTGGGAACAAGCAGCCCCAGTTGCTTATTAGGGTGGGAACTCTCAGTGGCAGGGCTCCCTCCTCCGGAGGTGTATAAATACCCAACCCTCATACAGTACTGGGGTCTATTCCCTCCCATGCAAAGTGGGGCATACAGAGCTGCCATCCATCCACTCTGACCTGAGCAGTTAGCCTTTTCTGGGGAACAACTTCCTTGCTCTTTTGGACCCTTTGTGCTGTGTGAGTAGGAAAGTGGTTATTTGCTGAAAGCGAGGCCAATGTATCATGTAACTGCAACATATTCCTCATATAATTGTTTTGAATATTAATAACATTATTATAAATTACTTAGAAGAGCATCTGGCTTTATTAAGCACTCAGTAGTAGATATTATTTATTATTTGTGTATTGATACTCAGCAGTGAAATGATGTGACAGGGTGTGGCAGAAGGTACAGTTTTGGGGGTTGAGTTTAAGTGCAAAAGCTGCACGAAAACCTCTTATTAAGTGCACTGTAGGAGACTTCATTTATGAGAGAGTCTGAAAAAGGTATCTAGACCATAGATGCCTTGCAAGGGTAACAAGTGTTTGAGAGACTGTCGACAATGACTGGTTCATCAGACAAAGGCAACTTCATCATTCTTCCAAGCTATGTGTCATGGGCAAGTGTCTTCTGTTTACAGACTCTTAGTATTTTATACATTTTTTAAAGGATTTATTTATTTACTTACTTTTATCCATTTTTAGCAGCCCCCCCCCCCCGCCCGCCCCCATTTTTGCTGTCTTTTGATGTCTATTCCCTGGACAATTCTCTGTGTCGGTTTCCTGCCCTCTCTTCTTATCCTTCTCCCCCTGTCTTCACCGGAATTCGATCCTCACAAACTCCGATGTGGGAGAGAGGCGTCCTACAGTCTGTACCACCTCAGTTCCTGTTTTTTTTGGCGCATCTCATCTTGGTTCTCCCTTGTGTCACTCTCCTGTTACGTCGTCATCTTGCTGCGTGGCTCATGGGGCCTGATGGCGCACTCACGCACGGGGCCTGTGGGGCTCACCCACTCATAAGGCCTGGCTGTCAACCTACGCGCAGGGGTGATGGCCCATGAGCCTTCTATGTTTTTCTATTTAAATTTTTACCTGGAGGTCCCGGGGATCGAACTCGGACCCCTCCATATGGGAGACGGACACCCAACCATTCAAGCCACATACATCCCCCGACTCTTAACGTTTTAATTTGTAGAGGAATTCAAGGATTGTGAAACTGTGGAAGTTCAGTGCTTAACGAATGTCCGTCACATGGGAAGGAGAGAACAGGATGATACCTTGGGTTTGGAAGCCTTATCACAGTGAGTTGCCTTCCAATTCTTCTATATTTGTGTAAAGAATTAATTTAACATCCTGGATGGGAATCCCTCTATTTGAGGCTGAGTAATGGTAATCTTGCAAAATAATCATATATAGGTAAAGAAAAACTGTAGTTAATGTTAAGTTTCTATATAAGCCTCTTGAACTTCGTGAGACATGGAAGGTTCTGAGAGAACACTTTCACTTACTAGTTAACTTAGTCTAGTCTCTTTGGGTTTTAAAACTGTCTTTCTTTATGGGATAAAAGCCTGTCCTTTCTGGGGAACTTCTGGGTTTATTTTAAGTTCATATAAATAATAGAAGGCTTGCCTGATTTTTTTGAAACTGGAGAAAAATGTTGCTATATACACTCTGGCCTTTGAATTTTCTTCTAAGTAGTCCTGGGTCACCTCTATGAAATGGACAGGTACATGATGACTGACATTCCTGTCCTCTGAGAAGGGACTAGTTTATTTGTTGCTTTATTTTTGGCTCAGGGAAGACCTGAGGTCCTCTTTGTTAACTTGCTTGAGATTAAGATCCTTGAGTGCACATTCTTCGTTTTGTCCTTGGTAAAGACCAGTTACATATTAGCCTTTTCTGTTAGTCTCCATTATGTTTCCTCCCCAGAGGGCCCTCCTCATCACTCATAGATAGATGGAGATTCCTGAATCCATTTCATACCAGAAAACTATTTATTAAAGTTTAAGTGTTTTGAGTTGTACTTTTTCTCTGTCACCCCATTTAGTACAGTTACTTGTACTTTGCTGTTACTATGCCTTTGGTATAAGACCACCCTGACTGTCATTTGCAATTGTGTTTAGGTTTTCAGTTAACCTATCTAAAACCATTCTCTCCAGAATTTAAATATGCATGTCTGTAGCCAAGACACAACCAGTCTGCCTGTCTGCTTCCTTCACACCATTTTATTTCTCATGCTCCCAACTCTCAGAATTAAAGGCGCAGGATTTTCTCCTTTCCTGGGAGAATAGGGATACAATTTCCATCATATATTGAAATCTTTCTACCTATGGTGTATAACTCTTAACATTCAGGTAGCCAGGACACTGTGCTGATTTTAATGGAAGCTTAAATATTTTAAATATTACTCTTTTTAACATATGACAGTCAGCACTTCACATTTGTTCTAGGGCTGTGCTGTTTAATGTGTCCTCCAGTCACATGTCACTACTGAGCATGTGGCTTGCTCTAAGTGTAAAATTCACATCACATTTCTAAGACTTAAGAAAAAGAAAATCTCATTAGTATTTTATATTGACTACATATTGAACTGAAATTTTTTGTATACATCGTGTTAAATAAATTTAATTCAATATTTCTTTTTGCTTTTTAAAAGTGTGGCTTCTAGAAAATGTGAAATTATCTGCATGACTCACATTGAACTTCTATTGGGCAGGGCTGTTCTAGGAACTGAAATGAGCTATTCTGTAAGCCAGATCTGAACATTAACTCCTCATTTCTCTTTCATTTCCTCTGTAACAACCTAATTTCTCCCATGGTTCCATCTGGCAGAATTAGTTCCTGGAACAGAAAAAAGCACGCTAACTTATTTTTTCTTTTAAATGATATATTGTCCTTGTTTCTAAAGAGAGTGGGGGGATTTTATGCGTACCTGTAGTATCAGGAATTTTCCTACAAAGTTTTCTTCAGGGATTTGATCCAATGATTCAAGCAAAGAGCAGTGGTGAAGAACAATTCCCGTTGAAAGTTTTCAAAAGTATGGCCTGAAAGATAATAAGGCATGTGCAAGAATTTACTGGCTATGGGTGTTTGAGATAATGGGGCATAACAAATGACCAGATATTTTTTATTTCATTATATGTAAAAATTGTTTCCATGAGGTACAATTCACAAACCATAAAATCAACCCTTACTTATTTTAAAGTGGCATTTAAGACATTTGCAAGTTTCTAGAAACATCACTTTTATCTAGTTCCAAGACATTTTCATCACCCCAGAGATTTTTGAAAGCAAGCAAACACCTGCTCACAAGCATTCCTGTTTGCCAGCAGGTGCCCATTTGGTGGATTTGATAGTGATGGCGCTCTGATCTCAGGCACAGTTTTTATGATGAGTGTTAGCAGCACAAAGCATGGTACACACAATTGCTTTCCTCTCTGTTCCCTCTTAATGACACACATTCTCAAATTCCATTGCTCCATGTCTTTGAACAAGTTATTATTATTTATATCCTTCCTTTCCTCCCATTTTATGTAAGCTAAAATCCTAAGTATTTTTATTTTTATTTTTTTGATTTACAAAATAAGGATCCTTGATCTCCTAGTTTGGGCTACTGCTTATTGAATTTATTTTTAGTATTTATTCACTATTTCCATTGTACCAGAACATGGCTTTTAAGGCTATTAATTATGTCTTAGGTCATCTCTTTTATACCCCACAGCATTTAATCTCACACTTTTGTGCACTAGAAGAACAGTGTATATCAAGGAATAGGTCAATATCATATTTTGAAAATTAATGTTCCTATAAAAAAACTAAAGTACTCATTGGGATAGTTTTCAAAGCGTGAGATTGTTAATAAAATACTGTGGAAATAATATGACAAGATAATGGCATTCTTTGGTTATAATAATCAATAACATTATTTACATTCTTTTTTTATTCTCCATATTCTTAAGGGAGCATTTGTCTTAATTCTCACTATGAAATATTCAGTATTCAAGCTGATGTTTAGTAGAAGTTCTATTGGTTCAGTAAATAAAACTCCCCCAAAATTTCAATTTCCAATAAATATAGCCATTTAAAGCATTGTGTGGATATCTATATTTTTTCTATTTCAAATTTCACAGACTAAGAAAGCAATATTACAAGTAACCCGCTATACAGTGTCTAACAGTTTATTTGAGAATGGTGCTCCTAAAAATAATGTGGATTCAAACTACATATTTCCAACCTCTTCACCCCAAAGTGAGGATGATAAATACAGTCAGAGATGATAAAAATGTGAATTACATTGGAAATAACAGAAATCACCTTTTGAAATAGAGTAGTGATTTATCAGCGTGTTATATTATAGAAAGAAAGCCAAATTATAGTCATTTGGTATTCAAAGAACCAAATAAAATTAAATGTTATATATGAAGGGCAATAAATACATAATTATGAAAGCTCAAGAAGAGTGAAAGGTATAATGATGAAAATTATTACTTATTTTTAGAGAAAAAGAATGTTTCAGACAAATGTTTACTAAGTTTCAAAAAGTTATGCTTATAAATTAAAAATCACTGAATTGTGAAGTTCATGATTTAAAACAGGAGGTGAAAAATAGCTTCAGAGAATTAAAATTATTCATGTTTATATATTTATTTTAAGTTCCTAGGTAAAGCATGAACACAATCATGTAAAAGAAGTATCAACTATGACTTTTGGTTTAAGACGAGAGTCTGTACATGATTCAGTCCTCCACCCCTGACCTTTGTTATAAAAAATGAAAGTAACAGAAAATGTGAAAAGTTAAGATATAAATAAATATTAAGTAACTAGATAAAAGCTCTGGAAAATATAAAAGCCAATAGCTGCACTCAGTAATGGGTGGGAAGCAATAGCATTATATTGAAGAGTTAAAGCTAATTCTCAAATATTCTCAAAACAATATTTCTGTTAAAGAATGGAGTTGCATTAATCCACACCTAAGGATGTCACATAGGTGAAAACAAGTGAGTAACTGATCATAAAAGCAAGACTTGCTGCACAGGTAAGACACCATCCCAACACACATGTACACATACACAGAATAGGTCAGGAAAGTCACAGACATATGGTCTTCATGTCAGGAGTTGAAACACTAGAATTTCTGTGAAAGAAGCTGTGCTGCATGTGTCTGGAAGATGGAATGGAGACTACCCATCCCTTAAAGATAAGCTATGTAAGTACCAATACCAGCAGCACAGTTCAGCCTTCACTCACTGTGTAAATGTCATTATGCATAACTCAAATTTACCTTCAAAAATGGTTTACTATCCTAGCTTTTGGGAGTACTGCCAAAAGACAGCCTTCACCTAGCGTTCTCCTTCAGGAATTTCCTCAGTTAAGGACTGTCATCTTGACCAAGGTCATGTCCCCTTCCCACTAAACTCAAAATCTAATGGCTAATGAAGAAGGGATTAAAGACCTGTTGTTCATGCACTTCATTATTTGTAATGATTTATTTATTTATTTATTCATTTATTTTGGGACATTGGAATTGTTCTGCATTATATTGCAATGACAGATACAGGCCATTACAATTTTGGCCAAAACCTATAAAATTGTACTGTGCAAAGTGTAAACCATAATGTAAACTAAAAACCATGATTAGTCACAATGCTTCAATATTTGTTCATCAATTGTAACAAATGTACCACACTAATGCAAGTTGTTGTTAATGAAGGAAAGTGTGGGAGGGGGTGGGAGTGGGGTATATGGGAATTCCCTATAATTTCAATGGAATTTTATGTAATCTAAAACTTTTTTTTTTAATTAAAAAAAAGGAAAAGAAAAAGAACACCTGAAGGTCAATATGAATTCATGAATTAGTTTTAGTTTTCTAAAAACTGTTTGTGTCTTAGCTATGTACACTGAAAAAGACCACAAGCGATTATCAACAAAAGAATAAGTAAACTAATGACAACAGGCTGATCTCTATTATATTCCAATGTGTACTTTTAAAACATTTCCCATTGTCATTACTCTACATAAATTCAAACCATGGTCTGATTGTGGGTATTCATTTCAACCAATCATTATAGGAAGTATTTAGAAACTGTGATTGATATGCTGAAAAACAAGACTTATTTGAATCCAAAGCTCTTCAGATATACCAAGCACAGAAAATTCATCTTGTGACCAACAGACTTGCAAAACCAAACTTCTGTTTCTCTAAATTTTCATTCATGGAATGGGCAGAAGAAAAGGAAAAATTTGAAAGAGAAATTCTACTCAATATCATTTAAAAATCTTATTCCCTGTGTGATTTTATTTTATATAAAGATTTTAATATTTACCTTATAAAGCAGTCCATGCTGTGAACAAAATAATATGCATTTCTGATATTTCTCTTTTTTTACTTTAAAAAATTTAGGATGACATCAAAGTTTTGATACACTTTTCCTTTCTAAATATCTTCTGAATTTATGTCATGCACTCATGATTTGGCATTTACCTACTGCTTCAAATATTTAACAATGTACTTACAGGAACCCTAAATTTTTAATCTCTTAAATCCATACTCTAAACATAATTGACTAAATTTACCTTAGACATTTAAAATAAAATAGATTGAATGAGTAACACATGGAAATTCTATAATATGTCACATGTTCTGTGAGTATAATTCAGGTTTCATGTTACTATTTCTATAGTGTTATCCATCTCCCTGCACAATAGATTCTTTATTGGTAGATTCTGCAAATGTTTATTTTATATATTATATATATATTAGTTAGGGTCCAGTCAACAGAGAAACCACACTTAATTTGAACATGGAAAGTTTAATATAGCAAATTATTAGCATGAGTTCTAATAACAGGGATTGTTTAAGAGGGGAATAAAGAAGAGAACCTTAATGGATATTTTAGGTCTGAGGGAGGGTGCAAAGGAAAGAACATACTTTAAAGATAAGAATCCTCAGAAAGGCTAGGTTTCAGACATCCCTGGAGAGGGTGTGGTTGAAGTCAACAGGATGGTGACGTTCTCCCTGTTCCTGACCCAAGCCATAGCTCTCAGGTGGAGAAGCTCCTGCTAAGATGCTGATGAAATTTGCCAGAAAGCTGCTAAATTTCTGGGTTGTTCTGGTAGAGGGTTGTTGTGGACTTGCTAGAAAGACAGATGACTCACCAGAAAGCAGCTTGGAATTCCCAGGTTGGGAGTGGGATGTTGTTGCTGTTGACTTGCCATGAAGCTGTCATTGGGAAACCAGTGGGAAGCCAGCTGGAGCACCCTTAGGAGCGCTATGCTACTGAATTAGTGCCCAAAGCCTTTCATGGAGAGGTGCCAGTTTCCTCTAGAATTTGTTTGGGAGAAGATAGAGAGACGCCCCTTGCTACTGACCACCAGGGCAGTGCTAATTACCACCACATATTCTGTAGAACAACAACTAATTTAGCACATGCACTGCAATCAGGTAAAGAACATTTTCTCTTCCTCCATTTAGCACTAACAACTAGTAGGCAAAAAACAATATTAATTAGGCCCAACTCCATTATTAAAGAGTACAAAAGGGAAAACTGGTACAGCTCAGCCCTTTTTTGCTATTTAATTACTCAGAGTTCATATGCATCTTTTGACACTTATTTAAAGTTTTCTACAGAAACAAAACAATTATATTTCCTCTTAAAAATACACAGCTGCCTCCCTCACAAACAAATAGAAATAGAAATAAACAACCAGCTGATAATATAAAGGAACATGTGGGAAACACAGAATCAACTGTGGAAGAAGGAAGCCATAGTTATCAATTATATCCTCAGTCAATTTATGAAATGAGGATTGCAGTAGCTTTTCATATTTTTTCTTTGCTTTCCATGGTTGAGGTTCCTTACCTAGTAAGGTAACCCAAACCTTAATTCCACATTGGTCAGAGTCCTCAATCATATAGCTTCTTTTTATTTGGTCTTTGTTTTTTCTCAATGACCTTAATAACTGAGCATGCCAGACAATGCCCTGGGTTCCACACATAGTGTTTCTTACTTCCATTGTATAGCAACAAGCCAAATTCCCTTAGTTATTAGGATTAAATACTCCAGACAGTAGAGGAACCCCTTTCTCTGCCTGTTGGTTCAGGCATAAGAGGCCAAAAATAGTCAGGTCTTAGTTCCAATTCAATGTAATCATTGATGTATCCTTATTGGAAGGATTCCCTCTTTGGAGGCTAAGATATTCAAGGCAGCAAAACAAAGCTCAAAGTCACTTAGAATGAAAAACAAAAATTCCATAAATTAATTATGAAGCATAGTAGTGAGAAAATACCTTATAAATCTATCTCTTTATGCTTAGACTCAGGTATCATGTTTATGGAAAAGAAAGCACCTTACAAGAATAAACTGCATCTTATAAGGCAAAACCTTGAATTTTCAGGAAGTTGTCTTCCAACTTTTACTATAACTGAGTGTTCAGTGAAACATTCCACTGTTAATTAGGCCAGACACATTCATATGCCATTTTGTCTGCCTGATTATTAAACGCACTCTTTACAGTGCATGCTTTTTGGTGGGCATTTATTTAGGACAAAAATATCTTCACAATCTCTGCTCTTTTAAAGATACCCATCCACATAAACTTTAACCAATCTTCTTTGTCACTATTATTCTGTACCTATTCTTTCTATATCCCCAATCATTCAGCCAAAGCATTATCAATTGTGCATGAATCAGTATAGAAGAATATGTCTGGCTACCTCTCATTCCAGACATTTTGGACAACCAGATGCATTTCTCAAAATTCTGCACAGTGGGAAGCTTTTCTTTCACTGCTGTCCTTCAGGGTTTCTCCTGACATGGGCAATAGTGCTGTAACTGTCCATTTTGAGTGATAGCATCTTTAAACCAGTTTTTACTTTTCCCTTCATCAGTCAATTGGTCATAATGAACTCCACAGGAAGCATAGATTGAGGGGGAAAAGGCAATTAACAGAAACTGTTGTTGAAAGAATCTGAGGCACCTGGTCCTTCAACGTACTTTAACTGTCAGACCTGTTCAAATTCACTCCTGTATATTGATTTTCAACTGCTGATAGATTGCTGCACTGAATGCCCAAACATATGGCCAGGTAAGTCAGAAAATATCAGTTAATCAATAGGAAGCTTAAGCCATAGTTAAGTGTCTCCCAAGTCCCAGTAACAAGCCAGAAGTTGTTTCATAAAAGTAAATTGTTATCTGCAGAAAAGGACAGAAGATTTTTCCAAAGTCCTAGAAGGATGCACTCTGATTGTCATCTTCATCTTGGTACTTGCCCAAGTCTTCATACCACACTACTATTTTCCATGGGTATTTTTAACATCATTGATTATGCTGGGATAATCTCAAGTGATACAGTAGGTTGTACTGAAGCCTAAACTTACTGCAGACCCTTCTCTTTTTCTCTCACACTCATAAATGGAAGTCACATGGGTACCTCTGAAGATAGATTAAAGTAGCACATTAAAATGTGGTACATGTTCCTTAAAAAATCCAAAAGCATCTACCAAGAATTTTGATTCATTTGTATTGCAGATGTTGCTAGGTGCAGCAACTTACCTTTAACTTTAGAGGGGATATTTAAACATGCTCTACAACTGAACCTCAATAACTAAGATGGAGGGAACCCAAATCTTTTTGCAGTATATTTGCCACTTTCTAGTTCATCTGTGCCTTATTAGGGAATTTATAGTACTTGCTTTTTCTTGACCATCACATCAAATTAGTATAATGTTCAATAAATGTAATGGACCACATTATGGTTTTTGAAATGTAAAGATGATAAAAATATCCATGGATATTACGGCAGAAGTCAGGAGAGTTGACATAGTCTTGAATCATGACTATAAATGTGGACTGTAGGCTGTGCCAGGTAAAAGGAGACTGCCTTTGATGGTCGTCCTTTCAAATTGATATGGTGAAAAAGACATTAGCCAGGTCAGTATCTGTATACCGTGTTCTAGGTGTTGTATTGACTTACTTCAGTAAAGACACTATGTCCTCAACAACAGATACAAATAGAGTTATCTGCTTAAGTTTATCATGTTCAGATAATTCCCAAGAACAACTTCTGTGCAAGCAAAAAGATGAGTTAAATGATAATTGATGGGTAGTTACACCCTTTCTTCTTTCAAGTCTTTGATGGTGTTATCAATTTCTGCAATTCCCCTAAGGATGTGGTTGTGCTTCTTTTATACTATGTTGATAAGGGGAAAGTTTGTAAGGTTTTCCCTTAGACTTTCCTAAAATAATGACCGCAATCATGGAAATCTCTTCCAGTTACCAAATTTTATATAATTTATAATTATACGCCCTGGAAATGGAGAAATAACAAAATGGTGGCTCCAGGGAGCAGCTGGTACATTCAGAATCATATTTGAGCTAAAATTAAAGCTACCACTTGGTCACTCTAAGCCCTTATTTTGACATGGTTAAACAAAGTGGCATTTTCAGTTCCAAGGTTTTATCATTCATTTACAATTAGTGCCTAATAATCCCTGAAAAGTCTGGGTTTTCCTTTTTCTCCAAAGCACTGTCAGTCTAGGAAGTAGCCATAGGTTCTTTTGGGGAAAGCCTGAAATATGATTTATTGTGTAATCTTGTGGTAAGTTGTAAAGTCCTATTTGAAGAGGATCCAACCTCCTCTTCAATCAAGAATCTCTGATTTTGTGAATTGACTCAGGTCTAGAAACTGGAGCATAGTACCTATACATCCAGAACATTCCAAAACTTGACCCTAGGCACTGTTTCAGTGGCAACAAAAAAAATGTTTGTGGTAAGGTTTTACAGAAAATACTCATATTCTTTCAAGACATCTACCCCAGTTGAAATTATCACGTTTTTCAATTAGATGACAGCTAGTCTACTCAGACAATGGAGGTCAAGCTACTGCCACTAAAAACTATTTCTCAAAGCGACTTGGGAGTTCACATTGACAATTCATCTCAACCCAAACAAATGTTTCCATTCCAAGTTTCAGCCTGGTTCTCTACAAAGAAATGCTTCAAATTTTAAATTATAAACTTTGTGAGACTATAAATTCAACTGTAGTTTTAATACAGCAGCCCACAGAATTAAATTTTATGTTTGATTTTCAGTAATATCAGTCCTGTGGCTACATGGAATATGGGCTACTTTTAAGACTATCGCATAAGATCTCTGGTTGTTATACCATGACTTAATCTGAAATTTAATGAGCCTGAACTTGCAATTTTCTCTGTTAGCACTCATTTTCACTACAAAGAGCGCATTGTGCAATACAGACCGTCTATTCATCATTAATGTCATAAAGGTCAAATGCAGTAGCCTATTGGATTCCTAAAGAATGTACAGCAGTTGGAGCTTCATCAAAATAAACCTGAGGTGATAGCTTGATTGATTATGACACCTTGGATTACTAGCAGTTTATTTCTTATTGGCAAGAAAATCAGCTCTCATCCCAGTGTCATGGCCAAAACAATCCTGAACTCTTCCTTTTGCAGTCAGTCTCCATGGCCTGTTATCAATACTGCATTAGTTGGGGTAGAATAAATAGGCAGAAACCAAACAGAAATTTGATGAAAATAAATTTCATAAATAGTAACAATGGATTATCATAACAGGAAATTATTTACATTAAAACAGACAAATTTAAAAGGTAGAACTGAAGATGTATACCCAATAAAGAAAGAAACGTGGAAGGGAAGGGCTTCCCCAAGGTTGAGATTCAGACATCATTAAATAAGGTGTGGTTGAAGTAATCAAGATTGAGAAATTAGCTGGGTTTTCCTCAGCAAGAGTTGGTAGACAGTCAGCAGAGTGGTTCTGCAAGCAGAGAACAGCCTTCTGAGATGCTGGCAAATTAGTCAGTAAGGTCCCTATTGTAGTTACCATTAAATTGCTAGAGAGCCAGTAGTGGAACTGGTCGGCTTCCCAAAAAGTTGCCAGGGAGCCTCTTAAGTAGGAGTAAGGGAGAATGATTTGATATTGGTTCACCAGAAAGTCATCACTGGAAAATAGCTGGGTAAAGATAACTCATTAAATGCCTTTGGGTATTCCATTGAATTAGCAGCTGTAAATTGTTCACAAAGAGATGCCACTTGCCACTGGCAACTGTATGAATGAGAAGTATGTGTACCGGCAAAGATTATTTCAGGGAGTGCCACTTGTTCCTGGCTGTAGGATCACTGCTAATAAAAACCACAAACTCTGCAAGGACACAAGTGTGTGAGCACCTGTAACAACCAAGAAAAAAATGTCCCTACAACACCTTCTACAAAGGAGGTTAATGCTTATTCTTCATGGCAAAGAAGAAATTTTTACTAGGTCCAGTTCCATCATCACAGAGCAGTCCAAAAGACTGAATTTGAAGCTGAGAGATAATACATTGATAACTGCATAGTATACTTTAAATGAAAGTGATGTTTTCAACTGTCAAGACCCTTAACATGTTAAAATCATGGTCTAAAATCATTTCCAAGGTATACTACAATTTAAAATATATGATTTAAAATATAATAATGTTGCAATTAAGCTACTGTCTATTGCCAATGTTTCTTTAAAAATTAGTCTTCTGTGTATGGAAATTACTTAAAAGATAGGCTTTGGATTATCACGACTGATGTCATTTGTTAAATCTTTGTAATTCCATAAATAAAAGAAATTTAAATGTAGTAATAGATTCTTGTAATTAATGTAAACAACTTATTCAGTTTGATCTGATTCAACTCTATATTCAATATGTAATATAATAGAAAAAAATGACTTGGTGACATATCAAAACTTTCTTCTCAATACTTAGGTGGAGGCCAGGGCAAAAAAAAAAAAAAAAGATACTGTAGAGGTAACACAAGAGAGTTAAACAATAATAACAATAATATATGTTTACTTGAAAAGTATGTGTTTAAAACCCAGCAGTCATAATACAGAAAGAATTTACTGCACTGGAAGCATTTCAGCATAATACTTTCAGTTATACAAAATTAGCACCTGGGTTTATGTAATTGAAGCCATCTGTTTACTATGGCAATTGGATACAGCAAGTGCTTCAAATAACTAGGGCAGCTAAAGATCCTATAATATTCCAGGTCACTGAAAAACACATTCCCACTTATACATACTGAGACAATAAGAATTACTGACAGCCTATGATGAGTTCAAATTTATGTCTGTAAGCTGTCTCATATTTTTAAGTAGGTAGAAGCCTGATCTTAAATTTTGTATTTAACATTGCATTTAATGTTTATCCATCCATACAGCATATACCAGTAATGTGGTCACTTTTTAAAAACCTTTGACATATATATATATATATATATATATATATATATAGAGAGAGAGAGAGAGAGAGAGAGAGAGAGAGAGAGAGAGAGGAGAAAAAGGAGAATATGTGACACATATACACTCCCTTTGAACCCTCCTCTTCTTGACATCTTTTATTATGTCTGGAACAATAAATTTATCTGGTTTGAATTTTTGTCATCAAATAATTAACTATTATGTGCTAGAAAACTTAGCAGAAACAATAACAAATATAAGAGTCAATCTTTTGGATTGGAATGGTAGAATAAGGACATCAGTGAACTTACTCCACCCCCCCTCCCCCTAAAAAAAAAGAAACAATGAAAATCCTGGGGGAATAAAGCTAAAATTAACCATTTCTGAACTCTGATAACTAACCAAAGCTGTAGAATGATGCAAACATTATCTATGCAGGGGAGACTATTGAACCTCAGTAAGACATAGGAGTATGTGATGGTTTAATTTAGGCCTATTTTCATCCTTTCTCCCTCCCAAACTCACTGATATAGACATGGAAAGCCTGCAGCATTACAATCAACTGAGAGGAATGACCTCATTTGGATGCTTGGTAAAAGCACCATCCTCAAATTGCAGCCAATATATTTTTCTAAATTTGTAGCTTCCTGGACAAATTCTCATTCCAGTGTGTTGTGACTATTTGGTATTTAATTTGACCCAAAAATCAAGTTTAGAGATTGAGGCAGTTTGATATAGTTATGAATTCCAAATATAGATACTGAATTATGCTTGCAAACTTGTCTGTTCCTCTGGGCAGGATTAAGTTATGATTAGGGCTTTGATTGGGCCACGTCAGTAGGATTTTGAGTGTTGAAGACATAAAACTACACGGCAGAGCAGAGGAGTTAGTTGGAGTTTTGATGTTGGAGTTCTGATGTGGAGTTTTAATGCTGGAGCCCAGGGAAGTAAGCACACAGAGGAGCTTGGTGGTGAGGAAGGAGAAAAGGGTCTGGGAAAAGAGATGAGCCATTCGCTTGATAGTCGCTTGTGGAGTGAAACAAGCCTGAGCCCAGAGAGAGGCAAGCCCCAGGAAGAGAGGAACCCAGGAAACCTGAACTCTTGGCAGATGTCGGCAGCCATCTTGCTCCAACACGTGGCAACAAACTTTGATAAGGGAAGTAACTTATACTTTGTGGCCTGGTAGCTGTAAGCTTCTACCCCAAATAAATATCCTTTTGTAAATGCCAACAGATTTCTGGTAATTTGCATCAGTACCTCTTTGGCTGACTAATACAGAGATTAAAGACAAAATGAAAAAACAAAACCTGCCTTCAGAGAATTATTGAAATCAATAGCAACTTTTTGGCAACATCACAACTGCCTAAGGACATAATTTCAGTTGGGAAAACAAAAGAGACACTGGAGAACTAAGTGAACAAAGGGAACTTTGAAAAACTCCTCCATACTTCTGGGCTTGTATGAATGGTCTAGGGTGTTTCCATGCTCAGCAATGACCCACATAAGGATAAAGCCCTAGTAACTTACCTCTAGCTGTCCTGCACAGACAAAAAAAAAGAAAGATAAAGCTGTCATATAAGCTGCCTTATGTTTGAAAACATTCTCACAGATATATCTTTAGCAAGGATGAAAGATATACAGGCAAGGCAGTTATGGAAAACTTTTGACAAACAATTGCCTGACTGCTAAATTATATTGAGCCAAGGGTACTCCAAGGAAGCCAGGTTTAAAAATACAAATAAGAATATTGCACAACCACACATACTCAAAACTGGTAGAGAATTCAGTGGCCACAAACTGTAGAGAATATAGAATTTATGGAATTCATCCAGGAATCATTAGCATAATCAGAGTTGGAAAAACAATAACAACAAGATAAAAACCAGCAACAGCAACAAACCATGGATGGGGTAGGAATCCAACACCAAAGCTATTACAATGTATTGTCAAAATTATATATTTTCAAAAAGTATTACTATACATACCAAAAAAAGTACAGGAAAGTATGACACATATGGTGGGGGGGGGGCAGAAATAAGCAAGAGAAAATGTCCCTGAGTGAAGAAAACTTTGTACTTCATAGGCATAGATTATTAAAAATGTGGCAATAATATCTCAGCGAGTAGAGCTAGAAATTATAAATAAGGACCAAATCGAAATTATGGAATTGTAAATTTCAATAACTGAAATTAAAAATCAGTATAGGTAAACAAAAAAGATTTGATCAGGCAAAAGATAGAATCAGTGAACGTCAAGATACATCAGTAAAGATTATACAACCTAAGGAAAACAAACTAAAAAAAATAAAAAATGAAGCAATAAAAACCAAACTTTTTCAAACTGTAGGACACCAGGCATGCCAACATATGCATAATAAGAATCCAAAAATAGAAAATAAAATGGCAGAAAGAATACTTGAAGAAGTTAATGGCCCAAAACTTTCCAAATTTGTAAAAAGTTTTAAGCTACATATCCAAGGAGATCAACAAATCAAGGTAGAGTAAACTCAAGATTTACCCTAAACACACTATAGCAAAAGTAGAAATAATAAATGAAATTAGAATATACTTTGCGATGAATGAAAGACAAAACACAGCATGCCAGAATTTATGAGACATAGCTAAAACAGTGCTTAGAGGAAATTTATAGCTGTAATACCTATTTTAAAAAAGAAGATCCCCAAATGTATGAACCCTGAAATCATTATGGTAAGTAAATGAAGCCAGTCACAAAGGACATCATAGTGGATGATTTCATTGGTACAAAATGTCCATAAGAGGTTAACCTATAGTTACACAACCTAAAAGAGTCATTGCCTGTTGGTGAGGAGGTGAGAAGAAATGAGGAATAATCGCTATTAAATGATTGAAGGGTGAAAAAATGTCCTAAAATTAGATTGTGTTGAGGGTTAATCAATCCAGTGAATATACTAAAAACCACTGAACTGTTCAATTTAAAAAGGTGAATTGCATTGTATGTGAATTATATCAGAATAAAGCCATTAAAACTCAAGATTACAAACAACTATAATTAGATTTTTTGGTGCACCAACAGGTGGTATATTACTGGTCATTTGGGTGTATTTCAAACTCATTTTATTTGAAATTGAGGCTCAGTAATATCACGAAAAGAGTCAGCTTTAACAATGGAAATTTATTCATTCATGTTTTGAACCTGGGAAAATGTCCAAATCAAGGCATCAGCAAGGTAACGCTTTCTTCCCAAAACTGTGGCAATCTAGGTATGGCAGGCTGATGGTGATCCTTGGCTCCTCTGTCACATGGCAAGTCACATAGAGGCATCTCTTGGTCTTTCTCTTCTCCTCTGTGTTCTGCTGGTGTTCAGTTTCTTTCTCCCTGTGGCTTTCTCTTATAAAGGACCCCAGTAATAAGATTAAGATCCATCCTGATAGAGGTGGGCCACACCTTAACGAAAGTAACCTCATCAAGAGGTCCTATGTGCAATGAGTTTACAACAACAGAAATGTATTAAATTTAAGAACATGTTTTTTCCGAGGTACATACAGCTTCTAACCACCAAACTCCACCCTCTCAGTTCCAAAAAGACATGTTCTTTCTATATGCAGAATATATTAATTCCATCACAATATCCCAAAATCCTTAAGTCTTTACAGAAAAAATGCTTAGTACAGTCTCTCAAAATTGGTTATGAGTGTGGTCTCTCCTGGGAAACAATTCCCATCTGTCTATAGACCTGTGAAACCTGGAGAATACATTATCTGCTTCTCATATACAATGGAGGAACAAGGTTTAGATAAACATTTCCTTTCCATAAGGAGAAATTAGAAGGAAAGCAGGGATCACTGTTCCCAAAGAACTCCACAACCCTGTAAGGCATACTCCATTAGATTTCAAAGTCTGAGAGACATAGATGGAATGATGCTTTGTCTTCCGGGCCTGATAAACAGTGGCCCCACCATTCCAAGTGCTTGCCCAATGTCCATGCTCTCCTCAAACTCTGGGGTGGAGGCTCTCCCCTCTCCAAAAATTGGGATGGAAATCATGCTTTCCACAATCCCTGCAGGTCAGGATCCACCCTTTCAGAGCATTGTGGTGATAGCCAGACTCTCTGCAATCTCCAGCAGACAAGCTCTACCTGTTTCAGAAAACTGATGTAACGACCAGACTCTCTGCAATCCCCAGGGCACAGGCTTCACCCTCTCTGAACATGGACATGACAGCACTCTACCTGAACAATGGGGTAGAAGAACCACCCTCTCCAAACACCAGGTTACACTCATCCTTTCCACACACACGGGGGAATGCACTCTCTTTGCCTGAGAAGATGTCTTTATTCCAGCCCTCAGCTTCCATGGTTCAGCCCTTGAAGTGATTTTTCCTTTAAATTGTCTTTTCTCTGTCTCTTTTAATCCAGGCTGGCATTAGGTCCATTCATACAAATTATGCAAGAAATGTGTTGCTTTTGCATATACTCCACGGGGGTTCAAACTATCAGACAGTAGGACATTCCACAGACCCTTCCTAGATAACTGCACCTCCAATCTTGACTTGCATGAAAACTGGTGACTGTTTACACGTTCCACTAAACTGTAACATGGAGTGCTTTCCTCTGGGGACTCTCTTTCCAGAAACTCAAAATTTTCCAAAGCACTGATTTCATATATCTTTGTGCCAGAAATTCAGTTCTTGTTTTATCCTTTTCCTCTCACATTTTACTATATTATGTAAGGGTAAACCAGGCTGAAATTTCCACAATTAGCTTGGAAATCTCTTCAGCTAAATATCCAAGTTCATTGTTTTTAAGTTCTGCCTTCCATCTGACGTCAGGACTCAGTTTTGCCATGTTTCCTTTCACTTTAGAACAAGGATTGCCTTCCTTCAGCTTCTAATAATACATCCATCTTTTCCATCTAAATCTTCATTCTGAATACCTTTAGCATCCTTATTTTTGGCAAAAGTCTCTTCCAAACACCCTAGGCCTTTTTCATCAAGCACTTCACAATCTTTCCAGCCTCTACCCATAACCTAATTACAAACCTGTATCCACATTTTTGGTATTTTCAGTATCAGCACTTCACCCTCCTCATACCGAAATCTGTTTGTTTCCGGACTGCTCCAGGAAACACCATGAAAAGGATAATCTTAAAATATGGAAATTTATATTCTCACACTTTTAGTCTGAGAACAAATCCAAATCAAATCATCATCAAGGTGATGCTTTCTTCTCAAAGACTGTGGCATTCTGGGGCTGACAGCCAGTTATCCTTTGACTCTTCTGGGACATGGCAAGGTGTATGGAGATGTCTCCTGGTTTTCTCCCTTCTCTTCCAAATTTCTGCTAATGTTCAGCTTCTTGCTTCCTGTGTCCTTCTCTTATAAAGGACTCCAGTAATAAGATTAAGAGCAATCCTGATGAGGTAGTCACACCTTGACTAATGTAAACTCATTAAAAGTCCTCTGGAGATGGGTTATTGCCCACCCAAGGCATTCTGTAGAGAGAATAATTAAAGCTTGTTGAGTTCAGGCCACTGCTACTAATTTAATACTTACCAAACTTTAGGGTGCATAACTGTTCAAAAAATGTATTAAAATGATACCTGGTCCCACAGTAATTGTAATTTATGTGGTCTGGGATGGATCCTAAAATAATGATTTAACATTAATATATCTAATGCATTTGATAGATGAATAAACCTTTGAGAAATGCTGTTATAGGAGAAGGAGATTAATTATTGGTGAGCACTGATTACTTGATTAATAAGTTTAATAAAACTATATTGAGCATCTAAAAAAAGTCCTCCTTATAATGGATTGCACCCCCCCAAGGAATTCATTAAATTTAAGAACATGTTTTTCTGTGGTATGTACAACTTCAAACCACCACAGACCACATATGCATTTTTTGCCAACCTGTCAAATTTAAATGTAAATCTTTAAAAGGCTCTGAATTAGAATATTTTTGCATTTTTCCAGATGCTACATTTGAGTCTTTAAATTTACTAGGGAAGAAAGAAGGAATAAGCACATCTTTGAATTAGTGTGGAGGCATTCATAAATTCACTAGGATTTTAGGAGTTGTTTAAATGTTTTTAGGGAGATAGTAAATAGAGAAGGAGAAAGATAATTTCTATGCAAATTCAACTGTTTGAGGGAAGTCGTATAGTATGTGAAGCTAAGACATTGTAACAGTGTTCTACTACTCTGCAAAGGCAAACAGGGTTCTACTGCTCAACTAAGGAAATAAAGTCCTATCTTAAGCCTTTGAAAGAATTCTGAAACTCATATGAAGGTGACATATAAAAACCAGCATTCAGATATAATTAATTCTCTTGAAGCAAAATTCTCTATTTGTTATATATTAATTAATGTGTTTATATTGCAATTATGTCAAACTAGTCTCTGATCCTCAAATAGATTCAATTGAGGTATATTAGATAAATAGAGGTAAAATTTGTTCATCGATATAGATCCAAATTATTTTGGGCATCCTTGTACCTTAGTAAATGAAAAAGATGTATCATAATATTAAAAATAACCTAAGGTAGATCAATGGATTATTTAAATATAAGAGTAATAATCCTGCTGAATTTTAAATAGGAGAGACCAAGCCAGAAGGCCACTGTGGGCAACACACTTTTAGAATCTTAAGATAAACTGAAATAAATTCATGCATTACCAGGTAACTGACTAATAGGAAAATCATGGTATAAAAACTATTTTACTATGAGGTCACATCTATTATCATTGGAAAACTGTATTTTTCTAAGTTCATACATCATCCAGCATATGTGAGATTTGCCAAGGAAATTAAATGCCTTTCAATATGCAATTATTTTAACCCTGGACAAAATTTGTAAGTATAGCATTAACAATCAAAAAGGCAAATAAAATGAGAAGGCTCATTAGAGGAGGGAAAGTCTATATTTCATCCCACACAATTTTAGTGAGAAAAGAGAAAACATATTAATTAAGCAAGCAGACACTGGTGTCAGTTTGCTGTTTGAATACAAACAGCAAAACTTGCAAAATATGTGACCTTGGACACTTAATTTATCATGCATTCAAAAATGGGGAAAATCATTAAACTCACCTCCATAGGGTGGATATAAATACTACATAATTGTAATACATGTAAAATCCTTGAACATAATTTTGGCTATTATTAATATCAGATGCTCTAATCAATATTCAGGGAGGCAAGTAGAATGTCCAGATCCAGTTTTTGGTATTCTTTTTTCATTAGCTTGTCTCTGAAATATTTATTTCCGTTTTGATTTTATTTAATTTCCTACCAGTAGAGCAATATATGTACTTTACCACCACTCCCTCATGAGAAGAGAAGATTATCATAACAAGTATTTAAAAATAATACTTTATTGCTGGGCCTTGTTAAATGAATTGCTCATTTAAAAAAAAATCCATTCTAGATAGCTGAGGCCACACTAAATGTGGGCTTTTATTTCTTTTTGGAAAACCCTGAGAATTATCTTCTATCTATAATGTACTATATTTTAGTAATCAAATCCTCATACTGAGAAGAACAAGAAAAAGAAGAACAAATAGGCATCTGCTGAATCAACTGGTAAGCTGTCAAGGCAGCCAGAACTTGAGACCACAGTTCCGGATTTAAAAAACTCAACATTTTTCACTTCGCCCTGCAAGTCCTAAGCAGTGCAGACTGTGAAGTAACCAAGAGACTGAGAATCTATGCAGTATACTTTGCACTCTCGTGGAGCTAGGTAGACAGAAATTAGAATTCAGAGTCCACAAAGGAACAGAAATATACCCCACATAAACATTGGAACTCTGAAGGAAGATCCTCACAAAAGAGTGATCTCAAGGTAGACCAGACTTTACAAAGGCTGAACCTAGCCCTGACACAGTTAAATCCACGATTTGGTTAAGGTGGCATGCTACTATACTGAGTGTTCTACAGCGTTTCAAAGAAAATTCTCTCTACTTGAAGATGCTAGCAAAATGAAAATTACTGCAATTTTTACAAGTAAAATCTTGATCTCAAAAAAACATAGTAACTAGGAAACAGTACCAAAGATAAAAACCAAGAATCGGGATTGAAGGAAAAATTCAGACATTAAAAACAAACTCAGAGAAGATCCTGATATGGGGTTATTTAATATGGACTTTTAGCTATTAAATTTAACTTCAAGAAAATAAATGAAGAGGTAGAGAATTTCACCAGAAGATCCCAAAGGATTGGTATCTATAAAAAGAAAAAAAAGTTCTAGAAAAGAAATATAAAATCGCCAAATTAGCATCTCTTAGGTAATTTTAACAGCTAATTAAGTAAAACAGAAGGGAGAATTTGTGAACTGAAAAAAGACATAAGTAGAAGATGTCTGAACTGAAGCTAGAAAAGAAAATGATATAAAATACTAAAATGAAAATGAGAGCCATATGGGGCACAATAAAAAGTTCTAATATGCAGATATTTCATGTTCCATAAAAAGAAGAAAGGCAAAAATAGACAAAATCTACAAATGAAAAAAAATAGACATTTTTCTAAAACTGATGAAAAATATATTCAGTGCACAATACAAATGCCAAAACCAAAAAACAACAACAACAACAAAAAAACAACCAGACCAAGGATTTTGAGAGTAAACTTATAAATACTAAGAGGAAAAATCCTTAAAGTAGCCAGATTAAAAAAGAATTATCCCCTTCCTGTTTCCACAGTGAGATTTTCCGCTGACTTCTTAACAGAAATAATGGAAGCTGAGGGTTGGGGGTGGGGATATTTGGAAAAGCATCAGCAAAACTTTGAAAGAAAAGTCTTATAACCTAGAATTCAAAACCAAGCAAAAATAACATTGAAAAATGAGGGACAAATAATGATATTTCCTGATCCAAATGAAAGAATTAACTAGCCAGCCCACACTGAAAGAAGTGCTAAATTGAGCCCTTGAGGCAGAAGAAAAAATGTCTCAGACAAAAGCACGGAATATGTAAGGAATAAAAATCAATCATATAGTTATATGGTTAGTATAAAATGTTATTAACTTGTACATAACAATAATCATACCTTTGGCTAAAAAGGTGTGAAGTGTTAATATATATGAAAATAGTAATGCAAAATCAGAAAAGGAGTAAATGGAAATAAAGTATCTTAAGATCTTTATGATGTCTATGAAGAATTAGATTTTAATAGGTCAAGAATGAATTTTGGCATTTTTTAAAATAACACAAAATAAAAGAAAAATAGGAAACTAAATAAGCTAATATAGTGTGAAAAATGGGAATATAAGCCTCATTAGTCACAAAGGTAGGAAAGGAGAGATTAAAGCACATAGAAAATTTGGAAGACATGATATTCATAGTAATATGGTAGGTATAATCTATTTATCAAATATCTATGCATATATCATATAGCTATCATTTGTCTCTATTAGCTCATTTATCTATATCAGTAATTATATTAAAAGTAAAATGATTCAATAATCCAATTATAAGACAGAAATTCAGGAATATAGCAAGAAAAATTAACTATAAAGAAAGATTTATAATGTCAAAAATAAAAAGCTGGTACAATTATGAAAATGTCAAACAAATAAAAAAGATAATATTCATAATATTTGAATTATGTTTATCCAAAGAATAGATAAGAACTCTAAATTTCTAAAACCATACCTTCAAAATATAATAAAATTTTGTGCAACTAAAAGCAGGAGAAGACATGAGCATATAAAATTTATAAAATGATTCTAGACAACTAACAAAAATAACAGAAAAATAGCCATAAATATTTAACAGATTTGAACAACATTATGAACATACTTGATCTAATTTAAAAATAAAAAAGATATACTAAACGACTGCAGAATATATGCCCTTTAAAGACTGCATAGGCATTTCACCAAAATTGGCCATATGCAGGTCCATAAAACAAATATTAAGAAATATAGCACTCTTGAAATTACACAGAGTATATTCATTGATTATACTAGAGATATGTTCTCTTGTTAATTTCTAAAAGTTTTATTGTTTTATATTTTGCATTTAGAAATGCAATCCTCTTGTAATTTATTTGCTGTTCAGAGTGAAATAGCAACCATTTTTCTTCTACAGGAATATCCAAATCGACACATCATAATTTATTAAAAATAACATTTTAAAAACTCTTAACTTTCCATCACTGCTCTGAAATGTCCCTTTTATCATAAATCAAAGTTTAATGTAAATGTGGGTCTGCTTCTATATACTCCATTATGTTATATTAGTCTATTTCTAATTACAATGCTAAAATTGCACCTTTTATTATTTTAACCTAGTAATAACTATGATGTAAAACAAAATATGTTAATCCACAAGTTCCCTTTCTTCAAGCATATCATCTTTATTTTTCATTCTTTGAGTTGTTTATAACCTTTAAAATACACACATGCACACAAACCTACTGAGATTTTGATGGAGATTACATTGAATTTGCAAATCAATTTCGGGTGAACCAAAATCATTAAACATTGTAGCTGCCGGTACACAAACATGGCATATATCTATTTCATTTAGATCTTTTCTTTTCCTTAATTATTTATTTCTTTTTAAGGATTTATTTTATTTATTTATTCCACCACCCACTTGTTTGTGCTTGCTGTCTGCTCTCTGTGTCCATTCACTGTGTGCTTGTCTTCTCTTTGGGAGGCATTGAGAAACAAACCTGGTAACTCCCATGCAGTAAGATCGGGGGTTTCATCGCTTGAGCCACATCTGCTTCCCCCTCACTGAGCATTTAAAGTTTTCTGAACGGAGGTGTTATGCTTGTTTTGTTAAGCATCCTTCTATTTTCTATAAAAGTAAAAATAAAAATGCTGTAATTTAGAACTATAATTTCTTTTTTCATTATTTGATTCTGTATCAAGCAATCGTATTATATTCCCTTATTTCTTATCATTGATCAGTAATATTGAAGAATCTATGTACAAGATTCTAACATTAATGAATAATGAGATATTTATTCATTTACTTCTAATCCTGGCATGTTTTATGTCTTTTATTTTGAAACTAGGCTTCTGTCACTACCTGGGCTGTTCTACTTCTATTTCATCTAAAGAGAACCTCAAATTTGTAGAGATTTATCCATGACTCCTGGCCTTGGAAGACATTGAACTCGAGTTCTCATCCCAACATTTCCCCAATTTGTAATAAAGCTCTGCTGAGTACCTCAGTCTCTTTGTTTTCTTTTCTGGAATTTGCAGATTATTGTAGGGAGAGATTTGAGGAGAGGATCCAGATCCTGGTTTCACTTTCCAGGTTTCCTTTTCTTCAAGACTTGGTTACATAATTCTTCACTGCTTTGTTATATTTCTGATGCACTCACACTGATATTTTCAATTAAATGGTTGTACTGAATTCAGTGGGCCACAATCTTCAAAATCTGACCTCTCATTTTCAACAGCAGGTACTATTTTGGATCACTGTGGTACATTCAACTCTTTCTTGATGAAATTTCCAGGCTTGTATATAGAGGTCTCTGATATTGTTGAGCATTAGAAACCTCATTGACTTCTGAAAATTTTTAGCAGCATTTCTGAAGAATTGGTGGTCGCTGTCAGGTGATTAGAATCAGACAGACAAATTGAGATAAACTCGAAAAACTGGATAGAGATGCTGTGACTGGAACTAATAGAGCAATTCTACAACAATATATTCTGGTATGATACATTTAATGAATTTTCCCTTTTTTATAACATAATTATACCGTTTTTTTTTTTTTTTTGTAAAATGTAATCATCATAATCACACTGAAGAAAAATAAATCTGCCTAGTCTGATCTTTGCTATCTGCTTCAATTTCTGCTCAAACCATAAAATATATTTTATCTTATATATTTTCTTTTTTGTTTAAGCATGAAGACAACATTCTCTGGGGATAAGAGTGCCAGAATTTGTAGATGGATTAATGTGGTTTGAAGATAAAAATTTGCCTTATCAGGGTCCCTCCTCTAGGGAGACTTATGTCAACTTGAAAGGAAAATTCCTCAGGAAATTTCTTTAAAAATAAATCTCAGTGAAATGCGAGTAATATATTAAGAAAATGTAATGTTTACTTTCACCCTAAGGCAATTTATAGAGATCAAGGTACTTTTACTACCTCTTTACCTAAAAAAAAAAAAAGACCTAACCCAAGGTAGAAAAGACAAAATGATATACACAAAATAATTAAAGGAACAAAATTCCATAGGTACACTTACACTCAAATGAAAAATGCTAGAGTGCAGATTTCAGGAGATCAACAATTGTTTTTTGTCTGCAAAAACTTATTTATATACACAAGACTGTAGAAATATGAATGTTTAGATGTAGAAATAATTAAATGCATTTTTTCAGATTTTGAAGAAGAAAAGGATAGTCCATAAAACCTTGTGCAACAATTGACACGTATTTTCTCATATTAAAATTATTTTCCTATGTAAAACAAGTACATTTCCAATGGATAGAGCACTAACAGGAAAATTAAAGATGACTGAAATCAACAAGTGTCCCCAGAGCAAATACGAATAATCAGTGGAAGAGGAACACCAAAATCTTCAGTGCACATAAATTAGCAGACAGAATTTAGTAAGAAAATTATGTACAGATACAACAAAATCCTCCCATCTCTATAAAGGACCAGCATAGAAGAAAGAGTTCATAAAATATATAAGAAAGAAATATGCAAAATATCAATAAATAGATGAAGGAAAACATTGAGCCATTTTTGATAATCTAAGACAAAGATAAATTTATAAAAAGAGAAAAATTAGAAGATATGACGACCACCTGATAAATTCAAACTCACATTCTATTTGATTTTTAACCAGAGAATATAAATGAGAGAATACTGAAAAAATATTAGAAGAAAATACTTTTTACCCAAAGATGTGTGTTTTTAGCTTGAAAGGGCCTATTTGGCAAGAAGGTTACCTAAAAAAGTATAAAAACCCATGAATATCTTTTGTGAAACTTCCAAACAATGGGAAGAGATTGAAAAGTTTAAATATTTCTAGGGAAAAAAGTGTACTTAGAAAGGTAAAAAAACACTACAGTTTGATTGGCATAAAGTTTCTCATATGTTAATCAATACTAGAGAAAATGAAGCAATGCCTCAATTTTTTAAAATAAAATACTTCCATAATTTTAATTACCATTCATGATGTTTAGCTTAAATAATAGGTGTTTTAAGAAATTCTTGGGAGCTCTATAGTTATCTAATGCAAGCATTTAAAAATTATTAATAAATACATTGGAAGCAACAGTAGTAGAGGACTATAACGTAGAATTATAGAAGTGATTACCAGAATAATTTTAAAAATTTAAAAAGCTATTTTTTAAACTCTAAGGCATCACAGTTGTAGGTATCCATTAAACTGTTATCTGTAGTTATTCCTAGGGAGTAGAAATTGTGTTATTAGAAACATAATGTTTTATTTAAACAATGATAAATATGTATTATTTTGAAATGGACTTGGAATTCTTTGGTTGCAGCAAAGGATAGGCCAAATTTATGGATTTTTAGTGCTCTATTAGTTTTTTTTTTTTTCCCCTCAATCCAAACACATGAACTAATTATATCCCTACCCTTGAATTAGGTCCAGTCACAAGACAAGCTCTGTATCACTGAGTGGAATCACAAGTGCAAATGGAGATGCAAAGTATAAAGCAGTGTGAAATGTTCAGTCACTGCAAGGATGATGTCTGCCCTGGATTTTAGAGGCCCAGACAAAATTGGCATAAAATAAAAATAAACTTTTGTTGTTTCAGGTCATTGATATTTTGGTTATGTTTACTACTGAAGCCTTTGGTAATAGGGAGGCAAACTAAGGAACAAAACTATCATAATTATTATGTATTCAAGCCAAGTGATTGGGAAAGACCACAAAAGATTGAAGTCAATTTTTTTCATTGCAGACTGTCTTCCACACAAGTGACACCATAGGTAGAGTAAAAAATGGAATGTGAATTCATGAACATTAGGTTTATGTTCAAATCTTGTAATCTCACCATCTGTAGAATCTTTAGAATATAACACTTCCAAGAATTTTTCATTCTCACAGCTCCAATGCTTTCTTCTCTAAATTCTATAATTGACCTTTATATTCAAGCTTCTCTAAACTACACCAATCCAATTCCTCTATAACTTTTATTTGCAAGTTGCCAAAATCATTTATGTATCTAAATTAATATTCTATTGTTTGAATTTATATTTACTTATTTTCACCTGAACATAACTCAATATATTCTATATAAGACCATAAAACATATAATATATCATAGTCCCTAATCCATAACTTAACTACTTACAAGGTGAATTTCTAATTTATCTTACTTTAATTTTGAGCTCAGAATATCTTTCTGTTCATTGCAAAACTAAAACTACCAGAAACATTGTCTTATAATTATCTATATTAAAATAATGGAAGTATGTTCAGAATCATCTCAATAATCATTTTACGTCCAAGTTATTCCAAGAAATATCTACATTTATATTTATTGCCTGTGATCAAAATAATTTATTTAAACTAATTTAGACTTGTTAGCTGAAATTTCATTGACAAATGGAATGCCACTTAAAGTTAAAACACAGTAAGAAAACATTCAAACTACTCAGGGAAATAATAGAATGAGGTCATTTCAACTCATGTAAATATGGAAGTCTGAAAGAAGAAATGACAAATATAGAAAACAAGGCAAAGAGACAACACAAAACGTATGTTAGAAAATAATCCAAACAGAGAAAAAAAAAAATCACAATAAAGGAAAAGAATTCGTTGACTCTCCAGTTCAAATTCATTCTTTCAAACTCAACAAAACATAAATATTTAGTCACATGCTGTTTAATGGAAATCCATCTAAAATGAAAGGCCACAGATTATTGAAACTAAAAGGATGGAAAAAGGTATATTCTTAGCAAACAAAATCCAAAAGAAGGCTAGATATTTAATTTATTATTAGACAAAATTAGACATAAGGTCCCCCCAAAGCCTCATTAAGTACAGTGAGTGTCACACAAATGATACATGATTCAGTATTCCAAGAAGATAAAACAAGTGGTTTGTGAATGCTAAACCAAAAGACATTCATATAGATGGTTAAGACGGCAAATTAGAAAAACAAAACAAAACAAAATGACCTTGGAAAACAATTAAACACTTACAAATCTTAACATGTTCATAATATAAGAAGAGTTGTATTTCTTGTATATATCCCACCTCCTAAATAGTTGGGGGTTGTCTTAATTTCCCAGCTGTGATCACACCTGGCGTGAAATGGGGTGCCTTAAACAAGAGGAATTTATTGGCTCATGGCTTTGATGCTAGGAGAAGTCTATAATTTAAGTTTCATCCTGAAGACTGTGTGTTCTGGGGCTTGGTGTCAGTGATCCTCTGGTCCTTGATTTTTATGTCAAATGTCAATGCATATAGTGGCGTGCTCTGCTAACTAAAATGCTTGCTAATGCTTTGCTATATATATATATATATATATATGTCTATAGATTGATATAATGACTTAATTAACCCAAGCATAAGAAAGCAATGCATGATATATTTATTTATTTTGTTAAACTTCTGTTAATAATGAGAGAATATAAAATAAGCAAAGGATTGTCTATAAACAGGGATCCAACTGCCGTATCACAATCCTCCACGATATACATACATATAGATATAAGCTCACCAAACTGGGAGACACACTAACATCTGGCCCACGTCTGGCCAGAGTCCTGATTGGATGCAATATATATATATATGGTTAGTTTAATAACTATACTGACTGTTAGAGTGAGAAATAGGAATAACAAGCCAAAAGATTAAATCAGTATTGGACAGAGTCACAAAAATGACAGAAAAATAGAACAGTCTTTCACACAAACTCCAACATCTAGCTCACGACTGGGAAGTTCCGAATTAGCAGCCGATACCAAAGTTTGATTGCAAACGACACCTGGGCAGAGCACCCCCTCCCAGGGTAGGACTTCAACAGGCCTGACCAGGGACTGTCCCTTTTATTGAACTCATAATCAATGAACTTGATATTATAGGTGGCAACTTGCGAATACCGCATGAGTCCCTGAGAAAGTGGCCAGCTTTCCCAGAGAGAAACACAATACTCCCCAGAATGCACTCTATCTGTTCCTATTTGCTACAAAACATCCCCCTATGTGCCCACTGTTCTAGTTCTCATCATTCCTCCTGAAATATGAAAAGTGCTGGCCAGCAAAACATTTGTTTGCTGAGTAACAAAGTTTCCTGCATGACGTTTCACTTTTAGCTTTGAACAATACTCACTAATTTTTTTTCCCCCAATACATGGTATTTTCTCCTTTCTCTTCCAGGTCCCCTTATCTTCTACTCTATCCATGAGGCTTTGTCTTTATAAAGCCTTCAGAAAGATGATTAAGACCAACCTCATTCCCCTGGGCTATGACTTAACTAGAAGTCACAACTTCAAATGGTCCTATTTACAATGAGTTGACATCCACCGAATGTGGATTAAAATTAAGAACGTGTCTACGTTGGGGAATATAATACAACCCAACAACAGGATGTTCAAAATAACAGCCCCGTTAGTGATAGCAAAATATCTGTCCATGGATATTAAGAAAATGAATAAGGTATTCATTATTATGTGTTATGACCTAGGAAATTAATAAACTATAGCTAAATTTATTTAAAAAGATAAAATGTCAAAATATTGATAAGTAAAAATATGTTTTAGGAAAGTATACAAAGCAAGGTCCATTTGTATAACCATTTAAAAGAATGGAACCAAAGAAGGTGCTGTAAAAATCGGATGTGTAAAACGTGGGAAAATTTATAAGGGTGTGGCACGTAGACTTTAATCACCTTGATCCTAAAGTATTTTTTAAACTTGTAGGAATTGGTCAAGTGTATTTGCTTTATTATTTTTCTTTATACTACACACTTTTTATATATTATTGTTGATGAATGCTACATTCCAAAATAAAACATTAAAAATAACTTTGATTTCATTTGTGAACTAAAGTACAAATTTCAATGTATCAGACAGCATGTATGCCTGAAGTGATGTAGCCACCAGCTATTTTTTAAACAATGGACTTATATAGAAATACTTCATGAAATGAAATATATTTCTAAGTAAAAATTTACTATTGAAATTCATTTTCACAGACAATGAATTCCTTTCCCCTTCACTTAATCCATTTTGACTCTGAATTAGTATCACAAAAATAGCATAGTGATATAAACAATCCATTTATTTAGGAGTTTTTGACCTATGAGAAAAAAATAAAGTGAGACCTAATATTGTGTCCGTAACATATTCAGTTGCAAGAGGAACTTGGTATGTACACATCAAGCTCCACCAACTAAATAGTTTTGAGTGTAATAGTCAAAAAGCAAAGAAGACTTTTTTCTACATGATATTTCTTTTGGCATTATATTTTACTTACACTCTCAAATTGTGTAGCTTATCAAAAAAAGAACACTGTGAACATGTGTAAAATGATAATATTAAAAACAAAGTATACAAAACAATAAATAAGCACATTCATAATATTTAATTCTGTATTCAACAATGAATTACATCTTCTGAAAATAACATTAATTCAAATTTACACAACATTTAACTTTATATTTCAGGGAAAAGATCCACCCAAGTTGTCACAAAAAAACAAATATTTAATTGCATTTATTGATCTTTTCCTCTTTAATTTATAAAATTGTCTTAGTTTTAATTAGGTATGTGCTGATGAGCATATGCTATTCATAATTCAGCGTAACTAATTCTTTACAACACGATTTAATCATCAAAATATATTATAAATCAATGTACCTATGATTTTTAAATTAATTGATTAAGGAAATATTTAGTATATGCTTACAATTGGCTTCACACTGCCCTAAGTGCTAAGGTTGCCCCAATAAAAAGAAACATACCTGACATTTTGAAATTTACCTACTAGTATGTCAATTTGTTTCTCAAGGGAAAATCCAGCTGACTAGCAATATATGAAGCATATGAAATGTTCTCAAATTTTTTGATACTTTACACTTTAGGTGATGCCAATAACTGGTCAAAGGCCAAGCTTCATTTGCATCTGAAAATCAGAGACACAGGAAGAGTATTTATGAGACAAAGACTGTTATTTTATTCACTATATGGAATAGAAATTGCTGATAATTTAAACATTTAGGAAAATGTATCTTAATGTTAGTTTTACCTTTTATTTATCTAGATTTAATATATTATTAAACATTGAATTACCACCCCTGCTCAGTATTATGGTTTGAATTGTGCCTCTGCTTCAAATTACACGTTCAAATACTAATCCCTTGTCCTGTGAATATGATGTTATTTGGAAAGAGTGTTTTTGTTTTGTTTTGTTTTAAAGATTTTATTTATTTATTCATTTATCCCCCCCTTGCTGCTTGTGCTCGCCGGGTCAGCCAACCATGCCGCGCGGGGGGGCCTGCCCTCACCAGGAGGCCCCGGGAACCGAACCCAGGGCCTCCCACATGGTAAACGGGAGCCCCACTGATTGAGCCACAGCCGCCTCCCTGTTTTGTTTTTGATAAATCAATTTTATTGCATAAATCCATCCAAAGTGTACAACCAATGGTATTCGGTATAATCACATTTTTGTGCATTCATCACTTCAGTCATTTTCAGAGCACTTTCATTACTTCAATAATAATAATAATAATAATAATAAAACAAAACTCATCACCTCTCAATCTCTATGCTTCCCATGCCATATATAGCTTCTATTCATTTGCATTCTATCTAGTATACTTGTATTTATATTTTGCAAAAACAATCTTATATTTGTGATATCACCCATATTTGTGTTTTACATGAGGTTTTACTGTCATATACAGTACCATGTTACAGTTTTTAGCTTTCCTTCTAGTAGTATACATGACCTTAAACTTTCCCTTTCAGCCACTGTCATACCCACACAAGAGCACTGCTAGTTGCAAACACCATGACATGCTTTCATTACTTCTATTCATTTCCAAAGATTTACAAACAAGGTTTTAGCAATTATGCACAGATTAAACCTTAGTTTTCCATTCTCTACCCTCCTTCTCTTTTCTGGTGGCTTATATTCTAATTATTAACTCCATGAGCTTACACAATATATTTAGTGTTTTTGAAGATGTTATTAGTTGTGTTGAAGCCAAATTGTATTAAGATGAGACCATACCCAATTATATGGGTCTCCTTCTGAGAAGAGGAAATTGTACACAGATAGAAAGACATAGGAGAAATTCATGAGAAGATAGAGACAGAGACCGAAGTCCAGGAACTGCTGGTAACCCACTAGAAGCTAGGGAGAAGCAAAGAGTCTGTCCTATGGATTTTAGATTTCTTGCCTGTTGAACGGTGAGACAAATTTCTGTGTTTCAAGCCAACTAGTGTGTGGTACATTTAAATGGCTGCCTTAGGATACTAAGGCACTGATATTATATAATTAAATACTTCAAATTAATTTTTACAATTTATATTTCTTTAAATCATACCAAATATATTCTTAGTCACTAGGTAGATTTATAACAGCAGTTTTAAAGAAAAGTAATTCAGACTTTAAAAAGAAAAAATCTAATAAGTCACCAGAATGATGAACTTTATTTTTGAACATAAAATAATTGAAAACATATTTTTCAATCATTTAATGTGGTCATGGTTATTTCTCAAAAACTCAGCAAATAAACTCACTACCTTACCCCTGGCATCGAATATGACACCCGAGGATGAGCCTCCCTGGCACCAAGGGATTATTACCATGTGCCAACATGCAATGTATTTTGAAAAAGACCATGACCAAAAGGAGGGAAAATTAAATAAAACAAGTTTTTATGACTAAGAGATTTCAACGTGAGTCAAGAGGTCATTCTAGAGGTTACACTTATGCACATCTCAGGAGGATCTCACTAACTGCCACAGTAAACAGAACCTCAAACAGGGGTGCTCCTGAGGGCTCTAGAGACATTTGGATACTATAGCAAGGCAAACAACCCCAGGAAATCAGCACTCCATCCGTGGGTCATAATTTGGAATATATGATAATATATTTCTCCAATGTAAAAGAGTTAGACTCATTTATAATTTCCCTACACATGATTCTTCTAACCCTATTATATGAACTCCTAAATAACACTATATGCATTAAGCATATATCTTAGAGACTTTTTTCTTCTGTCTTTTCGTATGCTGGTTGAACCCTGAATCTCAGCAGAGTTGCAGACAGTTCCTACTCTCCAGCTCATTGGGCTGCCCAGGATAATTAACTAAATGATGAAGACGGACAATCATCATCCCAAAAAGCAGAGAATATCTACAACTGTTTGCAAAACAGGTCCTCCAATCTGGCCCGTAAGATCTAAGCCCCTCTCAATCTGGAGCAGAGCAGATATCACCACCCCAAATCCCCAAGGTTGAGAATATGAACAAACATAAGGGGGTGGGGAGATGCAATCAGAACTAAAGTAGATATTAGTATTGTAGTAACAGAAGAATTTGTAACATTAATATAAATTTAGTGGTTACCAGAGGTTCTGAGGGGAAGGGGAGGGAAGAATAGGTGGAACATAGGGCATTTTTAGGGCATTGAAGTTGTTCTGCATGATTTTGCAATGACAAATACAGGCTATTATACATTTTGTGAAAACCTATAAAATTGTGTAGTGCAAAGTGTAAGCCATAATGTAAACTATAAACTATGGTTAGTAGCAATGCTTCAATATTTGTTCATCAATTGTAACAAATGTTAGTAGCAATGCTTCAATATTTGTTCATCAATTGTAACAAATGAAACTCACTAATGTATGACTTAATTAATATGGGAAAATATGAGAGGCAGAGGGAGTGAGGTTCATGGGAGTCCCCTATATTTTTGATGAACTTTTCTGTAATCTAAAACTTCTTTCAAAATAAAGTTAAAAAAAAATACTAACATACCAGGGTCTTGGGGGAGGGGGACTATAGAGTTATTGCTTAATAGGTAGAGAGTTTCTATGATAGAAAAGTTCTGGTATTAGGTGGTGCTAAAGGTCACACAACATCGTGAATGTATCAGTGCTGCTACCCTGTACCCTTAAAATGGTCAAAAGGGGAATTTTTTTGTTATATCTATCTATCTATCTATCTATCTATCTATCTATCTATCTATCTATCTATCTATCTATCTATCTACACATACATACATACATACATACATACATATATTATGCTGCCAAAAAATTTTTTTTTTAAATGAGAAAAACAGTGATTACAATTTCACTGGGAATATATTAAATAAAGAAGTTATTATTTTGAAAATTTGCTTAGACAAGTGAGATCTAAGAGTTTTTGGCATAATAAAATTTCGAGTACTATATATTATAATTTAAAAATATATTTTCTGTATATGAATAAAATGATTAAAGCATAAAACCTGTTTTTTTAAATTATGTGCTAAAGCTCTGTTGTTCTCATTTGTTTCAAACATACTGTTGCTAAAAAAGGGTTCTCATGTCCCAGAAAATCTTTTTCTCAATTTTGTAAACATCTCTTAGCTAATTACATCTGGAAATAGATCAGACCACATGCTACTTGGTACATACCTAGAAGACATTTCTTTGAAATTATGTTATGTTATCATGGACAAATCCTAAAATGGCAATTTACTCCAAGCTATCTGCTGTATTACAGATATTATGTAAGCAATTATAATGGAGCAAATTGCATTGGCTCCAATAGTTCAAGCACAGTCCACTTATTTGATGTGATCTCAATAATCTTGCTGCTCAGATGAGTGGACATGTGCCCATGTACCTCATGGTTTATTAAAACACATCATTTGGCTTTAGTAAGCAAGTATTTCTATTTCTAACTCTGGTATCTGAGTTCCAACCAAATTGTTTGGGAGTAGGCCCCTACAACCTGCTAAAATCAGTGTAATAAGGCTGCAGTAATCTATCTGAATTTCAGAGCAATCATTATAGAATTCCAGGGATTTAGTTAACAGTTTTTCAACACCTTCAAAACCATTTTGTCAATTACTTAGATATTTTTTTCTATTCTAAAAACTTGGCCTGTTCCTTATTTCTATGATTTCAAGTGGTCTCTGGGGTTTGAAAATGTACAAATACAGTTGTTCTTCCAAAGCCTATTATATGTGGATCTATATCTATATCTGTATCTATATATTCGTAAACAGGTACACACAGGCCAGAAAAAAAAAAAAACACAAGAATAAAACATGAGATGAAAATGAATTACGTATTTGCTACGTTCAGAGTAAGCAGGAAAGTTCTGTTACTTAAATAATCTAACTGATCTGAGACAACTTTATCCCTAATGCCAGTGTGCATTTTTCACCGATATACGGAGAGAGGTTGTTAAAAACATAAAAATTGAATCATATGCATTAGTTTATATCAATTACCAACAGAAATTATTTCTATGGAAATAGTATTAGTGGATTTGTAGGCTCAGATATTGGCTTTTTGTAGGTCTGGATGAGGAGGGAAGATGGACAAGTATTATTTTCCTGTGCGGAAAAGTATAGAATCATATGTAGATCTATCTTCCAGTCCCCTTTATCTGAAAAATATTAATGAACATGTCAATGGGGAGGTAGTAAAGGGAGAAAAAGAAGACAAAATGATATTTGGAGTTATGATCTTATAGGAATTGGAGAATGCTAAGATATGAGGATTTTTATTAATTCCATTCATAATTGAATAAGAATTTAATATAACAGGAAAAAATTCTTATTTTTAGTACAATAAGGATATTTGAGATCTTTCTTCTGAATAGTCTCAGCTTTCCTTTTTCATAGAGCAAAGATCTTTTCCAACAATATATTTGTATTGTGATAGAGAGCTTGGAATACATTTGAGGAAAGATAATAATGTTTGTATTTGAGTCATTAAAGAGAATTTCTAAGCCCAATCAAAGGTTGTGGTGCAATTTATATATTAGACATTGGTTTACAGTGTCTTGTGGTGTTTCCCATCTGTGCCCATTAGCCTCCCAACTTCACAGAGACCAAAAAAAGGAAGATGGTGGAATAGGCACCTAAGGAATCCAAGGAACCAACTGTTGAGATCTAGAGGGGATAGCTCCTGCCAAAAACAAATTTGCAGCTATGTAAAGGAAAGATTTTGATGTAGAATCAGTCCTGTTTGAGAGCCCAAACATGTGACGGCTGGGGAATGCTTTTTACCTATGGAAGAACAAAAGTTTTTTCTAGAAGATAAAACATTATCTATAAACAGAAATGCAAATTAAATCTCAATACAAGAAAAATATTTTTTATTTGGAAATTTGACCTCAGTTAATAGACTCAGGCCATTTTAAAACTAGAAGGGACTTACTTATGGAAAGGCCTTGGAGGGAGAAAACTTGACAATTTTATTCACTTCAGGTTCTTACCAAAGAGATCAGTGACTTCAGATTACAGCCTGCCTAATTTAACTTGGCCTGCTCTTGTTGACTTTTTTCAGTTGCTAAATATCACCTTGGCTTTCTATTTTTTAGGGAGTTGTTTTTGCCTATTTTGGCTAGATTATCTTCTTGGTTCTGATGGAAATTGTAATGTATTTTGATTTCTGTCTCTCTGGAAAAATCTTAACTTTGCTATAGCATGATTTTTTCTCTAGCCCATTATTTATTACTTTACTAAGTATCACCTGATACCCAAATTGATTATTAGAATCATTCAGTCTTAGTATCTGTAACTTTTCTTTGGCACAATATAATGGATGACTCTTTAGAATATCTGATAAAATATTTTAAATACATTGAAGGTGTTATTAATTATTTGGAATTGGAAATGCTACACAGAGTTCTAAAGAGGAGATTCTCAAAACATCATAGCTTATATAAATTGGAGTAAATCATGAAATACTATTGTAGAGTTTGGTTCCCAGATAGGAACTTCATCAGGCAGGTTACAGTTAAAAATATTTCAGAACCAATGAATTAAATTATAAGATACTCAAGATTGGAGTTTATACAATAATATTTACAGAATTAAATATGAAGCATAAGACTGAGATAGAGGCTTATATAAAGGAATGATATATGTGAATAAAATTTGATATATATATAGTATTAATATCATATTGCTGCTGTAAAAAATATCACAAACTAAATGGCGTAAGCCAGTATAACTTTATTGCCTTACATTTCTGGAGGTCAGGAAACCTAAGTGGATTTCATTGGGCTAAAGTTAAGGTGTTATCAAGGCTGCATTCCTTCTGGAGCCTCTGGAGGAGAATCTGGTTTCTTGCCTTCTCCACCTTCTGAGGCTGCTAGAATTCTTTGATTAGGGCCTTCATCCATCTCAAAAGACAGGAGCATAGCATCTTTAAGCCTATCTCTAACTCTGACTCTCTTGCCTCCCTCTTATAAGGATCCTTCTGATTACATGGGACTTACTATGAAGGAAGTTGCTATAGAGTGCATCATGTGAACACAGTTTCATGCATGAGAGAAATTTCCGGCAAATTGCTGCTTTATTACTTATACATCACAAAGGGTCCAATAGAGCATGGAATTGATCCCATTATGGCTGGTCTTCCGGGGTGGCCAAATGCTCCTATCGCAAACAGTGGATGGCAGCTCTGCTTGCCTCACTTCATGTGGAGAGGAGAGACACCTGTACTGTCCAATGCCAGAAAACGGATTCAGCCCCAAGGGGAGGGGATCTGGTAATGAGCAAAAAGCATGTACCATGCAACTTTTGTGCAGAGTTCCTGCCCTGATAATCATATGGTGCTTCTTCTATTTCATTAGCCCTAACATCTTTCCAGGCTGGGAAATGGAAACATATAGAAGTATCTACATACAATGAAAAGAAAGAGGGTAGATGAGAGCTAGCAGTATGTCATAACTTTCCCATAATGATTTCCCCATCTCAAAATCGTCAACATAATCACTGCCTCAAAGGTGCTTTTGCCATGTACAGTTACACATCTATTCACATGTTCTAGGGATTAGGATGTGAATACTTTTGGGAGATATAATTCTGACTCGTATGTGTGTGTGTATGCTATTTCCCCTTGAAAATATCCCCCTTGCTTTGATTTTGTGGCACCACACACTGCTAATTCTACACCACTCTTTGTCATTACTAATCTTCTTTGCTGCTTCCTCTTGATTTCCCAATATCTTATTGTTGGAAGGCTCTAGGGCTCATAATTTGAATTATTTTTTCTCTTTTTAGATTAATTTCCTTAATGATCAACTACTATCAAAAACCAAAGTTTGAATGACATCTAAATACATACCACACAAAAAAATGTATATCTGCAATTTCAACGACTGCTCAAAATTCATGACAAACTACTTAGATTATCCATTTTTTAACAGTTATCACAAAATTCAAACGTTCAAAACCTAACTTCTAGATTTCCCTACACAATCTTGCTCTTTCCACAATTTTCCTTGCCTCAGAAGATGACAAATTCATCTTTCCATTGCTCTGAAAACAACTCTTGGATCCATGAGTTTCATGTGACCTCTATATGTTGCCCTTTCATCTTTCTTAATTTTCTGGAATACCAATATGCTAAACATTCATTATTTTATACTCAATATATTTTAATATCTCTTCAGTGTGCATACCTTTCTTAGAAATATGACCTAGAAGATAAATAATTCCGATCTGTCTTCTATGGTATCATTTCTCTCTTTGGAAATGTATAATTTTCTATCTCACACATAAAATAATTTATAATTTATATATTTCATTTCTCAAATTTTATTTAACTCTGAAAATTTAACACAATTTGAGGTAGTATATTAATGCAAAATCTCCATTTCATCTCTCCCTCCTTGCTTTTCTCCCAAGGTTTATTTTGCACAGGTATTATGATTTGTAACGAGAATATCCCACCTTTTTTGCTTGCATGCTGCTTCCTAGCATATATTCTGTTTATAGCTTATATTGATTTCAAGAAGGGAGTCTTTGTATTTTTTCCATGTCAATGTGAATATAGTAATGCACTAAAATTTGTAACATCTGTGAATTTGATTTTTACACGAAATGCACATTAGAGACACTAGTTTTCAATACCCAATGAAATTGAAAAGCTTAACTATATATGGTAGTTTGGAGCTATGTATGACAGAAAAAGATGTTCTTAAACTTAATCCATTCCTCTGGGTGTAAACCCATTTTAAGTAGAATATTTTGATTAGTTTACTTCATTTAAGGTATGGCCCAATACAATCAGAGTGGGTCTTAATTGTATGACAGAGTCTTTTATAAGCAGAATGAAATTCAGACATATGTAGAGAAATCCATGGAAAGGAAGAAGCTGAAATTCCATGGCACCTGGAAGAGAAGGATGAGGTCATGAGAAGCTGCCACATGCATTGCTATGTGACAGAGGACCTCAAGACCAAAGGTCACTGTCAGTCAGCCCCAGAACACCAGTTTTTGGGAAGAAATCATTACCTTGTTTTGGATTTGATTTGGACTTTTTTCTGGCTTCAAAACTATGAGCTAATAAAATTTCATTTCCTAAGGCAATCCATTGCATGGTATTTTCTGGAAATGCCAAGGAAACTAAAACTATATTACTTATTTTGCATTAAAATTTGCATTATCCCTTTCCCTTCTTCATTCAGGTATCTTCTTATTAAATTACACCTTCAGTAAGTGTGGCAGTTTGAGATTATTTATGAATCCCCAAAAGAGAAAGTTGCTTGTAAACTAATCTATTTCTCTGGGTATGATACCCTTTGATTGTATTAAATTCAAAGAATTTAAGTTTACTTGATAAAATCAACCTAGGGCTTTTAATTTGACCAGGTCAGTAGAGTGTGACCCAGTTTGAGTCCCTACCCCATTGGTGGGCAGATATAAATGGAAACTCACTCAAAAAGACACAAAAGAAAGGAGGGCACAGAAAGGAGAAGGCTCAAAAGGTAAGGCCTCAGGGATAGAGGAGCCATTCACCTGATAGTTTGTAGCTGATATACGAAGCCCTGAGAAACAAGCCTTAACCATGAGAGAGAGGACTGGAATCCTGGAGGGAAAGGAGTGATTAGCAAACATCTTGCTCCAACACATGGCAAGGGACTTTGGTGAGAAAGCAACCTTAGTTTGACTCTTTATGGCCTGTAAGATTTTACACCAAATAAATACCCTTTTTAAAAGCCAATAGATTTCGGGTACTTTGCACCCCTTTGGCAGACTAATACAGTAATATTTCAGTGAAATTTTGCATAGTAAACTTTCTTAGGCTCTTTATTCCTGAAGTTATCTATTTCAAAGTCATCTTTAAAATATTGTTAATCAATTTCTGTTTCTGGCCATAATAGAATAACTATTTTATGTTTATTCCTGCTTTAAGCAAGTAAAAATGTAATAAAATTTATGACCCGTCTATTTTCAGACATTAGATGACAGCACAGGTATGTGATAATTGCAAGAGTGTAAACAAATGGAGTGAGCCATATGATTTCCCTTAGTTTCTGCCTAGAAGTAATTTCAAGACCACAGTTTGTGGATAGGAATCCCTAGCAGAGAACAATATTATTAGTGAGTTTAGGAAACAAAGATCAGAATTCAGAGATGCTGTATTACTGGATTTTGTAGAGTTATGAAAAAGACAGAATTAAACATAAGCCAAGATTAATAAATATGAACAGGTGTTTCTTGAGTTTTTTAATACTAAACTGTATATGCATAGGGTAAAACAATACAAGGCCAGAAAAAATTGCACCTACTTGAAGCTCTAAGACAAACAATTTTCAGAAATCAATATAAAAAGACCCATAAATGATAGAAATTATGATGTTTTTAAAGAAGGCGTTGCAATTGATATTGTCAATATGCTCAAATATTTTCACTTTAAGTAATTTTTTTCTGATATAAAGAGAGTATAAGAATTAATATATTAAACTTTTTCTAATTTGATGGGACCTCTAAGGGAAAACCTTTAAAAGGAGTTTTGGACAAGTGGAAAGAAGTATGGTAAGAATTATTGCTAATTTCTTATCAGAAACAATGTGAACCAGAACACATTGGAACAAAAATTTTAATGTGCTGAAAGAAACAAACAAAAATATCATTTTCAGACACTCAAAATCAGAGAATTTAACTAACTACAGTAAAACTGTACTACAAAAATATTAAAGGAAATTGTTCAGGCTGAAGAAACAAAATGTCCAATTAAACTTTGATTTCCTACAAGAGGCAGAAAAAATGGCAAAATCATGAAGAAGCTATATCCCAGATCATACACTCTACTGAAGGCATAGGAGTCATATCCCTTTTAGTAATGATTACTACCTATTGGATGTTATGTATTGAATTAGTAATATAAAGTTCCTTATTGTTGAAAATGTATAACATGCAGAAAAGGAGTATTTCATTCTTAATTAATTAATTAATTCTTTAATTCATCCATTGTTCATTAATTAAATTAGTAATGATTTCCACTATTGACTCATCATTATTAATTCAAGGTGCTTAACACTGATGGTATTTTTTCTAGACTCAGAATTAAATCAGACCATAGTTGTGTGTCATTTTCAAAGTTGAAATATCTGTCTTTACAGATGCTAATTTCTCCAAAAAAATTTCCATGAATTCATAATGTATTTTCCATCCTAAAATTATTGGGTAATAGATGTTATTAAAGGTAACAATAAATTTGTTTATACTTAAAAGGGCTATATTAAATTAAGGAAAATTTCTGGTTTGGTTTTTATCCCTTATTGTCATTAAGAACAATCAGATATCCTTAAAAAGAAACAGAATTAATAGAAGTAATTCCAAATTAATATTGTATTTAAATATCTATTGATATGTTTATACATTCATTGATTCAATAAGGATGTAAAATGTTGTTGCGCCAATTCTCATATGATGGCATTTTATTTGGAAATATATAGTTATATAATTATGACTAAAAATTAAATGATTTATGTGCAGCTTTCATTATTATTAAGGATTGTTTAAGCAGATAATTTCTGCAGTGGTTTTAGCTTAGAGAGTTTGGAGGAACTTTTTTTACTCATTCTGTTCTGGCTTCTAATGTTACTGAGAAAAGGAGACTGATGTTTTCAGCATGATTGTTATTTATTTATAGGTGTTCTGTCTTCTGTTTGATCTTAAATTTTTTCCTTTGTTCTTAATGTTCTGTAATCACTAAAACCTGTCTGGTTTTGCTTGACTCGGTACAATTCCCAAATAGATCATATTGTTCCTTAATTCCTGAAGGCTCATGTTACATATATTTAAATAGTGCTCTTTTTCTACATTTTTTTATTGTCATTTTATTCTACTAATATATTTCAGGTGACACAAAGATTTAGTGAAATCAAATATTATATTAAGCCCAAGTATTATATTAAGTAATGAATTTATACTCTACTAAAGCAAGCCACTGCCTGAGTCATGGGCAGAGACAATGCCTCTCCTTTTTCGCTTTGGTCAGAAGACATAGTTCTTTCCTCCTCCCTTCCTCCCTTCCTCCCTTCCTCCCTTCCTCCCTTCCTCCCTTCCTCCCTTCCTTCCCTCCTTCCCTCCTTCCCTCCTCCCTCCCTTCTCTTCCTTCCTTCCTTCCTTCCTTCCTTCCTTCCTTCCTTCCTTCCTTCCTTCCTTCCTCCCTTCCTTCCTTCCTTCCTCCCTTCCTTCCTTCCTTCCTTCCTTTTTTTCTTTCTTTCTTTCACTAAGCAGTTTACTAAAAATATCATACCCAGGTTCTTCCTTTTGTACTATCAAGAATGTATTTATTTCATGTTCTTGGTTTAGCATGAAATTCCCAGTCAGTAGTCTGAAATGTCCATGTTTTTGTTTTACTCATTACTATCACCCCAGGACAATTTAGCATAATTTTAAATGATTACTTCCTTCTTTTTGTCAACTATTAATTTCATTTCCCTTCTTTAATCTCCTCATATATTTTTATGCACCAACAATATATTTTATCCTGCATTTCTACCTATTTATAGTAAAGATGGTAGGAGCACTCATGTTTATTTAGTCAGATACGTTGCTGAAACTGGAATTCAGCATACTATTACTTCTTACACTAAGATTAATGTATATTTTCTTTTCATATGGTTTAGAATGGAACTGACCTAGGTCAAAGACTTTCAGGCATTTTACAACATTAGCCTAGAAATACTTGAGAGTTTGAAATCAATTTCATTTTAGTTAATTATTAAATCTGTTTATCTCCTATTCCTAGGGATCAAGCAATTTCTGTTTAGGGTTATGTTAGATTGTGTTTTAGCTCTCTAGGACTTTCAAACAAATACCATGAAATGGGTTGGTTTACACAATGAGAATTTATTAGCTTACAATTTTGAGGCTCAAGGAAAGTCCAAATCAAAGCATAATCAAGTGATGCTTACTCCCCAAAGATGTTGGAATTATGAGGCTGGTTTCTTGTTTCCTGGTTCCTCTATCACATGACCAGGAACATGGTAGCATCTCCTGGTCCCTCCCTTCTCTTCTGAGTTCCATTTCAGCTTCTTACTTTCTGTGACTTTCACTGCTTGTGTATCTGAATTTCATTCTCTTAAAAAGGACCCCAGTAAAAGGATTAAGACCCACGCTGATAGAGGTGGGATACACCTTATTTGAAGTAACCTCATTAAAAGGACCTGCTTACATTGGGTTTGCATCCACCGGAATGGATTACATTTAAGATGTTTCATGTTTTTCTGTGGTACATACAACTTCAAACAACCACAGGTGGTAAGAACTATGTTTCACAATTTAGTATGATGTGTTTGGACCATCTAAAATCTGATTTTCCTAAATTTCTATTTAGGATTATATGTATATAATTGTATTTATCTTAGCTTTTTTGTATCAATTTGTATATTATATTTTGGACCCTTTCCTTTTATTATTAAAAAAAAATTGTTGAAGTACATTATTCATATGTGAACATATATAAATAATAATTGTATAGTAAAAGTTGTGAAATAAAAAATAAACATGCATATCATCATACACGGCTCCCATACATCACCCCACTACCAACAACTTGTATTGCTGTAAAAAATTTATTACAAACTATGAAGGAGCATCATCAAAATATTACTATAGTCCCTATCTTAAATTTAGTGTCTTTTTCCCAAACCTACTAGATTATTAACACCCTGTAATAGCATTGTATATTTGTTATAGTTCATAAAAGAACATTCACATATTTATTCTTTTAACAACAATCCATCATCCACCACAAAATTCATGGTGTTATTCAGTCCCATGGCTTTTACAATCCACTCAATGTGTACACTCAATGGCTCTCAATTTCATCACAGAGCTGTGCTGTCACCATGTCAGCCAATTTTAGGATATTTTCCTTATTCCAAAAGGAAAAATCCAATCTCCCCTTATACCTCCATTACTGTCTCATATTATAGTTATACTCACTATAATATGTTTACAATTCTACTCATTTACAAACTTTTACAATAAACCTTATTAAAAATGCTGCATACATTCAGCATTAGCTTCCATTATCAGCCCACGTTCTATCTCCTAGTAACCTATAAGCTACAGTTTACACCCAAGAGTTTACAATTGCACTTAGCTCATATTAGTGACACCATACAATATTTGTCCTTTTGTGTCTGACTTATTATAGTCAACACAATGTCCTCAAGGTTCATTCATGTTGTCATACACAATGCCATTTTATTTTTTCTTACAGCTGAATAGTATTCCATTGTATGTATAGACAGTTTTTGTTTATTCATTCATCTGTAGATGGACACTTGTGTTATTTCCATTTTGTAGCATTTGTGATTAATGCTGCTGTGAACATCAGTGTGCAAATGTCAGCTCATGCACTTGCTTTCAGTTCTTCTGAATATATTCCTAGAAATGGAATCACTGGATCTTAGAGCTGTTCATACAGAAGCCATCTGGTCCTAGTTCTATATTCAGCTTCTTGAGGTAATGTCAAACTGTCTTCAACATAGGCTACAGCATTCAACATTCTCACCAGCAGTGAAGGAGTGTTCCTCTACCATGGCCTTCCCAGTACTCGAAGTTTTCTGGGTTTTGTTGTTGTTGTTTTTTAATAAAGGCCATTCTATAAAATGTGAAATGATATCTCCTTGTAGTTTTGATCTGCATTTCCCTAATAGCTAGTGATGTTGAACATTTTTTTTATGTGCATTTTGGTCATTTGTATTTCCTCTTTGGAAAAAAAATGTCTGTTCAACTCTTGCCCATTATTTAATTAGATTGCTTATGTTTTTATTTTTGAGTTGTTATGATCTCTTTATATAACATGGAAAACAAATCCTTATTGGATATGTGGTTTACAAATATTTTCTTGCATTGAGTAGGCTGCCTTTTTAGTTTCTTGACAATGTTTTTTGAATAAGAAAATGTTTAATTTTGAGGAGGCCCCATTCATCTATTTTTTCTTTTGGTGCTATCGATTTGTGTATAAGGTTTAAGAAACTACCATGTAGCAGTTTGGCATGGTTTATGAATTCCAAAAAGAGAAATATAGATTGTGTTTTTAAACTGGCCTGCTTCTCTGGGCATATTAGATTGTATTAAATTCAGTGGTTTTACTTGAATAAGTTACGATTAAGGCTTTGATTTGGCCACTTCAGTAGGCTGCTGAGTCCCAGGGCCTCACAGATAAAATGATATGGCAGAGGAGAAAGCTGGAATTTTGGTGTTGGAGCCCTAGGAATTAAATACACAGAAAAGCAGAGAAGAATCCATTAGATACGGCAGAGGCCATGGAAAAAGTGACAAGCTGATAGTTTATAGCTGGCCCTGTGAAGAAAACAGAGCACTGAACCCAGAGAGAAACAAGCTCCGGGAGAAAGAGGGGACTTATTCCAGCCTCCAGCTGATATAGGAAGAAGCTGGGACCACAGAGCCTTAAGAGGAAGAGGAAGGCTGAACCCTTGCAGGCACCAGCAAGGTGGTTGGCGCCATCTTGCTCCAACACGTGGCAACAGACTTTGGTGAAGGAAGTAACTTACACTTCATTGCCTTGTGACTGTAAGCTTCTACCACAAATAAATGCCCATTATAAAAGCAAAAAGATTTCTGGTATTTTGTATCAGCACCCCATTGGCTGACTTATATATACTTCCTATAACAAGATCTTGAAGATGTTTCCCTACATTACTTTTAGGAGTTTTATGGTTATATATTTTATATTTAGGTCCTTGAGTGATTTTTGAGTTCATTTTGTATAAGGTGTGAAATAGGGGTCTTCTTTAATTCTTTGGATATGGATCTCTTGTTTCCCCAAAGCACGGTGGGTTTAACAGCCATATCAAAAATCACTTGACCATAGATGTGAGGGTCTATTTTGGAGTTCTCATTTCAGTTCCATTTGCCAATATGTTTATCTTTATGATAGTACCATGCTGTTTTTACCACTGTAGCTAAGTAATATGCTTTAAAGTCAAGATTGAGAGTGCACCAACTTCCTTTTCTTTTATAAGAACTTTTTTGACTAGTTGGGGCTCCTTACTCTTCCAAATAAATTTGATAATAGACTTTTTGATTTATGTAGAAAAGGATGTTGGAATTTCTATTGATAATTTGTTGAATCTGTAAATGATTTTATGTAGAATTGACATCTTAATGCTATTTAGTCTTCAAATCCATGAACATGGAATGTCCTTCCATTTATTTACATCTTCTTATGGTTTCTTTTACCCATGTGTATTAGTCAGGGTTCTCTCGGGAAACAGAATCAACAGGAGATATCTGTCAATAATATGAGGTTTTATAAGAGTCTGTCACACAACCATGGGGATGCACAAGTCCAGGTTCCACAGGCAGTTTGCAAGCCAGGGGCTCCAATGAAAGTCCAATGAAAGGTCCTTGATGAGTTTCTGGGAGAAGTTGGCTGTCCAAAGACCAGCTGGGAAATTCTCTCTGAATGTTGAAATCACTTCCCTTTTAAGGCATTCAACTAATTGGATAAAACTCTTAACCATTATTGATGCAATCTCCCTGATTGATGCAGATGTAATCAGCCATCCATGCAGTAAACTCACTGGTAATAGAAGACCATAAATGCTCTTGTATTACAATTAGCCCAGTGCTTGCTGGACCAAACACCTGGACACAATTACCTGGCCGAGTTGACACATTAGCCTAACGATCACACCATGTTTTGTAGTTTTCTGAATACAGCTACTTTATGTCCTTGGTTATGTTTATTCTTAAATATTTGATTCTTCTTTTAGTCACTATTGTAAATGGATTTTTTTTCCTCATCTCTTCCTAATAATGATTATTAGTAGTGTGCAGAAAGACTTGATTTCTGCATATTAATATTAATCTGTATCCCACCATTTTGCTGAACTTGTCTATTAGTTTTAGGATATTTCTTGTGGATTATTCAGGGCTTTCTAGATAAAAGGTCACATCATCAGTAAATATAAAAAATTTTAATTCTTCTTTTCTTATTTGGGTGCCTTTTTTCCCTAATTGCTGTAGCTGGAACTTCTAGCAGAATATTGAATAACAGTGGTTAGAGTTGACATCATTTTCTTGGTCCTGAGCTCAGCAGGAAAGCTTTCATTCTTTCACTGTTGAGTCCAGTGTTAGCTGTGGGTTTTTCATATATACACTTAACTATGTTGAGAAAGTTTTCTTCTCTTCCTATCTTTCAGAGTGTATTTTTTTTAATCAAGAGAGAATGCTTTATTTTGTCAAATGCTTTTCTACCTCAATCAAGAGGATCATGGGATTTTTCTTCTTCTATATATTAATATGGTGTATTGCACTAATTAACTTTCTTGTGTTGACCCATCCTTACCTACCTGGGATAAAACCCACTTGATCATGGTGTATAATTATTTTACTGTGCTTTTGGTTTGCAAGTATTTTGTTGAGACACTTTGCATCTTTCTGCAATAGAAAATTGGTCTGTAATTTTCTGTTTTGTAGTATCTTTATGTGGTTTTTGTATTAGGATGATGTTGGCTTCATAAAATGAGTTTGGTAGCATTCTTTCCTGTTCAATGTTTTTGGGAGAGTCTAAGCAAGATTGGTATTAGATCACCTTTGCTTGACAGAATTCACCAGTGAAGCCACATGGTCCTGGGCTTTTCATTTTTAGGAGGATTTTGATGACTGTTTAAATCTCTTTACTTGTGATGGTTTCGTTGAGTTCTTCTAGTCTAGTGTCAGTGTAGGTTGTTCATCTGTATCTAATAATTTCAGCATTTCATCTACGTTATCTAGTTTTCTGGTGTACAGTTGTTCATAGAACCCTTTCTTTGTGGTCAGTGTTAATGTCACTCCCTCTTTTTCTAATTTTATTTCTTTGTATCTTTTCTGTTCATTTCTTTGTCAGTCTAGCAAAGCATTTGTCAATTTTGTTGATCTTCTCAAAGAACCAAATTTTGTGGGTTTTTTTAATTCTTTCTATTTTTTTTTGTTGTTGTTCTTAATTGCATGTATTTCTGCTCTAATCTTTATTATTTCTTTCTTTCAGCTTGGTTTGGGATTGTTTTCTTATTCTTTTTCTAGTTACTTCACGTGTGCAGTTTGATCTTTGATTTTTTTAATCTTTCTTGCTTTTTAATTAAGCATTAGGGCTATAAATTTCCCTCTTAGCACTGTATTCCATAGGTTTTGATATCTCATATTCTCATTTTCATTTGTCTTGAGAAATTTACTGATTTCTTTGCAATTTCTTCTTTGAACCACTGATTTTTAAAGAACATGTTGTTTAATTTCCATTTCTGTGTAAATTTTACATTTAACCATCTCTTATTGATTTCCAACTTCATTCCATTATGATCAGAGAAAGTGCTTTGTATAATTTCAATCTTTTAAATTTTATTCAGAACCATTAAATCTTTCTTTTTTTTTTTTTTTTTTTTTTTTTTAATCCATCCTCTGTCTATATGCTCTATTCAATGCAAGGAGTGTTGAATTAAAGTCTCGAACTATTATTGTAGAGACATCTATTTTTCTCTTCAGTTTTGCCAGTTTGTACTTCATATATCTTCCGGTACCCAGGTTGGTGCATACAAATTTATTATATTTATTTCTTTTTGGTGAATTGCCCCTTCTTATTACTATATAATGACCTTCATTATCTCTTGAAACAGTTGTGCACTTAAAATCTATATGTCTGATATTAGTATCACTACTTCAGATCATTTTTGGTTACCATTTGCATGGAATATCTTTTTCCAATCTTTCATTTTCAATATGGTTGTGTCCTTATATCTAAGATGAGTCTTTTGTAGATAGCATATAGATGTCTCATATTTTTTTTTAACCATTCAGTCCATCTATATCTTTGATTGGGGAGTTCAATTAGTAATGTTCAATTTTATTACTGTAAAGGCATTACTTAATTCATCCATTTTATTCTTTGGCTTTCCATTATCATATCTTACAACTGTCCATCTTTTTACCTTTAAGCTTCTTTTTACTAATAATCTTAATTTCTATACTCTTCTCCAAGTCTCTCACCCTTCTCTTTTCTTTTCAGGCTATAGCACTCTCTTTAGTTGTATATCTTGTAAATACAGACTTTTGGTAACATACTTTCTCAGTTCTTTTATCTTTGAAAACTTTAAACTCACCCTCATTTTTGAAGGAAAGTTTTACTAGATAAAGAATTCTTGGCTGGCAGTTTTTCTCTTTCATAACATTTTTCTTCTCACTTCCATGGTTTCTGATGAAAGATCAGCACTTAGTCTTATGAAATTCTCTTGTATGTAATATATTGCTTTTCTCTTGCTGCTTTCAGAATCCACCCTTTATTTCTTGTATTTGTCATTCCGTATAGTAGGTGTCTCAGAGTAGGTGTATTTGGATTTACTCTCTTTGGAGTGCATTGCTTTTCTTGGGTATTGATATTTATGTTTTTCATAAGGGTTGGGAAATTTTCAGTCATTATTTCCTCAAATATTCTTTTTGCCCCTGTTCTCTTCTCTTCTTATGGGATACCTATAATATGTATGTTTGTGCATTTCATGTTGTCATTCAATTCTCTGAGATCTATTAATTTTTTTTACTCTTAATTTCTGTATGTTCTCCTGTCTTTTCAATTTCAGACACTCTGTCCTCAATTTCACTTATTCACTCTTATGGCATTTCAAATCTGCTCTAATATGCATCTAACATATTTTAATCTCATCCATCTTCTATAAGTTCTGTTACTTTTCTTTGCAGGCTTTCAAATTTTTCTTTATGCTCACCCAGTTTCCTATTAATACCATTTATCTTTTCAGCCATATTTTCCTTCAACTTCTTGAATTGATACAGGAGATTTGTTTGATTATTTGTCTTAACTCCTGTATCTTGTTAGAACCTTTCATTTGTTCCTTTGGCTGGGCCATCTATTCCTGTTTCTTAGTATGGCTTATAATTTTTGGTTGATGCCTAGGCATCTGATTATTCTGGTAAATTTACTCTGACAGTCAATTTCTCTCTTTTTCCTAGTGGATTTGTTTCACGGATCTTTTTTGACCTTTGGTTCTACTAATTCTTAGTCTTTAAAATTGCCCAGCTTAAGTTATTAAAATAAGACCAGGATCCACTAATGGGTTGTAGATCAGATCCAAAAAGCTTGGGACATGAGAGACTCCAAAATGTGTTTTTTTCTTCCTGTAGTTTCCCTAAGTATGAGTAGATGATGTTCTTTGTTGAATCTTTTCAGGGATGTGTGTCTTTCAACTCTTACTTGTCCGGGATTCGGGCCTGGCCAGATTCTGGTCTGGCTGAGATTCAAGGTGGGTTCTGCTGACCAAAATCATTGAGGAGAACCTACTCCTTGCCCTTCACCACACTATCCCTCTTCCTGTTGGAGAAGACATCTGTTCCCCTCTCAGTTGGCTGCAGTGAACCACAGGTTTTTCCCAGGCTGTTTTCCTGAGTGTGGGGGATGGGTGTCATTCCTGGCTGTGCTGGCTAGTAACTCTTGGTTTCCATTTCAGCTTCTTCATTTCTCTGTCACTCACAATCCTGAATGAGGCTCCGGACTTTCTTGATCTGCAGATTCCCAAAGCAGTCCCTTGTACAGCTTTTGCCTTTCTTCCATTATTTTAGTCAGAAAGTTGAGCCCTGACTACTCTATTAAGATTTCTTCTTCCCAGAAGTCTCTGGACTCTTTCTTATGCCAACATTGAACACTAATTCATTTTTGTAAATGTTACTTCTTACTTAATTAAGTAGATTTCTTTCTTTTATGGGAGATTTTTTTTTAAACAAGCTATCTTTTACTTTTAATTTCACTTTTAAACACTAACAACTACAATTTATTTAGATGATTTATAGTGGGCAGAAAATAGGGTAACTAGTCATAACTTGTTAAAGTATAAAATATAGTTAATTAATTGCAACTATTTCTTCAGAAATAAATTGAATATTATCTTAAAATCAATATTTCTAAGTCCTTTCCACTTTTTACAAAAAGAGTGTGTATCAACATTGCTTATATATTTTTAAATTTTCTACAACTATAATATCTATTATGGCCAAATTATTGAATAACATTAGTTTTGATTAACCTTACATGATGGAAATAAATTAAATTCGTGAAATTTTTCTTCAAAGTCTATCAAAAATCTATAAATAACAAGCCCTATGAAATACATGTGATTATGCTAATATCATTTCATATTGCAATTACTATAAAATATGCAGAAGTTATATAATTGCATCATATAAATCTATCAAAAATCAACCTTGATTTTTTAAATAAAACTTATTATTTGTGCTTCCTTTCATATCAGCTGTTGTGCTTAGATATCTTTTATTTTAAATTTCCATTATATTATGTATTATACGCTAAGTATATATGCTCAAGACTGAAGCATATGTGATTTAAACTTTTAGGATTGTATAAAAGGAAACATAAAGTTTACTTCTTTTTTCTTCTCTTTATAGGAATGCTATTCTGATCAAGAATGAGAGAAACATTCAGTTGTGCTACATAGCCATAATTTAGACTGATCCCTCACATCTCAGCAAACATAAGAAACCTAAGAAAGTTTTATTTAGTCCTTCAATTTAACATAGGTGTTAAATATCTTTATATTATATATATTTTTTTCTTTACATAATAATAAAAATTTCATTTATACCATCATCTCAGATTCTAATAAGTTTTGCAAGAAATAAGATGTCAAATTTAATTATGAAATATACTTTGAAGCATTTGGTTGTGTACTTTAACCTTTTTAGTATTCTAACTTTCAACAAATGTTCATTCTAGCTCTCCTCAATGGGAGTTTGAGTCTTTAAATAGGAGAGAAATGTCCATCCAATCAAGTTTAGAGTTTGAAAAGGTCAAATTAGTATAGTACATGGCAGTTTTCTCAGGATCTATTAAACATTAGCAATCTGGCAGCTTATTCTTTTGACACAATGTAGGACAACTTCCCACATGAGAAAGCTTTTAACAAGATAGAAAAACACAAGTCATCCGACAATTTTCATTAAAACCCTTACCAACACACACCACATGGAAGGAAAAATCACACATTGTACTACTGGCTACCATTATTCTACATTCTAGAGATTAGAAATTTCACCCAACTTTTTATATTCAAAAATTCTCAAATATATATACTAATCTAAATTTATATTTGTTGCTTGAATGTTGTCCAAGATGTGTGTATGGCACATTCAGTAAGACTTTTTTTTTAAATTTATGTTGAACCATTACCTGAGCTTCAGTAATATTTTCTATCATATTTTAGATTAAGTTATATGTTTTAAATTCATTATCTTTATTATTCTTTATCTTTTCTTCAAATATTGTATGGATAATATTTTTGCAAAATCTTGACAACTCTTGGATCTATATTTGCCATGCATGTAATAGTGTACTGTTAAGATAATTATTTTATAACAATGATACTATACTTTCAATCATCATCTCTACTGTCATTATAAACAACAGCAACCAAACAAGGGTAAAATTCTGCTCAACCATTTACAAAACACACTGTAAGATGTGACCTATAAAAGTGGAATGTACAAAATATGGTGAATAATGTGGAACTTTTTCTTGTTGCCTGTACTTTACTTTCTATACTGTTGGGGATTGAATCATATACTCTATTAAAAAAATATGTTCTAGTCTTAACCTGTGTTCTTATGGGTGCCAACCCATTTGTAAATAATCCTTTGAAGAAGTTATTGTTGGCTAAGATATAGACTTATTGGTGAAGAGCATCTCCAGAGATCCTATTTGGATGAAGAAAAATTGATCAGGGGGGGACCTTAATCCATATAAATTCAGGTCTTATAAAGAGAGGAAATTTGAACATGGTCAGGAGAAACCTGAAATCAGAAGAAGCTAGTGAAGAGAGAGAAATCACTGTGTCATTGACAGAGAACTGCCATCACCAGGATTCTACAGACTCTGGGGCAAATCATGGCCTTGCTGACATCTTGATTTTGGACTTTTAGTCTCCAAACTGTGAGCCAATAAATACTTGTTATATAAGCCAATCCATTGTGTGGCATTTTTTGTAGTATCCCTGGTAAAACTAAGACACATATCATGAAATAGACATAAAAAGATCACTTAACTCATGAGTTTGGGTTGGATTGTATTTAATAATATGGGTAAATTAAGTAAAATTAGCATATTATTGGCATTTTATGTGGGCCACAAGGAAGGACAGATATTCTTATGGATATTTTCAAATTATTAATTTCTCCTTTCCCTTCATTATTGTTGGTCCACATTTCCTTTTATAATGTCTCCTAAGAAAGTCATCTTCCCCCCAAATAACTTGAAATTTATATGTTAAACTGAAAGCGTTTTATAAAATAAAGTTTCGCACAGGAGTTATACTCATGAACTTCAGGAAATAGCAGTCTAGTGGTAACTTTTGCAAAGTGTCGATAGGAATACAGTCTTGGACTTAGCATCAGCCACAACATTTTTTTGTCTTAAGAAGAAAAAAATACAAAGCAAATAAGGCTTCTGGTAATATATTTGAATTAGTGACTTACAAAAATTTTCTGGAATTTTTTTTTGTTGTTGTTAAATTTAAAATATTTAATAATTAAAAATAAATAAAAAAGAACACACTTTTTACTGTCATATAAATGATATATAAGAAATAATTACAGTAGAATAGTTTAATAAAATGTACACAAAAGTGTTAGGCCATTTATTGTTATTGATGACAGAGATGGGAGAGTGGTGATTATATTTTGTGGGAACGATATCAAAGGGTACTTTAAAAAATTGTTGGAGAAAGTAAAAGGGAGAATTGGAATTCTCCAAGTCTAGCAGTAGAAGCACCTCTGGTATATGGCAAGACATTGGAAAAAGCCAAACAGTTTTGGTCATTTGTTTATATTCTGTGATGAGATGACAAAGGAGATGAGTTTGAGGAACCAGGGGTGGGTCTGCTTTTTGTCCAATGCTTTAGAATTGACATGTGAATAAAGCATTGGATGAATTTAAATATGGTCTGTTGTTATCAGATTATTATGCTGAGAAAAAATATTTTGAAGAAGTGTGAGGAAGGGAATATGGAAGGAGGAACTGAGGCACAGGTGAGAGAATAAAAACCACAAAATATGTCAAAAAGATAATGAGGAGGAGATACCAGACAAATCTAGATTTTCAATGCTAAACACTTTGGGAATTTCATTATAAAAAACATGCAAAATCCTGAAAGTAAAATTGGAATGAAATTTAATATTTATCTAAAATTAGAAAATAAATAATATAATTATAAATTTTTAAATGTTTAGAAGTACCAAAAATATCACAAACCGCTAAAAATATAAATGTAATGCTGTAATTAGCTAACTGACACCCTTCTTTAATTTTAATTTTCCTTCATTCATGTGTTCTGTTTATATTCTTTATATTTCAGTGATTTAATAATATCATTTTCTGTAGCAAGAAGAAAGGATTAATTCAGCCTTCCTTCCAGCATAGCTGATCAAACTTTGTTTTATACAGTAGTTGTGATTATTATTATTACTGCTTGCTTACTATTAACTGTGATAGTTAATGTTATCTGTCACCTTGACTAAGTTATAGTGTCCAATTGTTTGTTCAAACACTGGCTTTGTTATTGCTGTAGAGGTACCTCAGAGATAGGGTTAGCACCTACAAGCAGTTGCCTTAAGTAAAGATGAATATACTCAGTGATGTGGCTTGGCCTTAAAAGTAAGAACTTGCTTTAAAAGCAAGATTTAAGGATTTGAAGAATCTTAAGAATTCTGTCTGTAGACTACACTCTCAGTTTCTCCCTGACCTCCCCTACATACTCGCACTAAAGACTTCAGCATAATTGTCCATGAATTTTCTGTCTCTCACCTGTTATACAGAATCCAGGCTTGCCAGTCCTTGTAATTGTGTAGGCCAATTTCTTACAGTAAATCTTTTTATATTTGCTATTTATACTTATATTTTATAATTATAATTTTACTTATATTTTTATTAATATAATATTCATGTATGCTTTTGGATCTATTTCTCTGGAGAAACCAAATATTTGCCATAAAATATTAAGGTGTTAGGACATTTATTGGTACTTAATTATTCTTAAATACTCTATGAATTGATGTCACTGACAAAAAGTGTTATGGATTGAATAGTGTCCCCTAAAAAACGATATAGATATATTCAAGTTCAACCTCATGAATGTGGCCCTATTTGGAAATAAGATCTTTAAAGATATTTTAGTAACTATGAGGTCATACTAAAGTAAGGGGGACTCTTAATTCTGTATAACTGGTGTTCTTATAAGAAGAGGATTTTTGGACACAAACAAACATATGGCAAAAAGACATGTGATGACTGATGCTAAGAACACCATGTATTTCTGGCTAGCCACAGTCAGAAGCTGGGCAAGAGGCATAGGTAAGATTGTTTCCTACAGGTTTTGAAGGAAGTATGTTCCTGCCAACAGATTGTCTTTGGGCTTCTACCCTCCAGAATTGAGAGACAATAAATTGCTGTTGTTATTTATGTTACTTTGTCACAGTAGCCCAAGGGAACTAAGATGGTCCTTAGTACTGCTATAACAATCTAGATTGTCTTGATGAGACTGTTGGAAGATATATGGACATTAAAGGAGATTGTGGTGAGAGCTTGGAATGAAATGAAAATGATGAGCATGTTATTGGAAACTAAAAGAAAGGCAATTCTTATAAAGTAGCAAAGAACATGGCTGAATATGTTCTAGTGTTGGATGGATAGTAGAAAGTGTATGTGATGAAGTTAGATATCTGAGGATATATCAAAGTAAAATAAGGAAAGTGCTGACTGTTTTCTCCTTGCTGCTTGTAGTGAGAGGAATGAAGCAAGTTTGGGAATGAACTGTTAAGCAAAAAGAAACCAGCACTTGTTGATGTATGAAAATCGCAGCTATTCAAATAGTATGCTCTGGAAACAAGGAAAATGTTGTAAATGGACAACTGTTAAAAGGATTAGGAGTGTACTCATCTCAGAAGAATCCAGGAATGGAAATGCATTTATTCATGAAAGATTTGAGAAAGTTTTTTTCTCAATTTGCCAGGGATGCTATAATAAATACCCCAGATTGGTTGGCTTAAATGACAGGGATTTATTGTTTCACACTTGTAGAAGCTAAAGTCCAAAATCAAGGTGCTTTCAGGCCATGCTTTTTCTCGTCTGTAGCATTCTGTTGGTGGTTTGCCGGCAATCAACAATTCAAACTCAGTCTCCACCAAATGGTCATCTGTCTCCTTCTGCCTCCTACTATGCCTGTGTTCAATATTTTTCTCTGTTTAAAAGAACTCCAGTCATATTGTACCATGGGAAACCCTGATTAATTTGGCCTCATTTTAATAGGATCATCAAAGATTCTCTTTACATATGGGTTCACATTCTCAGGACCAAGGATTGGGACTTTAACCTACCTTTGTGGGAGGCATGAGTCATTCTACAACAGTCAGGCCTACTCTCATGGTTAATTTCACAGGTCAACTTGACTAATTTATGTTGTCCAGTTGTTTTGATAAGAACTGACCTGCTTGTAACTATGAGGACATTATGTAGACAAGATTTGCATCTTTAGTCAATTGATTGCATCTAGCATTAAAAAGGAGATTGCCCTCATCCAATCAGTTGGAGTGGTTAAAAACTAGAACTGGGGTTTCATAGGTAAGTAAAATTTCTACCTCAACCTAAGCATTGGGTCTTGTCAGAATTTCCAGTCAACCTGCTTCCTCTGTGGGATTCAGACTAAGAACTTCAACTTAATTTTTTTTAAAGTTTTCAGCTTGTAGCCTGGGACCTGATCTATCAATTTCAGACTTTCTAGCCCCCTTGGTTGTGTGAACCAATTCCTTATGTTAAGTCTGTAGATATAATATGTATAATATGTTTGTGTGCTTGTGTGTGTGTGTGTGTATATATGCTTATCTTTCATGTTTGTTCTGTGGTTCTGGCTCCCTGATTAATAAAACCATCTTCTCTAATGAATTGGACCCATGTGAATTGCTTGGAATACTGGCAACTTTTTTTGAGAACTTTATATTGGTATAAACATGGTCATCCTGTAGTATAGAGACACGATGAAATGAAGGAAGAGTGACTCCAAGGGCAAAGTCATTCATGCAGAAGTCTGGAGCAAAGAGACTTCCTCAGGTCATGAGTGTGGGTGGGTTATCTACCCTGGTGTTTGGAGAGAGTAAGGCCACCTATTGGTATTTGATAACATGGGGCAATCACCTCAGGGACCCAGATATCAAAGCCTTGTGTCACAGAAGATTACTTTCAGGCTTTTAAATGTAATATAATTTTCCTTGCTGGTTTCAGACTTGCTTAGGACACATGCCCTCTTTTTCCTTCAATTTCTCCCTTTTGGAATAAGAACATTTATCCTATGCTTGTCCTGAAATTGTGTTTTGGAATCAGATAACTTGTTTTCTGTGTCTCACAGTCCATGGATAAAGAGTATTATTGCTCCAGGATGCACCAAATTCATCTGATTTAGATGAGATTGTGGACCTGGGGTTGAGGCTAGGTAGCTTAGGGATTTTGCACTATCGGTGTTTGGTGAATGACTTTTATACCTGGGTATCGTGGTCCTGCCAAATCATTGATTTTGTACTTCTAGCCTCCAGAGTGGTGAGGGAAAAAAAATTTCTTTCGTTTTAAAATATCCGATTTATGGTACATTATTGTAGCAGTTCTGAAAACTAAGATAAGTGTCTAGCATATCTTTCATGAATTGAGGGAGTCTGTGCAAGTGAAGAGCCTTGAATCTTAAAGTAGGGCACACTTTGAGGCACATTTAAGTGTCTAAGATGACTTCAAGACTTCCAGAATGAACAATTAGGAAATGATAGTGCCAACACAGGAAGGATATAGTATAATTGCAACCTGCAATAACTGGAGTATTCTACAGTGAATCCCTGTTGTCCCCACATTTTCTATGGTGTTAAAACTCATTGCTTACAAAATGTTCTGTACCATAATTATCTGGCAGAATTTCCCCCATGTTTTAAAAGTTTGAAGTAAATAATTCCCATATCCATCCTGTGATGTCTTCTTGAATTTTACAGTTTTCTGCTTCTATAACAAAGGAAAGAAACAACTGTGGCTAAAGATAAATCAACTCAGGGGTTTTTGGTTCATTTTTATTTTTGTTTTAAACCACATGAAGCACAAGTAGAAGATAAAGTAGATAGATTAACTTTGTGTGAGGGTGAATGTATGTGCGTGTGTGTAATTTCTGTTATTAGACCCACAAGGCAATGGTAGCCTATTTTCCTTGGTGTCTTGGTGTATTTTCACTTTGGAGTTTCTTCAGTGCAATTTTTCTGAGTTTTTGGTCAGGTTTTAAACTTCTGTTATGGCTTATAGTTTATTTTTAATTAAATTAATTAATTCAAAATATCTTAATGAGCTAAATTTGTATAGCATAAATTCACCCATTTTATATAAATTCAGTGAATGTTTTAAAATTTATTTATATACTGCAAACATTTCCAAGCTTGATTCTATAAAGATAAAATGGTTTTGTCTACATGTTGAAGGAAATCTTGATATTTTGCCATGTCTCTGTTTTAAATTTTGACATGACAAACCCTCCCTTGGTATACTGTTTTTGTTCGTTTTTGTTTGCTTTATTCTATGTGACTATATTCAGATTTAGGTTTTTTAAATTGAAAAATAGTCATCTTTTTTTTTAATGTGAATTTTATTTTGTAACATTTTTCTTATGAGACTCATTTGCCTATTTTATGTCAAAAGAACATAATATTTACTTATTTCTATTTCAAAATACTAAATGATTTGAGATTTGGCTAGAAATCACTGCCAGCAACATCAAAGAATTTTATTCTCCATGCTATAAAATACTTCTCTGAATCTGAAAACATGTAGAGGAATCACCCTTAATAAAATAATAAACTAGAAGAATATTTAATTCAGATCATACCATTAACTTGTAAGTAATAAAACAATGTTATCAGTAAGATAGCATTTATGTACCTGAGCATATATTATAGTTATCCAATACGTGTAAGTTATTGCATTTATTGATATCTTTGTGATTTGAGAACTTTTGGATTACACATTACAGTAAAATTTTACAAATACATGATGAATTACTGTTAAGAAAATGTAATAAAGGATTTATATATTTTGAAAGCAAGTATCTGCAAAAGCTTAATCCATTTACACACACTTTCCTATATTATGAGTTATGAAAACACAAAATTTGATGCAAAATTTCATCAGTAAAGGAGACAAGCCATATTAATAAAAGATTTTCCTGACCATGAAAGGCAAAGAATTTATTAAACAGAACACCAGATATGTTAGAAAGAATATAGGGCATGTTTTGAGTACCTTCTCATTACTCTCATCTATAGACTACAGACCCATGTCCCACTGTTCCTTGATAATGTTATTTACTTAATCATTAGCATTCTGTCTACCTCTACCACCATCATAATTCTTGATGTGCTTAATATTCATACACACAAAATCTACAAACCATGCCTTTTCAGTTTCTTGATATCCTTTCCCCTTAATCTTGATGTTTTCAACTGACCTCATCCACTCATTTTTATGGTGATGCTTTAGATCTTATTCTTAATAATCTCACTACTTCAATACCTCAAATTCAATAATCTATTCATTTCTCCAACATCTAAATGCTTGAGTGACACACAACAGGTTTCACTCACTCTCTACTGATATCATCCATTCTCATAGCTTTAAATGCCATCAATGTGCCGATAACTATAGTTTTTTCTATTTCTGCCCTTGGACTTTTCACCTAAACTCAAAAAATGTCCCCTGTACCCAAGACCACCAACACTTCAATAGCATGTCCATGTACAAAAGATATACACCGACCTTTTTTTTTTTTCTTCTAAACTCAAGCCTGCCCTTTTTGCAATTTACCTCATTTTGGTAAATAGGTACTTCACCCTTCTGTTGTTCTGGTGGGGAAAAATGTCGTTTTATCACACTATGTTCCCTTTGTCTCATATGGACATATTCTTTTGGCATGCTCTGTAGATTCTATATGCTATGGAGGTCCAGTATCTCCCCACTTCTAGCCACCTTTGTTGCTACTACCAAGCTACCAATTTTTCTCATGTGTATTCATGCAATGACTCCTAACTCTTCTCTCTGCTTTACCACTTACCCTTTTTAAACTAATCTCAACAGAGTCAATAGTTTATAAATTAATTTGGATCACATCATATCATGACATATGAATGGCTTATAATCTAACAGGAAGTGAAAAACATCTCTTTTATAATGAACTAGAATGTTCTAAATGTTCTTTCCTCTGTTAACTTTCTATTCAATTCTAGAAGCACTCTTCACACTGCTCCGGACATATTGGCCTCTGGGGTGGTTTGAAATACTTCGTACCTCAAACAATCATGTTCTTAAAGCTAATCTGTTTCTGTGGGTGTAAACCTATTCTAAATAGGACCTATTGATGTGTTACTTCAGTAAGGCATGGCCCAGGGTGGATCTTAATACTTTTACTGATATCCTTTATAAGATAATGAAATTCAGACAAAGAGAGAGAGAAAGCCACATAGTAACAAAACCTGGAAGAGAAGGGAGAGACCAGCAGGTGCCACTTCTCTTTCCATGTAACAGAGGATTTTATGATTTCCAGCAGACAATCTTCAAGAAGAAAACTTTACCTTGATGATGCCTTGATTTGGACATTTTCATGGCCTCAAAACTGTATGCTTGTATGCTAATAAATGCCCATTTTTAAAAGACAACCCATTTTATAGAATCTACAATTTTACTAATTGTATAATATGTATTGTGAGTACTTTAGCAAACTAAAAAAGGCTCCTTGCTATACCTTGAACATGCCCAAAGTCTCCTCTTGGTTTCAGGGACCTTACCTATTCTGTTCCCTCTGCCTGGACTACCTACTCTCACTACCTTCTAGTCTCACCTTAACTGTCAGCTAAAATGGTCAGGTAAGCTGCCTATTGAAATCATTAGGCCGCTTCCAGCCAATTAATAGCCCACTACCAAATTTTCTTTTATATAGTTATAGTCACAATTTGTTTATCAACAAGGATATTAAGGATATTTCCAATGATTTCTTATAACAGCTCTAGGTGGTTTTAATCTTCATTACCCTAATGTATAAAGCAGCTAATGTCTTATTTCCCATTTGTATATGTTCATTGGATAAATACCTCTTCAGATAATATGCCGATTTTGTTATACACAGTTGTTTGTTCATTTACTATGGAATTCATTATATATTCTGCTCATTATATATTATGAAGAGAAATTCTTTATTGAATATTTGCTTTTCAATTAATTTCTTCTCAAGTGTCACAAAGTCCAAATTATCCAAGTATACTTTTATATTTTGTGCTTTGTGTGATTTTGAATTTTTTAAGAAATATTTGCCTACAGAAGTTCATGAATATTTTCTTCTATGCTTTCTTCTACAATTTTACATTCTTGTCTCTTACATTTAGGCATATGACACACTTAAATTCCATTTTTGTTTGAGGTTAATGTTGCTATTAATACTTTTGTGTTTGTCTAACCATTCGTTTCAGCAAGTTTGTGGAAAACATTGTCCTTCCCTCAATGTATTAGCTTGGTTCTTTGGCTTAAAATACATTCACCACATATGTGTGGGTCTATTTCTAAATACCTATTTTATGCCAATGATCTATATTTCTATTCTGCCAATACCACATGGTGACAGACCACTCTTATTCATTACTACTAAAAATAAAAACTGCTGACTGAGTTATTTACCATCTGTTTCCAAAAAGTATACTAATATCCATAGGGTGGGAATTAAGATGGTTAAACACACTTTGATCTCAAGATTCCTTCCTTGCTTTCTTTGCCTTTGTTCAATGCCACATGTATGATAATTTTTACAGAATCAATTATGTGAACTCTTTGCATTCTGATCCAGTTGTGTTTGAGCACTTGGAGGCACCAGCTGAATATAGGAAGCAAGGTGTTTTCACTTCCTGCCTTCTTCCAAGCCTTGTGCCAGTGCTACATTCTTCTGCCACCTCTTAGACAAACTTCCCCTAAGTTTACAGAAAATGCTGGGCCCATGAAATTTCATCCCCTCTTCTTGTCTCATTAGGCCCACTGTCATAATGACTTTTACCATTGCTAGTTTCTGGGTGTTTTCTTTACATGTCCACATAGTCCTTTCGAGTATACAATCTGTTTCCTATGGGGCCTCAGAACGAAATAGTTGGAGATCCTACTAAGTACAGGTAGACTTTAATTAATAAATTCCAGTTTCATGAAACTTGGTTTGATAGGAACATAAATTAGTTCCAGCGTTCAATACTTCTAAGGAGCTTCTAAGTAATATGATATTGGTTACGTGACTTCCTGTCCACTACCTTAATTTAGGAATTCCATCATTCATCAGTAATGGTCCCAGAGCTTAAGCACCGAACTTCAGGAGGGGCTCACCAGTGAAAATTTAAAAATTCCTATGTATACTTTTGACTCCTTTCATTATTTTTGGCATGGAAAATTTTCACAAATGATGAAATATAGTTGTTACCTCCTTTATCCTGGTTTGGGATGTAAAAAAGAAGAGTTTCTTACAAATCTGTTGATGGAGATATAAAATATCAATGTGCAAGCAATCAGGATTCTTGGGATGAGGCTTAATGGAGCAGCAACTTTAACATACACTTAGTAGGAACAATGGCCAGATCAGCAATATAGAATTCTAAAACGAAAATAATCCAAATTCCTCTCATTGAAAACACATTAAATAATGGGTGAAATAGAAAACAAAATCACTCAAAGTCTGAGTTGTTCTTACAAAAGAGAAAGGAAAATGTTCAACTGGAGCTGAGTAGCAAATTATGAATAGCTTGAAATGAAATACAGTGATTTTCAAACACATTAGTATCCTTAATTGATATTTAACATTTTTCATCTATATTCATAAAATATTCTTCTATATTATTTTTGAAAGTATTGTTACCTAGTTTTTAAAATAAAACATGTATAGTTATGCACATAATTATTTCTATATCTTGAAGATTTATTGTAATTAACTTGTGAAATTTTCTTCATCTGGTTGGTAAATTTGGTTAATATAATTATTTAATATATCTATTTATTTTCCTTAGTAAACTATTATAATTACTGATTTGATAAATTAGATATTTAATCTAAAATTTTGAAATATTTTTACTACTTGCTGGGGATTGAAAGTTGTTTCCCACAAAAGGCATATTCAGGTCCCAACCCATGGTCTTCTGGCTGTGAAACTCTCTGTAAATAGGACATTTGAAGATGTAATTAGTTAAGGTGTGCCCAAATCTAAGGTGTGCTTAAACCTGAATAGCTAAAATCTTTTTAAACAAAGGAAAGAAAAGAAGCCACAGAGAGCAGCCAGAAGCTGGTAGTCAACAGAACCCAAATAAGAAAGAAGACACTACCATGTGCATTGTCATGGACAGAAATGCTGAGGGACCCCAAATGTTGCCAGCCAGGCATAAGATTCTGACTATGGGAGGAAGCAAGCCTTCTAGCCTCTGAAACTGTGAACCAATGCATTCCTGTTGTTAAGTCAATCAAGTGTAAGGTATTTGTTTTAGCAGTAGGAAATTAAAACACTGAGGATAATTATTTATTTCTGAATGCTATTCTTATTTTGTCTCTTCTTAGTGAGTATTGACAGTGTGTCATCTTTTTGCTTAACTGTATAAAAATTTCAAGATTTTGGATGTGGTTGAAAACGTTATTCTTCAAGTTTTCTATTACACTTATATCTGCTCTCATATTGATTAACTTTCCATTCTTTTATTTTTATTTATTCTATTTTACTTTTTCAATGTATGAATTTAATCAATTGTCAATCTTTTTGTGCTATAATTTATGCACTTAAGGCATGTGATACAGAGTGGTAGCTGTTTAGAAATTTTTGTATTTTCTTCTGCTTGAGATCAAAGAGTAAATCAAAGTGAGACTTGGGGCATTTAACTAAGTTTTAACCAATGGAAAGGGAATAGAAATGATATGCACCTTTAATCATTCAAGAGCAGAAAGATTTCAAAGAGTTGTAATATCCCCCTAAACAAAATATGCAGTGCAAATTATGGTAGAATTTGTTTATGAGACTAGGCAATTCAAAGAAACTATTTATTGACAAAAACAGAATTTTTGTGCTGAAGAGATTGCTTTTAGAAACCAAGGAATAAGTATGGTGAGCAGTAGAATGCTTTTATCAGGTTAGGTAAATGATATTTTGGAGTTGGACAGCAATTTTCTGACTCTTGAGGCAAGGCTATAGTTATGTTTTGAAAAAAGATTGGATTTATTTTGTCTCCATTCATGGAAAAACCAAATTGAGAGAAAGATCATGGTCACAATTCCAAATTGCCTCTCATGGGATATATTTCACAATAGAATTATTTCTAAGACTGCCAGAGTCTTATAAATTAGTTAAGTACATGGAGATGTTTAACCCTTACAATGATATTAGCTGATGAAACAAGTAAACATAATCTTATCCTTTATAAAATATTATTTTGATAGGTAATAATGAGTTCAGATGTTAGAATTATGCTATTTTAACCAGAGGCTGAAATCTGCCAACTGATTCCATTAAAATCCTTTGTATTAATTCACGCATCCAATTTGAATTCTGCTAAATTCTATGATGATCATGCAAAAAAATCCATCCTTTTTTATAGTCTGAATACATAATTTATTTGAAAATATGATGAAGAGATTTTCCAAAAACATTGAGATGTAAAGTATACTTTATTAATTGGAATTGATGTAAACGTAATTGCTAGAGTAATGAGAAAACTTAAATGAAAACGGGTGATGTGAATTTCATAACTGTTTATATTATCACTGGTTTGATCCATTTATTGGAAGAATATGTAAACCTGCCTTTTAATATATTTTCAGTGTACCTGTTAGAGCACAGGAATCCTCTGATAAATTCCTTTAATTAGCAAGTACTTTATGTTTCTCCCTCTGTTTGTCTACTATTGAAGCATAATTCTTCTGAAAATAAAATGCTGATTGTAAGGAGTTCTGTCAGGTAAGATGCACAATATAGATAATCTACTTGCATTCTCTTCTGGTTCTCAACATCATGAAAAAACACTCCTATTGCCAAATCTTTTGAATGAGAAAATCATTTAAATATATGCTATGAAGTTCAAATTCGTAGTAAATCTAAGATTATATGTTACATATACTAGTGAAATAGTAATTGTGTTAGTCAATACAATAATTAAACTAAATGTTTTTAACTACTCCTCTGTTTTACATATTTTTGTTAAATGCCTTTACCTTTTTTACTATATCCAGTGATATTTTGTATATCTAAAAATGGCCACATATTTATGCTCTGAGTAGATTACTGTTGGGTTCATCTAACGATAATAAACTAAAGTAAACCTTATTTTATGGCTTTATGATAATAATGTGGCAATAAATATTTTAAGCTGGAAATGCACAAACTGAATATTTACCAAGGACATCTTAATTTAATTTAATTTAATTTAATTTTGCTTTATTTTATTTCCATTTTACTTAAGAATCATATCACAAAAATATCTTTAAAAATAATAATCATTATATGTTGTTGTAGGATGTTATATATGAATGTAAAATAGATGGCATTAAGAAATTATCAGAATGAATAATAAAGTTATATATGTAATATGTAGAAGTATATACATATATGTATGCATGTATATATAAATATATTTTTATTTTTACATATAATTATTTATGCATATGCTTATTTTACTGAGGTAACACATAACATATACTAAACCATTTTAAAGTATACAGTTCAGTGACATTTAATGCATTAAAAAAAGTTGTACCCATAACCTTGCTCTAGATTCAAAAGTTTTTTATCTCCCCAGAACACCATGTATCCCTTAAGTAATCACTTCCCATTCCCCTCTCTCCCCAACTATTGACAGCCACTCATATGTGTTCTGTCTCTGAATTTTTCTTGTTTAGGTGTTCATGTAACAGGAATCATACAATATGTGAATTTTGTGCCTGGCTTCAAACACTTAGCATAATAATTTCAATATCCAAGTTGTAGCCCATATCAGTACTTTACTACTATTACAGCAGAATAATATTTTATTCTATGTATATACCATATTTTATTTACCCACTCATTGCTTGATGGTCGTATGAGTTATCACCTTTGGTTATTATGAATAATGACGTGATTGATATTTTTATACAAGTTTCTGTGTGGACATATGTTTTCATTTCCTTTTGGTATATTTCTTGAAGTGAAATTGGTAAGCCATATGATAATTCTGTGTTTAATTTTTTGAGGAACTGCCAGCCAGTTTTCCACATAACTTCTCAATTTACATTCTCCCTAGCAATGTGTAAGGTTCACTATTTCTCCATGTCCTTACTAACACTTGTCCTTTACGTTTATTTTTTTTTTTAAATATTGCAGTCATCCCAGTGGATGTTAAGTTGAGCCATATTGTGGTTTTGATTCGCATTTCCTTAATGACTAAAGATGTTGAACATATTTTAATGTGTTTGTTAGCCATTAGTGTATCTTCTTTGAAGAAATGTCTATTCAAGACCTTTGCTTATTTTCATATCTGTTTACTTCTCTTTTTGTTGTTTAGTTGTAAGAGTATTTACATATTCTGGATGCAAAACCTCATCAGCTATATCTCTTGCAAATATTCTCTCCAATTCTCCCATTCTTCACTTTCTTGATAATTTCCCTGGATACACAAATTTTTTTAATTTTATGAATCCAGTGTATCTAATTTTTCTTTGTTGCACATGCTTTTGATGTCAAATCTAAGAATTCACTGCCAAATCCAAGATCAAGAAGATTTACTGATACATTTTCTTCAAATAGTTTTATAATTTATGTCATATTTGCATGCCTTGATCTATGCTGAGTTGATTTTTGTATATGAAGTGAGGTAGGGGTCCTACTTCATTCTTTTGCATGCAGTTATCAAGTTGTCTCAACATCATTTTTTGAGAAGATTTTTTTCATTATTGAATAATGACCTTGACACCTTTGTCAATATCAGTTGTCCAGAGGTGATTGGTTTTATTTTGGGATTTACTTTAAACCCATTGCATTTGTTCATATATTTCTCTTTAAACTATTTCCATACCATTTTGACTACTGTAGCTTTGTTTGAGGTTTCCAACTTTGTTTTTCTTTTATGATATTGTTTCAGCTCTTCAGGTCCCACCCCCCCTTGCAATTCCATAAGATCCTGAAGATCAGCTTGTCCACTGCAACAAAAGGCACTGAAATTTTGATAGGGATTGCATTGAATCTGTAGATTGCTTTGTATGCTATTGTCATCATAAAAATATTAAGTCTTTTAATCCATGAAAATGCATATTTTCACTTTTTTTTAGTAACTTGTTCTTAATTTCTTTTAGGAACATTTAATAGTTTTCTATGTATAAGGTTTTCACCTCCTTGGTTAAATTTACTTCTAGGCATTTTATTCTTTTAGATTTTATTCTAAATGGAATTGTTTTTTTAATTTGCTTTCTGGATTGATATTGTTGGTGCATAGAAACAGAATTGAAATTTGTACATTGATCTTGCACATTAAAATTTTGCTGAATTCATTTATTAGCTCTGATTTTTTAAAAATATAGTAACATCACATCTGTAAATATATGTTTTGTTTTTCTTTTTCAATTTGGAAGCCTTTTATATCTTCTATGACTAATTGTTCTGAGTAAAATTTCTAGTGCAATGTTTAATAACAGAGGTGAAATCAGGCATACCTCTCCTCTTCCTGATCTTAGGAAGAGAATGAGAATGATGTCAGCTGTAGTTTTGTTGTAAGTGTCCTTTATCATGTTAAGGAATTTCCCTTCTATACCAAATATGCTGAGTATTTTTATCATAAATGGTTGCTTAATTTTGTCAAATACTTTTCCTGAATCTATCAAGATGATCATGTGTCTTTTTCCCCCTTCATTCTATTAATATGTTGTATGATAGATTTTCTTATGTTGATCAACTCTTGCATCCCAGGTATAAAATATTCTTGGTCATGGTGTATATTCTTCTTTATTTGCTGATGGATTAGGTTTGCTAGTATTTTGTTGAGGAATTTTTGTTTCTAAATTTATACGGAAGATTGGTCCGTTTTTTCATTTTTTTGTACTTTGTCTGGATTTGGTGTTAGGGTAATGGTGACACCATAGGATAAGTTAGAAAGAGTTCCTTCCTCCTCAAACTTTTGAAGAGCTAGAGTACAATTGGTGTTAATTCTTCTTTAAATAGTCAATGTAATTCAGTACTGAAGCCATCTGGTCCTATATTTTGATTTGTTGGTAGGTTCTGATGTTGTTGTTGTTGTTATTGATTTAATCTCTTTATGTGTTATATGCCTACTGAGATTTTCTATTTCTACTTTAGCCAGTTTTATTAATCTGTATGTTTCTATGAAATTTTCCATTTCAAATTCATTCACATCTAATTTCTCCATTATCTAATTTATTAATATACTCTTGTTCATGGTAATTTCTTAAACTTCTTTAAAATTTTGGTAATGCCTATAGTGATCCCCCTACTTTCCCCTAATTTCCTTATTTTTATTTTAGTTTTTAATGTCTTCTTTCTTTTTTTCCTTAATCAACCTAGCTAAAAGTTTGTCAAATTTGTGGAACTTTATATATAACTAGCTTTAGTTTAATTAATTCTCTATATTGTTTTTCTTTTGCTTATTTTAATTATCTCTGTTACAATCTTTTTTGTTTCCTTCTTTCTCCTGGCTTTTGATTTAGGTTGCTCTTAATTTTGTACAATATAAATTTAGTTTGTTGCCTACTTCTTTCTTCTTTTATTATTTAGGCATTTACAGCCCTAAACTTCCCTCTGAGCACTGCTTTTGCTGCATCCCAAATATTTTGGTGGGTTGTGCTTTTATGTTCATTCATTTGAAATTATTTTCTAATTTCTCTGGTGATTCATTGACAATACTATTGCTTAATATTTGCTGTTTAATTTCCAAATATTTGTGAAAATTTAAAATTCCTTTCTATTATTTATTTCTAGCTTCATTCCATTGTGTTTGAATAAGATACTATTTATGAGTTCAATCTTTTTAAATGTATTGTTAACTTTTGTTTGTCTTAACATACGGTCTGATCTGGAGAAAGTTCCATGGGTACTTGAGAAGGTGTGCTCTGCTATTGTTAGATAGAGTGCTCTGAATATGTTCATTAAATCTAGTTGATTTATAGTATTGTTCAAACCTTCTATTTACTTTTTCATCTTCTGTATAGATATTCTATCCAGCCCACCCCAAGAAACAGAGAGCATCTGCATCTGCAAGCAATACAGTTACATTCATCCATGGGATCTAAGCCCCCTCTCAATCAGAAGCAGAATGGGCATCAATACCCCAATATCCTCAAGAAAGAGTAATGAACAAACATAAGGTAGGAATGCAGCTATGGACTAAAGTAGACATTATTATCTATTAATGGAAGAACACATATTATTGATATAAAGACAGTGTTGTGGCAGTTTGGCATTGTTTATGAATTCCAAAAATAGATATTGGATTGTGGTTGTAAACTGATCTGTTCTTCTGGGCGTGTTAGATTGTATTCACTTCAGAGTTTTCACTTTTACTTGATTAAATTATGATCAAGACTTTGATTCAGCCACATCAGGAGGATGTTGAGTCCCTGCCCCCTTGGTGGGCAGGACTCACAGAGAAAATGACACAGCAGAGGAGAGAGTTTAGTTTTTGATGCTGGAGCCCCAGGAATTAAATACATGGAGAAGGAGAACACAGAGAGTGGAGTGTTGATGGTGGAGGCCTGAGGACAGCGCCAAGCCATTCGCCTGATAGTTTGCAACTGATGAGACCAGAGCCCTGAACAGGTGAGTTAGCCGGGAAAGAAATGAGCCCTGGAGAGAGAGAGACAAGCCTTATGCTAACCTATAGCTGAGAATGGAAGGAGCTGGGACTACAGAGCTTTAAGAGAAAGAGGAAGGCTGAACCCTCTCAGAGACCAGCAGCCATCTTGCTCCAACATGTGGCAACAAACTTTTGTGACTGAAGTAACTTATACTTTGTGGCCTTGTGACTGTAAGTTTCCACCCCAAATAAATACCCTTTATAAAATTTAACAGATTTCTAGTATCAACACCCCTTTGGCTGATTAATACAGTGGTCACCAGAGTTTCTGAGGGGAGGAAGACCAAAAAATAAATTTAACATGAGGCATTTTTGAGACATTGGAATCATTCTGCATGATTTTGCAATAGTGGATACAAACCATTATAAATTTTGTCGAAATTATAAAATTGTGCACTGCAAAGTATAAAATATAATGTAAATTATAGACCATGGTTAGTAGCAATGCTTCAATATGTATTCATCAATTTTAAAAAATATTCCACACTTATGAAAGATGCTGTTAATGGAGGAAAGTGTAGGAAGGGAAAGGGGTGGTGTATATGTGAATCCCCTATATTTTTAATGTAACATTTAAAAATAAAGAAAAAAATTAAAAAGTTAATTAATAAACTTTCCAATGATTATTGTGAAACTCTTCCTTCAATTCTGTCAATGTTTGCTTCAGATATTTTGGGTCCCTCTTATTTGGTGCATAAATTCTTATATTTACTATATTTCATTAATGATTTGACCCTCTATCACTATGTAATGTCCTTCTTTATTTCTTATAACAAAGTTTGACTTAAATCTTAATTTTTCTGATATTAGTATAGATGCCCAGCTCTCTATTACCTACTATTTGCATGAAATATTTTCTACCCTTTCATTTTCAACTTATTTGTGTCTTTGGGTATGAAGTGATTCTCATAAACAGCATATAGTTAAATCATGATTTTAAAAAATTCATTTATCCAAATTCCATCTTTTAATTGGTGAGTTTAAAACATTCTTTAATAAATTTAAAGAATTTTTTTGTGCCTTTCTCTTTCAGTGACTTGATTATATTGTTTTTTTGGAGTGCATTCCTTTGAGTTTATTCTTCTTGCATTTTGTTGAGCATTTGGGTTTGTACAGTCATGACTTTCATGAAATTTCTGTCATTTTTGTTGTCATTTTTTTCAATGATTCTTCTTCCTATTAACTTTCTTTTCCTTGTGGGCTCCCACAATGTTTATTTTGGTATGTTTGATGGTGTTCTATAGCTCCTTTAGGTTCTCCTCACTTTTCTTCATTATTTTTTTTTCTTTCTGTTCCTCAGACATGGTAACTTCAATTACTTTAACTTCAATTTTGCTGATTCTTTCTTCTGCCTTGTTCAAATTTGTGCTTAAATCTATATCGTAAATTCTCATTACAGCTGTTGTAATTTTAATGTCCACAATATCTATTTAGCTTCCTCCTACTTATTCATACATTGCTCTATTGATTTCCTTTACTTCTTTGTCTGTGGTCTACTTCAGTTCATAGAGCATGTTTAAGAGAGTTGATTTAAAGTCAGTGTTTAGCATGTCCATTTATCAGATTCCTTGGGGATGTTTAACTACTGAATATTTTTAAAAATTTTCTTGTGAGTAGGGCATATTTTCATATTTCCTTGTATGTTTTATGATTTTTGTGAAGAACTGGACATTTAGAATATTGTAATGTGGCAAATCTGAAATCAGATTATCATCTTTTCCCAGGATGATAGCATGCATTCCCTTTCCCAGTATTGCTTGTGCTTATTAAAGGGTTTATTTATACATTTGTTTATTGACTTTTGCAAACTATTTTTACAAATAGTGAGCAACCAATGACCTGAAAGGGATTTTCCTTAATACTTGATACAATAATAAGAGAGGTGGAAGTGTTTTCTTTCTTAAATACACCCTGAGAGATGCTGTCTGGGAAACAGGCTGAAACAATGAGAAACCCCTGTGCCAGTCCTTCAGTGAATATCAAGGCAGGTCAAAACACATAATTCCAATCCTTATAAGAAAACTCTTATTGTCCCATCTGGCACCAGCAAGGCATACCTGTAACACATGCTGCCATTTGTATGGCTGTTGCCACAGGACTTGGCGATGGAGAGTTGTAACAGCTATCTGAAATGTTGAAATTTTTTGAAGTGTAGTGGCCACTTGGTACACTGAGCACAATGCAAGCTACAAGTGTTCAACTAGACTCTATAATTATTTTTTCTGATCATTCTTGCCTGAACAATAGTGTTTCTGTGAAGGGACTGATTCATGGAGCCTCGTGGTTTGCCATTTTCAGTGACATACTAGATACTTATTTTTATGAATATTATGAAAACAGTATCAGGAATAAAAGAAAGATAGTTAGCAGAAGGTACCGTTGCAATTTTTCAATCTCATTTTCTTCACATCCTCAAAGATTATTCAGGTTCCCCAGCCTCCGTGCCACTATGTACTCAAGAAAAATAATATGGAAAAGAATTACAAGGTGGAAAGACTAGAAGTGTATTTCCATACCTTAGAGATTGAAATCTATCACTCCAGCAAAGTCAGTTATTAAAAGCTCTAATGGTTTCTCCTTACTCAAAACAGTTTCTTTTGTGTATAGGAGGCAAAAATTATAAGGTTCAGCAAATGCTCCCCGTAGTCACCAATCTTTGATAATTTATGCAGGAACTGGTCTCCTGTAAATATAATCTCATTAGAATTTTTGCATCCACAGCTCTCCAATAATTTAATAAAAGTTTTTTTTTTTTTCTTTAATCTTGTCCAAGATGCTCTAATTTGCACTCTGGGAACAATGGTCTAATTTGGTTTACATTATAATTGAAAATAAAGCTCCAATTGATTCTTAATTAACTATATAAGAAATGAGGAATTAAATACCATTTGACTTATCTTCATTTCTTCTTAGAATAGGAAATATTTGAAAATAAGCTTTTTAAGGAATAAATTCTATTTAAAAAAATTCATTTGGAGTTCCTATGGGACATTAAATTGTCATGCACAACAAATTTATTAAAAGAATGGTATTAATCTCAGCATGATAAATGCAATGCCTATAAAATATCTGAATAATTTATTTAATGGTAGTATTCAAAGAAGGGAGGCAAATACTAATTGGCATAAATAAAATCCAAAACTACCATGGGGAGGTTTTCAAAAAACATTATTTGATTAATTTGTAGATTACAAGGCACTATTGTTAAAAAGAATGAAACCATATATAAATATGCACAACAAGAAGTGAATGTTGCCAACAAATCTTGGAAGAAAGTAATTTTAAAGAAGCTTACTGTAAAATAAAATCCACAGAAAAATCTAAATACTATTAGTATTGACAGGAGATTGTAAGAGTTGAATATCAAGTTCAAATTTAGTAATTCTATTAGTGAGGATTCTCCAGGGAAACAGAAGCAACTATATATATATATATGATTTAGTATAGAAATTGGTTCACACATCTGTGGGGGGGGATGGGCAAATCCAAATTCTGTAGGGCAGGCCATAGGCTGGGAATTCTGATTAAGGTTTTCCATGAATTCCTCAGTAGAAACTGACTGGATGAAAATTCTCCCTTATGTCTGCTGAAATCATCACTTCTGTTAAAGCTTTCATCTGATTGGATGAGACATCTCTCATTGTGGAAGAAAGTCCACTTTATTGGTTGTAGATATAATCAGCCATAGATATAATCAGCTAATTAATGATTCAAATCCACAAAATACCCTCACATTAACTATCACGCTGTTGCTTACTTTATCAAACAAATGGACATTACATCTTATCCAATATGAACTTAGCTATGTAATTTAGAAAGGGACCAAATATTATTGTATAGAATAGTGAATAAGTTTATATTACATTAGACACTATATAGTAGAATATATACTCCACTGTAATATGCAATATGAATAATTATCTTAATTGACAGTTAATTATCTTAATTAACTGTTAATTAACATCCTTAACAGTTAAGGATGAAGTATTTGAATTTCATTCACATTATTAAATTTAACTTTTATTAGTTGAGGTATTTAATAAAATGTCTGGTTAAAAAAATAAAGACAGTGAAATATAATTTCTATGACCTGTATTATAGTATTGTCCTACAAATATACATCCTCCCTTCTATCCAGAAGGTACTTCCTCCTACCATTGACTTAGAGTTCGTTCTTGCTTGCTTTGACTAATAGAATGTTGACAGATATGACACCACACAGATTCCAAATGGTGGTTTTAAGAGGTGTGCCAGATTTCCATTATATCCCTTGTGTCAACTAACCAGCTATGACAATAGAATATCCCAGGTGTCTGCTGCCCTTTCATTTTCTGCCCTATAATTAGAATAGATGGACTATACCTAAATCCAACATTACATCTTGCAACATTGTCACTTGATTAGTTCTTCTTTTCCTAAGTGCAAGAGGAACATTAATCAATGAGACATATAAATAGAATTTAATGGCTCAAGTCTCCATGGTTTAGTTCAGAAATTTTAGAATGGGACATATTAAAAAAAAATAACTATGTGGAAAAACAGATCTTATTTCATATAAGAAATAGAATAAAAAAATGTTTTTCCTTCTGTAGAAGGTATTTCCTTATAGACAGAGTATTAACATATATTTAATAATTGTGTCTATTAACGGAGTTATTATTTCAAAATGTATAAGAATATACTTTTGTTTAATCTAATGTTGAAGTAGTTTATCATGAATTATGTGGTAATGATATATTACTAATGAGTATAGGAAGAAAATATGTAAACTTCACTTTATAGAGAAAATAAATAATAAAGACACATAAATGAATGAAATGAAATACAAAGAAAAACATTTAAGAATGTAATACATTCCTAAATTTAGGAATGCACACCATTCCTTGACAGACGGTTTAAAAATTTGTACAATATATCTTAACCTGAGATATAATAATTCTCTCAGTTAAGATATATGGAAAACACCTAATTTTATTTTTGTTTGAAAGAGATTTCAATAAAAATATCATTTTGCATTTTAATAGTGGTAAAATTTTATGATCTTTTTATATGATTTTTATAAAAAAATTAAAAAACAAATAAATACCTTTGTTAAGGTAAGAAATGGGGCTTCTATATATAGAGTATGCCTAGCTTGACCCCACAACGAAAACAATTAAAAATGTTTTAATAGGCTATTCTTAATAAATCTTAAATTCACCCAAAGGCAAATTCAATTACCCAAACACACAAAAATAAACCATTTACAGACAAAAATTAAAAGACAGTGAGAGGTCTCAGAAAAAAACTCGGTAATGTTGAGCTTAAACTTACTCCACAGGAAAAGGGGACTAGAAACTAGTCATAGGCACATAAACTATTGATAAGGGAAAGTCACCCCTTATAAAGAGAAAAGTGAAAAATAAGTCAGTCTCCTTCAGGAGACAGCAGGGGAAAAAATGCTTCTCTTTAACCCATGTCCTAATTTGAGGGGAAATCGCCAATAGTTTGTTACTATAAATCTTTAGTCACTGAGGTTTGCAACCTGCAACATATTACCTTATATGCAACTAAATAAATAGGTGAATAATTTAATAAATATATGCACATATACAAACATGCATAATAACTCACAAAAGCAATTTAATTTAAAGTAGTCCCATATGTTTACTGGTTTCTAGTTCTTGAAATAAAAAAAAGACACATCTTTGCTAAAGATACAAACATTTATCAAAGCATTTCTAATCATGGTTTTTGAAGGAAAATAAGATGATAACTAGTTAAACATATTTACTACTCAACCAAAACCAACAGGAAATATGGGAAAGAACAAAGAGAAACAATTGGCATCTGTTCCATAATTATAAATATTCATAACCAGGAATTATTATGTACAGACTATAATATAAATTTATTTAATAATTGTCATGAAACAAATCTGGATAACAAATAAGCAGATTTTAAAAAGAAGTAAACAGCATTTCTATGTATTAAAATAAGATAGTTGCAGTTATTCAATGGTAGATTTTATCGGTAGATATCATTGGAGAAAGATCAAGTGATATGAAAGATAAAAACAAAAGAAATTATAAAGAATGAATCCAAGAGATGAAGATATATTACATATGAGAGATTAAAATATGTGGCGGACAAAATAATACTATCTAATATAATTCTATCTTAAATTCCAGAGGCTATAAAGACAACATGATGGAACCATATATAAATATTTAATGGCTAAGAAATTTTAAGAATTAATGAAAGTCAGAACTCAGAAGCCCAGGGAGAATCAAAGATCGAAATTAAAATATATAAAGACCTAGACCAAGACATATGAAAATAAAACTTAAAGCAGCAAAGACAAAGAGAAAATCTTAAGCAGCCAAATATAAATGACTGATTTTTTTCCCAAATGATATTTGTTCATTTGATATGTGTGATGCTTGAAAAAGAATAAAAGAAAAAAAAGAGATTCCAGTGATAAATTTATATAGAAGATTATGATTGAAAAATGGAAAATATGTTTATTCATTTAAACAGATATATTATATATATATATGATTTAGTACATATATGAATTTAAAGTAACAAAATACACCTAAAGGTACATTGTGTTAGTTTACAAGTTGTTAATATTTTTATTGAATTTGAAGTTTCCTTTTTTATTCATCTTTATCTTGTTTGGTAGAAATGTAACTTAAATATTAAACCATTGAGGACCCATGTATGCATGTTAAGGGCACCATTAAAACAGAATTACATAACTTTCAAAAGACTTGAAGAAAAAAGAAACCATGAGAGAAAACGTAACTTCACCATGTGGGAAAAATGCAAAATAAAGAATGTGAAAATGCTGGCCAAATGTAAAGCAGATAATTACGTGATAAAAAAATATGTATCTTTAAATTGCATAAATATAAATGAAAAATTTCCTCATAACTGAATTTTATCCAACTAGAATAAATATTTTATAAACAAAATAATTATAAATGAAAAAAGTGTTAGATATAAAGGTTATAAGCTAGAAATGAAAGCTTAAATTCAACAGAAAGTCATGTCATTTCTATACTTGTGTAGATGAATTAAAATGTATTAATTAAATATATATAGAAATGGGAGAAGAAATACAAATCCATAATAGAAGTGGGTGACAACCCATTTTTTTTTTTCATTAATTGACTTGCACTGCACACAAACATCAGCAGTAGGAATAGGAACATGTTGAACATCACAGGTAACATTCTTTACCAGAAGACATATGAAATACTGTAGTAAAAATCTAAAGAATACATATTCTGTATTAACATGGCATTAAAATCAGTGTACTCTACTATAAATAAAATTATATCAGCAAACCAAGTCAAGAAGTATAAACAACCAGGGTAACAAACAAACCATCATGAACAGCTACATGTTTTTAAAACAAGGCCCAGTACTGTCTCTTTTATTATTATTGTTTACTTATTTATTTCTCCTCCTCCCCTCATTGTTTTGCGCTCACTGTCTGCTCTCTGTGTGTTCGTCCATGTCTGCTTGTCTTCTCTTTACGTGGCAACGGGAACTAATCCTGGGACCTTCCGGAGTGGGAGATAGGCGCTCAATCTCTTGCACCACTTCAGCTCCCTGGTCTGCTGCGTCACTTATTGTCTCTTCTGTGTCTCTTTTTGCCACATTGTCATCTTGCTGCGTCAGCTCTCCGCGAGGGCCAGCACTCTTGTGCAGGCCAGCACTACACTTGCCTTTCACCAGGAAGCCCTGGGAATTGAACCCTGGACCTCCTATATGGTAGACGGGAGCCCAAGAGCCTGAGCCACATATGTTTTCCTGAACAGTTACAAATTATAATAAATTTGTAAGGATGTTGCAACAATGTAAAAACTAGCAATTTAAAAAGCCATTTGAATAGATTGTATATATCATACTTTGCTCAATAATAATTAACCCAATATAAAAATGGTTTACACTACCAACAGATATTTCTTGTGGGCTCTACAGAAGAATATAGATTATCTGCACCGAGGTAGGCTAATCCAAGATCAACATGTCTTATCATTTAGTAACCCAAGATGCAGAATTAGCTTGTTTATGTTGTTGCCACAGTGGATGAGAGAAGTGAGACGGTACATTTCGAATCTTGCATTTAAACCCTCTGCTTGGATATGACCCTTCCCAGTGGCAGGGATGAATTAGCTTTACCCAAATGCATGGGTCAGTCACACAACAAGGAGCAAGGATGCTAATTCTATTTTAATGAGGGAAAGAGTATTTGAGAACAATAATCTAATCTATCATAAAACTTGTAGAAGGCAACTATAAGCACACCAAATAAATTCAGAAAAAAGCATTTAAATAGTGTTCATTATCATTACAACCTTCAACATTATACTTAAGCACTAACCAATGAATCTGAAAGGCAAAATAAATACAGCATGCATATGTGAAATATTAATTTAGAAATATTAAGAGGTTCAGATAATATGATTTTTTACATTGTTATTATAAGAAAATATAAAGATAAAATTGTTGGAACATTTTACAAAGAGTTTCTAAAAAGTTGGTTATGTTCAATGTTAATTAAATACCTTCCTATTGACCTGCACTTAAAATATTAGCCAACCCACACGACCATGAGCTGCTTGAGGCGGTGCTGTGTCCCGCGCGTTTCCGCATCCCAAGCACCCAGCACAAGACCTGGCTCCAGGTCGGTGCCCAACAAAGCTTTGCTGGCTGAGCAAGGGCCGTGAGGGCCTCCAGTATTTTCCCCATCCTGAGTGTGATTCTGCTTTTCATGGGTGGACTGTGCATCGCAGCCAGCGAGTTCTACAAGACCCGGCACAACATCATCCTGAGTGCTGGCATCTTCTTCGTGTCTGCAGGGCTGAGTAACATCATCGGCATCATAGTGTACATCTCTGCCAATGCCGGAGACCCCTCCAAGAGCGACTCCAAAAAGAACAGCTACTCGTACGGCTGGTCCTTCTACTTCGGCGCCCTGTCCTTCATCATTGCCGAGATGGTCGGCGTGCTGGCCGTGCACATGTTCATTGACCGGCACAAACAGCTGCGGGCCACGGCCCGCGCCACGGACTACCTCCAGGCCTCGGCGATCACCCGCATCCCCAGCTACCGCTACCGCTACCAGCGCCGCAGCCGCTCCAGCTACCGCTCCACAGAGCCCTCACACTCCAGGGACGCGTCCCCCGTGGGCATCAAGGGCTTCAACACCCTGCCGTCCACGGAGATCTCCATGTACACGCTCAGCAGGGACCCCCTGAAGGCCGCCACCACGCCCACCGCCACCTACAATTCCGACAGGGATAACAGCTTCCTCCAAGTCCACAACTGTATCCAGAAGGAGAACAAGGACTCTCTCCACACCAACACAGCCAACCGCCGGACCACCCCTGTGTGAAGCGCGCGGGGGGCCACGCGGGCGCGGGGCCTCGGCCGGGGTGCAGGGGGGCTGGGGGGGCGGGAGGAGGGCTGTGACCCGTGGGGTGGGGGCAGTGGGGGCCTAGCAAACCATCTGCAGGGGAGCCTTCCCAAAGCAAAAAAAAAAACAAAAAAAAGAGAAAAACATAACAAGTAAATTAAAAAAAAAAAAGAACAAAACATAAGAGGAACAAAGAAGCAAAACAACAACAGGAAGTGTGAAAAAAATTAACGAGGGCAGAAAAACTTTTAAAACAGCAAGAGGGATAAAAAAATTAAAAATAGAAATTAAATCTAAAAGAAAATGCATGATTTCCCATGTACCATTATTTTAAAATTTAAAAAAATTTAAATGTAAAGATAAAAGGGAGCCAAGATAACATTAAAGCAAAAAATGAGAAGGAAAAAAAAAATATTAGCCAAAATCACCAACATTCTATAAAAAAATTAACATAAGTTGAAACTTCACAAAAATTGAATTTTATAACATTATTGTTATATATAAAACAAATCTCAATGAAAAGCGATAAAGAAAATTTCTAGTTAGAAAAATACAAAATTACAAAAATGGCAGTGTTCAACAATAATTAAAGATTCAATATGTCAGCCCAAATAACTCCAACCTATTTTGAGGTATCCAGAAAATTTTACTATAAAATGTGGGGTAAATGTTGAAGGACAGCCAAATGCTGTAGAAATACTAGCAAATAATATATAATAATTATATATTTAGAATATATAAATATTATATGCTTAGATAAAATTTTAATATATAAGTATAGCAAAGATACCAATTGCTCACCCAAAACGAGATGCAAATATTTATGGAAACTTGTTTTGTGGAAAAGGAGGCCTTATGAATCAGTGGAATAGTGGAATGATGTAGTATCCATGAAATGGTGTTAAAATTTCTTTCCCTTAAAGAAAAAAAAATTTTAAACAGAACTACTTTGTATTCTACATATGAACAAATTTGAGGTGATTGAAATATTAATAGGAAAATACCAAATTGAGAAATATCTTTATGATCTCAGGATATAAACCAGTGAAAGATTTTATTTAAGAATTTAATTTTTTATTACAACATTGTATTATATAAAGCTTAAAAACAACAAAAATCCTGAAATAAAATATTTGCATCATTACTTGAATCACATATGAACACTTAAACTATATAAAATTATTCTAAATATTAGTAGTAAAAACAAAACACCAATGAAAAATAAGCAAAGATATATATGAATAAGCAATTTTCAGAAGAGTAAGCTAGTGCTACCAATGAAAATGTTAAAAGATGAATTCAAGTGTAACATTTGGATACCATTTCACAGGGATTTGACCTACCTACTATTTAGTATAACTTTTTATAAGCATGTTAGATCAAGAGACTTTCTTATGTTTGAACTAGAAGTTTGAATTTGTACAACCACATTGGAAAATGCAATAATATAGTAAAAATGAAAATATGCCTCCCTAAAACCTAGCAATTTCATTTTTCTCCCTCTCCACATATATACGTATCTTAAAAATAGTGTTAAATATGTGCAACAAATTACGTGTTTAAGACTATTTCTAGCAAAGTATAATTCAAGAATTGGAAACAACCATCTTCATAGAAATGGATAAAGCAAAACTGTGTTGTGAACTACATAGTTGTTTTAATGTCTGAAGAAACCTCTACATGTATCATAACTCCCCATTACATAGGATGATTGAAAAAAAGCCCTCAGAAATAATAAATAATATATAATAAATAATATAAAGTCTAAACTTTATATGCTAACTTATAAGTGATTATATATATATAGGAAAATTAATAAGTCACACAGACACATATAAAATGCATTACTACATTATAAAATAAGTGTATATTGGAACATGAAATACTAAATCCACACTAGTGGTTCTTCTGAAGGAAAATTTTTAATTGGTGAAGAAGATAAAGATCTCAAAATTTTGCCTAATTTTGTTAATAATATAAATCTACACATAAATGAAATAATGTATATAAATGAAATAAACATGGAACAAGGTAAACATGTTAGCTCTGAATGGAACACATATTATGAGAAGTTTACTGTATTTTTTTTCTTTACTCTCTGTGATAAAATAAAATATTTATGATAAGTGAAAACAAAAGAAACACAGTGGGTTAAGTTTTCACTGTGCTCAATAAGACTATTATTTACCATTACTCTCAATTAAGAGTGAAGCTATTCAATAAGAAACGTTTGTAATGTCTTTCTATAAAGTAAACTGAGCTTCAAGAAAGGTTTTTTTTTTTTGCCTGTTTTGCCTTTTGCTGTAACCCATATATGAACAGCAGAGTCAGGCAAGTAAATCATTTGTTAGACTACTTGATAGAATGAATGAAAAAATGAATGAATATTTGCATAACTTACCTGACTGGCAGTTTAATTTCTCTGTATCCCTTCATCTTATTATATGTATCCATATAATAAATGCTTACCTTTGCCTTTCTGAAAAATGATATAGAAGAGCATCAGCAAAGTATAGGACATGGCAAAATCAAACCCGTTATTACACAATCCACGAGCTGTACAAAATAAGTTTTATATTTTCAAGTGGTTGAAAAGAATCAAAAGATATTGTGACATGTGAAAATTATATGGTATTCAATTTTAGTATCCATGAATAAAGTTTTATTGGAACACAGCCATGCTCATTCAGTTACACATTATCTATGGCTACTTTTGAGTTACAATGGCAGAGTTGAATAGTTGTGACAGAGAGCTTATGGTCCAAAATACTTAAAATATTTACTATCTGGCCCTTAAGAGAAAATTTTTTCCTACACTTGGTATAGCAATATTAAAAGATCATAGTCTAGCTAAGCTTTGCCTTCTTTGATATACTGTCAATATTGACTCTAAATCCCCCTATTGTCAATTAGAAATAGCCATCACATTTTATTTTATGCATATGTGTATGTATTTATGCATATATGTATGTGTGCATGGATGCAGATAAGTTATTGTCCTCTTGTTCTTCCTGACAAGATCAGAAGGTCAGATAGTTTGCCTTATTCGGAAAGGTTTCCAGTGTACCACCAATAAACTGGTGATAAAAAAAAAAAAAAAAATGGATGGAAACATTTGCATCTTTTAATTATATATCTTTAATAGAATCTCTAAGAATCATTCATGTTAGTCACCTAAAGAAATATCCATTTTCATATCAGTATTTTACCTAGGCAGTTTCATCTGTATGACAGATGACTAATTGTTTAGTGTAAATTATGTGTTAAAGTTATTGCATGAAAATTGTATCTCTAAATATCTAGTTTACACATGAATTGCTAAGAGGGAAAAACACTTTCTATTTTTACATTCATTTTTGAGATGATGATACAAGATTATAATATTAAGAGTACTCAATTTATTGAAATTCTTATTCTAAAATGCAAATAAGAAATGTTTTAGAGGTTTTTAAGGACTCTGACAGAGGCAGAGATCATTGTAGGAATTCATTAAATGTTAGCTATTTTTACACATTTAGTAAAGCAAGGCTTTTTAAAAGATTTTTAAAAAAATTTCTACTGATACTATTCAGATATCAAAGTCAAATTTATAGAGTTTTTTTTCAATATCCTAGTAATAGAATTTATTCTAAAATAATTTTTAAATGGAGTTTTACCAAATTTAAAAATAATTTAGGAAATATCTAGATTCAGTTTATCTTATAAGACCAAGAATGATACTCTAATTTTATGAAGTTTCCAAAAATGTTCAAGTCTGTCTCCTCAGAATTTCAATTTTGAAAATATTAGAATCTAGAATGTTCTAATGACAATATTTTACATTATTGCTTTTAAATAGAAGTTCAAAAAGCAAGATAATTTGATATGATTGGCATTTGGAAATAGGCTTTAAATTTTTCTTCCTGTTTATAAACTTGTAACAGTCATTTAGCCATGAGTTATGGTTACTCCATATGTTTGTTAAAAACTTTTAATAATGTGATCCTTAAAAATAAAAATCACACACCCAAATTAATTTAGTTTTCACACACTCATTCAATCATAGAACTTTCAGTGACTGCTATATGTTTTGAAAAAAAATTGGAAGGGGTATGTATTCACAGGATATTTTTAAATTTTCTTGTCAATGATGAAGTCATGAATGTTTTTCATGGAAATGCTAATTAGTTCAATCAAATTATAGGTAAGTAATGACCAAAAGCAAGGGTAAATCTTAGCTGTTGATAATTCTGAGCACAGATTTAAGAAAGTTTGCATCACAAAATTAAAAGGAAATATTCCTCACAGACCACTGTGGGACAAGTGGTGGTAAAGGGCACACTAACGTCCTTCTGAAGGTATAAAGTTTATATATCAAATAAGAATATTTATATATTAAAAAAATTATAACTTTTAAAAATGTGGATTTAATATAAGAAATTACTTATGCCTGTGTTCTAGAATTGAACTACCAAAAGTTTAACACTGAAGTAAATAACCCAGAGAGAAGAGCCTTGGGGAGCAGTTACCACTTCTTGATTTGGACAAACTGAAAGAAAGAAAATAGGGTTAAGAAACTGAAGAATTCTGAGGAAGGACTCTGTGCTTCAGGGACTTAGAAACCTGCAAAGGGTGCCATATCTGGGGTCTCCTGGTACATCAATGTTAGCTTGATGAAGTTTATCTGGGAGTGACAGAAGAAGCTGGAGGTGGAAACTAACTGTCAGTGCCAGAGCCAAATAATTTTGCTGGGCAGAGAGCCCTGGTAGGAAAAACTACCTCTGGGCAAGCTAAACTATCTTACTGTATTAGTTCTCAAGGTCTGCCATAACAAATTATCATAAACTAGGTGATTGAAAACAATGCAAATTTATCATCTCACAGCTCTCAAAGCTTTAAGTCCAAAATCAAGGTTTCAGCAGGCCGTGAAACCTATAAAATCTATAGTGGAGAATCCTTCCTTGGTTCTAGCTCTAGGTGTTGCTGGCAATCCTTGACATTCATTGACTTACAGCTGCAGAACTTCAATCTCTGCTTCGATCATCACATGAGGTTCTTCCTTCATGCATTGGTGTCTCTTCTCCCCTTATATCAGTTCTAGGATGTCATGTGAACTCATTCCATTTGTAAAAACTCTATTTCCAAAAAGGTCACAAACATACTGGTGGTTAAGACTTTATCTTATCTTTTGGAGGGACATAATTCAACCCATAACACTTATGGAATATATATAACAAAAATAATACTTAAAAGGATTATTCACTTGGATAATTTGCTGTCAGTACCTCATTTTCTCTCTTCCTATATTTAGTGGAGATCCATGACTCCCAACCATAAAAACAGTCTGAACCAAACCATCACTTAAGTTGGAGTACAATAGCTATCTTATTAACCTACTTCGTGTTTAACCTCTTGTGTGCAGAAAAATCTGTGATCTGAATGACTGAATCTTCAGCATTTCTGCCAGTTTTCTTTTTATAGGAACAATATTAATGATCAAGAAAGCATACCATCAAGGGTATATAATATCTGTATTTATTTATTTGTAAAGGCAAAATACTTATTTTTATGCACACATTTATGGGTATACAATACACCAAGGAAGATTAAATTCCAGTTAATGTCACTAAGACATTCCATTTTGTTGTCTGGACTTGATGAAGCATGTGCAAAATATAAGTAAAGAGGGAGTTCTCATTCAATATATATCTTAGAATGCTAATGTGTGGTGTTCATTCTAGAAATGACATAAAAATTCTCCATTCTCATATAATGTGCTATGACAACATTCAATTAGGATTTAATGAATAATTTATATGTTGGACCAAGTTATTACTTTTAAAAAAATTTTAAATAAGTTTTGGCAGATTGAAAATTGGTATAGTCATAATTATGTTAAAGCCTTTAGATGTTATGTGATCACACTTCAGAATTTTATTTTACAAATATATTTATCAGGCACTATAAATTTATTACTTTGATTATGCATAATTTCTATGCATGGATTTTTTAAATTTTGGTTGTAACAATGTCATATATGTATAAATTCGTATTGTTTTCATTTCAGCAAAATATGAGTAAATCAAAATGAAAGCATAAGCTGAAATTTTTGGAATAAGTATAATTATATTAGAAGTGATAAATTCTAACTTAAAAAGACTGTAGTTTTCTAGACCCCTCAGGAGTCCTGCTGTTTGAGACACTGTTTACTGTGGCAGTCAATGAGACGTTGCTGAGACGTGCATAAGTGTAACCACTGAAATGACCTCCTGACTCACTTTGAAATCTCTTAGCCATAAAAATTCATTTGTACTTAATATTTCCCCCTTTTGGTCAAAGTCTTTCTGCAGATGTATTGCTAGTTGGCACATGGTAATAATCCCTTGGTGCCAGGGAGTCTGATCTCTGGGAGTCATACCCCATGCCAGGGAGGGGAGAAGGTAGAGCATTTATTTATATGCTGAGTTTGGCTTAGAGAAAGGCCGCATTTAAGCAACCAGAAGGTTCTCAGGAGGTAATTCTTAGGCAATATATAGTCCTAGGCTAAGATTCAATTTCACAATAAAGGCTCGTAAGTACAATCATCAATATCAAGGGCCTTGCGTAATGGTCTGTCCTCCTTCACTAGGCAATGCTCATGTACTCAGGGGCTTCTTGCTGCTCTCCTAGAGAATATAGCAGGACTCTCCAGGAAGAGAATTCAATATTCTTTCAGTTATTATGTGGGTCTTCACCAACTAAGACAAGACTTCATTAACACTTGAGCATATTCACAGGCTTGGAGACATGCTCCAGGTGCACCCCTCCCCATACATCCCGCTATCACAGACACCCCACATCATTTATCCTCCCCTGCCGCATTTGTAACCCTTATGAGATCCAAAACCTTCCCACAAACAAAGCCAAAAAACTAACCGAAGAAAATTAATAAGAAAACAAAGTAAGTGTAATAAAAATTACAAATAAAATACAAAAATTAAAAATAAAATAAAATAAAATTTTTATTTATTCTGTTTTTCATCACTGTAATATCTGTTATCTTTTATATACAGTGACAATTTCTTCCATATGTTCCCCCAGTGTCTTATTTTTTTGCTTTATTTTCAAAGAAATTTTAGGTTATAGAAATACCACAAAGAAAATATAGGGAATTCCCATATACCCAATGCCCTCCCCACTCTGCACTATTAATAATATTTTACATGTGGACGGACTTTTTTTTTACAATTGGTGTACAAATATTGAAGCATTGTTACTAACCCTGGTCAATGGTTTACATTATGGTTTACATTTTGCACCATGCACTTTTACAGGTTTTGACAAAATTTAAAATAGTCTGTATCTTTATTGCAAGCTTATGCAGACGTTTTGGCTGTTTTCATTATTAGGCACTGCTTATCTTCTTGAGAGATTCTTGTCCCTCTAATTAAGAACATAGCCAGACTCCCCAGGACGGGAGTTTAATATTTTCTTGTTTATTGTGTGGGTCTCCACTCACTGAGATAACACACTATGACAAGATGCATACTTTTATATTCCATAGAGGCATATAAACAGGGCAGAAAATCTCAGGAATTCAGCTCTCTGTCAGTGGATCTTACTCTGGAATTTTTGCTCCCCAGTTAGACTCATTTATAATTTCCCTATACATGGCACTTCTGCCCCTTTTATTTGAGCCTATAATTAGCACTATACTTGTTAATTATATGTCCCAGAGACTTAAAGCTTTGGTCGTTCATATGCTGGTTGATCCCTGAATCTCAGCATAATTGCAACACTTACTCACCAGTTTATTGGATTCACCCAGGACAACTAAGAAAAAGATGATGATGGACAACGCCCATCCCCCAAACACAGAATATCTACAAATGCAAGCGAGACAGTTCCATCCATGTGCCCAAGGGATCCAAACCCCCTCTCAATCAGAAACAAATTAGTCATCACTATGCCTAAATCCTCAAGATTTGGGAATGAACAATGGACTAAAGTAGACTTAGTATTCTCTTATTATTCAATTATGGATTTATTATTATTCTAGCAATGGTAGAACTTGTATCATTGATATAAAGTCAATGGTCACCATAGGTTCTGAGGGGAGGGAAAAGGAGAATAGGTGTAACATGGGAGCATTTTTGGGACATTGGAACTGTCTTGCATGACTTGCAATGATGGATAAAGGTCATTATAAGTTTTGTTAAAATGTATAAAATTGGCATAAGAGGCAAGATGGTGTTGGTTTAAGTGGGCACTCACCATCTTTCTAACAATAGATGGTTGATTCTGGACAGGATCCTGCCTGAGTGAGCTGGTCTGGGAGCCCACAAAGTGGGAGCCTTTGGGGCATCAATCTGAAGGGAGCTGGACAGGGAGATAGATTGTTCAAGATAAAATCATGGGTTTTTAATGCCTTGCCTAGAAATCACGGACGGCTGAACCCCACACTCAGGGCAAAACCCCTACTCCTATCAGCCATCCAGCAAGAGTGAGCATTTTCCAAGAGTGGGAGGGTTCTGGCAAGGGGTGTAGAGGGGTTTCGTTTCTGTGGATATGGTTTCCTGAACCCCCTTTGAGCTTAGGGGAACACCCCAGCTGGCTCAAGGTGGCACCAGGCAGAGGGGAAAGGTGAATCTGCTGAGAAAACCTGATCTACCTAAGTGCCCTGGGATACAGAGGCTTGGCCTGAGAGAGGGCAGAGGCAGCCAATTTAGTAGTTCTATGTTGAGGACTTTCAGAATTTCAACTCCCCTAAGGGAATTAGGCAGTGGGAAGCACTGAATAAGTTTCCAAAAGCCTATTTAGTCTCCTCTGGGAGGAGGGGGGTGGTCTAGAAGGGGATTGAGTGTCATTTTTGTGCCTTGAACTCAGTCATCATGGTTCCTTTTGAATTTCAAAAGGGAACTCAATTTGACCAGGAGAAGGGAAGGGAGATCTGCTGATACAGCCTGCTGAATCCTGCTGCCCTAAGAGAGTAAAACCTGCCTGGGGGAAAGTGACTGAATAGCTTTCTGAAGAGCTTACTGACCCAATTAGAAAGGTAGCTCAGTGGAGGAGTTTCAGCCTTGAATATATGAGGTTCCTAGTTCGATACATGGCTCCTCTAAAAATAGCTATCCACCAGGATATCTAATATCCAGCTGATACTCTAGGACAGGGAAAACATAGACATTATTTTTGTACTACGTTCTTTTGGATCCCTTATTTTTCCAAAAAAAAAAAAAAAACCCACAAAAAATTAACTTAGTTTACTCACTAAAACCTGCCTCAAAACCTGCAGAGAGAAGCCTGCAGGGTAATTGGTTGATGAACACGGCAGCCCGAGAAGCTTCTCAAGGGCCCAAGAAGGAACAATGTTTCTCCTCAGCTTTGTTTGACTGCTTGCTTGTGTGTTTGTTTAGTTTTTTTGTTGTTGTTGTTTCTTGTTTTTCTTTCCTCTTTCCTCCCCCAACCCCCATATATTTTTTAATTAGGTGCTGCTAGCTTATTTCTTATTTGCTGCGCTTCTTCTTCCTTTATTTCCCATTTTCTGTGTAAACTGATTTTGTATACCAGTGCTATCTCTTTTCCTTCTCTCATCTTTCTATCTTCAGCTTTCTGTTGTGATTCTTACATTCCACTTTTCTTTATTTAGTCCTCAACTTTTCTGGTTTGATTTCTATCTTGTCTATTCTGGTTTTTTTTGTTTGTTTTGTTTTTATTATTAACTTTTCTTTCTGACTTTTCTTTTCTCTTTCTCTCTCTCATCATCATTCTCGCCTTTTAAATCATTCAATATAGTTTTCTCTATTCAATTTCCCATTTCATTGTAGGTACACCACTTTTTATTCCTATTACTCTACCCTACTTACATGAATTAAATACTCATTTTACTAAGTCTTATATGGCCCCTCTTCTAAATTTTTAAATAATTATTACTATTATCCTTTTCCTTTTCTTACCTCTTTTACTTTCTGTGTCCCTAATCTTTTACTTTCAAGGGAACATAGAAAACAACAAGGAAATAGAACAAGAAGAACAAAGTGTCAAAGATAAAACTTAACACACAAAGGAATCCAGCAGCTAAACAATACTTTAGAGCAGAGAGTGAAGCTAATCAACTGAAAAACACATCAAGATAAAAAGATGACTAGAAGGCAACAAAAAATTACAAATCATAATAAGAAACAGGAAGACATGAACCAGTCCAGTGAACAAACTAAAAACTAGGAAGAGATGCAGAACCTTGAACAACTAATCAAAGCTGTCCAAAAAAATATCATGAATGAACTTAATGAAGTGAAGGAAGAGATTAAGGATATTAAGAAGACGATGGGGAAACATAGTGGAGAATTGTACACGTACAATAAAAAGATGATGGATATGATGGTGATGAATGGCACAAACCAAGAAATCAGAAAGATGCTGGAATTACGTAACTGCAGATTTGAACAGGCAGGAGAAAGAATTAGTGATGTGGAAGACCATATATCTGAAATAAATGAGATAGTAGAACAGATAGATAAAAAGATAGAAAAAAAAATCCTGCAAGGACTTAGGGATTTTAAATGTCAGTGCAAAACATACAAACATATGCATTATAGGCATCTCAGGGGGAGAAGAGAAGGGAAAGGGAACAGAAAGAGTGTTGAAGGAAATAATGGCTGAAAAATTCCCAACCCAATTGAAGAAGATGGATATACATGTCCAAGAGCATCACACATCCCAAATAGTATAGATTCCAACATGCCTACTCCAAGACATATACTTGTCAAAATGTCTAATGCTCAAGACAAAGAGAAAATACTCAAGGCAGCAAGAGAAAAGAGAACCATCACATACAAGGGAAGTTCAATAAGATTAAGTACTGATTTCTCATTTGAAATCATGGAGGCAAGAAGGCAGTGGTATGACATAGTCAAGGTACTAAAAGAATAAAAACTTCTAGCCACGAATTCTCTATCCAGCAAAGCTGACATTCAAAAATGATGGAGAGTTCAAAATATTCACAAATAAACAGAAATTAAGAGAGTATGGCAATAAGAAACCTGTCCTTCAAGAAATACTAAAGGATGTTCTACAGGTTGAAAGAAAAAAAAGGAGAGAGAGTTGGAGGAGGATGTAAAAACAACTAAAAAGACTAAAAGAAAATAAAAATAACATATGACATACATAAACCCAAAGAAAATATGGCTGACGTAAGAAACTCCTTGAGAGTAATAACACTGAATATTAATGGATTAAACTCACCAGTCAAGTAACACAGACTGACAGAATGGAAAAAGAAATATGATTCATCTATATATTGTCTATAAGAAACCTACCTTAGACTCAGGGATTCAAGGAGGCTGGAAGTGAAGGCTGGAAAACAATTTTACAGGCAACAATAACCAACAAAGAGTGGATTTAAATATACTAATATCGGACAAAATAGACTTTAAATGCAACACTATTTTAAGAGACAAAGATGGACACTATATATTAGTAAAGGAAGTAATATTTCAAGAAGAAAGAACAATAATAAACATTTATGCACTTAATCAGGGCATAAGTATTCTCAAAATACATGAGGAAAACACTAGAAAGACGAAGTGAAGAAATAGATGCCTCTACAATTAGAGTGGGGGGTCTTTAAAATACCATTATCACCATTAGACAGAACATCTCATCAGAGAATCAATAAAGAAACAAAAACTCTGAATAATTCATTAGAAGATCTGGACCTAATAGACATATACAGAACACTACGGCCAAATACAGTGGGGTATACTTTCTTCTCAAGTGCATATGGATCATACGCCAAGGTAGACCACATTCTAGGCCACAGAACAACTCTCAATGAATTCAGAAATATTGAGTTTTATACAAAGTAATTTCTTTGACCATAAAAGAAATTAGAAGTCAGTAAGGGTCAGAGAACCAGATTAGGCACAAAAACGTGGAAGTTAAACAACACACTCTTAGACAAATAGTGGGTCAAGGAGGAAATCTCAGAAGAAATCAGTAACTACTTTGAAACGAATGAAAACAACAACACAACATAGCAAAACCTATAGGATGCAGCAAAAGCTGTACTGAGAGGGAAATTCATAGTCATAAATGCATATAACAAAAGAAAGAAAGAAAGAAAGAGCTAAAATTGAAAACCTAACTGCACACCTGGAGGTATTGGGAAAGCAACAACAAACTAAATGAAATAGAAAATAAGAAAGCACTAGAAAAAATAAACAAAACCAAAATCTGGTTCTTTGGGAAGATCAATAAAATTGACAAACCCTTAGTCAGACTAACAAAGAAGATGCAAATACACAAAATCAGAAATGAGGAAGGGGATATCACAACTGACCCCACAGAAATAAAGAGTATCATAAGAGGAACTTTGAAAAATTATGTGCCAACAAAAATGATAATTTAGAGAAAATGGACAAATTCCTAGGAACTCACAAGCAACCTATTTTGATGAAAGAAGAAATTGATGAACTCAACAGTTCAATTAAAAGTAAAGAGATGGACTCAGTCATCAAAAACCTCCCAACAAAGAAGACCCAGGACCAGACAGCTTCACAGGTGAATTCTGCCAAATGTTCCAGAAAGTACTAACACCAATCCTGCTTAAAATCTTCCAAAAAATAAAAGTAGAAGGAACATTGCCTAATTCATTCTGTGATGCCAACATTACCCTAATACCAAAGCCAAACAAAGATGCCACAAGAAAGGAAAATTACAGACCAGTCTCTCTAATGAACCTAGATGCTAAAATCCTCAGTGAAATATTTGCTAATCGCATTCAACAACACATCAAATGAATTATACACCATGACCTAATGGGTTTCATCCTGAGTATGCAAGATGGTTCAACATAAGAAAATCAATCAATGTATACACCACATAAATGGATTGAAAGAAAAATATCACATGATCATCTGAATAGACACAGAAAAAGCATTTGACACAATAGAGCACCCTTTCCTGATAAAAACACTTCAAAAGATAGGAATAGATGGAAACTTTCTGCACATGATAAAGGGTGTATATGAAAAACCCACAGCTAACATCTTCTTCAATGGTGAAATCCTAAAAGCTTTCTCTCTAAGATCGGGAACAAGACAAGGATGCCCACTATCACCACTCTTAATTAACATTGTGTTAGAAGTACTTGCTCAAGCACTGAGGCAAGGCAAAGATATAAAGGGAATAAAAATTGGAAAGGAAAAAGTAAAAATTTCACTATTTGCAGATGATATGATCCTATACATAGAAAGCCCTGAGAAATCTACAACAAAGCTTCTAGAACTTATAAATGAGTTCAGTAAAGTTGCAGGCTATAAGATCAACACTCAAAAATCAGTAGCATTTCTGTACACCAATAATGAGCAACCTGAGAAGGAAATCAAGAAAAAAAATACCATTTACAGTAGTAACAAAAAGAATCAAATACCTAGGAATAAATTTAACTAAAGATGTAAAGGACTTTTATACGGAAACTACACAAAACAGTTAAAGGAACTCAAAGAAGTCTTAAATAAATGGAAGAATATTCCCTGTTCATGGATAGGAAGACTAAACATCATTAAAATATTTATCCTACCCAAAGTAATCTACAGATTTAATGCAATCCCAATAAAAATCAACACAGCATTTTTCAATGAATTGGAAAAACTAACTACCAAATTTATTTGGAAGGGTAAGAGGCCCCGAATAGTCAAGGACATATCGAAAAAGAAAAATGAAATTGGAGGTATCACACTACCTGACTTTAAAACATACCACAAAGCTACAGTGGCCAAAACTGCAAGTTATTGGCACAAGGGTAGACATACTGACCAATGGAACTGAATTGAAAGTTCTTATATAGATCCTCGCATATACAGTCACATGTTATTCGACAAGGCCACCAAGCCCACTCAACTGGGAGAGAATGGCCTCTTCAACAAATGGTGCTTGGAGAACTGGATATCCATATTCAAAAGAATGAGAGAGGAATACCATCTCACACTTTATATAAAAATCAACTCAAGATGGTTCAAATATCTAAATATACAAAAAAGACTATAAAGACCTTGGAAGTTAATGTAGGGAAGCATCTACAGGACCTTTTAATAGGAAATGGTTTTATGAACTTCACACCCAAAGCATGAGTAGCTAAAGAAAAAATAGATAAATGGGATCTCCTCAAAATTAAAAACTTTTGACCTCAAAGGACATTATCAAGAAAGTAAAAAGGCAGCCTACCCCATGGGAGGAAATATTTGGCAACCGTATATCTGATAGGAGCCTAATATCCTGCATATATAAAGAAATCCTGCACCTCAAACATAAAAAGGCAAACAACCCATTTAAAAAATGGACAAGTGACCTGAAAAGACACTTCTCCAAGGAAAAAATAGAAATGGCTAAAAAGCACATGAAAAGATGCTCAGCATTGCTGGCTTTAGGGAAATGGAAATCAAAACACCAATGATATACCATCTTACACTCATTAGGATGGCGGCTATTAAAAAAAAAGTGGACTGTAAATGTTGGATAGGATGTGGAGGAATGGGTACCCTCATCCACTGCTGGTGGGAATGTAGAATGGTCCAGACATTGTGGAAGACTGTTTGGCGATTCCTCAAAAATCTAACTATAGAACTTCCATATGATCCAGCAATTTCACTGCTGGGTATATACCCAGAAGATTTGAAAGCAAAGACATGAAGAGTTATATGCACGCCAATATTCATAGTGGCATTATTCATTATTGCCAAAAGTTGGAATCAACCCAGGTGTCCATCAACAGATGAATGGATAATCAAAATGTGGTACATACATACAATGGAATATTGCTCAGCTGTAAGAAGGAATAAAGTGCTAACACATGGGATAACATGGATGAATCTTGAGGACCTTATGTTGAGTGAAGCAAGCCAGGCATTTAAGAATGAACGGTACATGACCTCACTGATATGAATTAAGGAAATTGAGCAGTCTCAGAGAGCTATTGTCTGGAAAATAGGTTAACAAGAAATAGAAAGAGAGGAGAAATTTGTGAGCCATCACCCATATGGATGTAATCTATGGTAAGGGGAAAGGGTGTAGCTGCATATTGAAAAGATAGGACAGAAGGGTATTGATATTATTGGGTTGGGTGGTGCAGGGTTGACAGGTGGGTAGATTGGGAAGGGTGGGTTGGAAGGTCCAGGGTACTGGTGGGAGAGTTGGGAGATGGACTTGGTGAACACTGGGGATTTGCGGGTATGTGGCTGAAAGTATAAACCTGGGAATGCTCTTATGGCAATATGACAAGGAAGGGTTACTGGTATAGGTTGTTGGATGGGGGGGGCATTTGGGACAGGGCACACCTGGAGCAGCCTTCTATGGAATGTGTGAGTGATCATTTTGTCATAATGTGTTGTATCAGTGGATGGAGAACAACATAATGAGCAGGAAGGAGTTGGACTCCCATCCTCAGGAGGACTGATTTGTTCACAAATAGACAGGCAGGAGTCTCTCCGGAGCAAAGGTGGTTCCTAATAGGGGAGGACAAACCAATGTGTCAAGACCTCAGTGTTGTTGCATATAACTATGAATCATATCATCCAACGAGTCAAGCCAGGGGGTCACGGTGGGCCTTGGGGGGATAGAGAGGAAGGATTAGAGTGGATTGAACAGGGGGTATTTAGGGGTCAGTGAAATTGTTCTGCATGGTCTCACAGTGATGGACACAGGACATGAGAAATATCATCAAAATTTGTAAAAGTGTACAGTCTAAAGTGTAAACCATAGTGTAAACCATTGATCATGTTGAGTAGCTATGTTTCACTATTTGTATATCAGTTATAACAAAGCTACCATCCACATGTAAAAAGGTATTAACAAGGGGGAGAGGAAAGAAGGAGGATGTTGGGTTTTTGAGAGTCTCTTGTATTGTGTGTGACTTTGCTGTGACTTAAAACTTCTTTGAAAACAAAACGAAAATTAGTGAGACACTGGGGAAAGAGTGGGGGAAGGAGCCACAGTACAGACAGGACACCAGGTATTGCAATGATGAAAGACAAAATGTCAAAAAAAAATTTTTTTTTTAATATTTTTCATTTTTTTAATATCCCAATTTTCTAATTTTATTTTATTTTTAGTTTTTTTTTTTTAATTTTTATGTATTTTATCTCATATTTAAACTTATCATTATTACTTCAATTTCCTATTAATTGTATTTGGCTATTGTAATGGCTTCATCTTTGAAGAAGCTTTGGATCACAGAAGGATTACAACTGGGGTTGGGGAGGATCATAGATGTGGGGTTTCAGGGATGGGGGATGCATGGGAGAAAGTTCACCTAAGCATACATATAAGGTAAATAAAAATGTTCAAATGTTCACGGAGCATTGTCACGGTGGGTGGAGAATCACTCAATAAATGAGAGAATACTGAATTCCCATCCTGGAGAGCTCTGCCACATTCTCTAAGGGAGCAGCAACAGTCCCCCAACTGCAGGGGCAGTGACTGGCGAAGGGGCATGATCCACTGAAGGGCTCTTGATATTGATGACTAGGCTTATGAGTCTTTGCTCTTGAAATTGAAACTTAGCCTATTGTTATGGGGTGCCTAAGGGTTGCCTCCTGAGACCCTCCTTGTTCCTCAAATGTGGAGTCTCTGTAAGCCAAACTCAGCATATGAATGCATTACTTTCCCCCCAGCATGGGACATGACTTCCAGGGATAAGCCTCCCTGGAATGGAGGGATTGCTACCAAGCACCAACTAGCAATGCAACTGAAAAAAGACCTCAAATAATAAGGGGAAAAGGTAAAGACAAAAGAGTTTATATGGCTAGCAGACTTCAAAGTGAGTCAGGAGGTCATCCCAGAGGTAACGTTTACACACATCTCAGCAGGATCTTATAGACTTCCCAAGTGGATACCACCCCAAATATTGGGGCTCCTGAGGGCTCCGGAGAAACCCAGGTCCTGTGGTCAGGACGGATAGCTCTGGAGTTTGGTACCTTGCCAGTGGGCCCTACTTTTGGGGTTTGTTCACCTGAGAGTTAGAGTTGGACTCAATTATGTCTTCCCTGCACATGGCTCATCTGTCCCTTCTATTGAAACCTATATTTGGTACTGGAGTTTGTAGGTGTACATCCAGAGACTTGAGTATTTGGGCTGTCCATGTGCCAGCTGGACCCAGAACTTTGGTGGAGCTGAAACACCTACTCTACAGCTCATTGGACTCATCTAGAACAACTGGCAGGGAGCTGATGATGGACAATGGCCGTCCCAGGAAACAGAGAGAGCCTGTTCCTGCAGGAGGGATAGTCCCATCCGTCTTCACCATGGGATATAAGGCCCCTTTCATTTGGAGGTGGAGTAGACATACCAGAATCCTCAGGATTGGGAGAAGAGCTATGGACTAGATTGAACTTACTGGTATTCTACTATAGACATATTGTGATTCTAGCAATGGAGGAAATTACAACATTGATGGGGAGCCAGTGGCCACTGGAGGCTCTGAGGGTAGGGAGAGGGGAAAACAGTTGCAATACGGGGGCTTTCTTGGGACTTGGGAATCGTCCTGAGTCACATTGCAACAACAGATATAGGCCATTTGATATCATCACATAACATGCAGAACTGTGTGGGAGAGAGTGTAGACTACAATGTGAACTATGGTCCATGCTTAATGGCAAAGCCCCAGGATGTGTTTATCAATTGCAATGAATGTGCCACACTAATGAAGGATGATTATTGGGAGGCTGTGGAAAGTATGGGAAGCAGGGCATGTGGGAATCCCTATATTTTTTGTGTAACATTTATGTAATCTAAGTAGCTTTAAAAAAAATAAAAAATAAAATAAAATAAATAAATACCATTATATGGATTATATGAAAAAAATGTATAAAATTGTGCAATGCAAATTGTAAGTTATAGTATAATCTATAGTCCATGGTTAGTGAAAAAAAAAATTAAAGAAAACTATATGTTTATGATTTTTCTCTAAGTTAACAACTTAAAGTTGGATATTATTTTATAGTGATACATAATTTTGAAATTATTATCATAAGTTTATTGGATGTGTGCTAGGATTTTACTATCTTACTATACTTTGTCGATTCATGATGTTTCATTTTGGTTGAACACAAGGGTAAATCTTAAGGCACTAATCTTGTCTCAAAATGATGGAAGTGCTGTGTCTTGTCACATTGGGGTTAACAAATATCTTGTATAAAAGATAATTTAAGTGACATATTTCGAGGAAAAAATCTGCACTTGAGACAATGAATGTGTTAAGGAATTGTAGATTCCCTCGGTGCAATCTGGCTTGGGCCGTTATTCTTGGGCTCAATGGGATCTATAGAGTGATTTGGTCAAAACCATTGTTGAATTTTTACAAGTGCAATAAATAATGTCCTTTTCCTCTCCTGGGTATCAAACTGATTATAAAAGATTCAAATTGTCAAATATCATAATATCATCTTTATTAATAAAAAATGACAGAACATCACTTGGGTCTTTGAACAAATCAGACTACTTAGATTTACACTCAGTTCTTGCTATGATGAAGAGAGTGTTTAACTTTGTAAAGCAGACACCCCAAAAGTTGCTGACTCATACTCATCTAGCCACTTTATCATGGACAAAGAGAAACAGCTTTTGTAGATGATTACAAATGGCTGTCTTTGCCCCAGACATTCACTTACGTCTGCCTATGAATGGAAGTGAGATTAGTGAATAATTCTATCATTCTGAGTTCAGTAAGATCTGCAGAAGTAGAAAAGGGTGGCCCATTCATGCCCAGTGCCTACTTCCTACCTCAAAGATCTGATATTGACTACCAGATATCTATTTCATTGAAATGTCTCTTTCATTGTAAAAATCTAACTAGGAGATTTAGAGGGAAGATAGAAATATTATTATTCTAGAATTTCTGTTAGAAAAGTATGACATGTGGGGATAGCATTGACTCTAATTTTCCCCAATTTTTTTCAGATATTTCCTTCCATTATCTGAAAGATCTGGTATATGATACCTTTCTTAATTTGCCACAGGACTGCTGATATGGGAAAAAAGAGTTGGTTTTTATTATAGGAATATGTTTTAGGGTAAACTCTTACAGTTCTGGGACCATGAAGTGCCTAAAGCAAGACATCAGCAGAGCAGCAGACTTGCTTTTTCACCAAAGGTCATCTGCTGGCAGATCCTATGCTCCTACCATGCGGTGAGGCAAAATGGGGGTTCTGCTGGTCTCTCTCTACCTGGAGCTCAGCTGTGAGCAATCAAGCATATCTCCCTGGGCTTCAAATCCCTGAGAATTTCAGGGCTTCCCTGTTTTTATGCAGCTGTAAATGAACCTGGATTCCTCTCTCTTATATGGCTGGGTCAAAATGGCAAAGCTCCCTTTTCCTGTGAGTCTCTCTGTGTGTCTCCATTTATATAAGATCCAGCAAGATAGCATAGACTCAACCTGAGTCATGTCTCAATGACATAGTCCAAATAAAGCAATGTATGCTCAAAAGTGAATTGAATGAGTTCAAAGAGTACCACACTCACAGGAATAGGTTAGTTCAAGAGCATAATCTTTTCTTTCTTGGATTTATAAAAGACCAAGAAACTGTCACAATAACATTCTGTTGTTGATGTTTCTTATTCATTTGTAGGTTATCTGCTTATCATTTCTCAGGAAAATTTTAAGATTTTTGTTCTTTTATGTTTGGAGTAATGAAATTTCATTAGGATGTTTCTTACTGTATAATGAATCAAACAGTTTAAACATTTTTTTTCAAAAACTATAACCACAACTCCCTTTTCTCTTTGAAATCTTTTGTTACTCCACTTTAGAGTCGTAACTAAGACTTTCACAGATCACACATGGGTATACAGATAATAGATGGATGAGAAAGATGATGATACGTAGCTAGAAAGATAGCTAGCTAGAAAGAGAAATAGAGAGATATAAATAGAAAGATATGGCTTCAGAATCATAGGTGGATAAAGTACTGGATTTCACTACACATCCCTACAAAATGGCAACATTGACAAATTTAAAGACATCATAAAAGAAAAAAAAAAAAAGCAAATTAAAAAACAAATGGTGGTATTCCAAAGGTTTAAGAGATAAAAGAGATATCCTAGTCTCTTTGCTCTCCTCTACCTCTATCACTTGCAAAAAATTCAGTTGTTTTCATTTTACCTCTCAAATGCAATTTACAGCAAAAACATCCAAAATGATCCTAAAAGTTCTATGTTATTATTTGAGTAATAAGTAAATATGATTCTTTGGAAATTTAGGCAAAATTTGAAGGAGAAAACAAATCTCTCATTGTTAATTGTCACTGTAAACAAACCTTTCAAGTAGTAGGATTGAAATAATCCATTTATTTTGGGAAATAGCACAGAATGAAGAGTTAACCTCTAACCACTTTCCCAGATTTCTTACAAATACTGAAGGAGAGCCTTAAATTTTATCCAAGCAAAAGTTTGATGTACTTATAATCCCTGTATTTTAATTGTTTTATGAACATAAGACAAGGTGCCAAGAGCACTACTTAGTGATTAAGCAGTAGGAATGGTATTTTTATAAGCACTGTATATCAATTTTTAATACAACATAGAGAAGAATTTATAAAAATAGAATCTTAATTTAACATTTCACTGTAGCTACTTTAAAGCAGCAATGTGCTGGAGATAGCTTTATAGTGGTCCACAGGGCTTCTTGTTAATACTTCTTCCCAATTCCAGATTCAATAAAGACAAATCGGCAGAGTGAAACCTGTTGTAGTATATTTTCACCAGAACAGTCAGCAAACACTGCCATCAAGGCTTCTCCCCACTCCTGTATAGAGAACCAGTTCTTAAACATTCATCAGTGCACCACCACTTAAAATCCAAATAGAAATATTTGGAACCCGTAATTTAAAATATTTTCCTATTGAAGACATTCCTATTCAGGAGAATGCATTATTTTGACCTTTTGCTTGTGACAATGAGAAGACAAAAACTAATCAAACTTCTTATATTTAGTCCAAAAATGATTTTAACTCAGCTGACATTTAAACATACCACATCTTTCTTCTTTGAAAGCAAGTACAAAGTCAGAAGAGCTGAATATTGTTATGCATTTTCAACCAAATATTTCTAAGTTCACATTTATATACAGTTCCCTGTTTTTAACCTTTCAAGATGAATGATAAATTGTATCTCCCGGTGAACTAAGTCACTGTTCAGCTAATATAATCTTTGCTCAAGATCAAATAGGCACTGATCATTTTACAGATTTTGTTTTATTACTGTCAGTTGGGTCATGCATTTTTTTCTGAAATGAAAAGAAAAAAACAACCAATTGAAATATTTTGAAAGATACTGTTCTGAAAGGTAACAAAAAACTGTTGAAAATTGCAATGAGATTGCTGACAAAAGATCAAGTGCAGGTCAATGCAAAACAATTTCCTTTTCTCCTCCCTGCAACTATTCTTTTCTGCTGTGAATAGATGTGAAAAGGTGAAAAGTTTATTTTCTCCTTCTGTTAAAGAAATAAGCTTCTGTTTTTAACATGTGTCTGCTTTAATAATAGAAATTTACTTAGTGGTGAATTGTAGATATGATGAGGAAGTATAGATCTCGAGAGAGAAATTTATTATATTGTACATTTAAAACACACAATTCAAATGTATTTTATTTAGATTTTCTCTAATATGTATTTATTCAGTTTGAGCATCTGTTTTCTTATGGCTTTTAGTTATTTTGTCTGCCAAATGTCACTCACAATCATATCTGTAAAGGTGTCATTAAACGGTTATAAATGCTCAGGCATTCTATGCTTATTATAGGAGAAGAAACACAGTATTCTAAATTACTGTATTTTTACCTTAGATATTGGTCATTAACACATTGAAGAAAGAGGTACTATCAGTAGAAGTTTCAGATTATTTATATTTTAATTCACAGGAATGAGAAATTTTATATCCATCATTAGAGTTGAAGTAGATTGAGAAAAAATTTCATCTAAAACTAAAAGATACAATTTATTCCAATTGCCCCATTTATGACTTATGCTAATGTATTTTAATAAATGCAAGTAAAATAAGTATCAGCCTGAGTCCAAGTGGCCAATTATCTTGTATGCTTCATCTTGTTGATGTTTTTAAAATGGAGTATGTGGCAAGATTATATGGGGAAAGTCTGGGGAAATAAATGATAAGGAAATAATGATATTGATTCCTTAAGTACATCTTCAATATAGTATCCACACTTTGTCTAACTGATAGGGTTGAGGTCCTTATAAATAATCTAATGTTCTGTGAATTCATGTTGTCTCTACCATCCTTCCCTTAGGTGACCTTTCATTGATGAGAATCCTACAGGGTGCTGGATTGAGGGACACAAGTTAACTCAGTGCTCTAATTGTCAGGGAAGAGACACTTAACACCACCTCCAGGACAAGCATCCCACTACATGGAAGATAGCAAAGACCATCGTTATGTCTGTCATCAGGAGTAGCAGTACCAGGATCTCAATCCACCTCCTGGTAGGAAGGTATGAAGGTTGCAAACTAAAGCACGACTCACACAGGTACTAGATAGAGTAACTCTTTAGTCACTTAGAGAAGAAACAGAGCAAGATCCTCTTCAGTAGCCGGTGTTACTCCCTCGTGGCTAGCAGGTCTTGATCTGCAGCCAAGGCAGATGGTATGCATGCATCCCTTGTGTTCCAATGTTGCTACCTCAACACTGGCATAGTTATAGTTGTAGCAGTGGGGTTGGCCAGGTGCCATAAAATGCACCCACCTAACCAAGCACTCTCCATGATTGTTTACATGTGCTTAAGGCAAAAAGTGAAGGAATGCATGAGCAGGCAACTATATGCTGGGGGATATCACTCCAAGGACGGAGTTAGCCCACATTCATCATTCATCCTAGGTACTAGGCTGACACATCATCTGGTCCCAAATACAGGATCCATTCATGGGTCACAGGAAAAAGCAGTCTGCCACACTTGGACTGCACCTTATACACAAATCATATCTGTAAATAGGTACTACAGCACCTAACTTTATAGTTAAAAAAAAAAAAAAATTGTAAAAAAAATCTGTGCTCTCGATAATTAAAATTCTCTTTCCTCCCTCCTTGTTGCTTTAGATACCCAGTACTAAGAAGTTTATATTGATCTACATGCATAAAATTGTATCACCTACAAGTTGTACTTCAAATAGCAACCAATTAACCAAAATAAATTATAAAGTGGCAAGTTTCAGGTTATAGGAAAGGAGAATTAATACAGTCTGAATTACTGGACTCTGGACTATAAATAGGTGAAATGTTACAGTTGTTCAATGAAGTTTTTGAATTGTCAAATATAGCAAATGTATGCATACAACACACACACCCAGTACCACTCCTATTTTACCTTAAAATTTTAAATGCCTTCTTTTAGTTTTTAGCCAATGGTAAAAATTAGAAAATTAATCTCTTTCCCTTAGAACTGTCCTTAGATGTTACCAATGATTTAGAGTTTTCAAAAATTTCTATGAAATAGAAAATTTATAGGATTGTGTTGTGGGATTATGGAGGTGGAACAAACACACACTGATTTTCCATAAGGTCCCTTAACATACGTGATAGCTAAACCCCATGATAATACAACAGAGATACTCTAAGCTGAGAGTAGTAACATATGAATAAGGCAAAAGCTGCAAAGAATAGATTAACTGATGGTCTCAAAAGAGAACAATTATACCACTTAAGAATTGCTTCCATCCTTGTATTCAAGCAAATGGAGAAAAGTCTGTGAGGAATTGGAAGTGCCTTTCTTACTAAATTGGATAAATGTCTAGAAAAATCTTAAAGTATTAGCTGAGATATATAGCACCAAAGTAAAATTAAGCAGCTATCCTCTCATTTTTTTGAGACTTTAACAAGTTCAGGCAATCAAGGAAAACTAAGCATAAAAGAGAAAGTTCAAGAAGAAAAACAGTAACAATAAACTGACCATAGAAGAGGCCATTGAGAAACATTAAAGAACTTAAGGTAATAAAAATCTGAATTAAGATGCTCAGAGAGTTTCAAGATAGTATTGCATTCATAAATTAAGTAACAAAAATATATGAGTGTCTTACCTAAAATAAAATTTAATGAAAAGCCTTAGTGTAGAGCAACGCACACTGAAATATTAAAACATGAAAAAGAAAGAAATGGGAAATATAAGACAATACAAAGACATGTGGGGAAATTTAAGAGATAAAACATCAGAAGGAAAATGTGGGAGGGAAAATTTGGCAAAATTATGAAATAATAATAGATGGAATTAACCAGAGAGAATAATGCATGAGACTTCAGGTTGAAAAGTGTTAAGACAATGGCTAAATTTGATTCATATTTACACATTTTACCCATAAATTTTATTTTATAATTCCAAAGACAAACAAAACAAATGTAAAAAGAATAAATAGCAACATACAACACAAAAAGCATCACAATAGCATTACATTTGGCATAATCAAATATAAATTATATAAAGCACTGATATATTGATTTCAAAGATTTGGGTGCAAATATTTCAAATGGTTACTATACACTTGTGGGCAATCAGTCGATATAGAGTACAAAAGAACATTTTTTAGTCAAGTTAATACACAACACATTTATTACCAATGTACCCATTTTAGAAACTTATTTGAGAATTAATTCAGAAGAAAATTGGAGTAAATTAAGAGAAAGGATGATGTGTGGTTTATAGCATTAAAAAATGAAAATGGTATAAGAGGAAACAATTCAAATTTTTAAAAAAAGTGTAAGGAGAACCTCCAGGAAAATGTAAGAAGCAAACATCGGCACTAAAATTCTCTAATAATAAACAAATGTGCCAAATACGAAGCAAATAAGTCATAGCTGGCTGGATTTAAAGCACAGGATAGAAAATTTAAAAATGAGGACTATGTTAATGTCATTCTCATTTGTGTGCCCAATATCCATTAAAAATTAATAGCATCCTAACATAACTTGCTCAGAAATAGGTTATATGTACATAGCAGTTTTAATGTGAATGCTGTTTTAAATTTTATGACCAAAGCACAGGAAAACTTCAAAATGTATTGATGACATAAATAAATGCAAGACAGTGACAATATAAAGAAAAATGTTCTTTACTGCAAAGCAATGTACGAAAGTTAGATGAAAAAACCAGAGGTTAGTATAAGATACTGATACACATGTTAAATTATGGGGAGCCACAAGACCTGTGAAAATTTCAATAATTTAATAGAACATGAAATTAGGTTCTATATTTATGATATTTAAATTTATAAATATAATAAATAGAAGATAAAGACTTCTAAGAAATACTAAAACTCATAAGGCATTGGGTGGCAGGTGTGTGAGTATTACAGGTAAATAGAGTCTAAATTTGGTAAGTCAACTCCTTTATCAACTGAAAATATTCATTAGAATTACACAGATGACAAATAGAAGAATTAAAATAGAAGTTACAAGAGGATGTTGAGAATAGGAGTGGAGTAGAAAACGGTAAAAGTAGAAGAATATTGTTTTTATTTAGAAGCTAATCTATTAGCACTATTTTTGTATTATATTTACATGCATGATCTCATTCACTGAAAAAGTAGAAATTAAAACATAACAAAGAGTATTTAATATATAGATTAGTCCCTGGGAAAAACTGTCTTGGTGATAGGTGCTATATCTATTTGTTTTACTATGTAAAATATGATTTTCCCCTAAATTCCTTGATACTTAACATAATCAAAAGTTCTGATTATATACATGAAAGTAACTCCCATTGTTCAGCTGGCTTCACAATCCCTTCTGTAAATTTATCACTCTCACTTCCCCTTTAAAAGGCATCTTAAGACAATTTGTAATATGTCATTTCACACCATTACAGATATTTTTACTTCAAAGCCAAATACTTTACTGTAGCCTTTTGAGTTATGTATTTACTTATATACTGACATTCTTTGTTGTTTCTGTTTCTTTAATTATTCATTTAAAAAAGCAAAGGAAAAAATTATATAGACCAGATCCCATCTTTTTTAAATAGGTGGAGTTTTCTTAAAGTACAATGAGAAAAATGCTTTCAAAATTGAGAATACAAGCATTATATCTAAAAAGAAATGTTAGAGAAGCCTAAATTCTTAAAACACCTGCTTTGTTTTCTTCTAAGGTAATGGACAATGACTGAATGCAATGCATGAATAAATATAAATATAACACAGAGAATTGTTTCTGGAGATCAATGTTGGCATAAAAGGAAGGGAAAGTAAGCTTTTGGAGGGATTAAATTGAACCTAAATGCCCATTTAGAAAATGGTATATCCTGGTTCAACTGATAATGTAATTACTTCTCTTTGATGTGACTTGGATGATTATTAGGGAAGTAAAGTGGGCTTTTCCCTATATAACATAAATTATTGTTTTATTCTTGAAAATCTTACAATTAGGAACTTTCAAGCTCTTTTCTCCATCAAAATCTTTCTTCACTCCCTCTGTGGAGTGAGTTGCTATACATGGCTTCCTAGGAACACAGGCTCAGTCACAATGGATACTTGTAGCAAATTATCACTTTATTACTTACACAGCACAAAAGAGGGTCCAAAAGAGCAGGAAAAGATGTTCTATGGTAACTGGTCCCCAGGGGAGGCCAACTGCCCAGGTCAGAGTTGGTGAATAGCAGCCACACACACCCCATTTAATGTTAGAGAAGAGGGACAAATCCATGCTTCCCAAAAGTGGGTATGCACACTCTAGAATAAAGGGCACTGCCACTGAGCAAAATGCATGTATTAAGCAATCTTTGTGCACAGTTCCTGCCCCAGTAAAGAGCTAGGGATGTTTGTTTCTGGCTTTGGGGTCAGGATATGTTTAGGTCATTACATCTACCTCAGGCTGTGGAATGGTACCATATTGAAACATCTGCATACAAACAAAAAGAGGGGAGTAGGCAAAGACTGAGAGATGGCCACTGAGCATGCTCATGACTTCAAGAGCAGTCGATCCCTTGGCCTCTCAACCAGGCCTAGCCTACTGTTCTGCATCAGCTTTTCCAACATAAACCCATCTCCCACCTTGGACACAAAGGTGGGGATAGATAGGACCTACCAGCCCCAGTCTCCCAAAAATGTTGAGAGTGAAGGTTTGAGAACACAGCTGCTGCCACTCAATAGGAAGACTTTGCCTAGCCTATGCATACCATTATTCCAAGGAGGATGATTGGGCCTGTCGGGAGTAATGGTTACATCAATGCCCCCTGTTGACTTTGGGCAAGCTGATGGAAAGAGTGGGCCCCTGTGAGTCCCCAGGGAGAAGAAGAAAACATTATTTTAAGGATGACTCTCAGACTTTGAAATCTAATGGAGTATGCCCTGCAGATTTTTGGAATTATTGGGGGCCCTAACTGTTTCTTTCCCAACTTTTCCTTATGGTAATACAAATGTTTATCCTATGTCTGTCTCCCCTTTATACATTGAAAACAGATAACTTGTTTTGTAAATTTCACTCATATACAGCCAGAGGGGACTTTTGACGCAAGACAGACTACATTCTTATAACTGCTTTTGATGTGATTTTGTACTTATATTGCTACTGAAATGATTTAGGGTTTTTTGGAATATTGTAACGTATTTTTGGGATTCAGAGAGTAGAGTGTGGTAGCTTGAGATTATTTCATGAATCCCAAAAGGGAAAGATTATGTTTGTAAACAAATCTAGACCTTTGGGTGTGATACCCTTTGATTGCATTAAATTCAGCTGAAGGGCTTTTAATTAGATTATTTGACAAGATCGCTTTAGGATTATTTGTTAGACTATATCAGTGAGGCATGACTCAGGTTGTGTCTCCACCCCTTTGTTGGGTCTGATATAAACGGACTCACATGGACAGACACAGGAAAAAAAACGAAGCAGCTATGTTTGATCTTGACATGTAAGAGAGGATTGCTTAAGCATGAAGTTCCACAAGACTGGGACCATGAAGCAGCTCAAAAGGAGATAGTGAGCCCAGAAGGGGATGCTAAAACCTCATCAGAGATCAGCGGTCATCTTTCTTCACCAAGTGGCAGCATGCCAGGATTAACAGTAGCTAAGTAGTGAGAAAAGTATCTCTGCTGATACCTAAATTTTGACATTTCATGGCCTTGCAACTGTAAGATTTTACCCCAAATAAATCCCCATTGTAAAAGCCAACAGATTTCTGGTACTCTGCATCAGAACCCCTTTGGCAAACTAAAATACCCCCATATCTCCTAGGAGCCAGCTGAAGAGATCCCACATAGAATCTGTTTGCATAGTTTTCATCCAGTGAGCATGCCATTGGATTTACTCACCTCCTCTTCCATCTTGCCTGAGGTATTAGCCTACATATAGCAGGAGATATAGTGATAGCATATAAGATTCCTTGTTGGGCTAGGAGGAAGTCTAAGGCAATGTAATTTTTTGAGTCATTCATAAGCAAGACAAATGGGTCCAATGACATATTAGTGGAGAGAAGTATCAGATGGCAGATCCAGCTGTCAGTCAGGTCCCCACTGCCATAATGGCCTGAATCAGTAGGACAAAGGTGTTTTATTTCCAGTTTTCTGCCAGACCAGACAGTAAGAGGGAAGCAGTAACCAGCACTGGCTTGGTGATTGTGCAAGTACCTCTTGTGGGAGACACTTTTCTCAGCCTATTTGCAGTAAATTAACTGTTCCCTCTAAGGTCCCCAGTCAGTAGTTCCCTTGCCTTGAGCTATAACCTCACCTCTTTCCCACTGATTGTATCTTACCTACATCCTCCAACCCACTTCTACCCTTTTTGGCTAGATGGGAGTTGTCAAGAGTCTTCAAAATTATCGAATGACCATTTTCAAAGGGATTGTGGCCCAACCAGAGGAAGCCATCACCCATTAACCTCAAGTATATATGTGTTAGGCCCCACAGGCCCAGGCATTGTCACCGCATGTGTATTAAGAAATTCTAAGCTTGCTTCTGTCATCCCGCCCCTCCAACTGGCAGCCATAACCTGCTACCATCCTGGTAATTGTGTGAGAGTATAATGTGGCAATAATACCTTGTGATGTTGAGCACTTTTTCATGTGCTTTTTAGCTATTTGTATTTATTCTTTGGAGATGTGTCTATACAAATCACTTGCCTATTTTTAAAATGGGTTGTTTGTCTTTATTTTCAAGGTGTAGGATTTCTTTATATATGCTGAATATTAGGCCCCTATCAGATATATGGTTACCAAATGTTTTCTCCCATTGAGTAGGCTGTCTTTTCACTTTCTTGAAAAACACCTTTGAGGTGCAAAAGTTTTTAATTTTGAGGAGGTCTCAATTATCTATTTTTTCTTTCACTGCTAATGCTTTGGGTGTAAAGTTCATGAAACCATTTCCTAATACAAGATCTTTTAGATGCTTCCCTACATTATCCTCCAAGATCATTTTGATCTTGGCTGTTATATTTAGATCTTTGATCCATCATGAGTTAATTTTTGTATAAGGTGTGAGATGGGGATCCTCTCTAAATCTTTTGTATATGGAGAACCAGTTCTCTAAGCACCATATGTTGAAGAAGCCATTCCATCCCAGTTGAATTGGCTTGGTGACCTTGTCAAATATCAGTTGACAGTATGTGCTAAGATCTATATCAGAACTCTCAATTCAGTCCATTGGTCAGTATATCTACTCTTGTGCCAATACCATGCAGTTTTGACCACTGTAGCTTTCTAGAATGTTTTAAAGTCAGGTAGTGTGATTCATCTGATTTTGTTTTTCTTTTTCAATATGTCTTTGGCTTTTTGAGACCCTTTGTCCTTCCAAATAAATTTCATTGTTAGCTTTTCAAATTCAGTAAAAAATGCTGTTGTAATTTTTACTGGGATTGCATTAAATCTGTAAATCATTTTGGGTAGGATAAGTATCTTAATGATGTTTAGTCTTCCTTTCCATGAACAGGAAATATTCTGCCATTTATTTAGGTCTTTTTTGGTTTCCTTAAAAGTGTTGTGTAGTTTTCTGCATACACGTCATTTACATCTTTAGTTAATTTGATTCCTAGGCATTTGATTCTTTTAGTTACTATTGCAAATGGGATTTTTTTCTTTCTTTCTTCCTTAGATTGTTCATTATTGGTGTACAGAAATGTTAATTTTTTAAAAGAGTTTAAGCAGGATTGGTGTTAGGTTTTTCTGGAATGTTTGGTAGAATTCACTTGTGAAGTCATCTGGTCCTGGGCTCTTCTTACTTGGGCTCTTTCTCCTTTTTTAATATAAGCATTTAGGGCTATGAATTTCCCTCTCAGGACAGCTTTTGCGGCATCTCATAGGTTTTGATGCATAATGTTGTCATTTTCATTAGTTTCAATGTAGTTAGTGATTTCTTTTGCAATTTCCTATTTGACCCACTATTGTCTAAGAGTGTGCTGTTTAAGTTCCATATCTTTGGGCCTAATCTACTTCTCTGCCCCTTACAGATTTCCAGCTTCATTCCATTGTGGTCAGGAAATTATGTGTATAAATTTGATATTTCTGAATTCATTGAGAGTTGTTCTGTGGCCTAGCATGTGGTCTGTCCTGGAGAATGATCCATGTGCACTTGAGAAGAATGTATACCCCATTGTATTTAGGTGTAAAGTTCTGCATATGTCTATTAGGTCTAGATCCTCTAATGTATTATTCAAGGTCTCTGTTTCTTTATTGATTCTCTGTTGAGATGTTCTGTCTAATGGTGATAATGATGTATTAAAGTACCCCAGTATAATTCTAAAGGCATCTATTTCTCCACTTAATTTTTCCAATGTTTGCCTCATGTAATTTCAGGCAATCTGGTTAGGTGCTTAAATGTTTATGATTATTCTTTCTTCTCAATAGATTACCCCTTTTATTAATATATCATGGCCTTCTTTGTCTCTTACAATTGTTTTGCATTTAAAGTCTATTTAGTCTGATATAAGTATATCTACTCCCACCCTTTCTTGGTTATTGTTTGCATGTAAAATTGTTTTCCAACCATTCACTTTTAGCCTTCTTGCATCCCTGAATCTAAGGTGTATTTCTTGCAGACAGCATATAGTGGGATCATATTTCCTTATCCATTCTGCCAATCTGTTTCTTTTGAATGGAAAGTTTAATCCATTAACATTCAATGTTACTACTCTCAAGGAATTACTTACATTAGCCATACTATCTTTAGGTTCATGTATGCCATATGTTATTTTCATTTCTCTTTTTATTTTTTTAGCTTTTCTTACACTCTCCTCTAACACTCTCTCTCTCTCTTGATTTTTCCTATCAACCTACAGGTCTTCCTTTAGTATTTCTTGAAGGGCAGGTTTCTTGTTGACATGTCTCTAAATTTCTGTTTACCTATGAATATTTTGAAGTCTCCTTCATTTTTTAATGCCAGCTATGCTGGATAGAGAATTCTTGGCTAGAAGTCTTTTCTTTTAGCAACTTAACTACAGCATACCACTGCTTTCTTTCCTCCATGGTTTCAGATGAGAAATCAGCACTTAATCTTATTGAGCTTCCCTTGTATGTGTTGGATCTCTTTTCTCTTGCTGCTTTTAGTATTCTCTTTTTGTCTTGAGCATTGGACAATTTGACAAGTATATATCTTGGGGTAGGCCTGTTAGTATTTATACTGTTTGGGGTGTGCTGTGCTCCTGGTCATGTACATTTATGTCCCTCAATAGAATTGGGAATTTTTCAGCCATTATTTCCTTTTTTGAGAGAGATTCCATTCAAATTTTTATTGGTTTACTTTCATCTCACTAGTCAATGTAAATGGAAATACATAACAACATTCATATTGAAACTACATTCCTTTAATTGTAACCATGTGTGGATCACAGAAACAGAAGTTCAGCAAAAATAAAAAAAAAATAAAAAAGATTCTGTGATAATTGGCTATGTGGAATTTACTAGGAAGAATATATTATTATTATATGTAACTTCTGTGCTATACACAGTAAAATTTATAATAAACTAATATATGTATGTGTGTACACACTAATAATATTTTTGGAGAGTCTGTTGTTAAACATTAACAAATATGCCACTGCTTGACCCCAAGAAATGTGATTGTAGGACCTACATTAGTCATTTTCTTAAAAGGATAAATAAATATCCATAAAAATGAAAACCATTTCAACTTTTTGTATGTATAGGTTTAAATAGGAATACCTTCCATTCCTAGTAATTTTTTTCAGTAAGAGAAGAGTGATAGGTGGTGGGTCTTGTCTAAAAACTTGGGAAATATCAGACCAGTCCTGACTATGCCTGAGCCCAGGGCTTGCAACTTAAATTTGATTATCTAAGTAGAATAGAAGTGCAGAGAACTCAGAGCTAAAATGATGAACACAAGAGTAGGGACATCAGAAGAATTAGGGAGTTAGGTTATCTGTGAAGACAAACACTACGAAGGCCTATGAAGAAAACTGAAAGAGTAAGGCACCATCATAACACAAGTCCACCATCAACTTTTTATCTGTAGAGAATGAGTCATTTCAAGAAACATTGTGTAGTATGCAAATCAATGAAATTTGAAGACCATGATTAGTTATGGTACTCCACGATTAGTTAGGAAACAAATTATCTCCACATTTTAATTATGCATTTTCTCAGGGTGCTCTATGGATTTTCGAATAGAGAAAAATGATGTGTTGACTTCATCCTAATTCCATTAAATTTACAAAAACCCTATTTCCAAATAAGGTCAAATTTATAGGTACAGTAGTGTGGTAGTTTGAAACTGTGTGTACCCCATAAAACATGTTCTTAAAGTTAATCCATTGCCTTGGGTGTGGACCCATTGTAAGTAAGATCTTTGATGAGGCTACTTCAGTTAATGTGTGATCTATCTCATTCAGGATAAGTCTTAATATTCTTATTGGAGTACTTTATAAATGAGATGAATACACAGAGAGAGAGAAAGCCATGGAAGCAAGAGGCAGAAAGCAACAAAATCTGGAAGAGAAGGGAGATACTGCCAGACAGTGCCAGGTGCCTTGCCATGTGACAAAGGAGTCAAGGATCTCAGACAATCAGGCTTCAGGAAGAAAGCATCACCTTGATTTTGCCTGGATTTGGATATTTTTTCCAGCCTAAAAACTAAGCTTGTAAGCTAATAAATTATCATTGTTTAAGCTGACATATTTCATGGTATATGCTCTGAGTAGCCTAGCAAGCTAAAACAGGGAGGTAGGACTTCAGCATATCTTCTGGTGGGCACAATTTTACCCAGAGGACCATTTCTATTGTATTAATGCTGTCATACACTACCAATATTTCCTCTTCAGGACCAAGACACTGTTGGGAATGTTAGTAGCTAACAGCTCTCACTTGAATCTGTCTCTGGGAATTGTTCTAATCAGAGAACAGCTGCATTCCCCCAAGGTCCTGTCTACATCGTAGAAATAGCTCACATATAATGCCTATTCTTTGTATGAGTGTAAAGGCCTTGCACATTTGTTTCAAGGTCAGACACTCTAAAAGGACATTTTTAACTCCAGAGCATCTGGTAACATCTGCTGAGTGCTCTGTTATAACTGAATTACATTTCATCTCCTCCATCTGCCCATTCCTTCCCTCAGACTTCGCAGGCATTATTTCCAAGTATGCTATCAAATAAAACTCATGCACATAACACTCAGAATCATAGATTCTGTAGATTCTATGAGTGTTTCTATTTAGGTTCCTATAGGAACTTTTCCTACAACATGCTGAAACTTGGTCAAACTCTACTAAGACATTACTTATATAATTTAAAATATAGTTCCAATATCCCAAAAATATTTTTAAAAAATATACCACCTTTTTTCCTTAACAGAATCAATAATATCCAGATTAAGAAATTACAATGTAGAAATTTCTCAATTTGTCAATGGTAGTGCTATGCAAGGATTTGCAATACTGGGCAAGTAAAATAGCCATTTAAAAGCAAAAATTTTGGTAAGTGGATTTGGCTCAAGCAATTGCGCTCCAGCCTACCACATGGGAAATCCTGGGTTCAGTTCCTGGTGCCTCCTGGAGAAGACTAGCAAGACAGCAAGCTGGTGCAACGGGCTGGTGTGGGGAGCTGACACAAAATGATGCAAGAAGGAAACACAAAGAACAAACACAATGAGAGAGACAAAGCAGGGAGCAGAAGTGGCTCAAGAGATTGAGCACCTCTCTTCCATGTGGGAGGTTCCAGATTCGGTTCCTAGTGCCTCCTAAAGATGAGCAGACACAGAGAGCACACAGTGGATGAACACAGAGAACAGAGAGCAAGCACAAACAATGGGGAGGGGGAATAAATAAACAAAATTTTAAAAAATTAAAGCAAACATTTTAAGTGTAATACATATTACAATGATATTAGTGCTGGGAACTTATTGAAATAGTCAAAATGAAATAGTTGAAAATGAAAATATATCTAGAGGACAATTTTAAACTCTTTCCATCACAATTATAATTTTTATAAATTGGTTTTTATTTACTAATGCAAATAGAGTTCACTAACTTTTTATATCAGTGAATGCACATATGGAGGGATTTAGTCTTCATTTTCCTTATTTTGTTTCGCAGTTATCTGAGATATTATTAAAGATGAATGGATGTTAGTTGTATACTCATGTGATGACAAAAAATTGGGATAAGATTTTGCATTTGACAAATAAATATAACATTTGGAGAGGGTATCATTTTTTATTTCTATGAAAGTCACATCCATGTCTTTAATATAAATTTACTGGGGATTTGACAGATAATATGAAGATAATTATGGAAATATTGAAAGAAAAAAGCTTAGATACAAGATTTTTTAATAGCTTGAGATATCTTTGAGTAAACATTTAATACTTTTGTATGTAAAAGTAATGGAGCATCATTTTGTAAAACTAAAGAAATTCATCATAATTAGAATGTAAAGAAATTGAGAAAAACATGTGTTTGGTTCAAGTGATAACCAGACTTTTGTATAAGGATTTATTATAGACTGACTTGATGACAGCCAGTATGGTGCCTCCTATAAAAACCAAGTGCAGACGCCGCTTTAGTGAGCATCAGGTAGGCAAGCTGACAACCGAATGTTCTGAATCCCAGCTTCAATGCTTGTACTATGCTGCAAAGAAGCTCGCTGTCACTCTCGTTGCTGAACTGTGACCTGTGCCTCTCGCCATCTGCTTTAGAACCTCCTCTGATGTTATGCCTCTTAAGACTTCCTGTTGAAGGTGTTGTCTGCTTTTTTTGGTCCTTTAGTCCAGTGGTTTCTGGGACTCTGGTGTTCTCCCCCTTTAAATGTGTTGGCAGCTTGTGATTAAGATAGCAAATAAATTGTTTTGATTATCCAAGAAAGAAAGAGACAGGGAAAAAAAAAAAAAAAAAAAAACCTAGAATTTTAAAACACATAGACAATGAGACAATGGAACAGGTGTAGTTCAGTGGCTGAATGCCTGCTTAACATGTATGAGATTCTGAATTCAATCCCTGAGTTTAATCCTTTAAAACTCAAAATAATAATAATAATAATAAAGCATAGATAATAAAATATAGGGAATCCAATTTCACATTTTGGGATATATCCAAATGGCATGCCCAAAACATTTCTATTGCTTTATATATTTGAGGTCATATTGTATTTACAATAGGACAAATTATTATTTTTCACTTGAATACACATAGTTAATATTTCACCTGGTTAGAGAATTATTGTTTTTACCAAGTTTTGAGGAGGCATTATGATCATATAAATGTATTGATTTATTTATTTGAGGATGTAAAAGAAAAGATAACAAAGCTACTAACAGCAGGGACTTTGAAAATCGATGGGTTAATTGGATTTGTATCATGACTTTGACATTTTAACTTGTGCAATCATGGATATTTATTTTAAATTCTCAGTGCCTGAATTTCCTCATTCATAAAACAAAAATTACAATAATACTCATAGTTGTGAAGGTGAATATGCTTAATATAGTTAAGTGATTAGAATATTATCTAGCACATTATGAGTGTTCTTAAAAATAGTAACTATTTTAGGAGTACTACTTGTTAAACTTATTGCATTGTGCAATAAGTATATGACTCTGTAAAGTGTACCTTGGACTATAATTTTTATTGTTCTAAAAAATTGCCCTGGGGTAAGTTCCTAGAAATGAAGCCAATAGATCTTCACATATCAAGTGTTTTAAGTTAATTTGGGGATAATTTCCAAAAACTTTTCAAAAAAGCAATCTTAAACTACATTTGAGGTACATTGTGTAAAACCAATTGTATCACAACAAATGCAGTGGACACAGGTTGTCATATAAATATAAAATTTACCAACTTCATAAGCACAAAACAAACAGTATATCTACTAGAACAATTCATATTTTTCAATTTTCATCATTTCTGTTTCTGTGAATTCATAACTAATGAGCTTATTCATTTATCTTTTGGAGTATTGCTCCACTTTTTTCTGATAGATTAGAATGAGTTCTTGATGTATTAAATTAATGTTCTTAATGATTAATAAAATATTTTACAATTTATATTTAATATGTGCATATTTCACAAATAAATAAAATAAGATGAGAGGGTAACAACATGTTTTAACTGGTTTATAAGAAGGCATAATAAAGATACTTTCTTTTTTTTCAATTTTCCCTCTTTTTCCTCTTCACAATATATTGTCCATTTTTTTTCATTTTTCCTCTCCACACTCTAATTTTATTCTGTCATTTTAATAGACAAAGGATTTTATTTTGCAATGACAGAGGGAACTGAAAGCTCTACAAGTTTTCCAATCCGCAGTAAAAATAGAAGTATGTTTAGGCAGTTTGGGTAGAGATAGTCTGAGACTTCCATTATACATCCACCTCAACTCCTCAGCTTTCGTTTGAATCTAGAATGTGATAAGAGTGTATAGACTCATTCTTTGGGAGGAAAAGTAAAATTGGAGAACTTTCCTTGTTGGGACAAGAAAGGTACAAAGTATTTGCCCATATTTAATGACAAATGCAACAACATCAGTGACTGAGCACAGATTGAGACAGATGTCAATTAAAAAAAGACTGGAAGAGGAAAAAGAGTCACTTGTGCCATGTCAATGACTGAACAGTGTATATAATCTCCAAATACACATCCACATAGAACAGACAAAAAGAAGAGTAAGAGAAGAAGGAGGGTGTCAATACTTATTGGCTGAGTTTTCCCATTTAAGAAACTTATTAAACTATATATTTGGGGGAAATCAACTCCTGTGTAAGAAACAAACTCTTTAGGACCACGATGTTGGGAGCAAGTCTAAGCTAGCTACCTGGAGATGCCACATGGGTAGCAGTGCAGAGCCAGGCACATGGTAAAGCTTTCTTACCCTTCCAGGCCAGTCGGCCAGCCACCAGATCAATGTGGTCCAGTGAGTGACCCGACTTATGCCACATGGAGCAGAAGAAGCCTGACTGAAGAATATTCAGTAAGTAAAATGCATGGATTCTGGTTTCTTGACAAACCTCATACAGGCTAGATAAAAATAAATTCATTATTAGACACATTCTAGCAGCAATAGGTCACAAAAGCCAAATATAAAAACTTAAAAGATTTCATTCTATAAAACAGATTGCATACAAAGGTGCAACAATTAGCTGATAGCTGACTTCTCAGTGATAACAACAGAAACTAGAAAATAGCGAAATAACCTTTACAAAATGCTGAATGTAAAACCATTGCGAGCTTAAATTATATATTAAATTCAAAACAGTATTTAGTGAGAGAAAAACCAAGGGACGGTTAGACAAATAAATAAAAGTTTATTACTAATACAGTCTTAGAATGGTGTAGTTTCTGGGGAAGAACAATTATCCCAGAAGAGATGTTTAAGATTCATGAAGGAATAGTGATATCCACGAGTCTTCAGGAAAATAATATGCTTTGGGAATCTTCACACCTTGCCAGATTGAATTAAACATATCCAGAATGCTTTGTTGTGACCTTGTGTCTGTTTCAGGTCTAGGGTGTAAAAACCCTAACAGTTCCTGCATTTGCCCCTTTGTAAAACAAAAATCCTCTAAAAATGCTCAAGCCAGACTGTTTAATGTTGAGAGATTGCGGGCAGAGAGAGTTAGTGTCAGTGCTCTGGCCATCCCTGCCAGGGTCCCCAACATCAATGTGAGGTCATGTTGGACCTTCCAGTGCATCTCAAGGCAAGACCAGCAGAAGAACTCTGTTGCTAAGTGGAAGAGTCATAGCAAATAATAAGGTACTTTGTTTTGCATGTCACTGAGTTTGGGGGTGGTTTGCCATGCAGCAATAGATAACAAAAACAAATCTTGTAGTCTGATGTTGGTATTTACTATCATTAAAAAGTGGAGCTGTTGAGAGTCTTTTTTTTTTTTTTTGGCGGTAACCACATGTTGCAAAGCACCCTCCTGAGGCCCTAAGTCCTTGCAAACTATTTGAGAAGAAAACCTCTGCTTTTTTAAGCTGCTAAAAATTAGTGGTGTGTTTTGCATTGGAATCACATAGAGCACTTGGCTAAAACATAGATCACTGTGTCCCCAGCCGCATAACTTATGATTCATTAGGTCTGAGATGAAGCCTGAGATTTGCATTTCTACTCTGCTCCCAGATAACTTTGATGCCACAGGTCCACAGATCATTCTTTGAGAACCATTGACACATATTATCACGACTTGTTAAAATTTATAATAAAAAATGTGCAAAATAGCTTAAAACAGCTTCATAAAGCATGGGGAACTTTTTGTTTCTGAAAAATAATTCCAGATTTAAAAAATATGAATACTGTGATGGTTTGAAGCTATATGGACCCCAGAAAAGTGTGTTCTTAGAGCTAATCCATTGCTGTGGGCGTAAGCCTATTGTAGGACTTTTGATTACATTATTTCAGTTAAATTGTGTTCCAGTGTGGGTCTTAATCGTCTTAATGGAGTCCTTTATAAAAAGGACGAATATTGAGGAAGAGAAAGAGAAAGTAATAGAAACAAAAAGCTGAAAGCAACAAAATCTGGAAGAAAAAGTAAAGACTCATGGACGCACCATGTGCCTTGCCACGTGAAGGAAGAGTACAGGATCGTCAGCAGCCAGTCTTCAGAGAGGAAGGATTGCCTTGATGATGCCTTGTTTTGGACATTTTTCTCTGCCTCAAAAACTATAAACTTGTAAGCTAATAAATCCTCATTGTTAAAAGCAGATCCATTTCAGGTATATTGCTTTCTGCAGCCTAGTGGGCTAAAATAGATACATTTTTAATAACAAAATTTCAATAATGCTTTCCAATAGAATTTTAGATGTATTCAGAAATCCAGGAGTATTTTTTATCGCAGAGATATTTGTCCATGACCAAATACTGCTCTTCAATATTGATCAATAGATACACTGTATCAATTATATATTGCAGTGTATCATATTTACCCAAAACTCAGCAGCTTAAAACAACGTACGTTTATTATCTTCCAGTTCCTGTGATTCTGGCCTTGGTTTGGCTGGGTCCTCAACAAGGTCTCTTAAAAGGTTGCAGTCAAGGTGTCTTTCCAGGGTACACAATCTCACAGAAACTCCCAACTAGACAATGATACAATTTTAAACCCTCTCACATGGTCATTGCCAGGATCCAGTTCCTTGTAGACGATTTGACTGAGAGCCTCAGTTTCTTTTTGGCCTTAGATTAAGCTTATTTTCATCTTTACAACAACAGGGTCCATATTTTAAAAAGGTTTCTCAGAATTACATATGATTCTGGTGTCTTGCTGGCTCTCAGGAGGTAGTTTCCCATAGTTCCTTGCCAGGTGGAAGAGACAAGAGAGAGAAAGCACAACATGGTAGTCACTGTCTTTTAAAATCTAGTCATAGAAGTGATATCTCATTGCTTTCTCCATACTTTCTTTATTAGAAGTATGTCTATAGGTCTAGACTACACAAAAGGGGAGGGAATTAACAAGGGCATGAATACCAGGAGGTGATAATTGGATCCATGTAAGAAACTGTCTCCTACATTTGTATTTGGTAATAAATGTATATAGGGCACAAGCAAAAATAATATACTAAATAATTGATAAAATACTATGAATTTTAAAAGGATCAATAGCTATCTAATATTGATGAGAAGAACTTTTATACTTTAGCAGAAAATGGACTGATCTGTAGACATAGGCTTAATTACTGACAATAATGAAAATCCAATATTTCAGAGTGCATGACTCTGTTTTCATTTCTAATACATGCCCGTATATTATGTTCATGCATATATTTAATACAACCATTAACGTATTCATGCATACTTATGTACCTTTGATTATACACAATTTATCAAATGATGGTAAGCCTTTTGAGTACATTTCACATTAATGCATATACCCATCATTCTTTTAATATTTGTGTAATATTTCATGATCAGAAAGCATCACAATTAAGCTAGGACCTTATTGAAAGATAGTTATTTACAGTTGTTGCTAGTCTATATTACTTTGTGCTCAATGCAAGTATCTTACTAAGAAAAATGTCCAAAATGGGAAATGCTGGGAAAAACACCACGTGCATTTCTCATTTTGAAAGATATTGCTAAAAGTACTGAAAGGATATTTTATTCTATTTACCCTATAATTCAATAATATATAAAGGAGCTCTTTTCCTAAAACTTTGTCCACACTGTGAATTTTACAAATGTTTTGTATTTCACAAAGCTGATTGCTAAAAACTGGCATCTCATTGAAGTTTAATATATATTTATTTTACTATGACTGTGTTTAGTCAGATTTCAATATCATGTAAGCCCTTTTTATGCTTCTTTTTTGTCAACTATCTTTTTACTTCTGTTTTTTACTGGATTGTTGATCTTTATATTCTTGATTTTTAAGAATCATTTTATAATAATTTATAGGAAATAACTATTGCTATATTTTTTTTCCAGTTTGTATATAGTTCCTTATCGTTTCTCAATTCACTTACCAAGCTTAAATTTTAAAATCCAATGTGGTGAAATATTTCAATATAGCAGAGAGCACCAAAATGAAACTCCATGGTAACAGGTAACTATGGAGATGTGCTTCTTAGATCTCCTTTAATGAAGGTCTTGGCTGTCCATTTGTGGTTAGTATGATTGTCAGGCTGCCTCCAGCTCTATGTCAGCTGCCTCAGGTTCTAGCACAGTTGCAAAGAGCTACCTTGCCAAAATTATTTGCTTTGCTCAATAGCCCATAAAGAGTGACTGAATGAGGCAGGGATATAAATGGCTGTACAATTCTCCTGATACAGCATAACTCTGACAGTTTTCAGAGTTACCTGCTGGGTAGGCTGAGGATTTGTTGGTCCTACATTCAATTTGATGTCTTCCTCTGTTAGAACCTATGCCTTTCCTCCTCATAGGTGTAGTCAACTTCTTGTGAATTAAACTTTGTCTCAGCGTTTACATTGTCAGAATCCAAATTTCAATAGGTGGTCGGTTATTAAACACAATAGCTCAGGTGATATAATATTGCAGCAGTGATATAATAAGCACCCATTTTCCTGGTGTTAAATACCTTACTGCTTTTCATTTTTTTCAGTCCATCCTATCTAAGGCACTGAAAACCATCTGAGCACCAGGAGTGGAGTCTAGCTATAACAAAAAGCGAAATACTCATTTAGTAGTTACATAGTAGGTAATGTGGATGTAGATATTGTACGCTGGAAATTTAATGGCCTTTGTTATGCCAACATATGACATTGGCATAAAAGAGTTTAATACCCAGAATGTTAAATATGCTTAACTTAAACTCACCCTTTTTAAAAAAATAATTATTTTATTTTTAAAGAGGCTTTATATTATATAAATGTTACATAAAAGATATAAGGGATTCCCATATACCCCACTCCTTCCCCCTTCCAAACTTTCCCACATTAACAACATCCTTCATTAGTGTTGTACCTTTGTCACAATTGATGAACCCTTATTGAAGCATCGCTACTAACCATAGACTACAGTATGCATTATAGTTTACATTTTTTCCCACACAATTTTGTAAGTTATGACACCATATACAATGGCTTGTATCCCTCACTGCAATGTCATGCAGAACAAATCCAATGTCCCAAAAATGGCCCCATATTACATCTATTCTTCTCTGTCCCATCTCTCAGAACCTCTAGTGGCCACTACCTTTATATGAATAATAGTGCTTCTATTGCTAGAATAATAATAAGTCTATAGTAGAATAATAAAAAGTCTACTTTAGTCCATTGTTCATTCTCCAATCTTGAGGATTTGGGGATGGTGATGTCCAGTCTGCTTCTCATTGAGATGGGGCTTAGATCCCTTGGGACAGATGAATGGAGTTATCTTGCTTGCAGTTGCAGACACTCTCTGTTCCTTGGGATGGGCGTTGTCCTTCATCATCTCCTTGTTACTCGTCCTGGGTGAGTCAGTCCAGTGAACTGGAGAGTAGATGTTGCCACTCTGCTGAAATTCAGGGCTCAACTGACACATGGATGGACCAAAGATTTAAGTCTCTGGGACATATATTTATCAAGTATAGTGCTAATTATGGGTTCAAAAAAAAGAGGGAGATGAGCCATTTGTAGAGAACATATAAATGAGTCTAACTCTTCTATACTAGAGAGCATAACTTCCAAAGTAAGGCTCACTGACAGGGTGCCAAATTCCCGAGCTGTCTGCCCTGCTTAAAGTTTCTGGATATCTCTAGAGCCTGCAGGAGCCCTGCTATTTGAGACACTGTTTGCTGTGCAGTTGATGAGATCCTACTGAGATTTGCATAAATATAACCTCTGGAATAACTTACCCTCTCACTTTGAAATCTCTTAGTCATAAAAACTCATTTGTATTTATCATTCCCCCATTTTGGTCAAGGTCTTTTTCTAGATGCATTGCTAACTGGTGCGTGGTAATAATCCCTTGGTGCCAGGGAGGCTCATTCCCGGAGCCTCCTCATACCTGGGGGTAAGGCGGGGAGTGAGGTAGTGTGTTTATATGCTGATAAACTGACTCTTTATTATGATTAAGAATAGTTATGAGATGTCTAACTCTGATTAATAGTTAATGAGGCATATGGAAAACCTGTGGTGCAGGACGACTCACTTTGTAATTGTTTTTTTATGAGTATCTTAAATATCCTTATAATTGTGTTCTAGAAAACATAAATTTTTTAACCAGAATATCACGTTCCATGAAACCTATGTTGACATTTAAATTATATGTTAAATGAAAGCAGGGGTCATTTGTAGAAATGGACATTTTGTTGACATTAAGTAAGTCTCTATTTTATTAATTCTTTAATTGTTGTATTTAAGTAGTTACATAATTTTCCTAATAAAGTTATTTAACAAATTTTGCTAATTACAGTCTCATGTATTCTATATTTAAATGTGTTTTTAAAATATTTAATATATTTTCTTATTCTTTTATTTGTTTACTTTTGTTAGTGCAGAGAAATGCCATTTACTTTTCATTATTGTTATTTACTGATACATTTCTGAAATATTGATTGTCTAATAATTTATTATTAGATTCTTTTGGGTTTCCATGTTGGTAATCATATCTAAAATACCCACAGTTTTTTGGTTGTTGTTTCATCTGTATTTGCTAAATTTTATATTTTTTATTTCTATTTCTTATCATTGCAGATCGTGTCCAGTCAGTGTTAAACAAAAGTAGTGAAAATAGGCATACTTTACTGAATTCTAATTCTAAAGAAAAAAAAAATTATTTTATATTCACTGTTATGTGTGTTGTTTGTGTGTGTAAGAGATTTTATGTTAATTAAATTGTGTTTAATGACCTGATTTATTATGGGATTTTTATTTTCTTTTAATCACAAGTAGATGTTGAATTTTATCAAATGCCTTCTTTATATCTACAAAGACAATAATATATTTCCTTTACTTTCTTAACTTTCTTAAATATTTTAAAGGATTTTTAACATTAAACTTTCTATACAGGTTAAAAGCAATCTAAACATAATATACTATTTGAGAATTGTTTGATATAGATTAAAAAGTTTTGCAAATAGATTGGTTAAAATATTTGCACGTGTTATCATTCTTTCCATCTTATTCTTTTTTGTTTTGTTTTGATAACAGATTTACATTGGCCTCAAAATGAATTAAAAAGTGGTACTTTATTATGTTGAAGGAAATTGTATAAGATAGAAAGTACTTGTTCTTGGATGATTGATGGACCTTTGTGGTAAACAAATATGGTATTTGCCTTTTTGTTTGCTTGCTTTGTTAAATTTGTGGTAAAAGTTTGCTGGTCCAAAACATTAAAATTTTTTTTGAGGATTGTATAGTTTTCTAGGAAATTTTATAATATAAAGTTTTTGATAGCCTATATTAACTGATTTGTATGAATGTAATGCATTTAATTTTAGTGAGATTTACCTTATGTCTTAGTACATAGTTATTTTTGTAAACATCCCATGTAAACTTGAAAAGCAATATAAGTGTTAGAAACTGTTTTAAATATGTACTGAAATGTTAAGTATGTTAATTGAATTTCTTTAATATTCTCCATCATTTTTTTTTTTTTTTTGGTTTATTTTGACCGTTTGATATTTCCAATAATGACATGAAGGCTATTAATATTGTCCAAAATATTTGTTGATATGTCTATTTCTGCTAGTACTTTCTTTTTTTTTGTTTTACGTGAATTGAAGTTATATTGCACATTATATACAAATTTAAAATTTCATATCCTTTTTCCTTCTCTATTATATTTAAAGATATATATGCATGTAATGTACATATGAATATGCATACTTAAATATAATATTTCATAACTCTTGTTCATTTTATTTCTCTCTTCCCCAACACTTGAAAGAATTTACAATATATGTAAGCAGCTTATACCTATCTCAACATACCTTATATTGGTAACAAAGTTCTTAATTTTTTTAACCAAAAGAATGACTTAGAGATTTATTTTCAATTTTTTTTTCCTTTTTAAAATTTTTTCTTTGTGCATCATTCTTTCTTAAAGTGTATGTTTTAGAAGTTGATGATAAAAGTTTTTTGACAGTAAATTTGCTTGATATTTGTTTATCAATATATGCCATTTTGTCACTCTCTATCTTAAAATATAGCTTTGTTGGATGTATATTTATAACACAATAGTTATTTTCAACAGGGCCATAAAAAATACTGTTCAACTTATTTTGTTCCCTTGTGCACCTGAAAAGGCAGCATTTAGTAATTTGTCTGACTTTTACCTCTGGGTCCTTCAAAGATCTCTTTGTTACAAGGACTTTTCAGTTTCACTATCATGTATCCTGGTGTCAATTGCTTTCATTATCTTTCCTTCCTCCCTCCCTCCCTCCTTTCCTTCCTGTTTTAGATTTGATACTCTTCCTTTATTTCAGCAATTATCTTCCTAAGTATTTTTTATTTTGTTTTCTCTATTATTTCAATCTTGAACTCTAATTAGAAGAATGGATTCTGTTCCTCCTTCTAATATCTATTTGTTAATTTCCTTTTTCATATTTGTCAGCTATAACCCTCTCTGTGCTGCATCCTATAAAATATCTTTATGTCTCTTTTCCAGTTCTTTAATATCTCATTGAATTTTTTATTTTAATGTAAATATATTTCATTTGCAGACTATAATTTTTTTTATTTTTACATATGTTGAGTTATTTTATTATGCTTTTAGTTTTTCCTAATATGCTGAGTTCCTCATATTATTTTTAAACAGCAAAGCATAATCACTTTATAATATTTATTTAATGTAGTCTTTTTACTTCCTCAGGGCAGCAATTTGGGGATTGTGTTGGATATCTTTGTTTTCTTAGTTTTATCTATTATTTTCTCTACAATCACTGTAGAATTGCACTTTTTTACTTGTTTCCTGAAGAGCAAGGCACAATTAAAGAGGTCACAATGAAAGTGAGATGAAGAAGGAGAAAAATCAGGATGTGGAAAGTATGTGGTCATATTTAGAATTTTCATGAAATGAAGAAAGGAGGACATTTTAGGGCTGGGATACTAGAAATGTTATATGGACCTCTGCCTCCCCCATCAACATTTCAGAAAACTAATTTCAAGTAGCAAATGAGTAAGAGAAAAACGTAGTTGAACTACACACAAAGAAGAAAGGTATGTAATAACATCCTTATGGATAATGAAAGCCCTCGAGACAGACATGCACTAAAAGCAGATGAAAACTGTAGCTAATATTGTACAGCAGACTAAACACAGAATAAAGACAAGCGATATTTTAGAAGATATATACGAAGTTTTATTTTCACTTCCTCCCTACCTCAAAATAAACCTTACTTAGTTCAAGAATTTTGATCCAATATTTAATTTACAGTTATACCATAAGGATTCTACCATCAACATAAAGACTCTGGCAATAGTCAGGTTTCTTCAACATATAGATTAAAAGAAGTTAAAAGAAAGCTGGCAGTAGGGGATGGGACATGGAAGGGGACCAGGTAGACTAAAGGAAATTCTAGACACCTGGAATTACCCAAGGGCAATGAGAGGGCCTTATTTTGATGTTGATTCAAACATATTGTAATTGATATTTATGTGATGCAAATTGGAAATTAGAACATTTACTGGATATTTGATGATTTTTAGAGATTTTTTTTTTTTTACTTTTTGAAATATGATATATAAATAGCCCTTATCCTCTTTGGGTACATGTTAAAAATTTATATGGTTCACTACCACTACCATATTGGTAGGGGAAATGAAAGAAGATTTTGATATAAAAAAATACTTCAATGAGTTAATTGTTAAAACTTCCTTTTTTGCTATCTCTCCCTCTAATAATATACTTTTAAAAAAGGCAAAACATTTAATCAAACAAATAAAAAAATAACATGGAAAATTTATTTATTTATTTTGAATAGAAGATACAATTTTTTCTTTCTATATGCTTTATAATGTTAAAGGGATGAAATATATATATTTTTGTTACTTTGGGGGATTTTTGTTAAAATTCCAAAAAAAAAATATATATGTATATATATATATATATATATATTATGTTGGCTCTGTTTTTGTTTTTGTTTGGCTTTCTTTTGTTTTTTTCTATGAGGTGCCAGGGATTAAACCCAGGACCTCAAACATGGGAAGCAGGCACTCAACCACGGAGCTACATCTGCTCCCCATGTCTTGTTTTGTTTTCATCTTTTACTCCCAAGGATGTAAACTCATGCCTCCTCTATTGAGAAACTTATATGTCATGAAAATTGTCAGTTATAAATATTGATTATGTGAATAATCACTCTGATTCTTTTCTGTTTTACTAAGTATTATGCACTTGAAAGCAGAAGCCTTGGACTTAGGACTTCATCACATGAATAGTTCAAATCACTTAAAAATTCTGAAACAATTTCCTCACCTGTAAAATGGCAAGAAAGCACTTGTTCTGTTCATCTCACAAGATTACCTTAGAGAACAAATAAGGACATATTTTTAAAAATATATTTTGCAGTTGGTGATGGATAAAAGTTTATAAAGTTATAATTATGTCAAATATAGTAAAATTCTTCATGTGTTATAAGCACATTCCCTGGGGTGGGGGTGGGGGTGGGGGTGGGGGCATGGGGCAGAAATGGAACAGTTAGAACTGACAAGTAACTAAAACTAAAACAAACTATTGACAGCAAAAATAGAAATAAAGGAGGTAGGATTCAAGGGAGGTGTAATATGTCTCTTCATATTGAAAAGCTAAGTACGATTTGACACAGAATTGATATAGATTCACAGGAAATTCATATATAGAACTAAAACTAATTGATAAATAAAAATAAATGATATTAAAAATTAATTTAATACTACTTAATTTAATACTTATTTAAACAATATTGCTATACATTTCAGTGTTTAAAATATTACTGAAATAATAATATAGTTTTCTCTCTTAATTACAAACAAGAATCTCTCATAGTATTTACTACAATATCCTAATATATCTGTTAGTAAACTACAGACTCAGTTCCCATCTAGAATATAGCATATATAGCTTGTTAACAAAACAAGTTATTCTATAAAACATATATAATACGCAAAATTTATTTTCAGAATTTTTGCAGAGCATGATGTTCTTCTTTATTAGCTTTTCAATTTAATATATATGTATATATTAATATATATACTCCAAAGTTTCCATATTTGGGATATAAGATAATATAAAAGTAAAAAATATCTAAATTTAGATATTAAACAAATATTTAAAATAAACCATTTTATGATATCATTGTCATTTATTTGACAATTAGGTTTAAATATAAATTTGGCAAATCTGAAAGCAAAACAGATTCTGGACATAAGAATTAGCATAGAAAACTGTAAAATTGTCACAATACATTGAATTTTAATATAAGGACTACATCAGATTTTAATACGAAGAATATATCAAATTTTAATATGAATAAATTATTATAATTTATCCTCATAAAATAAGTATATTTTCCAATTCATATATCACAAATAACTTAGAGTATATAAAGCTGCAATGTAATAAATATAGATCTGTGTGTCCCAGGCAAATCGTGTGGTGGCTTTCTTATTCATACACTCGTAGAACTCAATCGGCATTAACCTATAAAATTCATCAGTGAGTGTGACTTTCACACAATTTTTAAACCATAGTTAATAAGACAAGGCAACTTGTTTTTGTAATTGAGAAGTTGTTAATATTTTTAAGGCACTTTTGTTTGATTTCACTTTCTATTTTAACCAATTATGAAATTAAAAGCAAAAATGCAGATGAAAAATACTTTTTCTGCAGTGTCTTTAGTTCATCATTAAGAAAAAAAGAAAAATCATTTAACCATTGGATACGTATTGTAACCTTGATGGGTTTTCCCCCATCGGAGGGTATTAGCGACGGGGTATTAGCAACAGTGAAGCAATGTGTTTTTGAGAAAGCTGGCAAGCAATTCTGTCTGACTAAGACATCAGGGAGTACTTGTGTTGGCCATGCTTAAAAAATATTTCTTATTTTCTTTGATTTTTTTTCCATCTACCACAATTCTACTAGCAATGTCATCTCCATTTCTAGTTCCTATGACAGATATTAGCTTTATTAAGCACATTTGTCCTAGTGCGCTGCAGCCTACTATTAAGAAAATAAAAGAATATGTCAGGGGGGGAGGGAATGAAACTCTTCTTCTAACAGTTAATTAGGGGCAAAACATGACCAGATCCAAGGTTCCTCAACTTTTTATACAGAATTAGCATATTTTCAAATGTCAAAGATTCACTTAAATGTTTTCCCAATTACGCCATTTTTTGATATACCTTCACTAATACTCACTTAATGAGATATGAAAAATTCTTTGAGGATCAAAATTAAAGAGAAAAAAAAACTTTTGATGCTTTGCACATACCTTTCATCTTATCTACTCTCTCTCCTTGCTTTCTGGTTGCAGCCCTCTCATTACTGGATATATGCATCTGAGTAAGAGAAAACATTTTTGTTCATTAACAAGAGGTTGTTCTTCAATGACTTCTAAAGTCTCTGCTTTGGAACAAATAGAAAGCCCAATTTATTGGCATTTGAAACCAGTAATACCAAACTAAGGGCAAAGTAACAATACTGTTTAATATATTAGTTGAACAAAAATATAAACAAATTCAAGAGTGTCAATTCCTAGTGTATCAAGGCAATTGTAAATTAAAACATGGGGAAAACTTTGATTTCATGTATATTTAAGAATTTCAGGCTATGAAACTTTTACATATAACAAACATTTTTCTTGTACTGACTTGAAGATATCTATATATTATTTCTACATATGTTCATAATATATATAAATACATAGAAAGAGATTAACTTTTCACCTTTTAAATCAAGAGGGATATTAAATGATTAAGTTTATAAAGCATAACTTTACATAAGAGCACTGAACTTGAAAATATTTTGTGGACTTTTGTTTTGCTATAAGTTTTGTGGATGGCTGAGAATTAATCTTAGGGAAGTTATGATAAAGAATAAAATTCCCACAATTAATATATATAGCAGACTAAGCATACAGAATGCATTTCCAGTCATATAGAATTATTTTGGTTTATAATTTAATCATGCTATTTGAAAATATAGCTTTACACTGATCTGACACTTCAAAAAAGTGTGAACAAAATTAAACAGATAATTTATTGTTTTAAAAAGTTATTTTAAATATTTAAGTAGAATAAGCATAGAAGGAGAAATAGAAGTTCTCAAATTCCCACCAAAATTACATTAAAATAATGCACACCACTGGAAAAATGGTGCTTAAAATTGAAATATATTTATTACAATTATCAGAAAGAAGAAACAATGACATGATTAAAGGAAAACATTTCTGAAAAGTGAATGACAAAAATGTATATTACAAGTTTTCCAGATACAGTTTGCAAAATAAAATATATTTTTTAATATTTTGTTTAAATATTTTATTACCATCCTCAGATTAAAGAAAGGAATTTTCAAAAATTCAGAAATTACCCAAGAATAAAAGAGGAACTTAATAATATGGAAATAAATTTTGTCTGACATGTATCAAAATTATAAATATTTGATGCATCTATTCCAAATTGGTAAGGAAGTTTTAGTTTGTTTATTCTCCTAAAGGGTAAGCTGGCAATCTAAACTAGGACAGATTAGAGAATTTCCAAATATAACCATATTTTACCCATGGATACATCTTAAAAATAGGTTGCTATAATTTGCATACCAGCAAATATCACCTATTCTATGATATAAGAAAGTTTATTTAAGCACACACCACTTGAATATACCCAAGTCAAAAAGTATTGATAGCTACTTTAAAAATTAGTCAAATTAGTGTGTGATAAAAATAAAAATACAATTGTTTAAATCTGAAAAAGATTTAATACTAATAATTAAAATAATAAAATAATATGTACACTGTAAATCTTACCAAAGTTAGTGATATTTTCATATGGTAAGATGTTTAAATAGGTACCATATATAATTATATTCTTTTTATAAATGCTATATATCTTACATGATTCTTGAGATTATATTTATTTCCTACTTAATTTGAGGAAGGCCATTTTTCAATTGCTTGCTTGCAAAATCTAATTGAATACATAGAGTACAAACCTATTTTCAGTTCATCAGGAAAGAAAAATAGTCAGTTTCCAAGGTCACACTTTATTTTCAAAATCACTACTTTAGCACTTAGACCTACGCCTTACACATCATAGGCACAAATCTTATGTGTTGATTCTTCTCAGCAATAAAATGATTTAAAAGAGAGAAAAAAGTGGAAAAAAAATGACTAGAAAATAGTTTCTATTGTATTATTCAATGCATTTCCAAGTTGGCAGTTTTCTTGAAATTATACATAAAATTTAAAACTTCACACACACAAATAGCAATCTTCAGAGTTGTGAAAATTGCATAAATTTTCTGCAGTGTTTGAATGAGAAATAACTCATAAGCAAAGTTAACTAAAGCTAATACTTTATGCAAGATGATATTAAGCATAAAAACCTTTGTAATTTTAGAAATACACTTAAAATATGACAAGTTGTTTTAGTTCATTTGTTGCATGCATTTTGTGTTCAAAGTTGAATTATTGGACTATATAAAATATTTCCAATACTAATATGTCCTTTTGCTGATAAAGACATGGACTTATGTTATGTCCACCTCCCAGGCATCACCTACCTCAGGCTCCCTTTTCTATTGTGTGCAGATATTTCAATATGTTTTCATTCCACAGCCCGGGAGAAACATTAGGTCTAATGGAATCTATCTTATACCCCAAACTGAGAACAAACAGTTCATGCTGTTTATCAGGACAGGAGTTCTCAGTAGGCAGACTCTCAGTTTCCAAACCAGGAACTGAGTTCTCACTTAGTTAGTAGTAACCCCTCTGTGGTTGTATAAATACCCAGCTCTTGGGCATTACAGGTGTCCCTCTTCTCTGAGGTAAAGCAGGGTATGTGGAGCTGATATCCACTTACCCGACCCGAGCAGTTGTCCTTCTCTGAGGACCGCCATGATGGGATGTCTTCCCCTGCTCCTTTGGAACCTGTGAGCTGTGTAGGAATAAAGTGGTCATTTGCTGAAAGTTTCTTTTATGCCTGAAATTGTATTCCTACCATACACCATGGAGCAACTGGCTCCACACCTTTATTTACCCATTAATAAATTTTAATGGAAAGGTGTTTCATTTATATAGTGCTAGGTAACAATGAACATTAGTTATTGGGGGGGGGGCAGATTTATAATACATAAAAGGCTAATATACCCCATGACCACATGAACACACTCATACTCCAGAGAAGTATGCCCCAAGTACACCCGTCCAAAACATCCCTCTAACACTGACACCCCTACCATAGCTGTAATGCCTCTGTACCCCAAAACTTCCTCCAAAACAAAGCCAAAAAATATATAATAAAATAAAACAATTAAACAATAACAACAAATTTTTAAAAATATATTTTTTGCATTGTGCCTTTCATCACCATAAGATCTCTCATCTTTCATGTATATTGAGGAGTCCTGCTTCATTCTCTCATAGGACGGTGAGAATCTCTGGAGTACATGGGTAGCAAAGAAGAGAGGACCAATGTGCAGGCCCTTGATACTGATGCTTGTACTTACGAACCTTGCTCTTGTGAAATCTAAACCTGACCTGATAATATATATTGCCTAAGAGTTACCTCCTAAGGGTCTGTTTGTTTCTAAGAGCTTTTGGCTCTGTAGAAGAAAAGAGAGGTTGTATTACCCTTTGAAAGATAACAAATGGTTCTGTCTATCATCATTAGAATGTGATCAAATGGTGCTGAGGAAATACACAACCTCTAACTTCAATATCTTTGAACCCAAGTTGCCAGTTTACTTTGTTCAGAAATGCCTGACTATAGAAAAATATGAAAGTATTCATGTAGCATGGCTTCCTGACAGGCAATTATTTAAGATGCCCCATCTTTTAACAAACTGTGATATGTATATAGTTGCAGACTTAGTCTGTAAAATATCAATGCAATAAAAAAGATGAGATTGTTTACTGTTAAATGGCAATTATTTCTTCAAGTATCCTTTTTTATGGATAAACTTGAACCATCATAAGCTAGTATTTTGATTAGTTTAATTGACAGAAATCAGTGAAATGAATGTTGAAAAGCAAAATATTTTATATAACATTTTAAAGAAGGATTTTAAAGTAATTTTCATATAAGGAAACCATTTATTAAGTGTTCTTTCAACATTTATGAATTCAGTAGTTATATTTCTCTAATAAATGTAGATGTTTTCATCGCAAACTATTGAAATGTACAAATTTTAGAAAAATCTTAAGTTAATTTTAATAAAAGAAAAAAAGGTAAAATAAAACATTTTCCCCAAACCTCTTCATTTCTTGTTTTGAAAAATAAAACTAAGCTTTTGGTGAGTTTCAAGTTTGTTTCTGCCTAAATTTTCATTCTATAAAATTTAGCCTATAATATGTTTTATTCCTAACTTCTTAGAGTATTCCAGTAATTCAGTTAGACATTACATACACATTATTCTGCCACTTCTTTAAATAAATAAAAATAATAAGTTAGATTTCATGCCATTTTACCTTTATGCAACCTGTTATCTTATATTTAACCATAAGGCCTCTCATGTTATTCACAGTAAATATTCAGAAAGCAATTCTTATGAGACTAAGTAAGGCTATATACAAAGGTGGAAGCTATTTTAGTTGATATATTTCTGAAGATTAAAGAAACACTTAGTAAGCCCCAGCATGGCTTTCTTTTACATAAAATGTTATTTATAATATAGTATCATGAATTATTTACAAGCAGTGGAGTCACTTGCAACAGGAGTAAACAGAATTGATGATGACCTTCAGTTCACTGTACTGCAGAGAAAACAAATCTTCTCTTATTAGGTTTGCACTGGAGAATAGGAAAAAGCCTTTCCTCATGAAAAAGTCACTGCTTGTTTCCTCATTTCTTTATTTCACCATAGAGGTGAAAATACAAGTGGTTTATATTTAGTTTGCTTCTAAATGAAAACAAAAACAATTACAAATGACTGTCTTCCCAGCTTTCTATTACATGGATTTGACTATGGTCTCCCTGTTGGTATGTTACTTAGAAAGATCCAGATGGGCTCTTGATCTGAAAGTAAATGTCAAATAAATGTGTAGACATTTATGCCATTGTTAATGAGTCTTCTGGGAGCTGCTCATTGACTGGGGTGTTAAGATTATGATGAAACAAATTTCCTGATATCATCTCAAACATTATTACAATGAGGCATTTTCCTGCCAGGTATAACTGATTGTCAGGGATAGGTCTTGCTTTTTATGATCTGTATAATGATAATTTAGAATTTAGAGTAAATTATATCAGATAAATTTCTTATCATTTATTAAATAGTTGTTCTAGTGGAACATTCATGGGCTTAGAGAAAGTTTCTGAATCTCTCTGTGCATTTCAATTTTCCATGAATATCATGTCAATCTAAAGCCTTGTTATAAGAATTAAACGAGATGTTATATACATTAAGTAAATCATGTTTAAAAAGTTCCTGGTACCTCATAGCTTCATAGTAAATGTTAGATCTTAGATGAATTACTTTCGAGTATTGCTCAAATTAAAATAGCTAGAAACAAGGAACCAAATACAACCTGGAGATTCTCATGGACCGAGTCCCCAGGAAAATAACAATTTAGGATATTAGTTGAATTGTGTGAAATTTATTTTATGACTTGCAGAGAGGCTCTACAAACTTTAAATATAATATCCGCTCAGATAAATATGGCTATTACTATAAAAACAGTGAATGATATCTACAAAAAGAAAATTTTGTTAATATTGAGAGGAAAAAAAGAAGAAAAGAAAATTGAAAAAGAGGGATAGAAAAGATAGGAATAGGATTAAGTCTGAGGAAGTAAAAGGAAGTTATAATGGGGGCTAAAGTATGAGGACTGTATACTTACCTTCTTCTCCCATTAACTAGTATGATCATATACTTCACTGGGTTTGCCAAAGACTTGTATCCTGTATGAACTGAACACGACTAAAGGTCAAGGAGCAGAAAAATTCCTGACAATAATTGGGGGAATTGTCTGAATGTAACAAAAAATATTATCTGGAATTAAATTATGGGGTAGCTACTGCTAAAAATTGTTTTTGGCTAGTGCTTCTGTCAATCAAGCAGAATTTTTAAGGAGCCAAAAAAGTAAATTTCTCAGTCAAGATTATTCTTTTTAGTATGGCCTAAGCATACATAAATCTCAAAATGCTAATGAATCTACAACAAGCCCAGGGCAGAGCTCAGCTCTGAAAAGCAATATAAGTCTGTTTTTATAAAGGGTTCTTTTCAAACGAAAAGCCAAGGTTCACGCTCCTCCACAACTTCTTGTTTTTTCCTTATTGATTTAGTTTTAGTGGGTTTTTTTGAGTATGTTCCTATACCTCTGACTCTGTTAGCAGTATTCATGCATTCATGCAAATAAGAGGAATGGTTTATAGTTATTTTTTGTGTTGAAGGAAGACAAGACATCAATGCGATTGTGATAATCACAAGGTTCTAGGTACATATCTTTATTGCAAAAAATTATTTTACTTTGACATTAAAATAATAAATATATATTCATGTGAATTAACATATTTTTAAAAGGGCATGTGAATGAAAATCAGCTTTGTACTCTTTGAATGAAGTTAGAAAAATCACATTACCGTATTTAATATGTTCTGAATTCATCTTAGCAATCCTCTCTACCATAGAATCCATTTTAAAAGTGTATATGTTCTAAATCATATTTAAATCAGTAAGTAAAATTATTTCTCAGTAATATAATGTGACCAACTTTGAACAAATGAGTATGTTTCTACTTTTAAGATTATGCTGATAGGAAAAAAATGAAAATGCTGTCAAATGAAATGTATTTCCAAATAGAAATGATAAACAAAAGTGCATGTAGAAAACGTTATTAAATGATTGTCATTTGAATTTTTTCTCAGTCTCTTAATGACAAGAGTTTCTATGTTTCTGTTTTGCTGAACTTGTAGAAGACATGAAGTCCTTCTAAACACAATAACTGTTCCTGTTTACAGTGACATGAATGTATTTTCTTGTTTCTCATAAAATGACAAGACTATGAGCTTTTGGCTTAGTTACAGTTTAATAAATGCCAATAGTTTTATGACTACTACATAGCTATTCAGTAAGATTTTGCCGTTTTAAAATTTCTCACTCCTTCTTTCAGCCCAAAGTACAAGAGTCCAAGTAAGATGGTTTTGGATCATGGAAAAAAAAGAAGAAAGTCTGTGAAGACAGAATTCCATCCCATTAGAGGTCACTAAGTTAAAGAGAGATTTTGTTTGAGTGGAAAATAAGTATCTTTGAATAGATTTAATTATCAACATTTTGATTCAGTCTAAAATGAATTTTCTGATCCCCTCAAAATTAAGTGAATGTATTCTATTAGCTGGTAGTGATAAGTAAATCTATAGAACACTTCTCAAATGATCTTCCAGAAGCAGGAAATAATAAACCTATTTAGTAATTATGGTAGATTGAATTCTGTACCCAAATTTAGATAGGTTCTTAATCTTTATCTACATTCCTGTAGGTATGAAATCATTGTAAATAAGACTTCTTGAAGATGTTAATTTTGGTTAAGGTGTGGCCCAACTGAAGGATGGTGGGTCATCATTTAGATTATGAGAGTACTTATAAAGAGGACCCTGAAGTCACAGAAGCCAAAAGCCAAAGAGAACCTAAAGAGAAAGGGGAGGATATCACCATGTGACCAAATTATTCCAAAGAACTCTAAGGACTGCTGTACCTAGCATCAAAATGCTACAGTCTTCAGGAAAAAAAAAAAGCAAACAAAAACAAAACAAAACAAGCCTCAGTGATATCTTGATCCTAGGCTTCCCCTAGTCTCAAAACTATAAGCCAATAAGGTCCCCTTCTTTAAGCCAGCCCCTGGTGTGGTATTTGTGATAGCGGCCCTGGCAAACTACACAGTGATTATTCCGGATTAATAATTTTCTCCTACTCAATAAGCCAATCACATTATTTTTCTTTTATTATTTAAGCCAATCACATTTTTTCAAGTTAAGGAAAAAACTTGACCCTTGTAAGTATTACATGCTATAAAGAAAGCTGAGTTCATACATTTTAATTTCCTCAAAAATATTCTCATGACAAGCATAACTTTCTTTTCTCCATTTCTTTACTTATCATGAGTATAAGAAATCATTGATCAAATTTGATTGAATCCATATAATTTATTCAAAAAAGAGCAAGTCATGGGTGTTCTCCTCTTTTGAAATGATTTAGACAAGATGGTTATGGCCACTTCCAGTTCTAACATCTTATACTTTTTGAAGCAGTGAATTTGTTAAGGGAAAATAAAATAAAGATATTTCAAAATTACAAATGTTTTAATCTAAGAGTCATTTTCTTTAAAGATTTATCATTTTTTTCCCATGGTGTTACAGAAACACTTCTGAAAAGGCAAATACATCAATTATGTTTTGCCTTAACTCCATGCAGGCTACCATGGTATATTTGCCTCTGCAATTCAAACTCCTATAATTAATTTCAACATGATTATAAAACAGAGGGTATTTCTAAATTTTCAGTTGATTTTAGTTGATTTTATTTTCTAGAGGCAAAAAATGAAGGTAAATGGCTTAATATTAACAGAAAATTACATCTAAAGCACTATATAAAATAAGATAGACCACTCATCTTCCATGGAATGCCTACACTTTTCACCAATGACAGATTTTGACATCTTGATTGTATTCATATTTGTACTAAACAAATATTTTTAAGAACATGTCTGGATTAATCTCTTGGGATAAATTTTAGGATAAAATTTGGTTCCTGCTTTAAAAATACCAATAATAGAACTATAGTTTTTTTCTGAATTAATTACAAAGAAAAGCACAATTTGTGGTTTAATAATGTTCATTGTATGCATTTAAATATTAATGCTTTAGAAACTTATTGTGTCCATATAAAAATTCACTTATTGGCTTTTTCCTCTTGATTCTTCTGTATCTAGCAAGAATAATTGCCATTGCAAGACTGAGTTGGTATTACAAAGCTGTAGTTTTATGTGATAATGTGGAAAGCATTTTAAATTTTCTGGGAGTTTTGACCTTGTTCAGTATTGTTTTATTTTTATTGCATTCTACTTTAAGAATTTGTTTGCCTATCTTTTAATACTTTTATGAGTTTTACAGTTATATCAACTCAAGTTTATATTTTCATTATGTCAAATAAACAAACACAACATTAATCCTAATTAATTTTCCTCATGGTTCCCAAAACAACAAAATAGCAAAAGCTATTTCTTCTAAGGCATGGCTGAGCATAGTTTTGAATTCTCTTTGTTGTTGTTGTTGTTGTTTGTGTATGTTGCAAGGAGTGGGTGGGTACTTTCCATTTAATTAATAGGGAAATGGGATGGGAACCAAATAAAGGTATATAACAAGATTTCCTCTTATACACTTAACTTAATATATCCATGATTAACTATAACCATATCATAATCTCAGAGGAAATGTTTTTTTAATTATGAAGAATCAAAATATCAAGTAAAAATGCCTGTTTTGAAACATGAGAACTTATAAATATCCAACCTCCAGAAAAAGGATCATATTTTACATTTTCCATCCTTACATGTGAAAGTTATTTCAAAGGATGTAGGGCAAAACAACTAAACACTCAAACACAAACACATGTTGTGATGTCATATGTACTTCTCTTCTACTACATATACAATTCTCCAAAGACATGCGTTTTAACATATTATCTTTAGGAACTGGCAATTTCTTTGATTTTACTTTGAATAGGATGAAAGTATTAACTATTAAGAAATGTATATATGTTTTTATTTTATGTTACATGATAATAAATAATTATTATTATTTAATGGTTATTTGAGAAAATACATGTTTATATAAAACTATGAAAATATGTTTATTTAAAACTATGAAATACATATAGAGTGAAGATCTTACAAAATGCAGACAAATTAAATAACTAAGAGCATTCTATTGCATTAAATAATCCTGAATTTCAGTTACTTAGCTTTTAAGCTAAGTAATATTAGTTATTCTATTTAACACATTTAATTTTATAAAAATCTATTTAGTTAGCTTCAAGTACTTCAAGTGTAAAATGGTAATCACAGTAACACACAGGTTTATTTGAGAGTCAAATGATACCCTATAGTTAAAATATCAATCACTGTTACAGGAATATAGTAAACTCAATACATTTTTATTATTCTTATCATTTTTTTGTAATCATCAACATGTATAACCAAATTGTGGCTTACAAGTAACCTGGAAAATAAAAAAGATACAAAATTAAAATATATATTCTGCTGTCTATTAATTACTTCAATTACATCATTATCCATATACTGTATGACATGATATAAACTACAGTAGAAAGTATACCTGATTCAACTGTAATTTCTGACAGGAAAATAAAAGATAAATTGTAAGAAGCTAAATATAAAAGTGAAATAATACTTATGTTTTCTAAATTCCAGATAGTTCTGATTTTTATTTCTTCCTATAATTAATTCTTAACATTTAATTTTAAAACCTTGTAAATTGTGAATCTCAAATGTTGTTAAGAGCAAGCAGTTAGCTCATTTTTCTCTGGGCTCAACTGCTCTGCTCTCTGCACAAGACCAACTGTAAACTATCAGGCTAACAGCTTGTCTCTTTTCCCAGGACTTGTGCTGCGTCTACAGAGCTGTCTCTATTCCTCTGTGTTCTTCTCTTGTGTGTTTATTTCCCAGGGCTCCAGCATCAAAAAAACCTCTGAACTCTCTCCTCTGCCATGTAGTTTTCTCTGTGAGTTTCTGCCCACCAAGGGGGCCAGGACTCAACATCCTACTGACTGGCCCAATCAAAGCCCTGATCATAATTTAATTAAGGAAAGTTAATACAATCTAATACACCCAGAGGAACAGACTAGTTTACAAACATAATCCAATATATATTTTTGGAATTCATAAACAATATTAAACTGCTACCCACATATCCAAAAATTTAAAAATTCAAAGATTAAAAATTCAAATATTATACAGATAATTTCAGGATCATTCTGGTCATATATTTGCACCTTATGTCTATTCATCCAAATACATGAAAGACAGCATAGTGAGTGAGGTGCGAAATGTCTTGTATACTGTATCAATCCACCAAAGGGATGCCCATGCAAAATACTAGAAGTGCTTTGTCTTTTATAAAGGGTATTTATTTGGAGTAAAAGCTTAAAGTCCCATGGCGGTGGAAAGTCCAACTCTAGTACCATAAGAGATACTGTCTCACCATATCAGCTGCCATGTGTTGAAGCAAGATGGTAGGTGATTTCTATGTGGTTTCAGCTTTCCCCTCTGGGCTTCCTCTTCCTCTGAGGCTTTATGGGCCTAGCTTCTTCCCAGTCTCAGCTGTAGACTTGCATAAGGCTTGTCTCTCAGGGCTTCCTCTCTCTCCTGGCACAGGGCTCATTTCTTTGGCCTTCTATGTCATTCTGAGCTGTTTTGTTCTCTTCCCAAGGTCAGCTGCAAACAATTAGGGAATGGCTCATCTCTCCCCAGGACTCCAGGATCAAAAGTGACAGAGCTCTCCCTTTTTCCACGTGTCTAGCTCAACCAGTCGTTCCCTTTTTTTCTGTTTTACCAGTTAATATCAATCAAAGTCCCTGCAAACTGAATTTAATACAATCAAAGGTTATCACATCCAAAGGAATAATTTATAAACATAATCTTTCTCTTTTTGCAATTCATAAAATAATCTCAAATTGTCACATATACTAACATTTGTCAAAGAGAATTTTTTCTGGTAAATAGTCTTAGAATTTTGCCACTCATATTGACACTTAATTCTAAACAATTTGAAATAATTCCTTGTTATGATGTTGAGATAGTTCGAAAATATGAGAAACATTTTAAGAGATTCTCTAAAATTGAGTTAGTTATAGATCAATTGCCTAAATAAAAATTAAGTTACCACAAAACATCTGTTATGGGGCCGGCGGCTCTGGGCCGTGGTGCTTCTGCTCTGTAGGGCGGTGGTGCCATCATGGCCATGGAAACTCAGCCAACTGTAAAGAATTTGTGTGCTTCTGTTGAATCACCTTTGTTCAGTAATACGTACAAGGAATTCTCCTGAGTGAGCCAACCCGAATCACAGTCTGGTAATTTAGCTATTTTGGCAGTAAACAGGATAAGAAAATTGTTCCAGAAATTCATCGTTCAAAAGAAGTCCCCCTGAAGGAGAGGATTTGTCTGCAGGTCGGTCCCAGTGTAACAGCAATGGAAGTGAGAAGCCTAGGATTCTGGTGGAAAAGTGCATCTCGTCCTTTGAAGGTGATCCCGGAGTTTGCGCTGACTGATCTTTTAATGTGTTTGGCACAAACTGAGCTACATGAAATGTTTGTGGCTCTCTGGAAAGAACACAAATCCTAACACTAACTGCACTCTTATTGGCACAGCAGTCTGGGAAAAATTCTTCAATGTGAAAACATTTATAGAGAAAGTCAACACATTGGTTGTTACTTTGATCTTACTAAAGTGAAGGATTCCAGTTTTGAATACTTGATCAAATAATGGTCAAGGATGATGAAGGAAAAATTAAACTATCCTTCAATACAGTGCCTTTCACTTCCTGTATGAAACCCGATCCTCCACATGTTAAATATCTTTCCTTCCAAAAGGGTGGCTTATACGTAGAATGAGAGAATCCACAAAATTTTCATAGCAGATGCTTATCTTACCAAGTAGATGTCAACAACAGCCAAACTGTGACACAAGTTATTTTCATTGTTGAAGATACTTAAACTAAATGTCAGAGTCAGAATTTGAGGGAAACTTGGAGGATAAAATTTGCTTCATGGCCCCTGGTGTACTTCCTGATACTTTGAACACAGTCATAAGAGTTAAAACAAGTTATGCTCTGAGGATGACAAACTCTGGAGTAATTGGAGTCAAGCAATGAGTATAGGTAACAAGACTGATTCCACATTCTACAACCCATATTACTCATCACTCCAGTCATTGTTGCAGGTGCAATCAGAGTCCTCCTTTACCTAAAATGGCTCAAGATCATTCTGTTTGCTCCCATTCCTGACCCTGGCAAGATTTCTAAAGAAATGTTTGGAGACCATAATGACGATACTCTGTCCTGGAAGAAATATGACATTTACAAAGAGCAAACCGAAGAAGAAATTGACTATAGTGCTGATAAACCTGAAGAGAGCTTCTAGTGATGTGAATAATTTATTTTATCTTCAATTTAACCTTGTGAGGATTCATCCCATTCTCTACATGTTATGTGGGAACTTAGTAAATGGAAACTGAAACTACAGGTCCTTTAAAAATAGGCAGTTGATAAGAGCCACAGAGCTTCATGTTGAGTGATACACTGAAAAACAAAAAATAAAGGGCCCTTTGGAGTCATTCTTACTGAATTATAGAAGCAGACATCCTGTGTGAAGGTTAGGAAAGCAAAAGTGATAATAGCAGTAGAGTTGATATTATTGAGAGTTGTGGCAAGTCCCTGAGAGAACTATGGCTGCTTTATATTCTCTTCTGTTAAACAGCACTGTTTGACTTGTCTGGAGGAATTCATTTTGGGTGGCAAGCACTTATGCCAAACCCGAATCAAAGAGAACAGCTAGCAAACAAAATTGATAAAATCTCTTCAGTTTTTTTTTTTTTTTTTTTTTTTTTTTTGAGGGGTGGGGATAGGTTCCTATTGAGTAATGTATCTGGCTATTATAACAGTTCAGAATCATCACCCCCTTCAGCAATACATTCCCTGCTTTTAAGGGCCCAGAAATCAGTTTTGGCCATGATGATGACAGCTACAGAAAAATCAGAGACAGCCTGTTTACAAAGATCTTTCAAAACCATTGCAGGCCTCTGAGGACAGTGGAGTCAGGAGTCAGAATGATTAGTTGGTATTAAGGTTTGAACCATGCAGTCTTTAATGATGTATTGTTTATCTTCAACTCAGCTACTCAAATCAAGTACTTACTATATGCCCAGCTTGTGCTAGACTCCCAGATGTCATACTTTGACCCCCTTAAACGGTTTACAATCTACTTGGGTCTTGGTTTTTACCACCTAGTTCCACCATTTTTCAGACCTTTCAGCTCCTCAATTCCTTCACCTGATTGCCCCTTTTGCAGTCCTCCCATTCCCTTTATTGTAACCTACCCTTCACCTTTCATTGAAAAGTGATATAAAGCTGCTCAGAACATCTAGAGGGCAGAAGGTAACTTGCATCTCAGGTAAAGTGTGAGTAGACTGAGAAACAATGGCTAACTTGCATATTTGGCAAAATCGTTTGAAGGTTTTCTGCATTTACTGTTTGTGGCAGTTTGATATTATTTATGAATTTCGAAAAGAGATATTGATTGTTTGTAAACTGGTCTGTTACTCTGGGCATGATACCCTTTGATTGTATTAGATTCAGTTGAGATGTCTTTGATTAAATTATGTTAAGATTAGGCTTTGATTCAACCATGTCATTAGGGAATGAAGGGTTAAGTTCCCACCTCCTTGGTGGACTATATAAATGGACACTCCCTCAAGAAGAAGAGAGAAGCAGATACAGGAGAAAAGAGAGGGAACTCCATAGACAAGGAAGAGGACTTTGATCCTGAGACCCCTGGGAGAGATAAGCCATTCACCTAAATAGTTTGCAGCTGAAGAGAACAGATGCCTGAGCAGGTGAGCAGGCCAAGAAAGAAACAAGCCCTCTAGCCTACAGCTGAGATCAGAAGAAGCTGGGCCCACGGAGGCTTAAGAGGAAAGAAGAAGCCCGAACCTTCGCAGTTATTGCCTGCCATTTTGCTTCAACACGTGGCAACAGAGTTGGGTGAGGAATACCTTCTTTGGTACCTTGCGTTGGACTTTTAGGACCTTGTAACTGTAAGCTTTTATCCCAATTAAATACTCATTATAAAAGCCAACAGATTTCTGGTACTTTGCATCAGCACCCCTTTGGTTGACTATTACAATGTTTCTCTACATGTTTTCTATTCAGAAATGAGGCATTATCTTCACTTAGAACTTTACAATTTACTTGAAGAACAAAGAACTGTTGTGTCTTTTGCTCTTTCTTTACAAGATAGGCCCTAGGATTCCTTTTTTCTCTTATTGCCACAAATGGTTATTAGTAGGTTTTCTGTTTTGCATTGATCATCAGACATCAAAGGAACCAACATTTGTGCTCCTCTTTTGCAAATTCTAGGGTTCCATTCTCACTCATCCCTATAACATAGCCGTATACTCCTTCTAATTTCTCCAAATTAAAAAAAAAGTTTGGGAAATAAGAGGTCACCCTCCCCCAGTGTTTCTCGCTTTATCCACACACAGACTCAAATTACTGGTAAGGAATCTGAGCACTTTATATAACAAGTTCAGGTACCTTTACCCATTCTTATTAATAAGATTATGTACTAGTTGCATTTCCTGATCTTTGGGAAGGGGAGATCAGAAATCTCTGCTCCCCACAAGTTTGGGCAAAACTGACAGAATGTTTCTACCATAGTGGAAGAGAAATGTGCCCTGGATTTTCTGAGGAAATTGGAGTTCATGGCAACAGTAGATTTAAAATTATATCCTCCTTATGCTTTTATTTTTGAGATCATACTGAGACTAGGAGAGAGGCCTAATGGATGTTCCATTTTGTTATTTTCTTCTTGAAAAGAATATTTGGTTTTTCTCTGTAGGAATGAGCTTACTTTCTAGCCAGGTATTTTATAATTCTGGGGGGCAAAATTCCTAAATGCCTCAACCAAATCTATTTTCACTGTTTTATATTTAGATGGCAATTGGGGCATGGGGGTGCTTTGGAATTCTAATTGCCCAAGGAGCTACTCATACTGACAGTCATGAAGCCTGGGATTGGGGAAATTGTATTTTGGTTCCATCTTGTCTTTAGTAGTTAAAATTGCTGAGGGAAAGGTGGGGGGCAGTGAATTATGGAACGTATGACTGTTTTATAATTACTGAAAAGTGATCCCCAAATTTTAAGAGTTCTTGGAGCCTTCAACATCAGTGGGATTCCCATCACCTGTAGGAAACTAGTAGGTTCATCTATCATTTTATTTCTAACCTATATGGATTATTTTTTTCCCACATACTAAGTAAACTGACTCTAAGATGGTCATTCTTATTGTTTCATTTAGATAAGTTTTTTTTCTACTTCTGGGCACTGAAGTGCTACATTAAACAATGTTAAGAACATTTTTTTTTAATGTCTTCAACTAGGAATCATTTTGCTCAAGTTCTCATATGAAAGCTTTAGTAAAATTTTTATGTAACATATATGTAATCTAAATATCTTTAAAAAATAAAATTAAAATATTTTTAAAAATTAACCTGACATCTTTTTTGCATGTCAAAATGATCACTTATATAGTTGTCAAAGTTTATAAGTATGATACATGATGCAAGTGAACCAACATTAGCTTATTTTAAAGTACAACTTACAAGGCTTTTTAAAAAATATAATATGTTAATAATGGCTTAATGAGCTTACTTCTATTTTAATAACCTGGGTAAATGAAAAGAAATTAGCTCATATAACATACCCTAGACTACTTATAAATTTTATAAGTATAAATTTTATACTTATGAAATTAAGCACATGAAAATATATTGTTATAAATGAAGTTTTCCCCATCTGCATTTAATACCCATCAAACTGAGAGGTGTAATTATTTGATGAGACACATCTCCATTAACTAGTACCATTGTCTAATTATAACATGTTTACATTGCCACTGGTTATGAAGGAATTAGTTTACCCAAGCAAGAAATCAATAATTCAAACTTATAAATTCCATTATAATGAGAAAATTCATATATTAATGTGGATCCAATCTACTATTACTTCTCAATATTTATTTTCTAATCCATGCATAATGAAATATGCAAATTAAAATATCTAGTATCAATGATGCTATAGTTTTGTTAAAATCAACAAAGACATATAGAAGATCTCCATAGTTTTCTTCACATCATGCATCTGAAAATTTTAAAAAATCACCAAAGACCTTTTATCACGTGTCATTCATTGCAGACAATGCCAATTAAAAAATGAGTTATTCCTTTTTTATGGATGTCTTCCATATATTAACTTGAGTCAACTACTTTTTCAGTAGCAGCCATGTTTATACATCACAAATAGGACCAGTTATTAATGTGTGGGGTCTAGTGAAAAAACAAACATTCATGGTCGCTATTTCAAAATCTTGTGTCAAGAGGGTGAGAGAAGAGCATTTAACCAGTCCCTCTGAGTGTGGGGCTCTGTGACATCCACATGGGTACATACCAAGGAATACAGCCCTGGCCACAAATGTTTCCTCATATTTGATACAAAAAATAATAATAAACCTAAGAAGAAACATTTGTATAGTTGCATTTTTATGTGAGGGTTGCTGTAGCAAAGTACCTTAAACTTTTTCTTTTAAACAACAAAAATGTTTTGTCACACAATTCTGGAGGCTAAAAGTCTGAACCAAGGTGTCACCAGGGCCATGCTTCCCTGAGATCTGCAGGGTTCTGGAAGAGTCTTGCCAGCGATCCATGACATTCTTTCGCTTGAGGAATAACCGGATCTTTTCCACTGTCACCTGGCTGCTCACTATGTCTGTGTACAATTTCCTCTCATAAAGATACTAGTGATACTAGATTAAGGCCCACCTTAATCCAGTTTGGCCTCATCTTAACTAATAGATTCAAAAAACCTATTCACAAATAAGTTCACATTCACTGTAGAGGGTTTTGGGATGGACATTTCTTTTTGGGGACCACAATGTAATCTATAGTAATGACACATCATAGGTCACAGAAAGCTGTTTACCAAGACTTATTTTTAAACTCAAAACATCTTGGGATTGTATTCTGGTCATTACTCCACTTAAAAGAGAATAAAAATAAGGCTAAGAGAGACATATTCTTCATGTATTTTCTATTTATTCAGTTTGAATTTTAGAACTAATTGAAAAGTAGTTTTTGCATAGTGAGGCTTTATTATTTATATATATTTCCAAGTGGCTAGCTGTTTTCTCTGAACAAATATATTCTTTTTTCCTTCTTGATTTGTATGTATCTCTGTATTCATAAAGAAATATTAAAGTTTTAAAATAGATATTATGTTTTCTTGTGAAGTTTATTCTTGGGATTTTAACTTCAGCAGCACTATAGTAGATGTATAAAATGTACGTATTGGTTTATATTTCATAAGTGAAAGAATTTTTATACTGAAGTGTTCTGTAACTTTATTAGAGTGCTTTTACTATATTACAAATTATTTTCTACCTAATTCTAAAGCAAGTTTAAGGTATTTTATAAGAAACTTATATACACATCCATATATAATATATATATGAGGGAAAACACTTCAACTTGTGTATCAATTAGATATAAATTTATGATAATTTTATCATTAACCTAAGGGACATATAACTGAGCTTAGTTTAAAGGTGTAGTAAATTCCTGTATTTTAGCACAAAATTACAACACCAAATATTTCATTATCATGTATGTCAAATAAAATTAACTTTACTATCTCATCTTTAAAAAATAAATTTTCTGTGGATGGCAATCAATTACTGAATCTTAAAACTCTATAAATAGAACTTTTAGTAAAAATAAAATGAACTATAATAATAGCTGTAAATTTACCAGAAAAGAATCACTCTTCTTTTGGCTATTTAATGTTGTAGTCCTTACATTTTTTTTAAGAACATGGATGACAATCCATTCAAAATAGAGCTCTCTGAAACATAAAACACAGAGTTTTCTTGAATCTTTTTTATTTTAAGTAAAGCTAATGGAAGAGAGAAGCATCAAAGTTGATATTATAAAAATGTATGTCATTTTTATTTTACTTGCATCCAGAGAGACATATAATATGGGATCTTAAAAAATCAAATACCTGCTTTAGTATCCAATAATCTATTATTGGCCTTGATAATTTGGGGGCACATATTAGAATTGATCAATACATTAACATTTGAAACATTGCTTATTGAATAATATATAATCTATATATTATATAATATATAATCTATAATATATAATCACTATATAGACATAATTATTCCTACTATAAATTTATGGTTTAAACTAAGCTATCCTAGATTGTCTTAAATGTGTACTGTAAAAGTTGTCACCAGCATAGATTTACAAAACAAGATTAATTTTCTTCTTTCTCTATACTGAAACGTGATGTCAACCCAGAATTTCAAATCTGTATTTTATTGTTCCATTTATTATAATTATGTATATTTTCTTGTGACTATTTTTCTGGAATGTAAACAGTTTGAGAAAATTCAATGCATTTTGTTAATTTGAGCATAATAAGTAGCAAACACATATAGATTTGATAAATAAAGAGTCTGTATTTTCAGAGGAAAAAGTAACAATTTTGTCATGTGTGTTACAAATGTGAAAGAATATTTTCAGGGAGGTTACCCTTCAGTATATATGTAATACATCAGATGGAACAATCTAAGTGAGTGTTTATGAACTTTTAAAATATATACCCAAAATGGAATATAGAGGGATTGTGATTCTCATAATTTCCATTTTTGAACATTGAAAATATCATCAATTCAACGTAAGTAGAAGAGATAAAATACTGTGACCAGTTAGGAGAGTACTCATTTGGTTGAAAAACAAATGGTTGAAAAAGGAGACACAGTTTTAGATTTTAATGTGATTAAATCCTGGAATATATGGCAATTACTAGTGGAAGAAAGAATATATTAATGACATATGTAAATTTTATCTCTCATCAGTAAATGCCAATTATCTATCCCACTCAAAAATCTAGTTTGGTCTCTTTGATATACTTTGAAACCAAATGACATTTTAATATAGTACATTCTAGTTCAAATGGAAATCATAAGGGAAATTGAAATCCTGTACAGTTTTACAAGAGTTAAAACATTACATGCCTAAAACAGTTAAAGAGATATTTAAAACAGGTCTTGGAAAGAAACTATATATATATAAGCAAAGGAAGAAATACTTCAGAACTCCAGTGACTAAAAATAAAAAATAATACACTAATACAAATAATCTTGTAATATCTGAAAAAGATAAACTCCCCCAAATTTTTAAAGAAGACTAGCAATACTTATACAGACAAATAATCTTTGAAGTAAGAGAAACTCTATTCAAAGTTCTTTTCTCCTAGGCTTAAATTGTTTTACAAATAAGTTTTTAAAAGTTGTCAAAAATTCATTTCTAATGTAAGTTGTGCAAGAAAGAAAAAACAAAAGAGACAAGATACTCGGATTGTGTTATGAAATAAATGTAATTTTATTCCCAAAGCAATTTAAAAACAATATAACAAAAGAAAACTAAAATTACTGGCAGGAAGATGGAGTAAAAATGTTGTTTGCTATTCCATCAAATAAGTACACATTAAAAAATAAAAAACACTTTATAAAATATGGAGAGGAAAAGACAAGCTGGCTAGGGACTTTGGGACCTAAAGAAAGACATGCTTGTGAGTTCCCAGGGCTCCGTCATAAATCCCAGGCTCATAGCTGAAGAAGTTAACAACAAAGAATTACAACCAGTTTTATTCTAAAGAGAATAAATTCCCATTCTCTCTAGCCACAAGACCAGGCAAATGCAAGCTTAGCAAGACAGAAATGTTTTACATAATAACTGCTTTGCTTTAGACAAAAACTGAGGCCCCACCCCTACCCATACCTGCAAAGTTCAAGTATGAGCTTAGACTTCTAACCTCACTGGGATGTAACAAGATGCCTCAAGCCAATAGCAAATAAACTGGTTGAAAATAAAAGGATGGGCAAAATATATTGTACAAACATTCATCAAAAGAAAGCAGGAGTCACTATATTAATATCAGATAAAGTAGATTTCAGAGCTAATAAAATACCAAAAGTAGAGAGGAATATTATATAAAGACTATAGTGACAATTCGCCAAGTCCTCGGGGAAATCTTCAACATGCATTCAGCAAAGAAAAAGGCTAAAATACATGTGAAGCAAAAATTGATAGAACTGAAAGGAGGAACTGATAAATCCACACTTACAATAGGAGATGTCAACAATTCTTTCTCAACAATTAATAATACAACTAGACAGAAAATATGAAAATATAAAACTCATCAACAACATCAAGTAACAGTATCTGATCAACATTTATAGAATACTCCATTCAAAAACAGAACACACACTCTTTTCAACTGCCCACAGAACATATACTAAGATGGATAAATTCCTGCGGGGGGGGGGGACCTTAAAAAGTTTAATGTAATTGAAATTTTATAGAATGTGTTCTCTGACAACAATGGATCAAACTAGATATTGATACCAAAAAGATAACAGGAAACTCTCCCCACACTTTGAAACTAAACAACACACTTCTAAATAATACAAGGTCAAAGGTAATATCAAAGAATATTTAAAAACAATAACAGCATTGAGCTGAATGATGATACAAATACATTTTGTTTTTTGAGGTACCTGGAGCAAGGGATTGAACCCAGGCCCTCATGTGTGAAGCCAGTGCTCAACCACTGAGCCACATCGGCTTCCCTGAGTTGATTTTTTTGTTTGTTTTCCTTGTTGTTTGTTTGTTTGTTTGTTTTTTAGGAAGCAATTGTAACTTAACCGAGGACCTCTCATATGGGAAGCAGGTGCTCAACCGCTTGAGCCACATCTGCTCCCCACAAATACACCTTTTAAAAAGTGTGGCATACGACTAAAATACTGCTAATGCTGATGGGAACATATATAGCGTTGACTGCATACATTAGAAGAGAAGAAAAGAGTCAAATCAATTGCCTGAGCTCCCACTTCAAGAACATAGAAACAGAAAAACAAAATAAATCCAGAGCAAGGAAAAGGAAGAAAATAATAGAAAATATCAAAAATCAATGAAATTCAAAAAGGAAAAGCAATAGGAAAACCACTGAAACAAAGATCTGGTTATTTGAAAAGACCTATAAAATTAACAAATCTCTAGCAACACTGACAAAGGCAAAAAAGAGAGAAAACATAATTACCAACAACAGAAATGAGATAGGGGATATCACTAAAAACACTGCAGACATTAAAATGACATCAAGGCAATAGTACAAACGTATCTACCCACATAAATTTGGCAAAGTTAGATGGAATTAATTAATTCATGAAAAAATACATATACTACAACTCACTCAATATAGATAATTTGTATAGCTGTATAACAATTAAGGAAATTGAATTCATAAAAAAAAATAAAAAGAAAACTTTAAACCCATGAGTTTCACTGAGGAATACTACCAAATAAGACCAAGTTTACATAATTTGTAGTATTACACAAATGAGTACAAAAAATCGAAAGTACTGACCAATCTTCCTCATGAATATAGACACAAAAATTCTTAGCAAAGTATTTGCAAATAGAATTCATAATATATTAAAAATAATTATGCACTATGTCAAAGTAGGGTTTATTCCAGGGTTACAAAGCTGATTCATAATTTAAAATTAATCAATGTATTCAACCATATTAACTGGTTAAAAAGGAAAATCACATGATTATATCAAATGATCACATCAAATGATGCAGAAAATGCGTTTGACAAATTTTAAAATAATCTTGGAAAATAGGAATAGAGGAGAACATTGTCAAAGTCATAAGGAACAGCTGAAAGAAACGTACAGCTAAAAGCATATTTAATGATAAGAGACTGGACATTTTCTTCCTAAGATCAGAAACATGGCGAAGATGTCCACTACCAACAGTTTCATTCAGTATAATACTGGAAAGTCTAGCTAAGGCAATAAAAAAGGAAATAGAACACCTTCCAGATAAAAAGGGGGAAAAAATAAATGGCTATTATTTGTGGGTGACATCATTATCTACATAGAACATCCAAAGTCATCTAAATAATTCTTATTCCAAAGAATAAGAGCAACAAGGATGAAGGATATACATAAGCATACAATAATCAATTGTATTTATATATGCCTACAAATGATTTAGACACCAAAATTAAAATGCAGTTTTTAATTGAAGTTTCATTTCAGCAACATTCAGTTTACAATTCCTCTAAAGACTAATTAGGTAGGTATACTCTAACAAAATATGCACATGGCTTATATTATCAGACTTTAAAACATGGATCAAAGATATCAAAGATATGAATAAATGGAAAAATATTCAGTATTTATGAATTGGAAGAGTCAAATGATAATTCTCTCCAACTTGATATACAGATTTAATATAATTTTTCCAAATCTCAGAAAAGATTGTTTATAGATAAAAATGATTATTCTAAATTTAAATAAAGATAAGGACCTACAATGGCAAAGTAAATAAAATTGAAAAGGCAGAATAACGTGAGGGGAATCATTCCACCCAATTTTGATTTATTATATAGATACTGTGATTATGTGTGGCATTAATGAGATATAGACATATAGAGCATTGGAATGGAATAGATAACCTACAAATGAGTCCTTAAAATTTGAATTTTAATAAAGGTGAAAAGTAATTCAACTGAGGAAATACAGCATTTTCAACAAATGGTGTTGGGGCAACTAGACATCACACTGAAAAATATTAATCTTGACCTAAATTTCATTTTTATGCAAAATCTACAAAACAAAAATTAACAATGGTATCACAGACTTAAATGCAAAAAACAAAATTCTTAGACAAAAATAGAAGAAAGTCTTCTGGAACTAAGACTAGGCGAAACGCTATTACTCAGCAATGAAAGCATAATCCATAAAAGGAAATCTTGATGAATTGGATTTAGCAAAATTATATAATAATTTAGCTCTGCAAGAGCATCTTAAGAAGATAAAAGGACAACCTACAAACCAGGAGAAAATATTGCAATCCATATATCCAAACAAAGGCCTAATATCTGGAACGTATAAAGAATGCTGAATATTTGAAAATAAAAATCCATTTATATAATGGCCAAAATATATAAAGAGACTGGGTGGCAAAAAAGTATATGAAAAGATGTTTAACATCATAAACTCTTAGGAAAATTCAAATTAAAACCACAATGAGATATTCCTACATTTCTATGAGAATGACTAAAGTAAGAAATAGAGACAACACCAAATACTATCAAATATGTAGAAAAACAGGGCCACTCATATAGTGCACATGGGAAAAACAAATTTTACAACCTTTTGGGCTTTTTTTTAAACAACAAAAACATCTGCAACTAAGCCATAATCCAACAATGGTACTACTACACATGTACCTCAGAACAATAAATATTAAGTTTGCACAAATATCTGTACACAAATCTTTATAGCAACTTTATTCTTAATAACCTAAAACTGGAAAAAAAACTCAGAATCCTTAAATGATGAATGGTTAAACAAACTGTGGTAAATTCACACAATAGAATACTACACTGCAATCAAAAGGAACAATTGCCACAAGCATTTACTCAGATTAATCTCTAGAGAATTATGCTGAGTAAAAAAAGCCAACTCCAAAGCTTACATATTGTATAATTTCATTTTTGAAGTGAAAGTATTTTAGAAATAGACAACAGATTATTGGTTGCTAGGAGTTAAGAGGGGTTGGGATTGCAGGAAAATAGGAAGGTATACTAAAGCACTACGAGGGATATTTGTGCTGAGGGGAATGCTCTGCATTTTGACTGCATTAATATCGATATTCTGAGTGTGATATTGTACTACAGTTTTGAGACTGTTGTCATTGGAGGAAACAGTAAAGTGTGCACATGAACTCCGTGTTATTTTTACAATTGCATGTGATGATACAGTTATGTCAATATATTCAGTACAATTTTTAAAAAAGGAAGTTGAATATCATTTCACTAATTAATGTAGGTGTGAAAATTGAAATAAATTATTACTGAAGAGTACTTCAGTATGTATAAATTTTTACTAATATATGTATCAGGATCAAAGTAGGATTTGTCCAAAGAAAGATCCAATATAAAGGATTGTAAGGGTAATTTAACTTATAAATGAAGATATAAAAAGTTTAGAAAACATAATTTCCTTCTTTTCTAACTCAAAAATGAGTTCAACACATATTTATTAAAAAAAAAAAAAGACCTTAGTAATTTAGTAACAGTAAAGGAATTCCTAAAATTGATGAAGATAATATTAAAAAGCAAAAAACAAAGACTATATATATTATAGTCAATATATATTATATTATATATAATATATTATACATATTATTGAATAGATCTCAATAAAACTGCTGAATAAATTGTGCAAGTATAACTAGAAATAACAGCTATATAAAGTAGAGGAAACAGAGAGATTGAGAAGTGAAAAATTTTCTTGTTTGTCTATTTTTTATTATTTTTATTATTATGGAAATAATGAAAATGTTGTAATAATGATTGAAGTGATAAATGCATAACTATGTGGTTATCCCAAATACTATTGATTGCACACTTTGGATGAATTGCATGCTTTATTAATATTTATTAATAAAATTGATTTGTTAAAACAAAACAAAACAAAAATAAAACCCATTGGCCTATATTGAAAAAAAAAAGCTATAGAAACAGATTATGAGATAGTATCATCAGACTATTACTACCAACCATGGTCCATAGTGTACATTTGGCACATTTTTTCCATACCACTGCATTATCAACACAGTAAATCTTAGGCATTGATGCAAGAATATTATAGTATTACTGTTAACCAGAGTTCATAGGTCATACGAATTGTATTTTTTCCATGCTTCTCCACATTCTCAGCACTCTGCAATGGTGATGTACATAAGCTCTAGTTCACAGAAGGACACTCTTGCATCTGTACCATCAACCACCATTTTCATTCACCTCTGGGTTCACTGTGTTATTCAATCCCCAGATTATTCTCTAGCTTTGTTTCAATTGATGTTTACATCCCTAGACGACCCTTTCCAGGTACAATTTCATTTATAAACCAGCTGTTACAAATATTCCACCATGGTGTGGTGTGTTGGTGAAGGGTTGTTGTTTGGGAATTCTACACATGTGCATGACTGTTTTGACTGTAACAAAATATATTTCAAAAATATAACAGGTTGGATTGGAGAGAAAATATACCAAATGTAAGATATGTACTACAGTTAGTGATATTTTGATGATGCTCTTGCATAGTTTGTAACAACCATTTCACAACAATGCAAGGTGTTGATGGAGGGGTGATGTATGGGACCCCTGTATGATGTTATGTGTATTTGCGTTGTAAGTTCACAATGTTTACTATACACTTATTGTTTACGTGTGCTCATGTATGAATGATATACTTCAATAAAAAATATTAAAAACCTATAAAAAATTCTTATAACAAGAGAAAAATGAAGAATAGAATGATCCATTATTACTGTTACATTTTACAGTGCTCTAGAGGAACTGGTCAAAACTACAATGATAGAAAATGAAATGAGAATCATAAGTATTTTAAGTGAAAAATAAACCTATGATTACTAATAGATGAAGTGATTATCCAATAGAAAAAAATAAACATCTATATTATTAATATATAGAAAAATAACTGATTCCTAGTGTTTCCAAAACAAAGTACTACAAACCATAGGGCTTAAGACAACAGAAATCTTTTGGAGACTGGAAGTCCTAAATCAAAGTGTTGGTAGGGACATGCTCCTTATATAGAATCCATAGAATTTATGAAGAGTGTGACTGTGGGTGAGGATTGGCTGTTAGGCTACCATTGATGAATAATATGCCCTTCTGAGTAAATGCTGACCCCTAGGAGTCTTAAGTTTTATGCAAACAAATTTAACTTTTATAATAATGAGAATTATTACCTTAGATATCAACTGCAGAGCTACAATGTACTTCTAATACAAGCTTTTCATTTTGCACATGAAGAAACAAATATGTTGGGAATTTATGAGACTTTTTCAGGACCATTGAGCTAAATTATGGCAGATTTACAGATTTGGGATTAGGACTTCTCTCTTGAAACTTAATTCTCTCTCTCCTTTTTTTTCACCAATTCAAATGATGCCTTTTAACTTGTGCACACATTTCTATTACTTTATACAATCCAAATAATTTATTTTCAGCTGAGAAGACATATTAACAATACTGGGAATCTTTTTCTAATGATAGGTTTACCTACCATCATTCCAACTCTACAGCTGCCACAGCCATATAGTCAGATTCAATAATATATCAGAATTTCTGGACTATGCTGACAGAAGATTGTATTGTCTATCAAAATTAAATGAAGTAATCATTGAGGTGATATTTGCTGAAGAGGAATATTCCAACTGTAATAAGTCATGTTTTATAAGAGAATTATTTTTAAATGACATATATTAACTTTTCAGGCTTTAAAAATTTAATTATTTCTCATTAATTTGTTCATAAATTATGTCACTCAGCTGTTGTTGAGTTCCTGTTAATATGTTTGATGCTAGCATACAAAGATGATTACTACAATGCAGTGAAAAAGAAAAAAAAAACATTTTTTAAAAAAATGACACAAGTCTCAAAGAAACATTCAAGATAAGTGACTATTTTTTCTGGATGGATTGGTTACCTACTGCTGCTATAAGTAATTACCACAAATTTAGTGGCTTTAAAACAATGCAAATTTAGTCTCTTACATGTCTGTAGGTTAGAAGTCTGATAGGAATCTCAATGGGTAAAATCGCCACATGCGCTGCATTTTTTCTGGAGCATTTAGGGAAGATTCTATTCCTTACCTTTTCCAAATTCTATGGCTGCTTCATTTCTCGGTTCTTCTCTTTCCTCCATCTTCAAAGACAGCAACATTGCATCTTTGTGGCCATCCTTTTGTAGTACATCCTTCTGTAGTCAGGCAGTAAAGGTACTCCACTTTTTAAGGATTCATGTGATTAGACTGGGCCCACCTGGAAAATCCAAAATAATTGCCCCATCTTAAGGTCCTTCATTTAATCCCATCTGAAAATTCTCTTTTGCCCTGTAAGGTAACATATTCCCACACTCTGTGACTTAGGACATGATTGATTTTGAGAAACTATTATTCTTTCTACCACAATGGGTGTTGGGAAGAGCTTATGATGTGATGATTAAGAGATTACCAGTTGAATGTTGTGGGAGTTATATATCTGGAAGTTAATAACTCTCCTTCATTAAGAGTTAAACATAGGGTGGTTACAGGGACAGTGGATTGGAATAAGCTGAAACTGACAAGCTACTTAGGAAATTTTGGCTGCAATTCCATAAAACATAAAAAATGGAAATAGATCATTTTATTCTTTTCATTCCATTCATTATTTGTATTTAGTACACATAAAACCTTGGCTGATATTTTCAAATCACTTGCTGGGAAAAAAAAAGAGAGGTAGGCAACCAAACACCAAAGAGTGAATTTGTATAGAGCTTGTACTCTGCAACTCTTTTTTTTTTTTTTTTTAATATTTCTTTTTATTTTTTAAAGATTTATATTACTTAAATGTTACATCAAAAATATAGGAAATTCCAATAAACCCTAACCTCTTCCCCCTTCCATACTTTCCCACATTAACAACATCTTTCATTAGTGTGGCACATTTGTTACAAATAATGAACACGTCTTGAAGCATAGCTACTAATCATAAACTATAGTTGACATTATAGTGTATATTTTGCCCCACACAATTTTATAGGTTTTGATAAAATGTGTAATGGACTGTATCCTTCATTGCAATGTCATGCAGGATAATTCCAATGTCCCAAAAATGCCTCCACATTACACCTATTCTTCCTTTTCCCTTGCCTCAGAATCTTGGGTGGCCACTGCCTTTATAGTAATGATACAAGTCCTACCATTGCTATAAAAATAATAAGTCTATAATAGAATAATAATAAGTCAACTTTAGTATATTGTTTCTTTCCCAATCTTGAGGATTTTTGGATAGTGTTGCTCATTCTGTTTCTAATTGAGAGGGGGCTTAAATCCCATGAGGCAGATGGATAGAACTGTCTTGCTTGCAGTTGCAGAGTCTTTGGACTCCCCCAGGGAACTAAAAAGAGAATAATGATGGACAACAACCTCAGCATAAAAATTCACTACCTTTTATCCCCACCCCCCACCCCCTGGCATGGGACATGACTCCCAGGGATGAGTCTCCCAGGCACCGACGAATTATTACCTTGTGTCAACTTGTGATGCATCTGGAAAAAAGACCATGACCAAAAGGGAGAAACAGTAAATGCAAATGAGTTTTTATGGTTAAGAGATTTCAAAGTGAGTCAGTGGGTCATTCCAGAGATTACATTTATGCACATCTCAACAGGATCTCATTGACTGCAACTCTTTTTTTAATGTCACTTGTTTTAATTGACTTTTTAAAGTCTATCCAGTCAAATTGAAAAGGCTTCAGTACTGATAAATAAATTATTCTTATTACTTCCTATCCTTCTTTGTTGTAATCATCTTGGGTATGGTTTAACTTAGAATGATATTTTTGCTTTTGAAAATCCAGTTGCCTCTTTGATATTTATCCAGCTGATACCCTGCTCTGTATCTGAATAGTTTGATTACTCTTTTGAATTGAAGACATTTAAAATAACAGAATGTCAGAAGTTTTGCTGCTAAACATGCAACAAAAACTTGTTTCTAAATATTTACATTAAATATCTACAATTCATATATCAACAGTGAGGTTTGTTTCTCTATGTGTTATATTAAATATTTGACTACAATTTCTGTAATGAGGAATCATTTCCTTAATGTAACCTAATGACTACTTCCTATGTATCGCACATTTAAAAACACTAAATTGAATATAGACTTGTTTGAGTCAGCTAGGAGATAAATTTATAAAATATAATCCCAATTAGTATCAGTCCAACAGCCCTTTATTAAGATATACTTGACATAAAAATATATTATTTTTAAAGTAAACAGCTAAGTCATTAACACTTCCTAGAATCAGAACTTAGGGCAAAAAAAAAAAAAAAGAAGATGAAAACTGAATGGACTTTCAAACTACAAAGAACTTATAAATGGATGTAAACATATGTAAACCTGAGCAAAAGCCAGAATCTATCTGTAAACCTATTGTCAAACACTTACAATTTATTTAATGAAGAAGTACAGAGACTCAACACTCTTATTTTTCCCTTTGCCTCATTGTTGATTTTACTCAGAATTTAGATTATAACAGTAGGTGAACACTTTTGACATAGTTTGACATGGTTTTCTTTTTCACAAGGACCTCATTTCAAATAATGGAAACCAAGCGTAATAACATTCTTGATTTTACAATTAGTCTTTCCCTACCATTTTTTCCTATCATTCTTTTGCTGTCACCATGTATGCACATGCACACACCCTTTGCCCAATGTCTGTAAGCAAATGTAATAGACATCAGATGTACAGACAGCACATAAGATATTGCTTGATTGGAGAAATAGAAACTAGAGAAAATATTGCACTCAGCCTCCCCATGTTTAAAGAGTTTGTGTTAGTCTGAGTCTTTTATGTGGACCTCAGAAAGTATGTTCTTAAATTGGTCCATTCCAGTGGGTGTGGGACCCATTGATTTGACTGAATTCAGTAGGGGTCTTTGATTGGAGTACTTTATTGAGGCATGACCCAGGGTGGGTCTCAGTCCTCTTGCTGGAGTCCTTTATAAATGGGAGAAACATATACAGACACACAGAGAAATAGAGCAATCATTTTACCCTGCCTTGTGAGAGAGGACTTCAGAATTGCCTGCAGGTGCAGAAAGACAGAGAAACTCCAAGAGGCTGACAGAGAGGCTGGAAGCTGGAATCAGTGGAACAGCTGAAGCAGAAGCAATGAGGCTCAAAAGAGAGAAGGGAGAAACGAGCCATGTACTTGGTCACCCACAGCTGAGTTTTGGGAGAAAGTGAGCTTGGAGGAGAAGACAGAATCTGGCTGACATTTTGCCTTGCCAAAAGACAGGAGTCCAGGATTGCCGACAACTGAAATTTTGAGAAGACAGCATCTCTAATGATGCCTTGATTTGGACATTTTCACAGCCTCAGAACTGTAAGCTTTTACCCTAATAAATAACCATTATAAAAAGTCAACCCAGTTCTGGTATTTTGCATTGGTAGCCTTTAGCAAACTAAAACAGAGTTCTAACACAGGATGTCATCCCTAGAAACTTAAGATCCTTAAGCAATTGAAGGAAACTTTTAAGACTGAGAGTGGATATAAATATATATACATGAAAAATAAAATCTTAATGTAAATAGGAATAATAAAGCAAACAAGAAAACTTTTAAAATTTTAAGTAATGAAAGTACTTGCGAGTAGGTTTTATTTTTGCAAACATAGAACACTGAATAAAATGACAAAAGATAGAAATATAGACCTTGACATTAGAAATAACTTTGAAGAAAACCTTATTGTAATAGTGTTTTAGTTTTATCTGCTTAAGCAAATAGAATGCAATGAGTCAGCTTATACAATGGAATTTAGTAGCCCATGGTTTTGAGGCAAAGAGAAAGTCCAAATCAAGTCATCAGTAAGGCAATTTTCTCTTCCCAAAGACTAGTGTTCCGGGTCTGGCTGCAAGCAACCTTTAGCCCTGAGTTCCTCTGTCACATGGCACTGCACCTGGTGGCTTCTTCTGGCCCCTCCCTTCTCTTCCAGGTTCCACTGACTTTCAGCTTCTTGTTTCCTGTGTTATCTCTCAGTCTGCCTATATTTCATTCTGCCTATAAAATAACAGGATTAAGACCCATCCTGATTGAGATGGGCCACACATTCACTGAGGTATCTTCATCAGAATGTCCTGCTTACAGTGATTTCATGTTCACAAGAATGGATTAAGTTTAAGAATATGCTTCTTGGGAATACATACAGCTCCAAACCATTGCAAATGGCAACACTGGAAGATAAAGTTGAATAAATTGAAACAAACAATAGGAAAAAAAGACATTGTAAGATGTAAGTTTAAAAGTAATACATTTAAAAAATTATTCCAGAAGTTTTAAAAATGGAATTCTAGAAAGCAAGGGAAAAAATTAATGGAGATAATGAAATTTTCCAAGAATAATACAAGAGAAGTGACTGCAGGTATAGGACATACTTGTTTGTGGGTACCAATAAGTGGCAAGATGTGAATGAAATGATATTTCCCCAAATATATCACTGAGCAATATCAGACACTGGTTTAAAGAATGTTAAACACTTACAGAGAAAATAAATCATGTCACCTACATGTCAGTGAGAATAGAATGGTATTTGGCCACTCAATAGTATATTGGATGATGAAAGCCATGAAACAATGATTTCAAAATATGAGAAAATCATTTTCAATTATGAATTCTACAATCAGCAAGCAATTAATATAAATGGATTTTCTATTATTCATGGATCGAAAATACTTATCTCTCATCACCCTTTCCTTTTGATTTAACTAAAATCTCTTCATCAAAGCTATGGGGGGAAAAGAAATTTAAGTGATATAGATGACAAGAGATCTAAACTAGTAGAAACATCAAGGGAAATCCTTGACAATCAGCATAGTCTTCCTTGAGTGTTACAGCTACATACAGAGAGTGGTATGAAATTGGATGTGACCAGAAATGAGGTTTGGAGGGGGAGTGTAGTGGGCAGGAGAGGGGAAGTTGTAGAAGAGAAATCAAAATATAAAATACGAATTATAATGAATTAATTATAATGAATGAATTAATAACAATGTCTTAGAAATATAAAATAGAATGCCAACTGCTTTTTTTTCCTGTTCTCTCAAAATATTAGCTAAATAACATAACTGAAAACAATATCTGAAAGTAATTTACACATCTACATAAATATACTAGAATAATTTATATGGGACTTGCTGAGAAGTGGCTCAAAACCTTTCTTTTGACTTTTAGTCCATTATCCTCCCCTAGCCTGTATGTTAGAAAAGGCCAGTGATACATCAGAAAGAGTGTGTCTTTGAAGGGAATAATTGGCCTATTAGTGAGCATTCCTAAAGGGAAGTAGAGGGTGTTTGTATAATTAAGATTGGCTTAGGCTAAAAGAAGCAGAAAGATCGAACTAACAGTGGATTAAAAAGATAGAAATATAGTTATCTCTCCTGTACATGCAAATATCTCAGGACTAGTGTGGTAGCACTGTGATTAGCAGACTCCCAAGCTTTGCATTTTTTTGTTTCACTGATCTCAACATGGAAATTCCACCTCTAACTTTTTGTTACAGATGACTACATCAGGTCCATATTTCACAAATGTATTTTAGGTAGTGGGAAGGAAGAAAAAAGAAGAATCACCATCTATATTTGTTGAGGTTGACAACTCACCTAAACACATCATGGGGGAAAAAAAAGTCTTGCATCTATGTGTATTTCCACATTTGAAGGTACACACACACACATACACAAGATAGCAAGGATTAAGTCATCTTAATAGAATGCCTGCCAGTACAAATAGGATGTGTTGGAAGTAACTGTGGAACAAAGAAAGAGATAAATGTAGAGCATGAGGGGTCAGCATTAGAATGTCTTGACATAGTCCATGCTGGCAATGGGCAATGTAAGCATGCCAATACATGAGCATTGCCCACACAAAAACAATCATTGATAGCATCAAACAGCACCAGTCAAACAAAACTTTGTCAGTTTTCTTTCATCATCCCTTGATATTCTTACCCCTAAGGAGCTAGAAGCATGCAGGGGATGGTGTGAAAAAAAGAGAGTAAGGAGAGCATGATGACTCACTTCCCTTCAGCATATTTATGGATCTGCTTTACTCTGTGCTGTAGGTAAACTGTGTGTGAAAAATAGTTAAATTGAAAAATGTATATCAAAGAAAAACTATCCTAATACACAAAGGTTATGAATACACACTACACAGAAAAATGAATACCATTACCAGCTGTATTAATCAGCCAAAGGGATGCTGATGCAAAAATACCAGAAATTCATTGGTTTTTATAAAAGATATTTATTTAGGGGAGAAGCTTACAGTTACCAGGCCATAAAGCATAAGATACTTCTCTCACCAAAGTCTATGGCCACTTGTTGGAGCAAGATGGCTGCTGACGTCTGAAAGGGCTCAGGCTTCCTGGGTTCCTCTCTTCCTGGGGCTTGCCTCTCTCCAGGCTCAGCTGCTCTGGTATCTCCACAAGGCCAGCTGTAGACTATTAGGTGAATGGCTGGTTTCTCTTCCTGGAGCCTTCTCTCCTTCCTCACGACCAAGCTCCTCTGTGTGCTTACTTCCTGGGGCTCCAGCTCAAGACTCCAGCATCAAAACTTCAACTCTGTCCTTTGCCATGTCTTTTATCTGTGAGTCTCTGGGGTGGGAACTCAATGCCCTACTGATGTGGCCCAATCAAAACCCTAATCATAATTTAATCAATCAAAGGTGATACCTCTGACAGACCTGTTTACAATCATAATCCAATAACTATTTTTGGAATTCATAAACAATGCCAAAGTGCTACACCAGTAAATGCATGCCATGGTATTGAAAATTTCCCCTGTAGATTACAAAGTGTATTTTCCATGCATGTATTTGACAAAAAATATTTTGAAGCTATCTTTTAAAAAATATCAAGTATTGATTAACATATGGAGAAAACGAACTCTCATATATTCTGTCAGTGTACAAATTGGTGAAAACTTTATAGCAACATCTAAAATATTGTCTCTATTTCCAAATATTGGCCAAGATTTAAAACAAGCAAACATATTTCTATCCAGGAAAACTGATTAAATCTGCATCCATAAGTCTGAATATTTTTTGCCCTTGATAAAAATCAAAGAGCTCCATATATGTTGCTATGTTAAAATCTTCAAGGAATGTTATATTAAATAAGAAATTTATCCACTTTGTGTAAATAAAAAATCCCTTAATACCTAATACATTAATTTCTTAGCTGCCAAAACAAATACCATGTAATGTGTTGGCTTTAAGCAATGGGAATTTATTAGCATTTTGAGGATAGGAGAAACCCAAAATTAAGGTTTCATCCAGGCAATGCTTTCTCCCAGAAGACTATGGCATTCTAGGTGAAGTTGCCTGTTATCCTTTGTCCTTGGCTTTTCTGTCACATAGCAATGCACATGTGGCTTCTCTTTTCTCATCCAGTTTCCTCTGTCTTCCAGCTTCTGGCTGCTCCCTCTGGCTTTCTCTCTCTCTGTGACATTCCCTATAAGGCCTTCAGTAATAGGATTTAGACCCACCTTGACTCATCTGGGCCACACTTTAACTGAAGTAAACTTATCAGTAGGTCTTATTTGCAAGACTTGACACCAACAGGAATGGATTAGGCTTAAGAACCTGTTTTCTTGAATACACAGTTCCAAACCACCACACCCATATTTATATTTAATATGCCATATTGTTTAGAAAAAAAATTTCCTCTAAATTCAGGCAAATGATGCAAAAGAGATTATAAAAACTTATCATCTTGTTGAATTCCCTTAACTAAATTATTTTGCTGTTAAAACATATGCATTTGTAAATTCTCCAGTTTATATGATAAGCGATTCCATTGGGAATTTGTTTTTCATTAACTTTTTACAAAATTCATAAAAAGAACTAAACCTTATAAACATCACTTTTGTATTGTTATTTGCCACGATCAATCTCAGGGTAGAACTTTTTGAACAGCTGGCCACTTTAACACCATTTACTCTCTTCTAATTATTATCCCCATTAATTTTTCAAGTGGATTATTTCCATAATCCTTCTGTTCCTTGGGTTTATATTACATAAAAATATATTATACAAACAAAGGTATTTTCTTTTCCTCTACATTTTTTAGGTAGGAGCTCTAAAGATAGAAACATCAAGTAAATAAGAATTAATCTATATAGTCACCTCTAATAGGGACTGGCCAAAGGCTTGTGTCCTAATTAAATAAATATTTTAATATTTAGGGTGGAATTTTCAAATGTTTGAATGTGCAAACTCTTTTCTTTTGCTGGTCTAATATGAATAACAACTATGTGTGCAAATAGGCTTAATTGGCAATCAGTTTTTACTTTGTGAAATGTACATGCTTGAAGGACATTCTCAGTAGGCTGAGTGAACTTTTCAAGACAGAATTTGCTGTATTCTAGGCGAGAAGGCTTCCACTGTTTTCTTTTTCCATATTGGTTAAACTTCTAGGAGTAATTCCCCTCTGGCTCCTGGCTGAACCAGACCTAATGCTCTTTCTAGAAACCTCTGATGCTTTTGCAACCACCTAATTCAGAACTTTAGGGGCAATGATATAAGTGTTCAGGGTAGGAAATTTGAGCACAGCTTTAGATGGCTACCTAAAATAAAAGGAATACAATGCAAGCAGAGAGGTGACAGAAATCGGGTAAAATTGGTAGTAGGATGTCTACATACCACAAGAAATTTACAGCTTTGCAAGTAAGATTATAGTTAGAACTGCCATTTTCTATCAAAGTCATGCCTAGATTTTGCATCCTCTGAGACACATATTCTACTCTATAAATCTGTTAATCAAGACTGAGGAAAATGATCAGAATGGAATACCTCTAAAACTTTTGTAATTTTGTGTCAGATAAAAAATGCCCCAAAACTCCCTATAGAATCAGGTAGAAGTCATATGCTAGTCAAGAAGTAAATAATGTAGCTGTGGCTCCACTTTTACAGATATTTTCTGTGGCCTGGAAATGTCTTGTGATTGATCCTGTACTATTTGGGAATTTAGAACCCAAACATGCTCTACTCCACTTTCAGTCTGAAATTGATTGTGGTAGTGCCAGTGTTGCTAAATAAATCAATATGTAGCACTCATTACCCAAATTCCTAGTGGGAATTAACCTCTTCCCAAAATTTGCAAAGATTATTTTCCACATGTGTAATTAGCAAAGTGACTTTCTGAAACTTGGTCCAGCACATTAAGGGAATTCAAATGTATGGAATAACAATAAAATACTATTTTAAAAGTCAAAATAAAAAAGACTAAATCATTAAATATTTTCTAAAACAAGAATTCAAATATCATACTAGATAAGCATTAAAAAAGCAACAAGTAATAAAAGTTGTTTGATTTCCTTTTACATAAAAAATTAAAAAATACAAACTGTGAGAGTGTAAAATTAATCCCATGATAAATACTCAGACCTAAATTTTAATAGCATCTAACCTTATATGTCAAAACAGAAAATGGGTAAGACAAAAGAAACATAACCTATTTCTATATAATAAATCTGAGGAAAATACAAGAGAATTTGCTCTTAGGGAATGAAAGTTAACTTGCTCCATGTTATCTGCTAAGAAAAAGGAGAATGGTGAAGAGAAATGCATATAGCAGACAGAGTACTACTTCTGTGAAGAAAATTCAGATAGTATTTCTAGAATCCAGAATTCTGAATATAAGTATATTCTCTTAGCTAGTTAGAGGCAAATTGAGGGCCTTATAGTCAAACAGGACTAACATATAACATATTACCTAGGTAGTTACAACACAAAATCTAGAGGGTTTTACTAACTTGAGAATTAACTACTTTATACTGGATAAATAATGGAAAATTTTTTCCTTTATCAAATTTCTTTGAAAGATTCTTTAACATTTATATAATATTTCACGAAGGAATAAAAAAGATTAGAAAATTCTACCAAAGGTATCGACACCACTATTCTATGGTGATTGAAATTAGGCAGATTTTTGCTTTTCTTAAAGAAAACAACTTTTTCCTTTTTGGTTTCCAATTAATTAATTGAACTGATCCTCTCAAAAGTATCATATATATATAAATATATGAACACCAAAATGACTCCACCCCAATTGCAGATTGAGATGTTATATTTTAAATTGTTGTTGGCTGTCCTCCTTTTCCAACCTACCATTTAAAAGTGAGTAAATCCAAGAGCTAATCAAACATTTTATCCTTTATTTAGCAGAAGCATACCATTATGTAGCATCATTCGGTTTATCCCAGGTGTTTTTTTTTTAAACACAAATTATTGTAAATTGATAACAGAATATGCTTCTTATTTCACAATTTCATGTTATAAGTTTTGATATTGCACTAACATGATGAAAAGTTGGGGAATGAAGGCATTATTGTTAACCAGCAAAGTACCCTGATATTAAATAGATACAACTTAGAATTTTCAAAATGCAGCCTCAAAAATATTTCTTTTCCTTAGAATGTCAACAAATACATTTTATAGAGTAGATTTAAGACTGTGGAAACTAGCATCAATATAAGTTTAAAGTTATATAATATTTTAGAATTTCAATGAAAACAGAACCGTTAAATCAGTGTATCAAACTCTCTAAGAAACACAAAACATTATTTCCTCAGCTATATTCCCACATGATTTATCCAGCCTAGTTTTAAATCATTAAAGCAATGAGGCTTTTTCTGAACTTCCTTTGGGATACTATTCCATATCCTAATTCTAAGGGCTATTAGGAATTTGGTATGTGTGTGAATTCTCAGGATGTTTTTATGCCTTGTTTCTCCATATTACTGTATACAGATGATTTGATTTTTTAAAAAGTGCCCTAATATCAAATACAATGATTGAAAACATGCTGCATTTTGCATAATTTTTGGCAGTTATTACCATTCTGGTTACTGTATACTTATTTCCATGTCTCATTTTCCTATATTATGATTTTAAATAGTTTATAAATAGAGTCACTGTGAACTGTCACGTGATGAGTAAAACATGGAAGGTATAGAAATTAAATGCAATCAAGCAGGAAAGATTAATTTTAAAAATCTTGCATCCTCAAGTAGTATAGCTTTTTGGGGTTATTTCCAGTTATATTCCAGAAACATTGATATTTACATTTTTTTCCCATAATGTTAAATGCCATTTTCTTTGAAGTCAGAAAACCAGGTCACTTTCCCTCTGCCCAATATATTAATGGAACAAATGTAATTAAAAATTCTTCTTCAGACTAGCCAGCCAGAGAGGAGGTTTCCAATTACTACTTTGAGTTATTCAAAAGACCAAGTATTTGCTATTGCTGGGCTGTGTAAACCCATAGAGTGCATAACAATGAGTCAAAACAAATTATTCATAGTAAATAAGATAACCATTTGCATTGTAAATCTAGTTTTTGTATTAAAGTAAACTCACACATAATACAAAGAGATAGTAAATCTGGACTACAAATTTTCAAGTTTTACAATCTCTAGTGCTTGTATCATAACCATGAACATATTCCAATCTTTTTTTTTTTTTTTTTTAAGATTTTATTTATTTATTCATTTATCCCCCCCTTGCTGCTTGTGCTCACTGGGTCAGCCAACCACGCCGTGCGGGCGGGCTTGCCTTCACCAGGAGGCCCCAGGAACAGAACCTGGGGCCTCCCATATGGTAAACGGGAGCCCTACTGATTGAGCCACAGCCGCTTCCCTATTCCAATCTTGACTACCTTGGATTTTACATTCACAGAGTGCATACATTCCCAATTTAGTCCCATAGTTCACTGAAATATAGGCATAAAGATCAATTTATTTCATTAATTTTTTTAGACAGAAAGATGTACTAAACTTGCAGTATCATGTTGAAAACAAAATCAGTAAGAGTGAATTTCAAATTTGCATTTTCTTGCTGGACAGATTGAAAATTCAGGGGATCATGAAATTTCATTCATGCAAGGACTTCAAATTTATTGCTAATTGGCTACATTTAGACTGCAGACATCTTTAATTGGAGTTAATGTGTCAAACAAAAGCATTCCAAAATACTTTTAGATGTGTTTTTCAATTTCCAGTTTGCCACAATCCCAACACTCTTGTATGTCTACTTATTGATCTTCTTTAATTTACTACATTACTAGCTTCAATCTTATGGGCATTTGAGATTAGGAAAGAAAAAATTTTGTGTAAGTTTAGAATTATAGTTATTGCATACATGCAATCAGATCAAAGACTTTTTACATTAAGTGATTAGGATGTTTATGTGTTTAAGATTAATTAAACATGGAAATATATATTTTGATTATTTGAAACATTTTTTTAAATTTTTAATAAAAATATTGTACCTTCTGGAAAACAGATAAATATATAAAACTCTCATATTGTGACAATTTGAAGCCCATGTCCTTGAAGCTAATCCATTCCTGTGCATGCAAAACTATTACAGTTGGAAGCTCTGATTAAATTACTTCAGTTAAAGGTCTTTGATTAGATTGCCTGACCCAGAGTGGGTCTTAATCCTCTTACTGGAGTCCTTTATAAATTAAGAATCCCCACTGTAAAAGTCAACACATTTCTGCTATTTTAGCAAACTGGAACACATAGGGAATCAGATAAATAATCATTGATTTTTCTACAGAATATTAATGTGATTTATTTACTTTATATCTACATAACAATAGAGGCTAACAATATTCAAAAACAATATATGAGAGCAATGAGTTATTATATTACTTAAAAATTGGCACATACTTGGGAAATAAAATCCAATTTTGGGGGAGGGAAGTCTGCTTGTCAAATTGTTAAGGGACAAGAATTTCTCCAAATACTATAATCCTACAAAATTACTGACATCTTAATAATATTATAAAATTATTTTTATGCACAAACTATAATTCTGTTCTTGAGTCACACTTAGTTGATTTTAGCAGAAAAATGGAGAAGATAAAAATAAGATGATAATTTTAAAAAGTGAATATGATCCAGTTTTATGACAATATTGAAATAAGTCCAAATAGAATTTGTTGAAAATCAGACAAATATGTTTTAAAATCATTATGTTTAAGTGTTTGTATATACAGACTTCCTGTTCCATTAAGATTAATTTGGGATAGAAATGTGATTCCTCTTTCTTTTCTCTCTCTTATTTGCTTTATCAAATAGTACTTTTGTCCTCAAAAATGAGAGTCAGATCATCATTTGATTATGATTTTCCTAGAAATTTCCCAATCTAATAGTTACATTTTCACCATAATATTATTATTGACTTTAAATATCTCTTGTTCTTCTGTATAAATTTGCATGCATGTTAACCTTAAATATATGCATAATTAAATGATTGAAAATCAATAATTTGATTTGTAAATATAGGTTTGAAGAAAAAAAATATTGTTGTAGAGGCATGTCTTTTTCCTCTCCTTCCTGAACCATAAGATAAATATTGCAAAATAATTAAATCATAATTTTATAATACGAGGTCACATTTAATGTCATAATCAGGTTACACTGCTACAATTATATAGTTTATTTATAGTAACTTTGCATTTTGTAGGTTCTGTGGGTGTGTGTGAGAAAGGAAGTATATGTGGTTATGTTACAGACCAAGTTGGATTCTCTACTTACTTTGTTACTTTACAAAGTTCATTCTTTTATAATTTAGGTTATTAAAAAGCTAAAATCTACTTGTATATATAAAATAGTTTCACCTCAAAATCTGATGCAGTTTAGAAACTCCATAATATTTTCTTCCATTTCTTTCATTTCCAAGGCTTTTGTTTTCCTTTAGATCATTTAAGCCATACTATTATGAGGGAAAAGAAATACATAAACCACTCCCACAAAGATAATTGAATGTTATTCTCCTGATATATGGCAAAGAGAAAAAACTCCTAAAAACTTTGTGTCAATCCTTTTCTTTTCACAGTGATCTTTTAAGTCAAGCTTGCATTGTAAATTGGACAGGAGGTCAGCCATTGAGGACCTAATGTTTTGTCTTCCCTTAGCAGAATATATAAATCCCATAGGTAAGGAAGCAGGTAATACATTATCTCCCATAAGAGATTATCCTTTAAGGTTAATCCTATATTAAATATATTAATATTTTATATATCTTATAAGGGTAATCCTATATTAAATATATCTCTTATATTAAATATCAAATATCAGTTTTTAATTGATCCAATACATAATTTCAAGGATTTGCAAATAAGATTCACTCAAACTAAGTAAAATACGTATTTAAGCATTGATAAAGTATTTGATAAATGTTTCCTAAATATGAAGATCTTAAAAGTGTTGCTGCAATGGAGGCAACCACTTTCCTAGGAACCTACCCTTTCTAACTAGCTACAACAAAGCTTGTTCCTTCCTGTCTCCTGGGGTCAGCCTTTTAGTGCGAAGATAAAAAGGGTGAGGAAGGAAACAGCTTTAGTAGAATGCTGACGAATGAAAATAGAAACTAAATAAACCAAACCAAGAATATAATTTCTCTTATTCTACCCACAACCACTTCAGATTTGAAAAGGCAGTTGCTTCCAAGTATGCAGATATGGAATGAAAGGATTATTGTTCAGGTGGGGAGAGAAGGTTGGAGAAAGCCTAAAATGTTTCACAATATTCTGGACTATGGTATTCTTCCCATCCAGGTGGTAAATTGAACGATAATGTCCATGGGCCTAGTTTCTGCTCTAGTTGATGGTAACTAAACTACCAGACGAACACTGAAGCTGAATTATTTCTGGATAAGGAAAGAGACTGGAAAACATCCTAAAATTTTGCATGAATTTTTATTCTTTTTTAAAATGTAAATCAGAGTTGTTTGCTGTAGTCTCAACAGAAAGCTTATCAGTAATAATCAGTCATTGTTTCAGTAAAATTGTAAAAGCCATTTGTTGCTGATATTCAAGATGTAAAAATAATGACTTTATCTTTAAGTAATAGATTGCACTGTGAGTAGAATGTCACAGGAAATTGCCAAGATATGAATTCCTTTGGGAGGATGTGACAAGGAAGTAGGACGAGATATAGAGTAAAGTGACAACAGCAGCAGATATATATATATGCCTTTTTATCAGTTTCTAAAAGCAGTAAAGAAGAAGCTTGGATGAACATGCTCTAGAGAAGAAAGTGGAAAACAATGCATAAAATATGTAACTGTGGAGTTGGAATCACAAAAAAGAAAATCATCTGATAGGATCATGTTACCTCTTTCTTAATTTGAATATTTGCAGAACCTTAATCCAATGTCAATTTTTTAAAAAAATGTAAAATTTGCTTTCAAAAGTAATTGCATAAAACTTTTCTAAAACCATATTTTCCTTTCCATTAATTTTCTTGATTTTACTAATTCTTGGCAACCATATTTGCTGCTGAAAAGTCAGTAGTCAGTTCAGTTCTTTCTCTTAAAAAAGTAATCATCTCTTCCCCCCCCCCCATCTATTACTTCCATCCCCAGCTATAGTATTCTGGAGTTGTATTATAATGGGTCTAGATGTGAATTTATTTCTATTTATTCTGCTTTGGAATAGTTTGTCTTCTTGAGTATATGAATTGGAGTTTTTCATCAATTCAGGAAAGTTCTCAGGCATTGTTTCTCTATATATTGTTTCTCTCTTGAGTTTTGATTAGTGAATATTCAACTAAAACTTGTTAGACAGTTTGCGCTATCCTTTATGACTCTTAACCTATTTTCTCTATTTTAAATATGCTTGTGTTCCACTACCCTGCATTCCAACAACTGATTGAGAAGGGGCTTAGATCCCATGGGGCAGATGGATGGAACTGTCTTGCTTGCAGTTGTGGAGACTCTCTGTTTTTTGGGAAGGCCATTGTCCATCATCATCTTTTGTTAGTTGTTCTGGATGAGTCCATTGAACTAGAGAGCTGTGTTGCAACTCTGCTGAGATTCACGGCTCATTTTCTTTCATTTCAAGGTAGTCACTGATTTCTTTTCATTTCCTTGACCCACTGATTGTCTAAGAGTGTGCTGTTTGACATCCATATCTTTGTGCCTATTCTGGTTCTCCGCCCAATATTGAATTCCAGCTTTATTCCATTGAGGTCAGAGAAATTGCTTTGTAAAAGTTCAATCTTTCTGAGAATTGTTCTGTGACCTAGCATGAAGTCTATCCTTAAGAATGATCTATGGGCACTTGAGTAGAATGTATATCTTGCTGTATTTGTGAGTAAGATTCTGAATATGTCTATTAGGTCTAGATTCTCTAACATATTTTTCAAAGTCTCTGTTTCTTTGGTGACTCTCTGTTGAGAAGTTCTGTCTAATGGTGATAAAGTACCCCACTATAATTACACAGATATCTATTTCTCCACTTAATTTTTCCAATGTTTGCCTCATATATTGTGGGCCACCCAGCTTAGGTGCATAAATGTTATGATTGTTCTTTCTTATTGATTGATTGCTCTTTTTATTAATATACAGTATCCTACTTTGTTTCTTATAATAGTTTTTCATTTAAAGCTTATTTTTTCAGATATTATAGCTACTCCCACCATTTTTTATTCATTGTTTGCATGTAAAATTGCTTTCCAGCCATTCACTTTCAATGTCCCTGTGCCCCTGGGTCTATGGTGAGTTTTTTGTCAAAGGCATATAGATGGATCATATTTCATTATCCATTCTGCCAATCTGTATCTCTTGACTGGAGAGTTTAATCCTTTAACATTCAGTGTTATTACTGTCAAGGAAGTATTTACATTAGCCATATTTCCTTTAGATTTATATATGTAAATTTTGTTTTTATCTCTCTTTTTTTCTTTTTAGTTATTCTTACTAAAAATCTTCCTTTCTACCCTCTCCTCCAACCCTCTCTTTCTTGTTTTTTTCCTTTCAACCTGAAGAATTCCCTTTAATATTTCTTGAAGGGCAAGTTTCCTATTAACAAACTCTCTTAATTTCTGTGAATATTTTGAACTCTTACACATTTTTGAATGCCAGGCTTGCTGGATACAGAATTCTTGGCTGACAGATTTTTTTTTCTTTTAGCACTTTAACTATGTCATACCACTGCCTTCCTAAATCCACAATTTCAGATGAGAAATCAGAGTTTAATTTTGTTGAGCTTCCCTTGGATGTGTTGGGTCTCTTTTCTCTTGCTGTTTTCAGCATTCTCTATTTGTCTTAAGCATTTGACAATTTTGTAAGGATATGTCTCAGGGTAGGCCTGTAAGATTTATACTGTTTGGAGTGTGCTGCACTTCCTGAACATGTAGGTCCATGCCCCTCAAAAAAGTAGGGAAATTTTCAGCCATTATTTCTTCCCACACTACTTCTGCCTCCTTACCCTTCTCTTCTCCCTCTGAGATGTTGATAATGTGTATATTTGTGGGTTTTCTGTTGCCATTCAATTCCCTGAATCCCTCCTGAATATTTTCTTCTTTTATTTATCTGTTCTACTACCTGTTTGATATCAGATGTACTATCTTCAGCATCACTAATTCTTTCTTATGCCTATTCAAATCTGCTGTTATTTGCTTTCCAGCATATTTTTTATTTCTTGTATTGTGCCATGCATCACGATCAGATCCATTATCTTTTCATATATGTTAATAATTTCCTCAGCATGTTCCTCCAGTGTCTTCTTAATATCCTTTATCTATTCCTCACTTCATTAAGTTGATTCATATTTGTTTGGACATCCTTCATCAGTTGTTCCACATTCTATATCTCCTTCTATGTTTTAGTTTTTCATTAGACTGGGCCATGTCTTCCTGGTCTTAGTATTGCTTGTAATTTTTGTTGGTGTTTAAACATCTGTTTATCTTAATGGACTTATTCAGATGGTTAGCTTCTCTTTCTACGCTAGGATTTTATTTTGTGATAAGGTTCCTTTTGGACATTTGTTTCCACATAATCTATATCCTTGTAGCTGTCTGTGTTCTCTTGAAAAAATATTGAGAGCATAGACAAAGAAAGAGTGAAGAAGAGAAAAAGTACAATAGTATTAATTCAAAAAAATAGAAAAGGAACCATAAAAGAGCTGGAAAATAAATAAGTAATGAGTGAAAAAGCATAAAAAACACAAGGGACTAAGAATAAAAAGGTGGAATAAAAAACGGAAACAAGAAAAAAAAAAAAGATGAAATAAAAGACCAGAACGATGAGAAAAGGAGAATAAAGAAAAAAAGAAAGAAAAGAAAAGAAAATGAAAATGAAACCAAACAATGTGCAATGAAAGAAAAGCAGTGGAAAAGGAAAAAAGGAAAGTAAAGCAATAAAAAAAATCTGAGGAGAAAAAATAAGGAAAAGAGAAATAAGGACACAAAGAAAGAAAGAAAAAACAACAAAAAATAACAGCAAAAACAACCCAGGAAAAACAGGCTCCCCTTAGGCCCCTAGGATCTGTCTCAGGCTGCCAATGCCCATCAATCAATCACCCTGCAGCCTGTCCTTCACAGGTAGGTTACTCAGTTTTAGCAAATAAAATAAAGAATAATATATATATATATATTATATATATATATATATATAATATTAAAAAAATAAAAATTGAAAAATCTAAAACAAAAAAAAAAAATTTCAATTTATCAGCTGGGTGCATGACAATCTGTTGGCTCACTCTCTGGATCTCTTCTCTTATGAGCTACTGGAAATTGAACCAGAGCCCTACCCTAATATGAGCAGGCATTCCTATACTGAATTACACACACTCCACAGGTTAGGTAGGCATCTGAAAGCTTATCTGGTTCTCCCTGCCCTTTTTCCCTCAAGTGAGTTGGGCTTTTAACAATTTGCTGGCTATCTCTCCTGGCTTCCTTCTCTCCCTGGCTGGGTATGAATCTATCACCATCTAGATCCCTGCTTACCTAGTTCCTCTCTCTCTGAGGGTGGTTGGTTGTGACAGCCTGTGTGATCCAATCCTTCCTCCCCTTGCCCTGGGCCTGCTTCAGTGCTGGCTGGGGTCTTTTTTGAGAGTCAAAGGAGGCTCACCTAGCCAAAATTACTGAAACAAAACCACTCTGCCCTCTGCTAGACCCTTCTTCCTGCCAGAGAGGAGAATGATCTCTCCCCATTCAGTTGGCTGCAGTGAGTCAGGCTTTTATTGAGGCTATCCATTTTGAGGGTGGGATACATGTGATATTATTGTCACAGGGGTGAGTAACTCACAGTTTTCATTTGGCCTCTGTGTCTTTCTATCCCTCTCCCTCCTGGATGAGGCACATCATTTCCCTTGTCTGCAGTTCCCCAAGTCAGTTCCCTCAGATAGCGAATGTCTGGTTATCACTTGCCACACAAACATGCTTACCTCAATTTATTTATATCCTAACTATAATCAACATGTTTACAATATTTTGAGGATTCAAGATCATTAATACTATTCCAGTGAACACAAATTTAAAAAATTGACAAATTATATGAATAAACATTTCTGTAAAGATGAGATGTGGATGACAAATAAGCACATGAAAATACTCTCAATATCATCTATCACTAGGGAAATGAAAAAAAAAAATGAGATAACCACTATACAACATTAGAATGGATAAATAAATTAATTAAAAAGAAAAACTGACAATATAAAATACTAGTAAAGATGTGGAGCAATAAGTAATCTCATTTATTGCTGGTTTCTGTGCAAAATTGTATAGCCACTCTGGAAGGCAGTTTGGTAGCTTCTTATAGTCAAACTTAGATTTACCAAATGATCCAGAAGCTATGGTTCTAGGTATTTAATCAAGTCAACTGTAAACTTACTTTCACACAAACACTTGTACATGCATTTTTATAGAAGCTTTATTTATTTGTAATCACAAAAAACTGGAAAGAACCAAGATGTTCCTCTACAAATTAAAGGATAAACAAAGTGTTTTACACCATAAATGGGATACCATTTGTATCAGTTTGATATTATTTATGAATTCCAAAAAAAGATATTATGTTTGTAAATTGGTCTGTTCCTCTGGGCATGATACCCGTTGATTGTACTAAATTCAAAGGTTTTATGTTTACTTGATTAGTTCAAGATTAAGGTTTTGATTTGACCATGTCAGTAGGGTGTAACTCAGGATTGAGTCCCCACCCCCTTGGTGGGCTCTATAAACAGACACTCACTCAAGTAGACGCACAGAAGGAGATACACAGAGGAAGAGAGCTCCATAGCCATGAAAGAGGGGAGAACCTTGATTCTGCAACCCAGTAAAGTGAAATAAGCCATCTGCCTGATTGTTTGTAGCTAAAGAGAACAGAGCATCTGAGTCCTATGCCAGACTAGCTGAGATCATAGGAAGCTGGGCCCACAGTCTTAGGGTCTTCTAGACTTGAAACTTTCTCAGGTTGGCTCCCAACAGTCAACAAGAAAAAAACAGTGTATTAAACAATGTAGTATTTGGTTATAGCCCAAACTATAAAATAATTATACATTAGTCCTCACAGATATAAAGGAATTATTCAATCAATAGATGAGCAAGGGAGAATAGAAAAATGTTCCTTAAAAAATAATTAAAATTAGTTATGTAGATACTCCCCACCACAGGAGGGGGAACTTAATTCTCCTTCCCCACTTCAGGGCTACCTGAGCTTAATGGCTTTATTCCACAGAACACAGTGTTAACAGGGAGAGAAACTTGGAAAACACCACTTTTTCCAGGTTATCAAGGTTAACATAACCAGTGCTAAGTCAGAATGACTGCATGCACCTCTGATGTGATGTTATATGAAGACCATGGCACTTCTGTAGTATGAGTCCTAATAATCATATTCCTGGTCTGAACAGGGGAGAAACACAAAACAAGCTCAAACTTCAGGGCATTCCATCAAATATCTGACCAATATACTTCAAAACTGTCAAGGATATCAAAATCACGGAAATTCTGAGAAATGTCACAACAAAGAGGAGCCTGAGGAGACATGACAACAAAATGTGATATGTTATCCTGGATGAGATCTTGTAATAAAAAAGTACATTACCAGTAAAACCAGTGAAATCTGAAAAAAGTGTGAAGTTTACTTAATAGTAAGGTAGAATTTTTTCTTAGATTTTACAAATGTACTAAGGTTTCACAAGAAATTAGCAACGGGGGAAATTACGTGAGGAGAATATAGGAACTCTGTAAAAACTTTGCAACCTTTCTCTACATTTAATACTATTCCAAATTAATATGTATTGATTTATATATCTATATTTCAAAATGTTCTTCCATTATCATTCTTCCCTTTCAATCCCTTCTATATATGCATGAAAATTAACATAGGCCTATTTTTACAAAATCAATTTTAAAAAAGTGTATACTGGTATCTTTCCAAGCAAATGAAACATCTTTTGGAGAAGAGTAGGGACAACAGATAAAAACAAAATAAAATAAAAAAAGCAATGCCTATTCGAAATATCTAAGTGTCTTAGTGTCTTCGATTCTGTAGCCAATAAATTATCATAAAAATAATATGTAGCTTGAAGCAACTGAAAGAAATTTAGCTTTAATAAATGAAATGTATAATGTAAGCTGATTAAGGTATAGATGATATACATCAAAGATTCTGGAAATATAAGAGTAATGTGATTTCAATTAAATCTCAAAATAGTTTTGATCTTTGAGGAAAGGAAAAGTTCTAAAAATTTTAACATTTCCTTTTTTAAAAAATCAGTAATATCTTTAGAAAGCAATATTTGAAAGGGCCTGGTTCCTTTGGGAAAAGTATGGATATTTGGCAAAATTAGCAAAAATAAAATTGATCTAATAATCAAGGTGATATATTATTTTTTCTTTTGCTATAAACATCATAATTTATTGATAGCATTTAAGATGTCGTGCACTCTTATAGCTAATGAAAAAATTATCTATATCCAATATTTTTTAATCCTTAACAAAATATATCTTTGAATGTTTTATTAACTATGTACTATTTAGGAATAATTATTTAGTAATAATAACTATTACAGGAGCACTAACTAGTTAGTAAGGAAGACTGTCTAATGATATTACTATATACCATAGTCATTTACTATATGACTTGATGGATCTGTCAATAGGATGGACAGCTCTGATCACATAGTCATTTTTGGGTTTTTAAGTTTTTTATTTAATTTTTTTATTTTTGATCACATAGTCTTTTGATTTCCCACAATCCAATATTAAGTCTCTGCAAAGGTTTAGCAGCATAACAAGTGTTGTGTTCTCAACAGTGCCTGGTTCTCTAACCACAGAAGTCTTAGCCTTTATCTTATTTTGTGCTGTGCCACTTCTTTTAATGCTTTTCAAGAACACAGAACAGACTCCTTATATTCAATAAAACTCCATTCAATCTGCTAGATCATATCACCTGAACATCAGAAACACAAACCATAGCCTTTACCTGAACTTTACTGGAACTTGGCAGTTTTTGGAGTTAGCTGATAAAACTTTTACAACAGTATTCTCAAGGTATGTAATTTCTCCATAATCCAAAATCCCTAGTAATGCTTTGTCTCTTTCTTAGTGGTAGTTGAAGTAAAGTCCAATAACTTCTCCTTTTCCTATGAAGTGATGCCCCAAATTTGGATCAGATCATTAGGCCCCTAGAAATTTCTTCATTGTAGCAGACCACTGAATCATTGTTGGGTCATTTTGATTCTTTGATGTATGTGTCTGTTATCATTGCATCCAAAGTATTTGCCTTTATTACTTTTTATTAACATAATGTAATTATTATTGAGGAAAGTAAGATGATCTTTAAACATGATAAATATCCCATGGGACCATTTTATTGCAGAAGAGAGAGTTCACACAACTCTTGAGCAAGACAGTAGATATATACAACTGATCGTCTAATGAATAAACACTGCTTTGGATCCCCCTGCTTGATAGGGTTATGAAAGAATGCCACCTCCAGATTAATTTCATATACCAAATGACAAAGCCTGGATGGATTTTTCCAGTAAAGATATCATCAACACTGCATCCTTGATTATGGCTGCTTATTACTTTCACTTAAGTAATTCATTTGCCAAAATCTTCCTTTTTTGAAGGACTGCTGAATTAACTAAATATAAGATGCAGATAGTCATCCATGCATTTTTTAAATCTTTGAGTGTTGAAGTGATCTCAGTCATCCCTAACTGGAATAAAATATTGCTTCTAATTAAATATCCTGGCAGAAATGAGCATTTTCAGAAGTTTCCACTATGTTTTTCTACTATTCTTGTATTATAAATATCAGGAAAGAAATTGAAAATTCTTCCAGGTTTTAGAATATTCATCATAATTATGCACTCAGACCCAAGTTAGTGACCTCATGTTGCTTGTGGATTCACTGGATTCAATGTATGATGGACTTGATTCAGACTGTGTTTATTATCTCTTCTGTATACATCCCCCTTTCACTGAAGACCAGGCATGGTGATGATCTGAATCACCTCCTATCAGTGTGACCTCAGATTAGGTACCTGTAGCCCTTGAAATAGTTAGATATTCTCTTTTTGTCAGTTTACTTTTATTCTCTTAAATCTCCATAGACACCTCAGTGGAAGAATTTGAGGAATTACTACTATATATACTTCTGTGGCACTTCAATAGCATTCCTCTAGGAGGCCAAGCTTTCCCTATATTAATAATAAAAATCATTATTGTTATTATTATCAAAACATTATATGCCAAGAACTGTGCAAAATAAATTATAAATAATGCCTTATTTAATCTTCACAACTGCTTCTTGGAGTGAATGTTATTATTATTGACAGCTGAATTGCCAAGAGCTAACATGCCCAGGAATAAGCCTCAGCCAATATGGAATGAGAGATGGTATATAAATACACTTGTTTCCCCACCCCTCTGTGGAACAATTCTGAGGCATCTTCAGCACACACTCTCAGATGATCACTAGAAGACATGGAAACACTAGACTTCATACAAACAATATTAATTTATTTTCTACCATTCTCTCTCTTTCACTTCTCACTTTTTCCTAGCACTACGTGGAGTAACCTCCCAAGTAAACTACTTGCAACACAATCCTTGACATAATTCTGTTTTTAAAAAACCCACGCTAAGACATTGGTACTAGAAGTGAACCTAAAAAGCACATATTCGGCTTGGGATTCACAGATTTCATCAGACAGCAATAAGGATTCATTAGTGGTAATAATTGGGCTTATAATAACTCCTAGCATGCTGCAACACTACTGTTACTAAGATCTTCAGTTGGATGGCTGTTATTATTAAAATCATTTTCAAAGATTAGACATTTGGTTGCACTCAGTGTTTGAAAGTGAACAAATGCATAGCACTCTGCTCTCTAAATTATATTACAGTAAGCCTAGAAGTAGCTACTTGGTCATGTGTATTGGATAGAAAGGCATATTTTCAATAAACATTTTGAAAACGAAATCACTTTTTTAAGTTCATACTTAAAAAACATATTTTTTGTGACTAGATCTTTTAAACTTTAGTGTAGCTTTCAGAGAACAAGAAAAGTATAATATCTTTTTTTTTAGAGAACAAAAAGTACTGCAAATGACCTTTGGTTAAAATCTTGTCTAAGGATTTTTGCCTCTGGGCATTTAGGATCCATTGAGAACAAGGCTGTCTCTTTGTATTCACACAGATTTTTGAGGAAATCATTTTTACAGTTTGACTAAATTAACCTTCCTCCCAAAGTTACAGCATATAAACACCTCAAAACCAACCTGTTTTGACCCTGAGTCTCCTTTTCTCAGGGCAGCCAAAATAGAATCACATACACCTATTTGAAAACCAACATATACAAACAATCTATTATCTATTCTGGGCTGTATATTAGTCTATGTGAGTATGTGTAATTTTTTTTGGTTAATAAGGAGTTCTAATAAGTGAAGATGGGATACAAAAATAAGCAATATGATATGAGGTTATATCTGAAGAGACTAGAAATCCCCAGGGTCTTTTCCTTTGTTTTGTGAATGAAGAAACTGAGGCAGAGACTGAAAATGTGTATAACTAAAATTCTCAACGTGAAGTAGATTCTTGTTTTCAATATTTATACATTCCGATTGCCTTATAACAATTGAACCTAACATTTCAGAAATTGAAATAATCTAAAGATAGGAAATTTAGAACAATGATACAAATAATAATGAAAAAACATATTTATATTGATGCATATAATTCTGCAACCAGTCTTTATTATATTGTGTCAATTTAAAGTTTTGAGAGAAAATTACCAGTTCCTGTTTTCAAATTTTATATACTGATGCTTATTTGTCTGAAGAAAAAATAATAAAGATTTACAGAGAGAAATTTGTGGGAAAACAAAAATATGAATGACCAAATCATTAATATAATATTTTTTTGTATCATATTACTGTCCTTTGAAATCCATTTGTTAATATGTCTGCTCTTCTGATGTTAATTCCTGATAATGTATCTAAAGTAAACTATGAAAAATAAATGAAAACAAGCTTTACCTTTTACATTTGTTTGCTTATTTCTACAATGATTAAGAAGGAAGAAAAGGCAAGATGGAAAGGTATTATAATACTGAGTGACAGAATCTGGCACAATAGTTCTCAAGTGTGTAATACAGCCTGCAGGGAGACAAAATGCATTTGGATGTGTTTATATTGACAGAGGAGTCATTCATTGTAGTGTTTAGAAGAAAGATTCTGTCATGACCCACATAACAAATTACTGTTGTCTGACCTCATTGAAACAAGAATCTAGTAAAGTACATCCAGTGAAGCTGATGTAGAAGAGGTTCTTTTACCACACAGTACTCCTGGAGGGCCATGATTATACCACTTCTTATTTCCTATACTACTAAAACACTAGATAAAAGAGTCTTATCACCTTGATCCCAGAGCTCTTTTACTACAAGACAGAAAAGAAGAGGCTGTGTTATCACAGAGAGTGGCATGTTATTTTCTGAAGAGTTAAGATTGCTAAATAAAAGAAAACTCACACAAACTGAAAGCAAATCTGCTCTTTGTGTTGCAGCACATTCATTCAGCAGTTTGCATTAACAAGGAAGTATTTTTTTTTCCTTCTTCCTTCATATATTGTGTTATCCTTTCTACCTTGTATAGCCGAGCAATCAGTTCCTAAAGGCCTTCAATCATCTCACTTCTGCTTCAAGTTCATATTTTATTCTGAACACATGTTAATTTTTTAAATGAAATGACTATGAATATAGTTTGTTTTTTAATGTATTGCTGTTTCCTATGGGTAGCATTTTCTAAAATGCAATCTTCTATGAATTTATGTTCTGTTAATAGTCTTCAGGGACTTATTAAATGGGCATTTATATGTGATTGATTTCCCTGGAGCAGAGACTTTGTAAATTACTTTCAAATATCCCCAGAGTTAAGAACAATTTATTTGTAAAGAATTATTTTAAAATTAATTTCAACAAATAAATTTAAAATTAAATAAACCTGATTCTAAGAATAATAAAAATATTTTTCCAACATGAAAATGTAAGAATTTTTTTTTAATCCCAACTAAGTACTTCCTGTCACTACTGCTGAGAAGGCAATTCTATATTCACTTAGAATTACAAATGTACTCTTCAGTAATTTTTCTATTAGCCAATAAAGAACTGAATCTTACACACCACCAGATAGCTTAAAAGCTGAGCTCTTTAATTGTTGTTCTTAATATTACATTTAATATTTTATTGCTGAATGCAGTCAAGAAGAAAGCACAGGTTTGCAATTTTCAATTTGCAAAGTATTTTGTGGATTTCATTCTTACCAAATTGATTTCACAAGAAATTTGTTTCAAGCATCTTTGTTAAAAATGATTTAAATTAAATAACAGTCTTGGGGAGAAAAAAGCCAAACTTATTAGTAGTCATGGGAGTTATTGGAAACATAAAGGCTGATATCTGAATGCTCTATTACACCATTATAGCACCTTTAATGAAAGCGTTGAAAGTATTGCAATTTGTGATTACTTGTGACATTTAAAATGTATGAATTTTTAAATTATTTGTATCTTAAAGCAGGTGAATTCTTTGAATGAACATTGATAACCCATGAATATGATTACTTTTAAGTTGTAATGTTGTTAGGAAAATTTTAACCAAAATATTTTGAAATAATTTCCATTTGTATTTAGATTTGGTATACACGCATGCACGCGTGCACACACACACACACACACACATGCGCCTGGCCCTTGACAAAATTTATTATAATTTCTATGCCCTAAATAATTTTCTGAAATTATAGAGATTAACCCACCCATCTTTGAATTCTCAGTGCATTGAGAAATGACAAAAATTTGGAATGTGGACGTAAGGCAAGAAATAACCTAGAGATAGATAAGAACTTCATCAACCTAGAGAAATGTACCCATACCAAGGTAAGAAAATAGATGGATATTTTTCATAAAGTTATGTTTTAATTTACCAAAATCTATGCATTTCTAAATATGTTATATACAAACTGTCTCATATGTGCTATTTATATCTTTCTCATTAGCAACATCATGCAAGGCATATTTACATTCTAAAACTTTCAGAGCATTTTAACCTTAAATGGTGCTAAGTCAAAAAAGTTTAAAATTGACTGACATTTAATAAAATATTAGGTAGCAATACACTTCTGTCATATTTTCTTGTCTTTGAAAAAGGTGGTATTACAATTTATTTACTTGACTTAATCTTTAATTTAAAATAAAGTAACCAGCCATTCGCCTATCTGTCTATGACATTGAACATTGATTTTATGCATCCTCTTCTAAATCAAGTGAATCAGGAAAGGGATGAGTCTAAGTAGTTTAAACTTGTAAACGTGTCAAGGAAATTTTACTTCATTTGTCTGTGTTTAGTTTAGGAATAGCTATGTAAAGGTGTTCTACCTTGTATTGTATGAGTTAAAGTCTGCTGAGATTTGGCTTGCAATGAGTTTTGCTCTGAGAAAACAAATGCATGAGGAAAACTTGCCCTTTTCCCTGTTTCTCAATATGATTGGGTAAGAATATGATGAATGAAATTGTTACAGACTTTAGTGATCATGAATGGACAAACCTGAATATGAAAACCCATGCACTATTATGGGACAGAGAAAAATCTTGGCCCTAGATGGCATTATCAAGGTGCTGAAATAACCAACTCTGGAGCTGCCTGGACCCTGGAATCTACAGATAAGAAAACAACACAATCCTGAAGTTCTAAGTGAATTTTACTTGTTTTCTGTCAGTCATATGTCCTACAACCAGTAATATCTTGACTATGTAAGTTCACTCCTTGACAAGACCAGTTTAAAACTCTGTGTACATTAACTCAATTAATTCATGCAAAATGTCTATGAAATAGAAAGTAATTTAATTCCTATTTTATAAATAAAGAAAATGGGACCTAAAGCGTTCAAGTTAAGTCACTTGACCCATGTAATAAAAGATTCTAAATGTAAGTGATCTGACCATAGAGCTCCATGTTTAAGTATTTTATTATATTTATTCTCCATGTTTCCATAATTATTTTTACATTGTTAGAAAAGTCATAAGTTCAGTTTCTATGTTTTGCATTTAGTAATTATGAATAATTATGTTTAATTAAACTCAATAACAATTTTTGAGAATTATTACACAGAAACTTGTTGGACAATGAATAAAAACAGGCTCAAAACACAAGGTATTTAAAATTGAGAAGAGAGAGGTATGAAATATAGGATGATATAAGTAAATGTGTACTATCATGAAATTTTAAACTAAATGCAAAATGTGACATGTGCCTAGGGGTAGGAATGATTAATTCTAATTTTGATAGGTATAAAGTTTAGTTGGAGATGGAAACATCTGATCCTTGTCTTAAAGAAATGTTTAAATTTTCAAAAGGTAAAAAAGAATTTCCCCTTCCAGGCTAGATACAGTAACAAGATTAGGTTTATCCTTCCACCAGAAACAACTTAAAAAAATGAGAAAAAAATATGGAACAGTAGCACTCAAAATATTAAATGTCAGGCAATCAAGTACAATGATGCCTAAGAGATGGGAAACAAATTAGATGAGACCTAGAACTGCCTCAGCTTCATGACTGGGGACATTTTCCAGGATGCCCAGCAAAGAACAAAGCTAAGAAGAACCCATAAACCTCCTTAAGTGATGTGATGGAACTGGCAGTCCAGAGAAACATAAGTAGCTAAAGTTACTAGGGCAGAGTACCAGAGAGGTGAGAGCTGAATAGACTGAAACCTCCTGAATTCTGCAAAGGGTTTTCCTCAAGTATTCAATGAGTGCTGATCAGTAGATGAATTTGAGGAAACTCTAAGTCAGCACAAGGAACTATCTAAAGAAATTAGAGGGAATAATACCCAGAACCCAAGTTCTACTGAAATAAGTTAACAGTGATTCTATCAGACCTAAAGTATCTATTAAATAATGCAACAAAAATTTTAGTTAATAAGCCAACAAAGGAAATAAAGTGAAATCATAGAAAATAATCAGTTCAAAAAAAGTAAGGCACAAAAAATGAAAAAAGTACTGAAAACAGATTGGACAATGAGAAACCAAAGAGCAAGATAGTAGATTTAAACCCAACCATAACAATAATCATAATAAATATAAATGATATGTACACACAATTAAAAGGCAGAGATTGCCATTTGAATAAGAATGGAATAATCAGCTCTATATTGCCTACATAAAATTTGTCATATGAAGGCTCAAATAAGTTAAAAATAAGAGGATAGAAAAAGATCTATTACATTATTGTAAATTTTTAAAAGTTGGAGTGGCTATATTAATAACATAAATTATATTTCAGAGCAAGAATGTTACAGGTGATAAAGTAGATTATTTCATAATGACAAGAAGTCATTTCATGAAGAGAATATGCCAATCCTAAAACTTTATACACATAACAGAGGTTCAAAATACTTTAGGCAAATCCATTAGAACTGTGCAAGGGAAAATAGACAATTTCAGAAGTAAAGTCAAATTACTTAGCACATTTCTCTAAAAATTTGGCTGAAAAATAAATTGAACATCACTAAATATACAGATGATTTGAACAACACCATCAACAAAGTTAATCTAATTATACTTATGGAACACTTCATTCAACAATTAACTTTTTAAAAAATAAACTATATTCTGGGCCATTAAACAAGTATCAGTAAATTCGAAAAGTATTTAAGAGCTGTGATGAGCTGAAAGATAGCTGAGCAGAGATGCCAGGTGTCAAAAGGAGTGAATTAAGGCAAAAAGCCAAAATGAAAGTAACAGTCAGAACTTTAAAAATTTACTGCAATGATATAAACAAAAGGCTAACCCAGAAAAAGTGTTGCCTCCCCCTGTTCCATTTTCCTCCATGGAACGTCACTGCTAGGTAAGGGTAAGATGGATCAGCACAGACATGGGGGATGTCTCACTGCCAAAGGAGGCTGGAATTAAAGGCTGCTCCTGTTCCATAAACCCAGGGACTGGGAGGAAGGGAAGAGCTAGGAGTGGAAAGTATTGACTACTGTGTCAGAGTGAACAAGGTAACTTCACGGATTCTCCTCCTCTCCCTAATAAGAAAGTATCAACCAAGGTGTCTGAGAAAGGTCTCTTATGTTTAAGAGAATTAAATCTTAAGGCTGTCCAGGTGCCAGCTGGGCCCTGAATCTCAACAAAGCTGCAACATCTACACTACAGTTCATTGGATGTACCCAGGTCAACTAATAAGGAGATGATGATGGACAACGACCATCCCAAGGAACAGAGAGAGTCTACAACTGCAAGCAAGTCCCTTCCTTCTGCCCCATGGGATCTAAGCTCTCTCTCAATTAGAGGTGGAGTTGGCATCACCATCCCAGAATCCTCAGAATTGGGGAATGAGTGATGGACTAGAATAGACTTACTGGTATTCTAGTATAGACTTATTGTGATTTTAGCAATGAAAAAATTCTTATCATTGATGTGGAGGCAGTGGCCACTAGAGTTTCTGAGGGGAGGGAGAGGGAAAAATAGGTATAACATGGGGACATTTTTGGAGCTTGTGAATTATCCTGAATGACATTGCAAAGACAGATACAAACCATTACATATCTTATCATAACTTACAAAATTGTGCAGGAGGGAGTGTAAATTACAATATAAACTATAATTCACTCTTTGTGGTAATGCTCCAAAATGTGGTCACCACTTGTAACAAATGCACCACACTAATGAAGGATGTTGTTAATGTGGAAAAATGTGGGAGGGATTGGGAGCAGGGCATGTGGGAATCTCCTAAATTTTTTATGTTACATTTATGCAATGAGTGCCACGTCCCACACAAGAGGTTCCGGGTTCATTTCTCTGTGCCTCCTGATAAAACAAAAACAAACAACAAGTGAAGCAAAAGAGAAAGCTAACTCAGGGAGGCAGATGTGGCTCAGTGTTTGTGTGCCAGCTTCCCACATACGAGTTCCTGGGTTCAATCTCTGGCCCCTATTATTAGAAATTTAAAACAAAGTGGAAATTACGGTTTTCTTTTTTATTTAAATCCTCATATCATCCTTCTGTCTTGCTAGGAAATCATATTTGTATATCAGAAGAAATCCCGATAATTTAAAGAAAAAATGAAGAAAGAATTTCCAAGAAAAAGAGCAAGATAAATTTTGTATTCTGTGACAACTGTAATACACAGTAAATGTGCATTTAAAATGAGTGAAGTAATAAGAGAGTTGAATCATTGAGCAAATTACATGGGAAAATACATATTTTGGTTATGATCTCATTCATGCAACAAAATAAAGAAAAATTACCAGAAGTCCTTACTTGTTAATCAATTTTTTTCCAGTAATTAGTGATGGGAAATCATTGATTATAATCTTTTATTTTACAATAAGGCAAAGTTATACAGTGCCATGTTTCATCTTCCAGTTTTTATTCTAGTAACATGAATGATCTAAAATTTTTCCTTTTAACCATATTCACATATATAATTCAGTGGTATTAATTACACTTACAATGTTTCACTACTATCACCACCACCCATTTCCAAAATTTTGCAGTCAACCCAAATAGGAATCCTGTACATATTAAACATTTACTCCACATTCTCTACCCAGAACCCAGCCCTTTCTGACCTATATTCTGGATTCTAATTCTATGAGTTTGCTTATTATAATCATTTCGTATGTGAGCTCATATAACATTTGTACTTTGGTGTCTGGCTTATTTCATTTAGCATATCTTCAAGGTTCTTCCATGTTGTAGCATGAATCAGAACTTCATTCCTACTTATGGCTGAATAATATTCCATTGTATGTATATAACAGTAGCTACATTTTATTTATACATTGATTGATACTTGGATTGTTAACGTCTTTTGGCAATTGGTATGCAAATATCTGTTTGAGTCCCTGTTTTTAATTCTTTCACGTATATACCTAGTGGAGGAATTGCCAGATCATATGGTAATTCTACACCGAGCTTACTGAGGAAATGCCAAACTGTCTACCAGAGAAGCTGTTCCATTTTACAAACTCATTAACAATAAATCAATGCTCCTATTTCTCCACATCCTCTCCAACACTTGAATTTTCTGTTTTGCTTTTTTTTTAGTAGTAGTAGCCATTCCAATTATTATGAAATGTTATTTCATTGTGGTTCGAATTTGCCTTTCCTTAATGGCTAATGATGTTGAGCATCTCTTTATGCACTCTTGAGCCACTTTTCAATCTTCTCTGGAGAAATGTCTCTTCAAGTATTTTACCATTTTTTAATTGGGTTGTTTGTCTTTTATTCTTAAGTTGTAGGATTTTTTAAATATATTATGGATATTAAACTCTTATGAGATATGTGGCTTCCAAATATTTTCTCCCATTCAGTAGATTGTCTTTTCACTTTCATATTAAAATCCTTTGATGCACAGAAGTTTTTAAATTTTGATGTATTCCTATTTATCTATTTTTTTCTTTTGTTGCTTGTGCTTTGGATGTAAAGTCTAAGAAGCTTTGCCTAACACAAAGTCCTGATGAAGCTTATCTACATTTTATTCTACGAGTTTCATAGTTCTGATTCTTGTTTTTATGTCTTTAGTCAATTTTGCATTTATTTTTGTATATAATGTGAGATAGGGTGTTCCTTCTTTCTTGCATATGAATATCCACTTCTCCCAGCACCATTTGTTGAAGAGACTATTCTTTCCCAATTGATTGGGCTTGGCAGCCTTGTTAAAAATTAGATTGTGTGAAAATGGCATTAGACTAACAGGCAGGACTCAATTCTCTCACATAAACAACAGAGAAAGAACCAAAAGTCATCCAAGGGATCAGCTTTGAGGGTTAGCAGACGAGGACAGCGCTCTACAACTCCCAGGAGGGTGAGGAGCAGAGAGATGAAAAGCCCAAAACAACAAATATGAGTTACCAATTTCCTGTGGTGGCCAGGAAGGACTCCCCAATATATTAAGCTGAGGTAAAACCCCTGGTTCACTGCAGCTGATAGAGGGGAACAGATACTTTCTTCCCTGACAGCTGTTTCAAGGAAAAAGGGAGGGGGAGTTAGGGGACTTTACTTGAGTGAATTCAGCCAGCAGAGCTTGCTTTGAATCTCTACTCTTGAGATTCAAAACAGTAAAACAGGAAAGCTGAGACTGAAACACCTCTGTGGAAAGGAGCTCCAATGACCATCTTGTGGCCAGTCTGGGATCTGCATGGACACAAACATTTTGGTTCTTTCTGTATCTTAACCTCTGAGAGAAAATCTTCACCATGTTAGTGAGTTCCTGGCCCAATTTTGATAACTTAAGACAGGCCATTCTAAAGACAGAATAAGTTGAACCAAATATCAAAGAAGAGCTATGGGGAAAAAAAAAAAAAAACCAATAAGAATGAAAGAGCAATTCACCATCAGGTTAAATTCACCAAATATTCAGATGCCTAGATATCAGCAAAAAAATTACAAGCCATACCAGGAAACAGGAAGAGATGGCCCAGCCAAAGTAGCAAACCAAATATCCTGAAGAGATACAGGACTTAAGAAAATTGATCAGTGATAATCACTCAACTGTCCCAAAACAATTCAAGGTTTGAATAAAATATGACTGAGGAAATAAAAAGATATTAAGAAGTCATTGGATGATGGTAAAGAACAATTTGAAAGCATACAAAGAAAATAACAGACCTTACTGGAATGGAAGCCATGATGGATGAGATTAAAAATACATTAGAGGCACATAAGAGCAGATTTGAAATGCTTGAAGACAGAATTGGTGATTTTGAAAATAGAACATCTGAAAAGACAGGAGCACAGAAAGAGAAGAGAATGGAAAAAAGGGAACAGAGTCTCAGGAAATTGAATAACAATGCAAAACACACAAACATTCCCATTATCAGTGTCCCAGAAGGAGAAGAGAATGGAAAAGGAGCAGAAAGAATATTTGAGGAAATAATGACCAAAATCTTCCCAACCCTTATGAAAGACAAAAAGATCAATATTCAGAAGGACAACACACCCCAATCAGAATAAATCTGAATAGAACTACCCCAAGACACCTATTATTCAGAACAACAAATATCAGAGATAAAGAGAGGATTCTGACAACAGCAAGAGAAAAGCATAGCATCCCATAGAAAAGAATTCAATAATATTAAGAGCCAACCTCTCAACAGAAACCATGGAAGCAAGAAGAAAGTGGTATGATGTATTTAAGGTACTGAAAGAGAAAAACTGCCAGCCAAGAATTCTTTATCCAGCAAAACTGTCCTTCAAAAATGAGGGTGAATTCCAAATCTTAACAGACAAAAACCAAAAGAACAGAATTACAAGAGATACAAAAGAACATGATGCAGCCTGAAAGGAAAAAAAACAAGGGTGAGAGATTTGGAGAAGATTATAGAAATGAAGATTATTAGGAAGGATAAACTAAAGGTTAAGAAGACAGACAGTAGAATGATATGACAACAGAGAGTCGAAGGACAAAATAGATAAAGTAAGTAAAGCCTTTACAGTAATAACATTGAATATTAATGGATTGAATTCCTCAATTAAAGACATAGACTGATATAATGGATAAAAAATTAAACCATTTGCATGCTCCTTACAAGAGACCCAACTCAGACATAATGATCCAACCAGGTTAAAAGTGAAAGGTTGAAAAAGGTAGTCCATGAAGTTAGTAACCAAAAAAGAGCTGGAGTAGCGATACTAATATCAAACAAAATAGATTTAAATGCAAAACTAATAAGGAATGAAGATGGTCATTAAATATTAATAAAAGGAGCAATTCACCAAGGAGAAATAACTGTAATAAATATTTATGGACCTAACCAGAGTGCCCCAAGATACATGAGGCACACACTAGCAAACCTGAAGGGAGAAATAGTTGTCTCTACAATCATAGTTGGAAACTTCAATACACCACTCTCAGTATTGAATAGAACATCTGGGCAGAGGATAAATAAAGAAACATACAAATTGATTAATATGATGAATGAACTACACATAACAGACATCTATAGAACATTACACCCCAAAACAGCAGTATATACTTTCTTTTCAAGTGCCCACGGATCCTTCTCCAAGACAGACCATATGTTGGGTCACAAGATGAGTCTAAATAAATTTGAAAAGATTGACATTATACAAAGTACTTTCTCTTATCATAATGGAATGAAGATGGAAATCAATAATGGACAGAAAAAGGGAAAATTCATAAATATATGCAGATTAAACAATACTGTCTGAAATAATCAGTAGGTCAAAGAAGAAATTAGAAGAGAATTCAGAAAATATCTTGAGATGAATGAAAATAAGAACCTAACATATCAAAACCTATGGAACATTGCAAATGCAGTGCTGAGAGGAAAATTTACAGCCCTCAGTGCTTACATTAAAAAAGATGAACGAACTAAAATTGAAGATCCAACTGTACACCTGGAGGAACTAGAAAAAGAAGAGCAAACTGAACCAAACCAAGTTGGAAGAAAGAAATAGTAAAGATCAGAGCAGTAATAAATGAAACTGAGAACAACAACAACAACAAAAACACAAAGAATCAACAAAACCAAAAGTTGGTTCTTTGAGAAGATCAACAAAATTGGCAAACCCTTACCTTGACTGACAAAGGGAGAAAATGCAAATAAATAAAATCAGAAATGAGAGGAGGAACATTACCACTGATGCCAAAGAAATAAGAGAGATCATAAGAGGATACTATGAACAACTGTCTGCAAAAAAAAGCTGACAATGTAGATGAGATAGACAAATTTCTAGAAACACGCAAACCCACCTACACTGACCATAGAAGAGATAGAAGACATCAACAAACCAATCACAATTGAAGAGATTGTAACAGTCATCAAAAACCTCCCAAAGATGAAAAGCCCTGCACCGGAGGGCTTCACAGGTGAATTTTACCAATCATTCAAAGGCAATCTAATATCAGCCTTGCTCTTCCAAAAATTTGAATGGGAAAGAATACTATCAAACTCATTCTATGAAGCCAACATTACCCTAACACCAATATCATATAAAGATACTATAAAAAAGAAAAGAAAAGAAAAGAAAAGAAAACTACAGTTCAATATCTCTAATAAATATAGGTGCAAAAACCCTCAACAAAATACTTGCAAACAGAATCCAAAAACACATTGAAAGAATTATTCACCACGATCAAGCAGGTCTTATCCCAAGTATGCAAGGGTGGTTCAACACAAGAAAATCAATTAGTGAAATAACCCAAATTGATAAATTGAAGAAAGAATATCACATGATCTCTCAATTGATGCATAAAAGGCATTTGTCAAAATATAGCACCCTTTCTTGATAAAAACATAGCAAAAGTTAGGAAAAGAAAGAAGGTTTCTCAATGTGGTAAAGTTCATATACGAAAAATCTACAGCTAGCATTGTACTCAATGTTGAAATACTGAAAGCTTTTCCACTGAGATCAGGAACATGACAAGGATGCCCACTGTCACCACTGTTATTCAATATTGTGCTATAGGATCTAGCTAGAGCAATTAGGGTAGATAAAGAAATAAAAAGCACCCAAATAGGAAAAGAAGAAGTAAAACTTTTACTATTTGCTGATAATATGATGCTATATCTAGAATCTCCTGAAAAATCCACAACAAACCTACTAGAACTCAGACAAGTTCTACAAAGTGACTGGATACCAGATTAACATGCAAAAATTAACAGCCTTTCTATACATAAGTGATGTGCAATCTGAAGAGGAAAACAGGAAAAAAATTCCATTTTTAATAGCAAATAAAACAATCAAATATTTAGGAATAAACTTAACCAAGCACATAAAGGACCTGTAAACAGAAAACTACAAAACATTGCTAAAAGAAACTGAAGAAGTCTTAAATAAATGGAAGGACATTCTGTGTCCATGGACTAGAAGACTACATATTGTTAAGTTGTCAATTCTACCCAAAATAATTTACAGATTCAATGCAATCTCAATAAGAATCCCAACAGCCTTTTTTTTTGTTGCAGAAATAGAAAAATCAATTATCAAATATATTTGGAAGAGCAAGTGGCCCCAGATAGCCAAAAAGATCTTTCAAAAGAAGTAAGATATTGGAGCACTCTCACTTTTGTATTTTAAAGCATATTACTTAGCTACCATGGTAAAAACAGCATGGTACTGTCATAACTAATGGAACCAAATAGAGAAATCAGAAATTGACCCTCACATCTACATACAAGTGATTTTTGACAAGGCTGTTAAATCCATCTAGCTGGTCCAGAAAAGTCTATTCAACAAATGGTGCTGAGAGAACTGGATAGCCATGTCCTGGAGGACATTATGTTGAGTGAAGCAAGTTATACACAAAAGAACAAATACTGTATGATTATGCTATTAAGAAGTAAATATATTATGTAAACTCTTGTATTTAATAATAAGAATATAGGTCACCAGAAAATAGGATGAGGGTAGAGAATGGAAACGTATGGTTAACCTGTGTAGAATTGGCTAAAATGTTGTTTGTAAATCTTGGGAAATGATTGGAAATGTTGACAGCACACCATGCAAACTTCTAAATACAACTTATATGGGCATGTTTTTGGGGGAGCGGAGGAAGCAATATTGAGCAACTACTGTATTCTCAAACTCAAAGAAGAGAGTGATTAACCTTTTTCTCTTTATAGAAGTCACATGATGATAAGAACATTAGACTTGGAATCAGAAAACCTAGTTTGGAATTCTTTTCTTCTATTACTATCTTTTGGATTAGTAACATATGTATAAGGAATTGTGAGGATTAACATATAAATATTTTTAAATAGCAACATCATAAATATTCATCTTAACAGAATTTAAAATTATAAACTTTTTAATCAAATATATTTCTACATTTTTAAAGCATTCTAGCTTTATATGATTTATAATGAATCCAAAATATTTATTGCCAAAAAAAAAAGTATTAAGCCTTTTTTCTGACAAGGAGCTAAAAGTGCTTTAAAAAATGCCCTCATTTGAGCCTAAAAATTTCTTTAAATTAAAAGTAAACCTGAATTTTCTGAGTCATGTGTGTTAGGCATTTTACATACATTAACTCATTTAACCTTCACAAAAACCTTGAGAAGGAACTGAGGCTCAGAGAAATGAAATGACTTGCCCAATGAGCAGAGCTCCTATGTGTCAGCAGATCTTGGATTCATACCCAGGTTAGATCGACTCTAAAACTTGTGTTGTTTTCATTACATAACAGTTTCTTTGGCTTTTTGACTTGGAGTCCACAAAAAGGTAGGTGCTCCATATAAGGTCAAAGAATAATTACTTACAGTATACTAGAAGGCAAATCCTCAGATTACAAGGCACTGCTCAACTACATTAAGTCACCTTCAAATAACATACTACTTTAAATGTAATTTCAGACAATTACTGAAAAATCTAATTTTGGTCCCCAAAATGTACTGCTAAATTGAATAATAGAATTATATTTACCTACTTAAAGACACTGAGATATTACCAGGTTTAAACTTCAGATATCCAAAGAAACATCTAGAATATTGATGAGAACAAAACTAAACAATGAACAAGTTTCCTAAATGGTGAAAGCACATCATAGGATTTGTAATAAGTAGCACAAGCATATGGGAAAGGTAGTGGTTTGTTGTTGTTGTTTTGAGTAATGAAAATACTCTGCTATTGATTGAAGTGATGGATGTGCAACTCAGTGATTATATCAAATGCCATGGATTGTACACCCTAGATAAAGCTAAATTATATGGTTCATGAACACAAAAATAATAATGTGGGTTGGGAGAAAAATACACCAAATGTAAGATATAGACTAAAGTTAGTAGTAAGATTTTGATGATGCTCTTTCATAATTTGTTATAAATGTTTCACAACAATGCAAGGCATAGGTAGGGTGATATATGGGAGCCCTGTATGATGTTATACTTGTTTGTTTTGTAAATTCACAACTTTTATTATACACTTGTTATTTATGTATGTTCATGTATGAATGATATACTTAAAGAGTTTTTTAAAATGAAAGAAAATTAAATAAGATTTAAAATGCAAAAAAGAATCAATTGACCATAGATGTGAGAGTCTATTTCTGAACTATCAGTTTCATTCCATTGATCTATATGTATATCTTTGTGTCAGTAGCATGCTATTTTGATTACTGTAGCTCAGCAATAAGCTTTAAATCCAGGAAGTATCTGTCCTCTGACTTCGTTCTTCTATTTCAAGATGGTTTTGGTTATTCAAGGTCTCCTACTTTTCCAAAGAAATTTGATAATTGAACTTTCCATTTCTGCAAAGAAGGTTTTTGGAATTTTGATTGGGTTTGTGTTGAATCTGTAAATCCTTCTGAATAGAATCAAGATCTTAACAATATTTAGTCTTCTAATTGATGAGTATGGAAGGTACTCTCATTTAGTTAGGTCTTCTTTCATTGCTTTAGCAAAATATTGCAGTTTTTCAAGTGTAAGTCCTTTACATCCTTGTTAAATATATTTCTAGATATTTGGTTTTTTTAGTTGTTACTGTAAATGGATTTTTTCTTTATTTCCTCCTCAGCTTGCTCACTACTAATGTATATAAACAATACCGATTTTTACATGATGATTTTTAAAATTTTTTTCCTATTTTTTAAAAAGATACTTAGATTACATAAATGTTCCACAAAAAATATAGAGATTCCCATATCCCCCACTCCCCACATCTCCCTCAACCTCCTACATAAACATCTATCAATTGCAATTGATAAACGCATCCTGGGGTTTTGCCATTAAGCATGGACCATAGTTCACATTGTAGTCTACACTCTTTCCCACACAGTTCTACATGTTATGTGATGATATAAAATGGTCTACATATGTAGTTGCATGTTGATCTTATGCCCTACTACTTTCCTGAATTCGTTTATTAGCTCTAGTAGCTTGTAAATTTTTTGGAACTTTCTTTATATAAAAATTGCCAATTTCATTGGCATATGGTGAAAATTGTACTTACTCTTTTCAAATTTGGATATCTTTTATTTCTTCTTCTTGCCTGACTGCAGCGGGAATATCTCCCGCACAATGTTGAATAACAGTAGTGACAGTGGGCATCTTTGTCTTGATCCAGATTTAAAGGGAACACTTTCAGTCTTTCCCCATTTGAGTATGATATTAGCTACAGGTTTTTCATATATGCCCTTTATCATGTTGAGGAATTTTCCTTCCATTCCTATTTCTTAAGTATTTATTTCAAGAAAAGATGCTGTATTTTGTCAAATGTGTTTTCTGCATCAATTGAGGTGATCATATATTTTTCCTTTGTTTTGTTAAAGTGCTGTATTACATTAATTGATTTTCTTATGCTGAACCACCTTTGCATAGCTGAGGTTATGGTGTATAATTCCTTTAATGAACTGTTGGATTTGATTTGCAAGTATTTTATTGGGAATTTTTGCATGTATATTCCTAAGAGAAATTTGTAATTTTCTTTTCTTGTAGAAACTTTATCTGGTTGTTAGATAATGATGATGCTGAATCCATAGAATGACTTAGGTAGTACTCCCTTCTCTGCACTTTCTTTGGAAGAGTTTAATCAGGCTTGATAATAATTCTTCTTGGAATGTTTGTTAGAGTTCAACTGTGACACATCTCATCCTGGGGTCTTTACTTTGTTGAAAGGTTTTTGAAGACTGATTCAAACTCTTTACTTGCAATTGTTCTGTTGAGAGCTTCTATTTCTTCTAGAGTTATTGTAGGTTATTCATGTGTATGTAGGAATTTGTCCATTTCATCTATTTGTCTAAATTTGGCATACTGTTTTTCATAGTATCCTCATAAGATTCTTTTTTTAATGTCTATAGGGTCAGTAGTAATGCCCCCTCATTTCTGAATTGCTTTTGTCTTGCGGATTTCAGAATTCTCTGTATATCATTGGCATTTGTCATTCTGATTATTATGTGTCTCAGAGTAGGCCTATTAAGATTTATTTATTTTTTTTGGAGTACATTGCTCTTCTTGGACATGAAAATGTATGTTTTTCATAAGTATTAAGTACTTTTCAGCCATTATTTCCTCAAATATTCTTTCTGCTTTATTTACCTTCTCTTCTCCTGGAACACTCATGAGGTGAATGTTTGTATATTTCATCCTGTCACTCAATCCTTGAAACTCTGCAGTTTTTCTATTCTTTTCTCTATCTGTTCTATTTTGATTTTGATTGCCCTGTCTTCCAGTTCACTGCCTTTTTTCCATCTGTTGAATTTTGTATGCCTCTCATGTATTTTAATCTTCATCATTGTGCGTTTTATCCCCATAATTTCTATTATGTTTCCTTTTACACTTTCCAATTCTTTATGCTCACACATTGTATTCTTAATATCCTTTAGCTTTATATTCATGATTTCCCTCATCTCCTTGAATTAGGTTTAGGAGATGTGTTTGAACTAATTTGTTCCCTGGAGTAAGCCATATCTTCCTGTCTTAATATGGCTTGCAATTTTTTGCTGATGACTGGACATTTGATTATTTTGGTGTATTAATACTGAATGTCATTTTCTCCCTCCTGTCTAGGGTTTTATTGTTGATTGGCTTTGTGTTGAGGCTCTTCTTTGAAGCTCAGTTCAACTTCTTCTGGACATTTAGAGTTGCCCATGTTTAACTGTTCAGATTTTCTCAACACTTCTTCATCTATTTCTTGCCCTGCACATGTGGTACAATTTTTAAGACCACAATATTTGTGCAATTATTTCAGCTCCAAGAGATATCTTCCTTTCCTCTATTCCTTCTCTGGAAATATTCATGTTATAGTTGTTTTTCTGCAACACTTTCTCCTCAATTCCTATAATTTGCTTAAATACCCCCCCCCAGTGCTCCCTTTTTCTTACACTCTTCAGTTATGGGATCCATCTTATCTTACAGCAACTCAGTCCCCCTCTTTTCTCAAAGGTTCTCCTGCCTCTGCTTTTTACCCTGTGATGGTATTCTTCCCCGGAGACACAGATTAGGTCAATTCAGAAAGGTGGGTCAATACAGAAAGGTCCATTTTGCATTTAGGTTGTCCAGTGAACAGACACTAGATTGAGTGTGCACAACTCTTGTCAACAGTTCAGCTACACTCTCTATGTTTTCCTCCTCTGTTGGTCTCTTTTATGCAGCAATCCTTAGCAGCTTGTGTTCCACCCTGGTTCTTTGTGGACATGGGTCCCTGTCCCTGATATGCATGGGATTCTGAATCGCTGCTGTGAATGGCTCTACTATCTGCATCCAAAGCTGGAGGGATCCTGGCCATGCTGCCTCTATGTGACTCCCAAACTGTGCAATACCAAGTAAGTGGGAAGGATCCGGCTTGGCAGATTCTGGAGGGAAATCTCACACCTCATCTTAGAGATTATTTTTCTTCTTCTTTGACTCAGCATCTGTGGAGTTATTCTCTAGTTTCTATCATCCTCCAGAGTTCTAAACAAGTGGGATATGTCTTTTTATTTTTTTATTCTGAAGGGAGACTTTTTCAGGGGATGTCATATGTCACCAGGTTGATGATATCACTTAGGTAATCTTGCTTTCTTTAATACATGGGGAATGTTTTTTTCTGGTATAAATTTTTGTTTGATTTATTCTATTTTTCAGTGTAAACATATAAAATATTTTCTTTAAACTAAAATTAAGAATTTTATCTAGAAAATGTCTGGGTAAGTTCTATTTTCATTATTCTTTTCAAGGTACTTTATACAGTCTGTAAAATTGAATACTTAATTTGCATTATTCACAAAGGAATTTGTTTTCTTTTTTTCCTTGTAATGTTCTACTCCAGCAAATGTATTATCACATGCTAATTTTCCTATTGCATAAAGGTTGATTCTACTGAATCTATTCTTCTAATCTAGATTTTTTCATTAAATTTTTTTCTTTGTGCTTTTCTCTAAGTTCTAAGAATAATATCAAGCTGAAGTAATATGTTGACTTGGTAATTTTGTGCTGTCTTCAGAGATGCTTACAAATCATGTATATCAATAACATATATATTCAGGCATAATAACTATCATGATTTGAGATTTTTTGGGGACCCCAGAAAATTATGCTTTTACATTAACCCACTCTTGTTCATGTAAACCTATCATATGTGAGGTCATTTGGTAAGATTGGTTAGGGAGAATGTTGTCACCACATCACTGTACTAAGGGGTTTGAGACCGTACCCTAGAGATTGGGGGCAGTGTGGCCATCACTCAGATGTTCTTGGAGGGTGAGGTCTGGAGCTCTGTCCCCACCCAGTTGCTTAGAGAAAGTGAAGCCAAAAGTTTCATTGTTGAAAAGCTTGTGGAAGGGGTGGGCCCCCATGAGGCCCTGAGGAGAAGAAACCATCTTTCTAAGGATGACTCTCAGACTTTGAAATCTAATGGAGTTTGGCATGGAGGTTTTGGGAACTCCTGTTTCCCTCCCAATTTCTCCTTTTGGCAATGCAAATACTTACCCTATGTCTATTACCCGTTTGTATTTTGGAAGCAGATGACTTGTTTTCTAAGTTTTGCAGGTCTACAGCCTGAAGGGAATGTTGCCCTAAGACAAACAGCATGCCTATAACAGATTTTTATGTGTTTTTGTATTTTGCATTGATACTGAAATGACTGAAGATTTTTTTAATACTGTGAAGTAATGAATCATTTGCATATGGAAAGACATGTCTTTTTGGGTTTCAGAGGTTGGAGTGTGAAATCATTTTATGAATCCTAAAAAGAGAACGATTATGCTTGTGAGCTAATCTATTCCTGTGGGTATGAGCCCATTTTGATAGGACTATGTCAGTGAGACATGGCTCAGGTTGAGTCTCCACCCTCTTGCTGGGTCTGATAAAAATGGAGACACAGACACAGGAAAAGGAAGCCACCATTTTTTATCCTGCCATGTGAGAGAGGGTAAGAGGATTGCTTAAGCACAAAGGACCCAAGAGGCTGGGCCCACAGATCAGCTCAAGAGGAGACAAGCCCTGCTATCTGTCTGATAGCTTACAGCTGAACTCAGGAAGAAAGCAGAGCAGCCATAGAGAAGGCCCACCAAGGGATAAGCCCTATGCCTCATTGTTCACAGCTGAGCTCTGGGAGCTGGGGTCCAAGAGATGGTAAGCCTGGAGGAAAAGTTTAAGACCTTGGAAGAGATCAGCAGCCATCTTGCTTACCCACATGGCAGCTGACTTTGGTGAGAAAACCCCTTTTATGGTACCACAATTTGACATCTTATGGCTTTGGAACTGTAAGCTTTTACTACAAATAAATTCACTTTATAAAAGCCAGCCCATTTCTGGTACTTTGCATTGGAAGCCCGTTGGTCAACTAAAACAGATGATAAGAGTAGGTTTCAAAGCAAAGAAATTCTTTAGCAAAATCTTAAAAGAACTGAAAAATTTAGCAGTGGCCTATCTATGGAAAGATCATGCCAAGAAGAGGGCACAGCCTGTAAAAGTTTTTTTATTGTTTTATGGTGAGAGTATGCTTGATATGATAAAGGAAAGGCAAGAAAGAATATGTGACTGGAGCAATGTAATAATGAGAGAAGAATTCAGAAAATTAATGATGAATTGGTAACATATCACATAGGAAACCTTATCATGCTAAAAGACATTTATGTGAATAGAATAATTTTCATTTCTTTGTTGAAAATAGTCTATAAGAAAGCAAGGAAAGAATTCAGTATAATGAACAGGAAGCTATTGAACTAATTCAAATCAAAGTTGATGACAGCTTGATCCTAGTCAGATTAGTGTTAACAATGAGCAGCGGTTTTATTCTGGATATATTGTAAAGATTGAGCCAACAATATTTATCAATGTATTGGATATAAGTGATGAGGAAAATAGAGGAGGCGTGGATGACTCCAGTGCTTTTGGCCTAAATACCTGGAGGGCTGCACTCATGGCTCACTGAAGGGTGAGGGATATTTGCTTAAGGAGCCATTGTGGAAGAGAAAAGTATAAGTACAATTTTGGATTTGTTGGGTTTGTGAGTAGGTTGTTGGATAGATTAGCATAGTGTTCAAGAAAAAAAGTCTAAACTGAAGAGATAAAGCTAGAAGATATTGATATATAAATGGTATTTCAAATCTAGACAACAAATGAAGTTCCCAATAGAATAACTTTAGGTAATTGAGAAAAGAGGGAAGACTCCAAAATTAAAAGGTGAAGAAATTGAGAAAAAAAAAAACAAACATGATGTTTAAAAATATATATAATCTAAATAATAAAGGAAGAGATGATATCAGGAAAATATATGTTTAAAAGTTGGTAGAATCAAAAGTATATTGGAGTACCAATGATGTGGAATATGAATGTAGTTGAGTTAACAAAGCAAAAGATTGAAAGGTAAGAAGTTTTGGTTTGAGAGCAGGATACATAAAATTGAGACACAAACATACGCATTCTATTATAATTTCCATGGGATAGGATAAAAACCAACACTCCTCTTAAACTTAGATGAAAATAGTCTGTGAGAGATAACTTTTAAATATAACCATCTTTTACATTCTTATTTTTCCTTCAAAATAATGAGAAAGTGGATTAATGACAACATGCTCTAATGTAATTCAGAATAGGTTATATATCAGCTGTACAATTTATGTACTTGTCAAATGTTATTTCAAGGGTGGAGTAGTCTATTTGAAGTTGTAAATTGCCATTTGATGGATAGCTTTATACTATGGTATTATTATATTTTGGTATAAAAACTTGCAAGAATAAAAAAACTATCTATTTTTCTATGAATTCTATTCTTTAGCATAATAGACTTCTCAAATTGAGTTCTTGTAAAATAAACTGAAAAATATACAATTAAAAAAGGCCTTGTTTTAGAATTTTGAGTGTTAATTATAAAGAAGACTCATGTTGTAATTACATGTCATACAGATAATGTGAGAATGACACACATCATATATATCCATGATGTAAATTGTATGTTCTATAACTAAACATAAACATAAAATAGTAAAAATATAAGAGTAAATGAAAGTAACATATAAATATAACATAAATGTCTGTGTGCAAGAGACCCTGGTCAAAAGTAACTGAATATCTGAGCAAATTGTCATGTGCGATTTTTCTCTGTTAGGGAAAAATATTCAACAAATTATCTAAAGTACACAAAGTAATATTATGTATATTTTTCTTGAATATGTGTGACAAAAAGCTTCTTGATGTGAAATAGCTCTTTGAAAAAATAAATTTTAAAAATTAGCCCAAAAAATAAAAGTGAAAAAATTGAAGAAACAAGAATAAATTGAAAGTGTAATCTCCAAAATATTGTAGGTATTTTATGGATCAGAGATGTAAAACCTAAATATGAAAATAACCCTCACCACATAATATAAAAATAAAAGGACCACCAAACTGCTTGTAAAAATGATATTATAATTCTGATATTACAGCTATAGAAAACTATTGCACTAGGGCAGGGAATTAAAAGTATAGAAATATTATTTGTTATTTTTAAAATCCTGACTCATATATTAACAAAATGTTAAAAGATGATACATATTTGTGAAAGATTGGTTGCAAAAAATGGCCTGAATTCTCCACCACTGCTATTCACTCCATTTGAAATGTAACTTTGAAGCTCTTAACTTCAAAGTGTGGAATTTATCCCCCCATCTCTTGAATCTGGGCTAGAGTACCACTGATTCTTTGAATGATGGAACGAGATAGAAATGGTGTGCTATTTCTGAATCTAGAGTTCAAGAGGACCTGTACACTCCCACTCTTTCTCTTGGACTTCTTGGACCCCTGTCTCTACCAGGAGCAAAAACTCAGATTATTCTACTGGAGAATGAGAGAGCACGCAGGGTAAAGCCAAATCAATCTGGCTGTTCCAAGCAAACTCCAGACATATGAGAAGCCTCAGCTACCATATGCAAATCACATATTTGACCCACAGGTGCACACAGGTGCATGAACGAACTTCATTGAGCCCAATTCAGCAAAGCAACAACCCGTTTTATTATATTGGGCAGTAAAAATAAATGGTTATAAGAGCTAATTTATGTTTTTAGTTTTGAAGTGTTTTCTTATAAAACATTATTATAGCACTATATAAATGATGCAATCATAAACAAATAGGAATGGTTTAAGAATTAAGAAATGGTTAAATATTATAAAATTATCATTACATTTAATTCTATTAAGAGATTAAAGATAATAAATCTTGGATTAGTTCAATTGTTGTTTAAAATTCATTTGATAAAATTTGACATCCAAGGTGATAGAAATGCTTACCAAACCAGGAATGGAAGGGAGCTTGTCTGAACTTGATAAAGGTATCAGACATGAACTTATGCAAGTATTATCTTAATAGTGAAATATTGAAATCATGCTTTTTAGTGGAGGAAAAAATAATAAGATTCTTTTTATCAATGCCTCTATTCAATATTATAACAACTATCTTAGTCAAAAGAATGATAAAGAATGATAAGAAAGAAAGAAAGAAAGAAAGAAAGAAAGAAAGAAAGAAAGAAATAAAGAAAGAAAGAAAGAAAGAAAGAAAGAAAGAAAGAAAGAGGGAGGGAGGGAGAGAGAGAGAAAGATAGAAAGAAAGGAAGGAAGGGGAAGGGAAGGGGAAAGAGAAGGGAAGGGAAGAAGAAGGGAGTAGGAACAGAGGGAGGAAGGGAGGGAGGAAAGGATGGGGCTAGGAAGGGAGGACAGAAAGATGAAAAAGAGGTATAAAAATTGAGAAGCAAGAAAAACTGCTATATTTTACAGAAAACACTTTACAGGAAACTAATCCTTGCTTGTCAAGGGTACTAGAAACTAGTGATGTAAGTTTCCTGAAGACTATGGAGTGGGATCCAAATCTATGGTACATGTAAGCTCCTCCTATATAACAGAGTGAACAGAGTAAAGTAAATGCAGATGTAGTTAGATTTGTATGACTAAAAGTAAGGAGTTTTGCAAGTTTCTTTCTAATTGCTTCTATTTTTCTTATGAGGCCATATGGTATGAATAATAATAGAGATCTAAGGAATTGGAAATTAGATGAAACTAAATATTATTTGAAATGATATCATAGAAAGTACAAAAATGGCCTAATAAGATAAGGGTTGTGAGACTGGTTACAAGAATTGTGGGACTATTGAATATAACTATTTTGAATTTATAGGGGAAAATATCAGCCTTTGACATGAGTTTTTACAATGGCATTCAGGTGGTTAAATATATGCCTAAGGAAGGACTGGATGCTTGGGATCATACAGACTCAGAAGTTTGCATGCTGATTTTGAGACAAAGAAGAGGAAGTGGTAAGTAAAATTTTGTACACTAATAACAGTACTTCTGAAAATATAGTCTAATAACATTAAAATAGAGTAGAAAAAATGAAGACAAAGGAAATGAATTATGATTTAGAAATGAATTAGAAAATATCAATGGACCGGAATATCTCTTGAGGTTGAAGGGTAGGTATAGTGAACAAAGCTAAGCATGCAAGGTGAGCATTACAAGAGGCTGAAATTCAATTGGTAATTTTGTGTGTCAAACATTAGAAGGTCTAGGGTGTAATGATTGCTGTGGTTGATCTCAATATACGATCATAAAACATTAGCTTTATTCCACTTAGAAACAGGAAAAATCACAAGATTGTCCACTCTCCCAAATCTATTGGACATTGTATTGGAGGTCTTTGGAAAGCATTATAATACAAGAATAGGAAATATATGTAATGATGAAAAAGTAACATGCAAAAATCTAAGCGTGATTATTTGTCTCAGTAAATACGATGGGATTTGTTTTATTTTAGAAATAATAATAGAGCTAATAAAGGGGGTTGGAAATGTGATAAATGTACCAAGAAATATGGAAATTGCTCATTTATCTCAGCTATGCTTAAGGAGAGTTGTGCTTACTTCCCAGTAATTGTAGACTTATATTTACACTTCAACATCCTTCAGATATTTGAAACAATTCCATTGTACTTGAAGCCAAACTATATGTGTGGTTATTTGGTACTGACAAAAGGATTCTTTGATTCATTTGTGATATTCAAAATGTTTTAGAGTAAAAATAAAAATAAGAGAAGTAATTTTTTCCAGGTATCTTAATTCCAGTACAGCGACTGAAATATAATGGTGGGCAGGTAGCATTTTAAATAATTGCATATTACTATTTATTTCAGTACTTCTCAATCTTTGTAATTTCATTCCCATTAATTACTTTAATATGCTTTATGATTTATGGCTTTATCCACAAAGGACCTGATGTTAATCATGATTAGCAGTTGAATTAATGACTGATTCAGATGTATAATAGAGATAGTTCTGTGAGTTGATAATGATGATTAGTTACTATGCAAATATTTGTAAAAGGAGTGAATTTCAAGATAAAGCCACTTATTTTAAAAAGATGAGAATGATGTTGGCAGAACATTCTGGTAAATAATAGAGATTCATCTTGAAATATTATTCTCTTCATTTCTCACTGTATTATTAAAACATGAATTGCTACAAAGGAAACATCTGTTTAGAAAGTCAAAATAATATAACTAATCAACTTCCTTTTGTGTTCCATCCAGCTGTATCCCATTATGAAAGCAGTTTAAAAAAGAACATGATGACTATATCATGAACTAGTTTACCTAAACCTTTATGGCATATTTGTCTGAATTTTTCCTGTTACTTCAAAAGATGTTCAAAGTAGGCATATTATTGAGATAAGATTTAGTGCACTAAGCTAGGAATTCTAATTTTATATATAATGATAAATGAAGCCACTTCTGGATTTAAAAAGTTTTTAGGCTTAAAAAAATTTGCTAAAACTACATGAAAAAAAATCTCAGAAGGGAAAATAAAGCCAAGCTTGATATTTTTTCCTAGAAATAAACTTAACTGTATTTCCAATAAGTTGAAAGTTTATTAACTAATGATAAAATTTCCGGCGAGTTTAGGTTTTATTATCAAATAATATAAGCTGCTTTTCACCTATCATTTACAGTAACTAAGGTATTTTGTTACTGTGTATCCTCTAATTGAGAAGAATTTTACCCATACATTATTTATTCTTAGTAATTTTCTTTATGTCAGCTCAATAACTAATCATTTGGTGTTATTGGTGTAAGCTGAGAGCTCCCTACATTGACTGGTTTTATTAATAAGCCTAGGCAAAGATTCATATTAATAGTTTCCATTCAGTTCCATTGCATTTTATTTCTATTTTATTTTATTGAGTTTTTTTTTATTAAAAAGGTAATGAATGTACTACTATTAAAAAGTGCTGGAATTTATAAATTAAATTGTTAATGTGTGCCACTTACCTTCCTTTGTATCCACTCATTAGGGCTGCCCATTGTTGTCCACGTGTATCTTTTCAAAATTGATTGACTTTGACATATAAATGCAATATTTGGGGAAGCGGCTGTGGCTTAATCAGTAGGGCTCCCGTTTACCATATGGGAAGCCCTGGGTTCGGTTCCCGGGGCCTCCTGGTGAAGGCAAACCCGCCGGCACGGCGTGGTTAGCTGACCCAGCGAGCACAAGCAGCAAAGGGTGGATAAATGAATAAGTAAATAAAATCTTAAAAAAAAAATAAAATAAAAAAATAAATGCAATATTTGTTTGATAAAGAATTATTCCAATGTAGTAAAGGAACTAAGAAATTGACTTTCAAAAAGATTTTTAGCAATTTCTAGAAAGTTTTAAGAGTCATCTTGACCTACGTTTTAAATAATATTTATTTTAGTTCATTGAATGATAATAAAAGTCAACTTTTTGAATTTAGAATCTTTTATTCTTCTCTGAATTGTTAGTTCCTAGTTTCCTATCATTTTACCATTTAAGAAAAAATTTGTGCTGTCTATTCCTATCGATTTTTCAAGTTTCTTCATAAGGGATAGAAACGAATCTTGTAAATAACCAGTAACAGTTAATATATTGTGTGTGTGTCTCTGTGTTTAACATTACTGTATAATACTTGGAATTTTATATATATATATGTCATTTCTTCCTTAATCACACTGAAACTCTGTAGTTATTTCTATGATTATTTCTACCCTGCCATCATCTTATCCATTCTTTCAGACTCTCACTATATTTAGTTGTCCCTGTCCCTTAATATTTCTCACCCATCATTTTTTACAAGGATATTCCCTTTTATGACTGTTTAAGTTTGCTAAAGCTGCTGGGAACTAAATGTCAGGAATGAGTTTGATTTTATAATAGGAGAATATTAGAGGAAAATCTTACAATTACCAGGGTGTGAAATTGTCCAGAAAAAAGAATCATCAGAGATACTGTCTCACCAAGGGTGGCTGCTGGCAATCCTGGAGTCTTCTCTCACATGGCATGGAAAAATGCTAGCTCTTTTCCTCTGTGCATTTCTTCTTTCATTTCTCCACTTATATAAGACTCCAGCAAGAGTCTTATGAGCTGACCAGGGTCATGACTCACTGACATAGTCCAATCAAAGGCCATAGAGTAACTTAAACAAAAGTGATCTAATCAAAATTTTCCTTAACTGAATCTAATGCAATCAAAATCCCACACTCACAAGAATGGATTTGTTCCAAGAACATGATCTTTTCTGGAATTCACAAAAACTTGAAACTGTTAAAATAACCAATGTGAGTTGTAAAGGTTGATTTTGTTTAAGCTCTTATACTTTAAAATAATATATGAAAATATTCAGATTTCAAATATAAATTTGATGTGCCTGAGGCATAGAACCTGCTCTCAGAACATCAATTAAATGCCTCTGTTTCAGAATGGTAATAGGTCTGCAATTTCCAACTCCTTAAACCAGTGCCATCGAACAGAAATGTAACATGAAATTAATTTATAATTTTAAAATTTCTATTACATAGAATAAAGTAAAAAGGAGCAGTTGAGTTTAAATTTTAAAAATATATTTATTTAACATAATATATTTAAAATATTATCATTTCGACATGTAATCAATATAAAAATTATGAATGAACTATTTGACATTTTTTGTAATAAGACTTTGAAATCCACCCTGATAAAACTACCTTACTGTCCGACTTGAGGGAGGCAAAAATGAAGGTGGAGAAGGGTGAAAGCAGCCTCAGAAAAGAAGGCACTGATTCTTACATTTTTAGTATCTTTCCATAAATGTTTACTAAACATAAATACTAACATAAATTTATTGTTTGCCTTTAGTTATTTCAGAGCCCTGACAGAGGCAAGCCACAAGGTCTCCCTTCTCTTCCAGATTTCATTGATATCAGTTTCTTGCTTCTGTAGCTTTCTTTTTTTGTCTAAATTTCATTCTCTTTTAAAGAACTTCAGTAAGAGGATTAAGACCCACCCTGGAACACATCTTAACTGAAGTAACCTCATCAAAATACCCTACTTAAAATAGGTTTAGACCCTCAGTAATGGAATAGCTTTAAGAATATCATTTTCCAAACCACTACAGTCCACCGTCTGGGTCTGAAAAAGACAGGTTCTTTCCATATGCAAAATGCATTCATTCTATTACAATATCCAAAAATCATTTCAAGAACATGTTAATTAGAAAGTCTCATCAAAGTCAGTTATAAGTGCAGTCTGTCCTGAGGTACAATTGGCCTCTGGCTTTGGAACTGTGAAACCTAGAGAACAATTCATCTGCTTCTAATATACAATTGAAGGGCAGTCATAGGACAAACATTCCATTTCCATAAGGAGAAATTGCAAGAAAAACAGGTCGTGGGTGTCAAACAATTTCAAAAGCATTTAGGGCATATTCCATTAGATTTCAAGGTCTGAGATTCATCTATAGAATGATGGTTTGTCCTCTGGCCTAATGGAGCATCAGTCTAACCCTGTCCAAATGCTTGTGCAGCAGCAATGCTCTCCCCAAACACTGGGGTGAAGGCTTCAACATCTTCAAGCATTGGGATGATGGCCAGGCTCTCAGCTCTTGGATCACCCTCCTCAAGCATCAGGGTGGCAGATCAACTCCAGGCTACACCTACCTCAAGCAACAGAATGATGGTCAGAATTCAGGCTCGAACTTCATCAAACATTGGGGTGGCAGCCAGCCTCTCCACATTCACCAGGCGTCTGAGATACCTGGGGTTCTTTGTAGCCAGAAGTTTTAGTTCTTACCTTATCCCTTTTATCTCACATTATATTGTAAGCTGAAAGAAGAAACCAGGCAGGCTTTTCCAAGTTTAGTTTGGAAATCTCCTGAGCTAAATATCCAAGCTTATCACTTTCAATTCTGCCTTCCATCAACCAACAGAACACAATTTTGTCAAATTCCCTGTCACTTTAAAATAAGAGTTGCCTTTCTTCCTCAAGATGACACATTCATCTTTTTTCTGTCTAAGTCCTCATCAGAAGGACCTTATTTCTGCCAACAGTATCTTCGAATCAATCTAGGTCTTAACTATCAAGCACTTCATAATTCTTTTTGTTTCTACTCATTACCCAATTATAAAGACTTTTTTTCACATTTTTGGTATTTGCAATAGGAGTACCTCACTCTACTGGTACCAAAATCTGTTTTACTTTTCTATGCTGCCAAAAGCAGATACAATAAAATTGGTTGGCTTTTAATAGTGGGAATTTATTAACTTGCAAGCTTAAAGTTTCAAGTCTGAGAAAAATGTCCCAATCAAAGCATCATCAGGCCCTGCTTTCTTTCCCAAGACCAGCTGCCAGAAATCCTGGTGTCCTCTGTCACATGGCAAGACACATGGTGTTGTGTCTGCTGGTCTCTCCCTTTTCTTCTGGGTTTCATTGTTTCCAATTTCTTGTTTCTTTGGCTTGCTCTCCCTGTCTTAATTTCATTCTCTTATAAAGGACTTCAGAAAGAGTATTAAGAACCACACTGGGTCATACCTTAACTGATGAAAATTAATCCAAAATCCTACTTAAAATATGTTTACACCCACAGGAATGGATTAGCCTTAAGAACATGATTTTCTGGGCTATATACAGTTCCAAAACACCACTTACACTATTTACTATCTTTAAAGTGCTGGACAGTATGCTGGAATTCCACTCCTGTTAGGTAGAAAAACCAAGTTGTAAAGACAAATATCCCAGGATTATTGGCAGAAAGAAGGAATCAAGAATGTGGCATTGTAAAAAACTACTAATATATTTTTATTAGTTGATTGTTTTAAATGGGGATTAAGTCCTTATTAATATTACACTACAAGATAGTCTATATAGAGATTTACTATATACTATTTGTTAGAACTGGGAAGGAAGGCTGTTTCAATTATTATTTAAAATAAATGTGTGGAGACTTCTGAATCAAATTTGGAATATCTATCCTTCAAAATATAGTGATCAGTGTTTATATAAGAAAATATCAAAATTGAATTTGAAATAGAAATATTTTATACAACATTGCTGAAACTTTTGAAATTCGTAAATGGTAATGATTCTGTTGCTATTGAAAAGCTAGCATTTCACCAAAATTTAAATCTAATAAAATTATTTTGTATGTTTTTGTACTTAAAATTCTTTATACATTTTACCATGTTATGTAAATAGAGGTCTTGTCCATTTTTCTTAAAATTATGTTTGTGATATCTGACTATAGTTTTAAAAAATAGTTAATTTTTGCGTAGTGTTAAAGTGAAATGCTAAGTATCTGCAATATTCCACTGAATAAAATAATAGATTAATTCCATTTGAGCACATTATTCCTTAAAACAATTATAGAATATTCCTTATACCCAATTTTATCTCTGTAAATAAATATACCTCTCTGCTGACTGAACTTACTAAGGATTGATGTAGATATTTAGTAAACTTGGACCACAAATATTCAAGCATTCTTATCTTTGCTTACGTTCATCTCTCCCTACTTGTCAAGTGTATCTCCAAAATTTAAGCTTCTAAACTCCTACACCTCTATTGCAGTTGATCTCAAAATTCACTATAAAGTGTAATGTATCACTACTTCCGTTTTCACTTTTACTATTTCATTTTTTTGTATTTAGAACATTTAAAGTACCTATTTCCTCTACTACATTTAAAATTTTAGAGATATGGAACCAAACTTAATTATGAGTGTATCCCCTGCATTGTCTCTGACATTGACTATCCCCTAATTATGTCTGTTTATGACATGTACAATAATTATGCATGATTACATTATAAACTATAAAATCCAATTGGTCCATGTCCCAAATGTATGCATTGCAGACACCCATATAAATAGGTAATTGCAATAGATGTACTGAGAATATTAAGGACTAATAGCTAGGCATCTTTTTCATGATATGTTCTGTTATTTCTGATGATTTAGAAAGTTCTTATCTCCACAATAATGCCCGTTTGCCAAGAGATTCACTGGTCCTAATCCAATAGATTTTAAAAGTCTTACTTTGCATTAAATATAGTGTGAATGAGGCAGGCTCATATTCCTTCTATATTTTATGCTCCCAAAAGCTCACATTGGTTGCTTTCCTAAATTTTTTCAAAAATTCATTCCCATACTCATTACTCAGATATCAAGACAAATTGGACTAGATTCAAAATCTCTGTAGATAGATAAATGCATAGTTGGATTATTAAATGCTGTATTTTCTGAGTATAATTAAAAGCTTTCCTGAAAAAACTGCTTTAATAAAAATGAAAATGTTCAGATTTATAGGAAAATTTCATTTAAATAGTTTAAATAAGTAATATTATTTGATCATCCTGGAAATGCTGATATGCCTTAACTATTGCTTATTGCTAATGCCTCTATGAGTGAAGTTTCGAGGAAATAATTATTGTTTTCAAAACTAAGCATGGATTAAAATAATTGATTAAATATCAGTGGTAATGACCATTAATGGTTTCAATAATGTACAATTTTTATATCTGATAAGTTCATAAAAATAAATGAAAAATAAAAAAGAACCTCAACATCCAAATTATTCTTTTGCAAACTTTGAAAAATTCTCACACTGTATATTTTTGAGATTGGTCCAAGATAAAAAATTGTGAAGATGACCTTTACTTTTATGCTTTTATTTTCTTGATGTTCTAGCTTAGATCATCATTTTATGCACTATTTATACTCTCTTTTTATAGGAGAGCTGACCTTTACTGGAATTTAGATATGGGCAGAATACAAATGTGTAAGCATACTTCCTATGAGCTGGAAAAAAATTCAAATGAATAATAAACCAATGAGAAGATTATCTGTGAAAGATGTCATATAAAGAATATCTTTCAGGCTAGGGTTTATACAAATTAATTACAATTTCTTAGCTCTCTAGATTGTTTCATCAAGGCTTAATTAAAAATGAAAGAAGATGAGACAAGTTCTTACAGGAAATGCCATTGATCAAATAACTATTTAAATTGTGTTACATATGTGGATGCAATAAAGTACTTGCAAATATTTTCTTTAAAATGATATTAAATAAGGATATATTTGAAATGGATAGATGAAGATTCAACTTCCCTTTACCAAAAGTATGTTATCATAGTTCATTTTTAATAATGCTCTCTGAGTTATTTTTTGTAACCATAATACAATGTTAGAAAACTAACTTAGCTTTAAATAAAATAAAGAAAACAAATGTGGAAAAAAAAAAAAAAAAAAAAAAAAAAGCTGGTTATCTGAATATTAAAATTTTCCCACAAACTAAACATTTTCTGACTGAGAAACCCTAGAAATAGCAAAAATATTAGATTGGTCACAGAATGCAATAAAATTATAGACATGACATTGATGTTCTGGTCCTGTATCATTTCTATCGAAAAGTAAAATGTTTGATTGATAATTTGATTTTTGATAGATAATTTGTTTGATTGAGTATGCTGGACTCATTAAGGGATGCTTGAAAACCTTAGGAAATAATTAACTGAATTTCCTCATTTTATTTCTTCAGTATGACAAAAAATTCCTATCTGTCTCTCCAAATCTTTTCTGCTTCTCTTTGTAGAATAAACATTCCACAGCTATAGTTAGATATGACCAAGTGAATAAATTCATCAGTGAAATGTCTTGGGAATAATGTATATTTATTAAAGTACTGGGATAAACAAACCAACAAACACACACAAAAAAACTCCCTTCCTTCCAGTCTCCTCCAATTTTTTCTTTCTTCCTATGGGCTAGGAAAACAATAATCAGAATGAATTCAAAAGTGACATATTTAAGCTGGAAGAGAAATCATCTGGTTGGGCATTTGCCTTTATTTGCTATGGGAGAGGTAAATAAAAAATGTATTGCATTTTAGTATTTACACTTTTTGGTCTGCTTCCCTTAAAATGCCCTAACTAATACAATCAGGAAGAGAGAAATTACCAAATTTTAATTACCCAATTTCTAGAATCTCTCCAAGGAGAAAGACAGCTTACATAATTAGTTTGACTTTTTTTGCCCAGAGAATTAGAAATTTACACTCACAAAGACAAAGATGATCTTATATCAGCAAGAAGAAGATGTGAAATCATAATAAAATTAAGTAAACTGAATATGGTTAATTGTGTTTAGAGATAGTAATCTGGAAGTAAATTTAAGTCACCATCAAATCATCTCTCATTTTGTAGTCAATGATGTTTCTTTTTTAGTTTTAATATTATCTACTTTATAATTAAACAAGGGATAAATTGGGAACTATAGTGAATAATGCATAATATCTCGTTTTTAGCCGTTTTTCAATTCTAGCCTATTGTACAAAGGAATAGACTAGGAATTATTCTGCCATTAGTTTGTCTTATATCTTTTCAGTAGTCTTTACTGATAGATATAGTCATGTTTATCTATGATTAGAATGATTGCATAGTATTCATTAATATGATTCATATATACTAATCTACTTTTTAAAGGTTCTTTTATTGTTTTAATCATTTTGCTATTGCCATCAATACATTCAGAAACACCAATGTTCAGGGTTTGGGTACATTCCGTCTAATTATGTTATTTTTTTCTGCTCAAAATCCTTTTCAGTTTACCATATCACTTAGAGTAAAATTAAAGGTTCTTTTAAATGACTCACAGCCTTTACCTAGTCTTTCATCATGCTAATTCTGCCTCCATCCTTTTGATTTGTATGCTTCAATTATAATTAGGTGCTCTACCTCTATGTTTTTGCAATTGATGGCTCTCTGTTTGGAATGTTCTTCTCCAGATATTTACATGACTCCTTCACTTCCTTCTGTTATTTGCTAACTTTTTTTTTGGGAGGGGGGCAGAAGACCTACTAGACAAATTCTAAAAGGCTGTAACCCTGCTAACTATCTTTTTACTGGTGCAGAGTTCCTGTCCTATCATAGTAGATTATCCATGCCCCATCTTCTAAACTTTTCTTTTGCTCTCATCCTGTTTCATCTTTCTCCATTGCATATATCATACAACATCACCAAATATCTCCCATTACTGCATATGTGTTCAATAAAAGTATCTTTATTTTATTTAATGATGAGACCTAGTTCTAGAAACACATAGTAACACAATGTAGGTAAATAAATATTTTGGGGTGAATGTGAATGAAGGTGGAAGAAATACCAAGTTTACAATTCTATATGTGGACATGGAGATAGAATGAAAACCCCAAATTGGAGATATAGGAGTGATATGTGTATGGAGCGCTGAACTGCCTGCTTTTTTTTTTTTTTTTTGCCATGCTGCCACTTAGGAAGAGAAAAAAGGAAACCTGCAAGTTTATTAAGCATGCCATAGTAAGTAAATGGTTTTTCAGATGAGTTTATGTTATGTTCTTAGCAGACAGGCATTAGCTAAGTTGATGTTGTATGAAGGTTATATTGATTATAACAACTTGAAATTTAAATGTGTATTTGCAATGTTTTTCTTAGTGACATAGACAGTATAAATGAAGCTTATATTGCAAATTATTACTTAATTGAAGTAGAAGATGAATTCAGCTGAAAACATCCTGGAATATTTAATGATTAAGCCAACCTAATCAACCATAGCCAGCTATAAATACTCTGATGTCATTTGTTACCAAGGCCAGTATTTTAAACACAGTGGTAGAAGATTAAGCTTAGGAGTCTGAAAAATCACCAGTCAATTTCTTTCACTTTTGTTTTACTAAAGTTGGGACATGTGGGGAAAAATAATTTTTAGCCTACCTAAGTCTTAGTTTCTTATAAGATGTCTATATTGTCTTTACCAAGCATAAGAGAGCCCAAAATAGATTTCTTTTAGCATTGGCTTTAGACACATCATGTAGATACAAATTTATTTAACACAGTTCTTTATTATTTAAATAGTTATCTAAATTGTATAGTAAATTTATTTAATGAGGTCACTTGGCCTACAGTTTACCTACTACTCAAGCTCCAGATTTCATCACATAGAAATTTTATTTGATTCCAAAGTAAATTGATTGGTGACTGTTAGTTACTAGAATATTAAAATGAAGTGGGATATAAGAAAAATAACAAAATACAGTAAATCAAATTTGGATTTTTAGTCATTGAAATTTCTTTTTAATTTTGTAAGCCTGAATCATAGATCTAAAAGCTGCTCATCTTGAATACTACTTCCAAGCATAAATCCAAGTCTTTGGGTTTATCCACAGTAAATCATATGGCATATTTTAGCAGTTTCTTGAGATTTTAAGCAATTTTAATTAAAAGGAATTTGAAAACTTCAATTTGCAATTATATGAGGGTTGTCTCAATTTCTTTAAACTATTACTGTTTAATCAAATGAATTTAACTCAGATTCCAGTTAGCACGTCAATGAAAACTGTCCCATTTAGAAAGGGAAATTGTCTTTATTTTTCAGTCTGTTTTAATACCCTGGTTCTACTTGAATTGTGGTTAGTTTTTTCCTTTTATTTTGCTTAATGAAATTTTTTTTTCTTTAACTACTTTTCTACAAATTACTTATTTAAAAAGTCCAATACTCTCTTAAAAATTCTTTAAACCTCAAAATAATTAAGGGAATGTTGACATTGATTCCTCACTGCCTGAATAAAGTTCTTTCAAATTGGGTTAATCGGGCAACACTTGTCCAGAATCTTCCTTAATGCATGCTGAGTCAATAAAGCAGTGAGTACGTGGATTTATGTGGATTGTTATTGCTGTTGTCTCTGTGTTTCTATTTAGCTTTTAAAGGTTTGATAATTAAAATATCAAAAAACATTATAGTTGTGATAGGTGAATGCATTTTTCATAATTTCATATTTATAAATAATTTAAGAAAATCAAAGAATGGATATTTGTATAATGTAAGCCATAAAGTCATAACAATAGGAAAGACACGGGAAAGTATATTTACTGGTAGAGGGGAAAGAGCTGAATTTTAGAAATCTTCCTATTGTAAATATCATTGAGTGAACAGTTTTCTAAGTTTGCAACTGACAAAAAAACTGACTAATGTACTTAAAAGATTTTGACCAAAATACTTACTTTGGCAAATTAAATTATTGAAGGGCTATAAACTAGAATTTTAAAGAAAAAGTCAAATTAAGAAATATCTGGAAAAAGACCTTGAATAAAAGAGGGAAAAGGTGAAGAAAAATGAGTTAATATGGGTAAGAGACTTCAAAATGAGTCAGGAGGTCATCCCAGGGGTAATGCTTATGCAAATCTCAGTAGGATCACATAGAATTCCAAAGTGGTTATCACCCAAATAGTGGGGCTTCTGAGGGCTCTGGAGACACCCAGGTCCTATGCCAGGGCAAATAGCTCTGGAGTTTGTGGTATTGCCAGCGGACCCTACTTTGGAATTTGTGTTCCTGAGAGTGATAGAATTGGACTCAACTATGTCTTCCCTGCACATGGCTCATCCTTCTATTCAAACCTATACTTGGTGCTGGAGTTTGTAGGTGTACTCCAGAGACTTGAGTCTTTGGGCTGTCCATGTGCCAGCTGGGCCTGGAACCTCAGTGAAGCAACAACTCCTACTCTACAGCTCACTGGATTCACCCAGCATAGCTGGCAGGGAGATGATGATGGACAATGGCCATCCCAGGAAATGGAAAGAGTCTGCAGCTGCAGACAGGATAGTCCCATCCGTGTTCCCCATGAGATATAAGCCCCCTCTCAATTGGAAGTGGAGTGGATGTCACCATCCAAGACGCCTCAGCATGGGGGGAAGAGCTATGGACTAGAGTGGACTTACTGGTATTCTACTATAGACATATTGTGATTAAAGAAATGGAAGAAATTACAACCTTGAGGTGGAGCCAGTGGCCACTGGAGGCTCTGGAGCCAGGAAGAGGGAAAAGCAGTTGTAATACAGGGGCTTTTTCGGGACTTGGGAATTGTCCTGAGTGACATTGCAACGAAAGATATAGGCCTATTTTATGTCATCATATAACATGCAGAACTGTATGGGAGAGAGTATGGTCTGCAATGTGAACTATGGTCCATGCTTAATGGCAAAGCCCCAGGATGTGTTTATCAATTGCAATTAATGTATCACACTAATGAAGGATGTTGATGTGGGAGGTTGTGGGAGGTGTGGGAGGTGGGGCGTATGGGATCCCTATATTTTTTGTGTAATATTTATGTAATCTAAGTATCTTTTAAAAATAAATGAATGAAAGAAGAAAGAAAGAAAGAAAAGAGAGAGAGAGAGAGAAAAGGAAAGAAAGAAAGAAAGAAAGAAAGAAAGAAAGAAAGAAAGAAAGAAAGACCTAGTTTAAATTTTTTGTTTTAAAATCAGTAACTTTTTTCACTGATTTTCAGGGTTTTTATAACGTGCCTAAATTCTGTTCATTACCATACACAACCAAAAATACATTAAATTGTATTTCATTTCTCTACTAAACTACATTTATTCCCATTAAGTTAAACAATGATAAAATAAAACTTGGTCTTAACTTTCAACACAATCCTTTCAAACTCTGTTCCTTTTTTTCTAATAAAATAAAATTTCATTTAATATACAGAAGTTTATATCAACATATTTTTTGCAAGTTATTTCTGAGAAGGTTTGCAGTATCATTGAACATTATATTTGCTTCAAAATATTTCAAAGATTTATAAACTTTCATATTATTTTTTCAATTTTTCTGTAAGCTAAATTGTTTCTTGAGTGAAAAAAGAATTCTTGGCTCTGGTACATCTAAAGTTTTGACTGATTTGCCTCAACTTCATGATAGTTTATTTTAAAAAGTTAACAATAATTGAAAGTTAATTAATTTCTGATTGAAAATGTATAGTTACAATTATGGACTTTACACACTGTTAGAGATGGTGATTTGGAGTGAGTGTAGAGTGTAGACTCATTCATAATAAATGCCTAGATCTAAACTTGTGTCTATAGTTAGCCATGTAAATGTTGTATGGGCACTGAAAGATCAGTTCAAAGCAAATAAAAGCAAATAAATAAACAAAATCATAACATCCAAGATGGTATTTTGGCTTTTATCTGAAAAATACTCTTCAGATATATTTTAGTTTTATATTGAAGTTTTATAGAATGTAATACTTATTCTGTCAAAAAACCTTTACTTAAAAATAGTAGCATTCACTCCTTGGGCTATGATTTAATTATGAAGTATGCTGACATAATTTCAAATGAAGGTCATGGTACTCTAATTACAGAATTATTAATTGCAAAACCTTAGCATTTCTGCTATCAATCAGTACAAGCCTCAGGTAAGTCAGTTGGTAAACAAAGGGATCAAAATCAGAGAGAAGCATAATTTCTGCTAGACTATACTAAAGTTTTGAGTATGCATGTCTTCTACCAATTTATTGGCTCAACAATAAATGGTTTCAACCATTTTTTTTTCCTGTGGAAATGTTTCCTTTTAGCCATTTCAACTCTCTTTGTGTCGTATACCTTTCAACACTCCCAAAACTTTTCTAGTTTGCCTGAATATGTAGCAAAAGATAAAAATTATTCATACCCTTGATATAAATGAAAAAATTAGAAAAATATATTTTCTTCATAAATAATGTTGAGTTTAGCATGTAGAAAAATATTTCCCATAAATATGTCAGTCCTTTTGTCACAAATATTTTAAAATCATTTGTTTATATGTTTCTGTGTTGAAAGATCAAATGCAACAATGATTTTATTCAGAATAAATTAATTGCACTTTAGTAGGTAAATTTTGTGTGATTTAAATTTTTAAAGAATTCGTCCTTAGTAAAGAATGCACATTTACTAAGAAATTAGTATCCTAAGACCTGTATTAGGGTTCTCTAGATAAAAAGAGCTAAAAGAAGAGATAAGTGTAAAATGTACATAGTGTGAGATTTTTTTAATAGGAATTGGCTTATCTGACTGTGAGTATGGTAAGTCCAAATTTCACAAGGCAGGCTATACTGTGAACTCCAATGTAAATTTCAATGAACTCCCCAGGAGAAGCTGGCTGTTTCAAGTAGAGATGGAAACTCTCCTTCTGATTGCTGAAATCATGAGTTTTCCTTTTAAGGAGACTTCTCTCATTGTTGAAAGCAACCTCCTCAGTTTATTGAAGATGTAATCAGTCATAGAAGCAATCAACTTACTGATGATTTAAATCCATGACATATTCTCATAGTAACAATTAGACCAATTTGTGCTTGACCAAATAACTGGACACCACAACCTGACCTAGTTTATGCATTGATTTAGCCATCACAATTCCTCAATACATGTTTCAACCAGAATATAATGATTTTATATAAGACGTATATGATTTTTAATTGTACAACTGAATATGTTTTTACTTCTTATTTTCAGTTGACATTAGTTTAATGAAAATGCTTCAGAAGATATGAATCACATTACTGTTAAAATCTAAGTTGAGGAGGGGCGGCAAGATGG
>JAKSZT010010858.1:7087283-7132309 GCA_026826555.1 Tolypeutes matacus | reverse complement strand
GAGTGTGGTCTACAGTGTGAACTGTGGTCTATGGTTGGTGGCAAGGCTCCAGGATGTGTAAGTTCATTGAGGTTGGTGTGCCACACTATGGGAGATGTTTGTGTTGGATGTGGTGGGAGGTGTGGGAGGTGGGCAACATGGGAATCCTAGTGGGTTCCGTGTAATATTTTAGGTAATCTAAGCACTTCTTAAAATATATGTGTATATATATATATATAAATAACATTTTTGTAAGCAAATACACATATATGCATATATATTTATATATCATTTTGCAAATGTTTGTATGTATTTTGAGAATTTTGATTTTTACCCATAATAAAAAAAAAAAAAGGAAAAAAAAAATCTAAGTTGAAATGAAAAAAGATGCATTGCAAAAGGAAATATTTCATAGAAAACTGATTATTCATTATATATTCATCTTATTTACAATTTAAAAGATCTTCAAATAATATAACAAAAATATTTTAAAATTATATTAGTCTATAATGACCTCTCTTTCTTCTTCTCATATTTTCCTGTATGTGTAATACATGACATTTGCTTTCAGTTTCAAGTAGGCTTATGTTGAAATTATAAAATAAAGATGCATATATACTATGCAAAGTTATATGTCTATTCATTGGTATTTAACAAAAATATTAAAAAGCTGATCAGATGTTGATATTTTAATAGCATATTAAAATTAAAAATACCTAACATTGATGTGCATTTCCTATAATAGTAATATTTAATTATTATCCTACATTTATTCAATCCGTAAACTACATATGGATGTGCTTTTTTGACTAGTAGTTCTGATGTGAGCCTCTAACATGAAATTATAAGAGCCTGCTATTTCTCCATTTTTAAATTACTACATAAATTTTAATGGATCATTGCACATCTCTTTAAACAATGCCTATAACTTTCCTTTCTAGGTATATTCAGATAATATTAATGCCTCATATATGTGGCTTTGCATCTGGGCATTCTAATGCCAAAAGCAATGTGATATGTCAAACTATTTTCAACAATCTGTATAGGTATGTGTAAACGTTGTTGTGTAGCCTAATGTAAAGATCGTAGAAGTATGTAGATTTATTTATTTGGCTTGCTGAGTGTGTGCTTTTAAAATAAAATGTTACCAACCATAGACCACAGTTCACACTGTAGACCACACTCTCTCCCACTCAGTTCTGAGTGGTGTGTGCTGATTTAAAATGGCCTACATCCATTGCCACAACAGTACTCAGGACAACCTCCAACTCCCAAAGAAGCCCCTATATTTCAACTGCTCATCCCCTCCCTACCCAAAAACTGTCAAGTGGCCACTGGCTCCACCTCATTGTTATAATTTCTTGCATTGCAAGAATCACCATATGTGAGCAAGAGAATACCATCAAGTCCACTCTAGTCCATAGTTCTTCCCCCAATCATGAGGCTACTGGGATGGTGATGTCCACTCCAACTCCAAGTGAGAGAGGGCTTATAACCCATGGATATGGTGGGTGGGATGATCCTGCCTGCAGATGCAGGCCCTCTCCATTCCCTGGGATTGCCATTTCCCATCGTTGTCTCCTCACCAGGTGACTTGGATGAGTCCATTGAGCTGTAGGGTAGGAGTTGCAGCTCCACCTAGATTTCATGCACACCTGGCACATAGGTAGGCGGGAGGCTCCAGTCTTTGGAAGTATACCTAAGAAACTCCAGCATCACATGTAGATTTGAATAGAAGGGACTGGTGAACCATGTGCAGGGAGGACTTATTTGAGTCTAATTCTGTCACTCTCAGGAGCACAGATTCCAAAATAGAACCCACTGATAAGGCATCAGTCTCTGGGGCTATCCCCCCTTATATAAGACCAGGGTGTCTCTGGAGCTCTCAGGAACCCCACTGAGTGGGGTGATAGGCACTAAGATATTCTATGAGCTCCTACTGAGGTGTGCGTAAGAGTGGATGTGTAGGTTCATTGGGGTTGGTGGGCCACGCTGTGGGAGATGTTTGTGTGGGATGTGGTGGGAGGTGTGGGGGGTGGGCAACATGGGAATCCCAGTGGGTTCCGTGTAATATTTTGGGTAATCTAAGCACCTCTTAAAATATATGTATATATATATATATATATAAATAACATTTTTGCAAGCAAATACACATATATGCATATATATTTATATATCATTTTACAAATGTTTGTATGTATTGTGAGAATTTTGATTTTTACCCATAATAAAAAAAAATAAATAAATAAAAATAAAAATTAAAAAAAATAAAATGTTATACTTTTGTGCTGAAAACAAATTGTGTAAACATAGTTGATTTCATGCTTTACCTTATTTTCCCTTACCACAGTAAAATAGGAACCAAAAACCTAGAAATATTTACATTTTCAAACAAATCCTTTAAATAAAATATGTTATATATATATGACTGATTATAAATTAAAAGATCCTAATGAATAAGACTTGAAGAAAACATGTTATTACTTTTGCTAATAATTATATCCATTACATTTAATGTCAACTTCCCAGTTATTTCTAAATCTTGGTGGAAAAAGATGTGGCATCAGGTTTTTGTTTTTGTTTTTATTTTTAGTTAAATCATGGAGGAATAAAAGAGAGGAAAAAGTCAATAATGTAATGGAGGAATCAGTTAATATTATCTGTAAAACTCTGAATAATAAATAGTCTTTGTGGGCCATTATGTGTCTGTTACAATTACTTAATTCTGCCATTTTTAGTGTGAAAGTATGCACACACAGTATATACATAAATGGATATTTTTGTTTTCCAAAAAAACATTACTTATGCAAACAAGTGGTGAGCCTTAGGTTTTTAACCCCTGATATAATAGAAAAAGTTGACAACAAAAGCAACAACAGCAACAAAAGGAAAACAACAAGAAAAATACAAAAAGCAAAATTCAAATAACTTGGCTTTCTCCTCCTCACATATTCTAATCCCTTAAATAATGGAAGTCAAATAGGGTGTGATTTTTGTTGTTTTCTTCCTTGAACACAAAACAATATTTCCCATATGTTTAACAACTCCATATACTGATAGATAAACATACAATTAATTGTGATTTCAATTTTATTAGAAGGAGTATTACATACTTCCTTGTGATATTAAAAGCATACATTCCCTTATAATTAAAATACAACTCCTTCTTGTTTAATGACTTAAATTCATTTATGGGTTATTTTTTAAAAACACAGCTATAAATTAATACACCTACATATGATACAATATGATTACTTTATGTTCCAGAAGAGACCATAAGACTACAATGGCTGTCAGTTTGTGGGGAAAGGATATGGAAATATCATCCTTTCAAAATTGCATTCTTCTTTCTGCTCAGTTTGCTCAACAATTTTCAAACTTCTGTGGACATATTAATAACTTGCACTCACACTGAAATTAAATTTATGGTACAGAAAATATTCTAGGACCAAATAAAGGCTAAATACAAAGAACTTTGAAACATGGGGAATAACATAGAAGAATATTTAAACCATCATCTTTCTTGCTTGGCATATGCATGCAAAATAAAATATTTTGGGTTTTTCCAACATGGTGCTCTATTAAAATATGTTCCATTTGATATTCTCTAATTGCAAACTGTTTTGTTGAGTAAGTTGTTGAATGCCATTGCCTAAAGCCATGAAAAATGAAATGATCCTTTTACAGCATAATTATTTACTGTGTTTTGGCATGGAAAAAAAAATCAGTGGAACAGCTTTATATTGCCTAGAAGCAGTACAATAAACTTATCTGAATTAGTGCCCTTATAAGATAAAACTTGCTCTCACCTTGACCCTTCTTTGCCTCCACTAATTTTCATATGTCAAAGAGGCCTGAAGAAGAAATTAAATTTCCTCCTCCACAGAAATAGTTTCCATGCCAAAGAAATTATAGTGCGTGGATAATATGTCCTAACAGGTTTGAAGGAATATGAGTGCAAATAGATGTTTAGAGTGTTGGATGGGGTGATGCAAATGACACATAAGGCTGAATATTTTTTTAAATGGGTGCACTCTCCCATTGATTAGATTTCTGCATTTTATGAAGGAAACTTAGCAAATCTTAATAATTCTTTGTTATGCTTGTAGTTTGATTATGAAAATGCATACCTTTGATAAGGTGAAAAGGTGAGAAATTAATTGGTATATTATTCAGCAAGGGGAAGGTTTTTGGTGATTGGGATTATTAAAATGACTTTACTAAGTAAAATCTGAGTCTCTGTGCATGCATATATTTTTGGGGAAGATCTAGATGACACTATCACATAAAGGTAATAAGCAACGCACTAACAAGTTGGGGCACTGGTATCTTTAAGAAGTGTGATTTTAGCAGTCTCCATAGACTGATGTTGGAGGTAAGAAATATTTGCATGGATTTAGGATCCTTACTGAGAATGTAGATGATGGGGTTTAGAAAATAAAGAGTCCAGAAGACAGGCAATAACTGTCAGAGACAAAGTGAACACAACTGTCATAATGAGTAACAAGGTCAGGGTTACACTCATCGTGACTTGATTACCATATATTTCAGCAAAGCCAGTGATTACAATATTCCCAGGGACAAGAGATGGCATTTAACTAGGATTTTACTAGATAGGCATAATAAAACAAAAGTGAGGGCTAGCAAGTAGAAAGCTGATATCAGATTCCTGATAGAAAATTGTGGTTCTTCACACAATTTCCTGATCTAAGTCAGTTTAAAGATCTACAGTCCTTAATCCAATCCCAAAGGGAAATATGGCTGATGATTTGGCTTAGGAAGTATGCACTGGGAAAGGGTAACATATAAATATCATGACAAAACTTAAATATGAGTTCTGAACTGATACTGAAATTAGGGGACTAAAAACAACGTCCTACATTAGACTTCCAGTTTTTGAGGGACCTTACCAAAGCCAGGAGATAGATAAAGTATTAGCCCACATCATATAGTAGAGTCAAAGTTTCAGTGAACACACTCTGTGGTTTTCCTGGTGCCTGAGTATGTAACTGGAATAGATAAAACTAAAATAGTTAATTAGACTAGGTAATTTAATCGTACATTAACTGTATTCATCTAATTTTGATATGTTGTGTTTCAATTTCATTCAATTCAAACTGTTTTCGTTTTTTACTTGATTTTACCACAATCGATGGACTATGTTGACATGTGTTGTTTGTTTCCAAATATTTTGAGAATTTCCAGATATCATTTTTATTGCTTTTTAGTTCATTTCTGTTATGATTGGAGAATACTTTGCCCAAACTCAATTATTTAAAAAGTCTAAAGGTTTATTTTATGGCTGAGAATATGGTCTATCTTAGAGAATATTGCATGTATAATTGAAAATAATTTGTACACAGCTGTTGATGGTGTGACTTGTGACTGTCATTGAGGTCAAGTTTTTTTGATAGTGCTTTTTAAATCTTCTATGTCTATTTCTATGTCTTAATAAATTTTATGACTTTTTCTACCATTATTAACCAAAATAGGAGTGCTGCTGTCTTCAACTATCATAGTGATTTTTATATTTTAAATTCTATCAGTATTTCCTTCATGTATTTTGAATCTCCACTGTTAAGTGCAGATATATTTATGATCATGCGTTCTTAGAGATTTGACTTCTTTATTATTAAACGATGGCCCTTTTGACATAGGGTGATATTGCTTGTTCTGAAGAAAACTTGTCTGATATCAGCATAGTGACTCCAGTTTAATATTGGTTAGTGTTTTCATGGAATAATTTTTGTCTTTTTCAAACTTTTAACCAGTCTATATATTTATAGACTGGTCTCTTTTTACCCAACCGGTAAACCTCTATCTCTTTTCCTATTGAGTAGACAACTTGTATATAATGTGATTATTAGAATGGTGAGATTTAATTTTACCATCTTGCTAGATGTTTTCTATATGTGTAATCTGTTCTTTGTTTCTTTTCCCTCTGCTGCTTTCTCTTTGATTAATTGAGCCATTTGTGTGATTATCTTTTATCTCTGCTTTTAGTTTATTACATATCCTTTTAATATTCCTTTAGTGATTGTCTATGGTTTGCAACGTGACTTTTAAAATTAACCAGAGTCTATCTTCAAATACAATTATATCACTTCACATATCCTGTAAGTTCTTTGCAGCAGCATAGTCTCAATTGTGTGCTTCCATCTTTGTGCTGCCTTTCTAACATATTTTAATATAAATTTTGTATATGATTTAATGATATAATACATAGCTACTATTTTTTATTTAGACAGTAAACTTCTAGAGCATTACAAATAAGAAGAAAATGAATGCAATATTTATCTTTATGTATTCCAGTTCCAGTGCTCTTCATTTCAATAAGATGAAAGTTTTCTTTTTGTATCATATTATTTCTGCCTGAATAAATTTTTTTAACATTTCTTTCAGCTCATCTGCTAACAATGAATCCATGAATTATTTTGGAAAAATATCTTTATTTCCCTTTAGTTTTGATATCTTTAAAATAAATATATAATTTTGGCCATTTTTCTTTCATCATTTAAAAAATGCATTCCATTGACTTCTGATGAAAATTCTTCAACAGTTCTTGTCTTTTAAACTCTGTATTTAATGTGCTTTTTACCTCTGAATCTCTTCAAGATTGTCACTTTAGTTTCCTGCTGTTTGAAAATAAAATGTATTTTTCTGTACTTTATCTGGTTTGCTTTATTTTTCTGTGTTTCTTGGATCTCTGATTTGGGAACTGTCATTAATAAAAGATATTATTTTTGTTATTACTATTTTTTCAATTTTTCCTTCTATTGAATTATTTCTCTCCCTTTTATACCAGCATTCGGCTTCCCCAGTGTGCTTTAATATTGCCTGATAACTCTTGGACATTCTATTCTGTTTTTCTTTCCCACTCTTCTTTTCATTTGTGTTTCAGTTTTGTCATTTCTTTTAATCCATTTTCAAATATAATGATTCTTTACTACGTTTGGATATGTCTACTTAATTGCTCAGTTTACATTTATTACTGTAATGTTCATTTCTGGTCTTTGCATTAGATTTCTTACAGTTTCTATTTCTCTACTGAAATTACTATCGATCATGCATGTTGAGCACCTTTTCACCACGTCCTGTAATGTAGTAACCATAATTATTTTACATTTTCTCTCTGATTTTTCTCAACATCTGTGTTATATTTCATTCTTTTTCTCTTCATTTTCTATCTCTTCATTGTAGGGTGATTAATTCATACCAGTATGACAGGTCTTTTCCTATTTTAGCACAGAAAGTCCAGCATCCAGGGAAAACCCTCAGTCTAGAGTAAAATTGTATGCTTATCCTATCCTACTTGACTGTGGTTTACCTTACTGTTTTGCATAACTCATAATTTATTTCTGAAAGGCAGGTATCTTGTGTAAGAGCTTATATTCTTTTCATAAGAAATGTAATAATATAATGAGGTATGTAATTTAATGCCTGGAATGAGCACATCTTTTTAATTTTTTCTTTCTTTATTAGAGAATTTGTGGATTTACAGAACAATCATTCATAAATTACAGGATTCCAATATATCACTCTAAAACCAGCATCTTGCATTGGTGTGCAATATTTGTTACTATTTATAATATAGCCATTTTATAATTGTACTTTTAATTAATGCCCATGGTTTAACTTAGTGTTCACTGTTTGTGTAGTGTAGTTCCATAGATTTTTTAAAATATTTATTCTGTTACCATGTATACAATCTAGCATCCCCCTTTTATTCACATACAGATATATAATTCAGAGCTGTTAATTTCATTCGCAATATTGTGCTAAAATAATGCACCATCTGTTACCAAAACATTTCCATCATCACAACTAGGAACACTAAACATTTTAAGCCTTAACTCTGCATTCCCTTTCTCTACCCCATCCCTTGGTAATCTGTAGTCTAGATTCTGACTTTATGAGTTTTCTTATTCTAATTGTTCAAATCAGTAAGATCATAAAATACTTGTACTTTTGTTTATGGCTTACTTCACTCAACATGAAATCTTCAAGGTTCATCCATACTGTCTCATGTATCAGGACTTCATTCTTTTTATGGCTGAATATTATTCTATTATATGTATATACCACATTTTATTTATCCATACATCAGTTAATGGACACTTGGGCTGCTCCCATCTTTTGGTAATTATGAATACTGCTCCTATGAGCTTTAATGTGCAAATATCCGTTTGATTCCTTGTTTTCAATTCTTTGGGGTATATACCTAGTAGTGGGATTGCCAGGTTATATGGTAGTTCTATACTTGGCTTTCTGAGGAACTGCCAAACTGTCTTCCACAGCAGCTGCAACATTTTACATTGCCACCAACAATGAATGTGTGCCTATTTCTCTGCATCCTCTCCAATACTTATTATTTTCCACCTTTTAATAGCAGCCATTCTATGGGTGTGAAATTGTATCTCATTGAGGTTTTGATTTGCATTTCCCTGATGCCTAATTATGTTGAGCATCTTTTCATGTGCTTTCTGGCCATTTGCAAATCTTCTTTGGAGAGGTGTCTGATCAAGTCTTTTGCCCATTTTTCATTTGGGATGTTTGTCTTTTTCTTGGTAAGTTGAACGGTTTCTTTAAATAAACTGGATATTAATCCATTATCCAATAAATGAGGTTTCCAAATATTTTCTCTTATTGTATAGGGTTGTTTTGTTTTGTTTTGCTTTTTGCTTTAATGAAAAAGTCAATTGAGGAACAGAAATTTTTAATTTTAATGAGGTTCCATTTATTTATTTTTTTGCTTTTGTTGCTTGTGCTTTGGGTGTAAAGTCTAAGAAATTATTGCCAAACACATGGTCCTGAAGATTCTTCACTATATTTTCTTCTAGGAATTTGATATTTCTAGTTCTTATATTAAAAACTTTTTTCATTTTTGAGTTTTTATATATGGTGTGAGGTAGGGATCCTACTATATTTTTGAAAATGAAAATCCAGTTTTCTCAGTACAATTCCTTGAAGACACTAAACTTTCCCAGTTGAGTGGTTTTGCCAGCTTGTCAAAAATAAGTTGACCATAAATGTCAGGGTTGATTTATGAGCTTTCAATTCTATTCCATTGGTTTATACATCTTTCCTATGCCAATACCATGCTTTTTTTATTACACTGGCTTTGTAATAAGTTTTAAGATAAAAATGTGTGAGTCTTGCAACTTCATTCTTCTTTTCTAAGATGGCTTTGGCTGTTCAAGGTCCTTTTCCCTTCCCTAGAGATGTGATGACTGGCTTTTCCATTTATGCAAAAAGGGTTTTTATAATTTTGATGGAGATTGCATTTAAACTATAAATTGCTTTGGATAGTATTAACATCTTAACAAAACATCAATTTGGGTGATTTTATTTCTTTTTATTGCCTGATTACTCTGTCAAGATCTTCCAGCACAAATCTGAAAAACAGTGGTGAGAGTGGGCACCATTGTCTTGTTCCTGATCTTAGAGGGAAAACTTTCAGTCTTTCACTATTAAGTATGATGTTATCTGTGGGCTTTTTATATAGACCCTTCATCATATTGAGGGGGTTTCCTTCTATTTCTAGAGTTCTAAGGGTTTTTTTTAAAAGAAAGTGTTCTGTATTTTGTCAAACACCTTTTCTGCATCAATTGAGATGATCATGTGGTTTCTAAAATCTTTACTTCAGTTAATGTGGTATATTACATTAATTGATTTTTTGTTGTTGTTGAACCAACCTTGCATACAAGGGATAAATCCCACTTGACCATGGCATATAATTATTTTAATATGCTGTTAGATACAGTTTGCTAGTATTATGTTAAGGATTTATGCATTTACATTCATAAGAGGTATTGGTTTTAAGTTTCTTTTCTTCTGATATCTTTACCTGGCTTTGGCATTAGGGTTATGTTGTACTCCTAGAATGTCTTAGGGAGTAATTCCTGCTTTTCAATATTTTTGGAACAGCTTGAGCAAAATTGGAGATGTCTTCTTGGATTCTTGGTAGAATTCCCATGGAAAGTCTTCTGCTCCTGGGCTTTTCTTTGTTAGGAGTTTTTTGATAACTGATTCAATCTTTTTACTAGTAATTGGTTTGTTGAGATCTTCTATTCCTTCTTAGCTCAATATAGTTTTTCTGTGTGTTTCTAAGAATTTTGTCCATTTCATATGTGTATTAGTCAACCAAAAGGGGTGCTGATGCAAAGTATCAGAAATCTGTTGGCTTTTATAAAGGGTATTTATTTGGGGTAAAAGCTAACAGTTACAAGGCCCTAAAGAGAACAACTCAAGGTTACCTCCTCACCCAAAGTCAGTTGCCATGTGTTGAAACAAGATGGCAGGTGATATCTCTGAGGGTTCGGCCTTCCTCTTTGCTCTTAATGTTTTGGCTCAGCTTCTTCTGATCACAGCTGTAGGCTGACATAGGGCTCAGCTGCTCTTTCTCTTCAGCTGCAAACTATCAGGCAAATGCCTTATCTCTTTCCAGGGCTCCAGCATCAAAACTAAGTTCTCTCCTCTTCTTTATCTTTTTCCGTGTTCTTCTGTGTATCTACATGATTGAGTGGCTGTTTATAGAGCCCACAAAGGGGTTGAGGACTCATGCTGTGTTACCCTAATGAAGTGGTTGAATCAAAGCCTTAATCTTAAGATAATTTAATCAAAGTCATCTCAGGTGAATATAAAACAATCAAAGGGTATCAGCCCAAATTTATTTACAAAAATAATCTCTCTTTTGGAATTTATATATAATCTCAAACTGCTACAATATAATTATCTAATTGATACTTATAGTCCTTTCATTATCTGCACGGTCTTAGTAATATAATGCTTTTTTTTTAAAAAAAGCCATTCTGCCAATCTCTTCCATTTGACCAAAAAGTTTAATCCATTTACATGAGTCACTACTGACAATACAGGACTTTTTTCTATCATTTTACTATGTAACCTTTGTAAGTCTTATACCTCCCCCCCCCAATTCTGTGAATCCCTACTTTTATATTTATTTCCTTTCTTGTTTTGTACCATACTGAGTGTCTTCCCACTTCTATATACATATACTTTTTATTTGTTTTACTTTTGGTTATCATCAGGTTAAAGTTTAACATCCTAAATATCTAATTTGGTTTGATACCAACTTAATTTCCATAGTGTGAGCATGTACTTTTCCTATGCCACTCTGTCCTCCCACCATTTTTTGTATTTATCACCACTTATATCTTTGTACATCTTATGTCTAAAAACTTAGATTTATCATTACTTTTTATGCATTTGTATTTAGCACCTGTAGGAGGTAAGAAGTGGAGTTACATATAAAACAATGTAATAATGCTGGCATTTATAATTACCCACATGGTTACCTTTACTACAAGTCTTTATTTCTTTATGCTGTTTTGAATCACTGTCATTTCATTTCAGTCTGAAGAACTACCTTTAGCATTGCTTGTAAGGCTGGTGATGAGCTCTCTCAGGTTTTATCTGAGAATGTATTAATCTCTCCCTCACTTTTGAAAAAGTGTTTCAAAAGATATAAAATTCTTGGCTGATAGTTGTCTTCCTTCAGCAACTTAAGTATTGCAACCCAATGCTTTCTTGCCACCATGGTTTCTGGTGAGAAATCAACACTTCATCTAATCAGGACTCCATTGTAGGTAACACATGCTTTTCTCTTGCAGCTTTCAGAACTCTATCCTTGTCCTTTGCATTTGCTGATGTAATCAGTGTATGATGGGATGTATTTTTCTTCATGTTTATCCTTTTTCAGGTCTGCAATTCCAGCAGTTCTGTGTGCTTAATTTTTAAAATTTCTATCTCTTTATTTAGGCTCTCATGTTGTTCATTCATTGCTTTCCTGATAACGTTTAGTTCTTTCTCTGTACTTTTCTTCATATCCTTGAGTATTTTTAAAACCATGTATTAAAAGGCTTTGTTCAGTATGTTCACATTCTCATCTTCTTCACTGGTGTTTTCTGTATTTTTATCTCTTTAATGTGGATGAGGCATCATTTCCTGCTTCTTTATTTGTTCTATACTCTTGTGCACTGTATATTTTAATATTTTAAAATATTAACTCTTGAATTTACTCCCTGGGATATCCTTTTCTTAGTTTTGTAACCAGCTTTGAAAAGATAGAGCTTTTTCTGAGTTTCAGCCCTCCTATCAGGAAGGTCTGCCCAAGCTGAATGTAGTGTGCAGAGTTTTCCTTCTTTCTGGACTTTTTTGTCTTGTCCTGGACATTTCATTGTTAATTGTTTTGGAGGTCCCCTGTTTGCAGGAGTTTGGTTCTTACCTCTGCTTCTGATGGGGCAAACCTCCCTCTCCTGAGTATTTAAAGCAGCTGTGCCTTTGTCCCAGATTGTCATCCTCTGTAGTTTTTTACACTACTCTCATTGTCTCATACTGCTCTTTTCTGGAGGTCAAATTCTGGGAAGATGGTCACCTTTGGGAGGACTTTCCCAATTCAGTTTTTCCCAGGCAAAACAGAGCCAGGGACCCACAAAGACGGAACAGACCAGCTCCAAAGTGCCCTGTGGAAGAGATCAGGAAGAGTGCCAAAAGCTTTTCTGATGGATTTCCAAAGCTGAGCCTTCCTGGCCTGCTCAGCAAATGCAGCCCTACACATAACTGTATCCCACAGCCCTGAGGAAGTACAGAGTCATTCAATTTCCATTGCCTCAGCCCTTATCCAGGGAGGTTTGAAACAATGGCTGCCAGCACCTTTGTCTGGGGCAAGGTGAAACAATAGCTCCTCTCAGAGCCCTGACTCAGCAATCCAAATCCACTAATCAAAAACCGTGATCCATGATGGGCCTTGTGCACCTCTGTTCTTGGGGAAGTATATTTTTATGTCCGTTTCTGTCACCAGCAGCTGCACAGAAGCCTGCTACAAGAGTGGGGGGATGGTTACTGGTAGTCATCACGTAGAGAGGGAAATTTACAGTTCTTTAGTGTAATTTATCAACTTCTTCCTCCAGCTCTAATAGGTATTTCAGACAGTTCTACCTGCTTAATAGTTGTTTTGGTGGAAGGACTGATTCCTGAAGTTCCCTAAACTGCCATCTTCTCCAGAAATCCCATACAGCTTTTGTTTTCATAATGCTTTGTTTGAAGGATTCAGTCAATCCAATCAGTAGTTGATCAATGTTTGGATTTCATTTTTGTTATTATAACACTAAGTGCCACACAGGCTTTAAATTCCTGTACTTTTACCATCAGGATTGTGGCTATCTCAGAAAGTTTTCCAGAAATATCTGTTCCACCCTCAGATATAGCTTTTTTGTGCCTGCACCTCTAAGAATGTCTTTCTCAATGCTCTTGCACCACTCCTAATAGTAGACTGCTGTTATTAGTTAAAGATACTAACTTTGTAGTGAGACATTGGATTGGGACATGCTCTTTGCTATACTAATTCATCCTCAGTCTTAAACAATAGCTGTAGCCTTGATTCATGAGGGTTTGGAATTTGTCAGTGCTTCTGTAATTATCACAAGCTTTGAGGACTTTTAAAGGTCTGAGCTGAGGGTATATTCCTGCTCCTCCCCTAAGAAAAAGCCATTTTCCTCTTCTCTTTCCCCACCTGCACAAGATTTTCACTGGTGCCATATGGAGTTGCAACCCTTTCGTTACCACCTAAAGGATTTAGTTCCCTGGGGACATAGGAGAGTAAGATATTGATGGGATCATGCCTTACTCACAGTGGCTGCTCTTTCCATCACCCAGGATTGCACCAGGAGTGAGGATATTTCAGGACTCTCTCCATGTATACAGCATTCATTGTGAGCACCAGTGAAGTCTAGATAAAAGAATCTGTGAGTAGGCACAAGTTTGCCTTGTATTTGTGGCTTTCAAGGAGCTATAGTATCACTCTAGCCCATGTTCTAAGTTCATCAATTGATTAATAATTCCAGCTAAATTCTTTTTTTTTTTTTAATTTATTTTTTATTATCAAAATTCTCACAATACATACAAACATTTGCAAAATGATATATAAATATATATGCATATATGTGTATTTGCTTACAAAAATGTTATTTATATATATATATATACATATATTTTAAGAGGTGCTTAGATTACCTAAAATATTACACGGAACCCACTGGGATTCCCATGTTGCCCACCTCCCACACCTCCCACCACATCCAACACAAACATCTCCCAAAGTGTGGCCCACCAACCTCAATGAACTTACACATCCTGGAGTCTTGCCACCAACCATAGACCACAGTTCACACTGTAGACCACACTCTCTCCCACTCAGTTATGAGTGGTGTATGCTGATTTAAAATGGCCTGCATCCATTGCCACAACAGTACTCAGGACAACCTCCAACTCCCAAAGAAGCCCCTGTATTTCAACTGCTCATCCCCCCCCCTACCCAAAAACTGTCAAGTGGCCACTGGCTCCACCTCATTGTTATAATTTCTTGCATTGCAAGGATCACCATATGTGAGCAAGAGAATACCATCAAGTCCACTTTAGTCCATAGTTCTTCCCCCAATCCAGAGGCGACTGGGATGGTGATCAAGGATATTTAAGATCAAGAAAGCTGGAGAAAGCATCAATTCCCATGATATCAGCCCACTGATAAGTTAAATAAATTGCAGAATCTGCAATTATTGTACTACAGAGGGAATTGATGCTTTCTCCAGCTTTCTTGATCTTAAATATCCTTGAGCCTATGTAGTAGAAATCATTCCAGAATGTGATGTTATTTTTTCTTGGCTTTTAATATTTTAATTATTTATATTCTTTTGTGTGTGTGTGTGTGTGTGTATAAATAGAATTCAAAAAGTGTTTTTAGAATGTGTGTTATGGAATGTAAATATATGGCCAGATAGTCACCATTTAATTGATATATCATGCTATCTCAACTAGAACTAATGATGCTGCTTCTGTTATTATAGTTCTCGTAACACATCCAAAGAGAGTTATCTTGAGTACTTAAGAATTAGCAACTGCTACTATAATGGGAGATTCAGAAAATAAAGTGTGCTTCCTCCAATTTGAAAGCATTACGTGTCCTGACCAATGTTTGTGAATCTGTGTTTCTGTCCACATTCTCCACATTGTTATATTATAACTAATATCAGGATTCTAGATCTCATTAGGCATAACTTATTCTATCATCCAATCAGAAAATAAAAATCATAAAATAACTTCAAGTATTCTAAATATATTTTCTCCAACTTTTAATAGATGCAGTTAAGAAACTCTCCTTACTAAAATTTATTGTATTTTAAGACAATTCAATATATACTTGTTACCTAAACTATTTGTTCCTATAATTAAAGACAGTATAGAATAAAATGTATTTACAATCAAGGTTACTATAATTTTAAAATGTTTATATTTTTATTTGTAACTATTTTATTGCTTGTCACATTACACCTTAAATTTATTTTTGTTACTGATTGCTTTTATTAAACCTGTATTAAAGTGAGTAAATACAAAGATTATGTTCACTGAACTATTAGGCTGATTTAAATGCACCTGGCAAGTGTCAGAGAAAAATTCAGCAAGTTAGAAGAGTATCGCCTATATCTATTATTAGGCACTAGAATGCAGTTTGGAGAATTATGTAACCAACACCTATTGTATAACAACTAGATTTTGCTAGCTATACCATGAAAACTTTGAGGTGAACATATTTTTGAACATAATTGTATCTCCCTTGCTCCTAAGTTTATGTTAAAATATTATCATTAGTATATGCAAGATCCCTCACATAATTTTTATTATTGTCATTTATTCTTATACTCTATACCCATTATTCTCCCCTCCATTTGATTAGAATTCTAACATATATGTTTTCACTCAATATTATGTTTTTAAGCTCCATTTAGTATAACATTCATCTATTGTTTCCTTCTGTTGATTTATGTTCATTGGTAGACTTATACAACATTTTGACCATCTATTCTTTCACACACGCACATACAGATTACTACCAACTTCCTATTACAATAAATAATATTTGAGTGAAAATGCGTGTGAGTGTCTTCTTAATGAATTTTGTGAGAATGTTTTGGGATATACAAAGAGAAGTACAGTTCCTAGAATATGGGAGACTATGCCAATAATCAATTTGTTCCTGTAACGCTAGATTGCCCTCTAGAATGACTACATGGTACACACTCCCTTGATCACTGCATGATCATGCTTTTAATTTTCATAAGGTATTCCACTGAGGTGCAGAAGCTTTTAGGTTTAATTATGTCCAATCCATCACCCATTTTTCTTCATGGTTCATGAATTTTTTAAATTTTATCATTACATATTTGCCTATCTCAACATCTCAAAGATTGAATTCTCATTCTATACTTACACATATTTTATACTTTTAGCTTTTATCTATAGATATATACTTCATTAAAAATTAATTTGTGTGAATATTTTGAAGTCAGGGTTAAGGGTCATTTGCCTTTCCATATACAAATTCAGATGTTTCAGTACTATTTCTTGAAAATATTATGTTTCCCCACTGGATATACAGTTAGCTTTGTTGTAAACCAATTGTGGGCCAATTTATCATATATGTGTGATCTATAGCTATCATTACAATAATACCACAAGATTGCAATAACTACTGTTTATCATAAGTTTTGAAGACCAATGTCTTGATTTTTTTGTTTATCTTTAAAAAAAAAAAAACTGGTTAGAGAAATTGTAGACTACAGTAAAATCATGTAAAAATTACAACATTCCCATACACCACTCCCAATTTATAACACTTGCGTTAGTGTGTGTTATGTTTAGGCTAATGTATTAAATCATCCAGGTAATAGTGGCCAGTTGTTTGGTCAAGCAAGCACTGGGCTAATAGTAATACAAGGAAATTTTATGGACTTTAATCATCAGTGAGTTGATTGCATAGTAGACTGATTACATCTACAATCAACTGAGGAGATTGCTGTCAGCAATGAGTGACATCACATCCAATTAGTTGAAGGCCTTAAACGTGTAAGTGTTTTCAATATTAAGAGAGAGAATACCCATCTGTACTTCAGATAGCCAGTGTCTCCTGGGGAATTCAACAAGGACCTTCACTGGAGTCCCTGGCTTGCAGCCTGCCCTATGGAATTTTTACTTGTCCCCAGAGTGGCATGAGACAATTTTATAAAATCTCATACAATTTACATATATCTCCTGTTAGTTGTTTCCTTAGAGAACCCTAATATAATGTGGTACCTTGGTTACAATTTATGAAAGAATATTATAATTTTACTCTTAACTATAGCCCACAGTTTATATTAGAATGTATTTTTTCCCAGTATATCACTTCATTATTATCACCTTGTACATTTGTTAAAATTCATAAAAGAATATTTTAATAATTGTACTATTAACTGTAGTCCATCATTTATAATAGGGTTCACTGCATTGTACAGTCTTATGTTTTATCTATTAATTTTTATTCAAGTAATATATATATAAAACCTAAAATTTCCCTCTTTTAATCACATTCATATATAAAATTCAATGATGTTAATTATACTCACAATATTGTGCTATCATCACTATCATCCATTTCCAAAATTTATAATCAAACCAAATAGAAATTCTATATAAATTATGCATTACTTCCTAATTATTTACCCCATCCCAGGCCCTGGTAAACTATATTCTAGATTCTAACTCTATGAGTTTGCTTATTCTAATTATTTCATATCCGTAAGATTATACAATATTTATACTTTCATGCCTGGCTTATTCCACTCAATATAATATCTTCAACATTGATCCATGTTGCCACATGAGCATGTACATTATCCTACCTCCCAAGTAGCAAATATTGTAATATATTTTAATATGGTCTTTCCAATGCATATATATGCCTGTAATGTACACCTACATTTTAATTTTCATGACTTGTATTATATATCCCTTTCTGCTTCTTTTTTTCACTCAGAATTATATTGTGTCATTCCTTTAGGTAACTATAAGTTTGTTCAACCCACTGCTCCTAACTGCTGATTATTATGTGATGACAACCATCTCCTTCATTTTACCTATCTACTTTCCCAGTGATGGACACTTAGATTCCTATAAAGTTCCTGCTACCACAAATAATATTGAATGAATGAACCCCCTTTTACATGTACTGTTAGGAACCTAGGTGAGAGATTGTGTGCGTGTGTGTATATCTATGGAAAACTGCTATGTCAGGGGTTAGAGTTATATTTTATTTTCCTGAATAATACCATATTATACTCCAGAACGGTATACACCCCCATGATTGTATTAGTCAGCCAAAGAGGTGCTGATGCAAAACACCAGAAATCAGTTGGTTTTTATAAAGGCAATAAAGATCAAATTACTTCCTTCACCAAGTTTGTTGCCTTGTGTTGGAACAAGATGGCTGCCAGTGTCTGCAAGAGATCAGTCTTCCTCTTTAAAGTCCGTGGTCCCAACTTCTTCTGGTCTCGGCTGTATTGGTTCAAAGCTTGTCTCTCTCCCTGAGGCACATTTCTTCCAGGCTTAGCTGCTTTGTTCTCTCTACGATTTCAACTATAGACTATCAGGCTCCCTCTTCCTGGGGCACCTGCTGTGTCTATGGAGCTATCTATATTCCTCTGTGTTCTTCTCCTGTGTATATACTTCCGTGAGCTCCAGCATCAAAACCACAAAATCTCTCCTATGCCATGTCATTTTCTCTGTGAGTCCCTACCCACCAAGGGCATGGGGACTCAAAGTCCAATTGACATGGCTGAGCCAAAGCCTTAATCATAATTTAAACAAGTAAAAGTGAAACCTTTGAATTTAATACAATCTAATACACCTGGAGGAGCACAACCTATATTTCTTTTTTTAGAATTCATAAATAATATCAAACTGCTACACCCATTGACAGGTTATTGGCTGTTTTATGAAATTTGCAAGTATATTAAGTGTGAAATAATATACAGTGAGACTTTAGTTTTCATTTCTTGGATAAACAAAGAGCTTGAATTTCTGTCAGTCTTCTTGTTTATGTATTCCATCTTTTGTTAATTATTGATACAAAAAATTAAACCATATTTTCTGTTTGCAAAATTGCAATATTTCTTTTAATTTTTTATATAAGAATGCTTTTAGATATTGCAAATACCTTTTTCCATTCTTCAACTTTATCTTAACTTTAACCACGGTTTCTGTAGCAGTTAGGCAGTTTGATATAGTTATGAATTCCAAAAATAGATGTTGGATTATGCTTGTAAACTGGTCTGTTGATCTGGGCATGATTAAGTTATGTTTAGATAATTGATTGGGCTATGTCAGTAGGGTGTTGAGCCCTGCTCCTTGGTGGGTAGGGTCTCAAAGATAAAATACTTGGCAAAAGATAGAGTTGGAGTAGTTTTGATGTTGGAGTTTTGATGTTGGAGCTCTGATGAGGAAGGAGAGAAAGCCCCTGGAAAAGAGATGAGCCATTCATTTGACAGTTCACAACTGTCCTTGTGGAGCTCATAGTGTACAGCTGATCTTGTGGAGGAAAACAGAGGAGCTGAGCCTGGAGAGAAGCAGAGCCCCAGGAAGAGAGGAACCCAAGAATCCTGAACCCTGGCAAATGTCGGCATCTGACTTGCTCCAACACGTGCCAACAGACTTCGGTGAAGGAAGAAACTTATGTTTTATGGCCTGGTAACTGTAAGCCTCTACTCCAAATAAATACCCTTTATAAAGTCTAACAGATTTCTGATATTTTGCATCAGCACCCCTTTGGCTGACTAATATAGTTTCCTTTATGGACATCAGTTATCACATAAGCAGGTTGATTGATTTCTTGACATTTTATTTGGGATTTTGAAGACCTAAAATTTATGTACATTTTTTATCCTGGGAAATAAAAATTATGCTCTTAATATTTCTTCTATTACTTTTATCCCTTTACTTATCAATTTTGTTCTTTAATCCACATAAGCCCACCTTTATGAGTTTTATCATTCTTCTCATGAGAGCCAATTTTATACATACTAAACAAAATGTATCCACCCTATTGATAAATAATGCTACTTTCATAATATTTTATGTTCCTATAAATATATGGATCTATTTCTGACTCTTTTTTGTTATTGTTATGATGTGATATTTGTAGGTTCACATTGCCTCAACTGCTGTTTGTGGTAGGTAGACTTTAAAGATAGCCTCCAATAATGCCCACCTTCTGCTATTCTTGTCTTTGTACAATTCCTACCCCTTGAGTGTGGATAAAACCATTGATTTGATTCTAATAGAATACAACAAAAATGATTTAAGAAAAATATTAGGTTACAAAAGACTGTGAATTCCATTTTGACAGCAGGATGTCCTTCTTGCTAACTTTAATGAAGCAAGCTGCTAGGTGAGAGATACCCACAAGGCAAGAAGCAGAAGGTGACATCCAGGCAACAGCCAGCAAGGAGCTTAGGTTCGCATTGCAACAGCCCATGTCAACTTTATCTCACTGTTGGAGATCCATAGAATTATGTTGCTCACAAGGCATTCTTTAGCCCCAACCCTATGGGTAGGAACTCATTTGTAAATAGGATCTTTAAAGATACTGTTTAGATGAGGCCAAATAGATTCAGGGTGGGTATTAATCTATTATGTCTAGAGTCCTTATTAGGAGAGGATATCTAGATAGAGACAGACAACTGAGCAGGAAAATTAGGAGTCTCGGGAGGACCTAAAGGAGACAGATACCATGGATGTAAGCAGAGATTGATTGCCAACAAAAGCAACCAGCAGAATGCCACGTACTTCAAAGAAAACGTAGCTTGCCAATACCTTGATTTTGGACTTCTAGCTTCCAAAACTATGAGACAATAAGTTCCTGTGGTTTAAACCAAGCTGAATGTGGCATTTGTTATAGCAGCTCTGGCAAACTAAGACACACACAATAAACACTGAGTAAAATTGGAAGCAGATTTTATCCCAATTTTACATAATTTGTAACCTTAACAGAGACCCTGAGATGATACTGTAGTATAGCCATTTGAAAGGTCCTGAGGCAGAAGCTACCAAGAAGCCATATATGAATTCCAGATCAACAGAAGCTTCAGCAGAATCAAGGTATGTTTTTACAAGCTGTTAAACTTTGGGATGATTTCTTAACCTACAATAGATAGCCAATAGAATGATTTTTGTGCTATTTATTAAAATATGAGAAGCAATTACACTTAACTTTAAGTTTTATGGTAGAGTCCTTGTGCATTATTTTTCAAAGTCAATTCCTAGACACTATATATGTGAATACTGTCTTATTTCTATTGTATTTTTACTTAGCAATTAATATGTATCAAATATGATTGATTTAGTAAATTGGCTGCAAAACCAGTACACAGTAAACATATTAAAACTATCAATTCTCTTTATTTTTAAGGTAATCATTCATCTGAAAAAAAGAACAACTTTTTCTTCTCCCTTCAAAATCTTCCAATGGAATTTTGTTTTCCCTATTGTTATAATATTAACTTGATTTTTCATTATTATATTAAAGAACAGCATTGATAATGTGCAACCTCACTATGCTCCCCATCATGATATGAATGCAAATTCAATTTAACGATTGTGCATAATATTGGGTATGGGTTTTGTTTATTTTTTTGGTATAAGTGGTATAAAATTAAATTATAGTAAGAATGTTTTAAGTGAGGGAATATTGACATTTAGAAATTTTGAAAATAGTCAATTGATATAATCACATGATTTTTATTAGTCAATAATGAGTAGATCTGTATTTCAGCTGGGATAGGCAGAGTATTGGTACTTGGATCACTCCTAGTTTTACAACCAGAAAAAAAGCTGGATAAACCAAAAATTAATGATTTTTCTTGAACCCAGCAAGGACAAAAGATCAGTAAATGACATGAAATAGAGACAGGTATTTGCAGGGAGAAACAAGGACTGAACATTTTATTACCTGTGATAAATGCCATGAAACATCTTTTAAGCCATGATTAAAATATAAATGTGTTAAATAAATTGTCCCCTGAGTATTAGGACGAATGTGTGAAGTTCTAGAGGGCATAGATGTTGGGGGAGTCCTCACCTACCTATGGGCTTTTCTTCCAGAAATGACACTGGCTCCTCACAGGGAAGACCACTAAGAATACGAAGGAACTTTCTCCCGGTGCAAGGGTGTTATCTTGGTGAAGGAACAACAGTCACTGCCAAGAAACCACCTGATCTTTATCCTCCACTTTCCCTATAGTGATAAAACGTGCCTAACACTGCAGGGGAAATGGCAACAAAAATGGTGTTTAAAGGCACTGGTGGAAGTTATGTAATGTAGGTTGGCAGAAAAAGCAAAAGCTCAATTCCTGAGAGATGATAGGACTATATGCTAGGTCCAGCATAACCTCAGTATGTAGAATAGTTCTGAAGGGCACATCCCAAGACCCAGATTCAGTGTGTCAACTCCTCTAACTTGCTTCTCACCACTATACCAACAAGCAGAATGTAAAAATATCAGAGAAATATAGATGGAAGTCTGTAAGAACTAGATTAACATGAACCTACTAAAAGTCTAAAATAAGGAAGATGGTTTAATTCTTAACATTAAAAATATTTACTTTAACATCTACTGTCCTACAAAATATGTATGGTTTTCAAGAATAAATATTGAGGTACCCAAAAAGTCAAGAAAAACACTCAGTCTAAACAGACAAAAGAAATTATAAATACCAGACTCATATGACAGAGTTGTTGTAACTATCAGTCAAGCAATAAAAAGAAATTAGCAGAGCAACCAAAAACTTTTGAAAAAACCACTTTGATTAATACATTAAAGGCTAATTAAAAAATGAAACACTATACAAGATCAGGTAAGTAATTTCAGCAGAAAGATAGAAAGAATAGAAGAAATCAAATGGGAATGTGAGAAATGTTTTTTAAAAAACAATTGAGATAAAGAATATCTTTGACAGGAACATAAGTGATTCAACACAGTCAATGAAATAATCAATGCATGTGAATATACATTAATAGAAAGTACCCAAACTCGTACATTATGAGGTAAATAGTGAATAAAAGAAACAAGCCATTCAAGAGTTGTGGGAAAGTATCAAATGATCTGACCCATATGTAATTGGAATTGCAGTAGAGGAAGAAATAGAGAATTGGCAAAACAAATATTTAAGAAATTATAGCAAAAAATATATACAAAATTAGTGACAAATACCAAACCATAGATATAAGAGCCTCATATAAAAAGTAAGGTAAATAACAAAAAGACCCTAAACCTAGAACTTCAGATTCAAACTGCAGAATACTATAGACAAATGAAAAATTTTCAGGTAGTCTGAGAAAAAAGACATTATCTACAGAAGACTAAGAATAAGAAATACAGCAAATAATGTAAGCATTTTGACAAGTTGATAACAGATTTGAAATTCGTGGGGGGGGTGCAGAATTTTATGAACTATCCCTTCACTAAAGTAAGATAAATGAAGATTTTTCTCAGACAAATTAGAAAAACTATTGCCAATAGACTTATTAGACAGGGAAATATAAAAGGAGTTTCATTTGTCAATAGGGAAATGGTATCTGTATTAGTTAACCAAGGGGGTACTGATGCAAAATACCAGAAATCTGTTGGCTTTTATAAAGGGCATTTATATGGGGTAGAAGCTTACAATTACCAGGCCATAAAGCGTAAGTTACTTCCCTCACCAAAGTCTAGAGCAAAATGGCTGTGAATGTTTGTGAGGGTTCAGGCTTCCTGGGTCCTCTCTTCCTGGGGCTTGCTTCTTTCCAGGCTCAGTTTCTCTGCTGTCTCCATAAGGTCAGCTATAGACTATGAGGTAAACAGCTCATCTCTTTCTGGGTCTTTCTCTCCTTCCTCACAAACAAGCTCCTCTGTGTGCTTACTTTCCAGGGCTCCAGCTCAAAAACTCAGCATCAGAGCTCCAAACTCTGTCCTTTGCCATGCCTTTTATCTGTGAATCCCTACCCACCAAGGGGTGGGGACTCAATGCCCTACTAATGTGGCCTAATCAAAGCCCTAATCATAATTTAATCATGCCCAGAGAAACAGACCAGTTTACAAACATAATCCAAAATCTATTTTTGGAATTCATGAATAATGTCAAACTGCTACAGGATCTACCAAATAAATAAAGACTACTGGAAATTGATTAAGTGATGGAAATGTTTAAAATGATTTTGAATTTGCTCCAAAATTATTACTCTTTAAATGAGAAATTATAATAATGCAATGTGTGTTAGTGTCTATTTTTAAAATGTATTATAACAATGGTGTGGGGGATTGGAAGAAGGAATTGAAAATGTTATGTTACAAGGTGCTTGCTCTACAAGAAAACAGAATGATAATAATAGTAGACTCATATCACTTGAAATGTATATTATAAACCTAAGGCAATCATTAAAAGGCTTAAAGAGAGGTATGAATTATGTTAATAAGGAGATAAATGATTTAAAAAGCATTTAAAACTTTCAATTAATCCCAGAGAAGAGAGAAAAAGAGGAACAAAGGACAAATGAAATATGAAAGCAGAGAAAAGATTTTAATCAAACAATATCAATAGTCACTTTAAATTTGAAAGACTTAAACACTATTTGTAATAGATTGGATTTTTTTAAAACCTACCTTTTTCTTTCTTCAAGGAATTCACTTTATATAAAGATAGGTGTTAAGATTAAAAATACCAAATGCATGCATTGTATATATTGATATTAAGAGATTTAAGAATTGGCTCATGTGACTGTGGGTAATTTGCAAGCCTGAATTCTGTAAGAAAGGGCACAAGTAGAAAATTGATGAAAGTGAAGTTGAATCCTCCAAGAAAAGCTAAAGGACTGACCTAGAGATAATTATTCTTCATTTTCTTCTCAAGTCCTCAGTTCTGACTTTCAGAAGCTCAACTGATTGAATGAGGAGACTCCTCCCATACCTGAGGTCAATCTCCTTTGTTGATGTAGATGCAATCAGTCATAGATCCAACCATCTGTACACGCAAATCCATCTATGAAATATACTCGTAGGAGCAATCAGGTCAGTGCTTCCTTGACCAGTCAAATGGGCACCATAACCTAGACAAGATGACATATGAAATTTACCATCCTAACCATGTAAATACTGATTAAAGACAGCTGGAAAAACTATATTAATTTCAGACAAGGCAAAAATCACTATAAAGCAGAAAATGCAGTAATGTTAAAGATAGAAATTGTGCCAGAATACATAACAATGCTATATGTATATGTATCTAAAATCAGACATTCAAAATTCATGAAACAAAAACAAAGAGCTATGATGAAGCAGTATAAAAATTCATAGTTGTAGTTTGAAACTTCAATATTTTTTTCTCAGTAATTGATGGAACACTTTGCCAAAAATCATTAAAACATATAATAAAGAATCAACATCTGTCTCTGCTATTTCTCTGTTATATATTCTTGAACAATTTAGTTAATTTCTTTGTGCCTTAGCTTCTGATATATAAAATAAAAATAATAGCTCGACTAATTTAAGCTAATTGACGACTGCAGTAATTTTCATCCAAGAACATTAGAACTCACTTTCTCATATGAAATTTTAGCCAAGATAAAAAGTGGCAGGAATGCAGGAGGCGCCCAATAATTATATACAGTGTGTGTGCTAGGTATGTATGTATGTATGTATGCATATGTATATGCATATGTGTGTGCATGCAAGCATATTTGCAAATGAGACTATAAAGAATCAGAGAATGAAGCAGACCACTGAAGATTTTTTAACCCTCAGCATATTATTGATATGAAACTCAGGTTGTGATCTCAGTTCTCAATATTGATAGTAGATATCATTTCCTTTTACATAATCTGAAAGAAAAAAATTAAATACCTTCTTTAATGTCAACTGGAAAGAATCCACCCCTTTAAGGTGATTGTAAGGAACTTGTTAATATTCAATTAATAAAATTGATATTTATAAGAAAATTAATTTTATAAGAAGTTTAATTTCTAATATTATGAGAATATATATAATGTACATAATGAACAATGTATGCATAATTCACACATTTTACTTTTTATTATTTTCTTTCTGTTCACATTTGTCATGTAATGAAATTATTTCTATGTCATTTTCATTTCATTTTATTATTTTCTTAATGAAGAAAGTATATAAGATTTAATATCATCTGTTAAAATAATTGCAAGGTTGTTTCTATTTAATCAAATTAAAACATGATTTTTTAATATTTATTTATTTATATATTTCCTACTTATTTGATAATTTCTTCCATATGTTCCCCAAGCATCTTATTTTTTACCCCCACTTTATCTTCAAAGAAGCTTTAGGTTACAAAAAAGTCATATAGAACATATGGGTGATTCCCATATACCCAATGCCCTTCCCTTCTCCAACTTTCTCTTATTAACATTTTACATGTGGATTGTACATTTGTTGCATTGATGTACAAATGTTGAAGCATTGCTGCCAGCCATGGTTAATGGTTTACATTATGGTTTATACTTGGCACCATACACTTTTATAGGATTTGACAAAATTTTAAATGACCTGTACCGTTATTTCAAGATCATGCAGAGCAATTCCAATGCCCTAAAAATGCCCTATGTTCCATTTATTCTGTTCTTTCTTTCCTCTCCCCTCGGAACTTCTGGTACCAATAAGTTTCAATTTTTGAAGAATAAGATTCATAGTGACATGCAATAATATTGAAGGTTAACATATTGGTCTGTTTTATTTTATTAAGAATTGCCTATGTTCTCCAGAAAGATTCTTGTCCCTCTAATTCAGAACAGTAGGATTTCCCAGGATGCGAGTTTAATATTTTCATGTTTATTGTGTGGGTCTCTACCCACTGAGATAACACACTATGACAAGATGAACACTTCCATATTCCATGGCCCACATATCGCCTCACCCCCTATGCCATACACCAGTAACCCTCCCCTGCCATATTTGCCAAAAGAACATCCCCACCATTGTAGTTTTAACCACAGACCTGCAAATTCCCAGAGTTCACCTGATCCTTCCTCAAACCCTCCACCCAGTTTAAAAGAAAACAGGTATTCTAGCAGTTAATTGAACTTGTTGTAATTATATTAATGTTAAGTCTATTTTGTTCATAGTTGACTTAAATTTTTGTATAAATTTAAATGTCATTGTTTTTCCTTTCTCTTATATGCTTCTCCTAAAAAATTTTTGGCATTTTTGTTAGGCTGGAATTTTACAATGATGCAAAAATAATTTCTTCTGGGTTTAAGAGCACTAAATGAATCATAATGAGAGATGCTCATTTAAAAATTTATTCAATTTGCATTGATAATTTAGCCATCCTAACAGCTTATTTGCATATAATTAATACTATTTTTATAATAAATATTAATTCCTCTGTATCTTTGGCTATATCTTGATTCATTTTCCTGATATTATCAGTCTACATTTTGATTCTTTGATAAATGTTTATTGTATTTTGGTGTTTATATTATATTTTTTATTTTGTTGTTTTTTACAGATACAAATTCTAGGTTTGTTATCAATTTGTTGCCTTATTATATATTACAATAATCTCTATCACTTTTCTTTCCTTCTTTTTTCTTTAGACATTTATCTTTCAACTTCATTGGACAATTTGCTTATTGCTGCATCAATGCTCCACAATATTAATGTAAATATTCATAATAAATCATGATACTCATCAGTATATTAAATATTCCTCTTGCAACCTTTTCAAGATTGCCTTGACTATAGTCGGTCCTTTGGATTTCCATGTACACTTTAGAATCAAATTGTTAATTTTCTCTAAATATTTTCAGAGTTTTGTTTGGAATTTATTTCAATCTATGAATATATTTGGAAATAATGCATATATTTATAATATTGAGTGTTCCCATCTATGAATAAGCTCTCCATCATTCAAAAAGGTCCTTCTTATTTCCTTCATTAATGTTCAAAATTGTCTGTGAGAAGCTAATACATATGTTTCCTTATATTCATTTTAGATATTTTTAAAAGAGTCTTTATATTTTCATTTTCCAATATATTTTATATATTTTGTTTACTAATTTTTTTATCAAACAGCTGTTAAATTCATATTATTTCTCACAATACAGTATTTAATTGCTTTTCACATAAAGTATTATATCATTTTCAAATACAAGCATACTCTATTTTATTGTTCTTCACTTTAATGCACTTTCTGGATGTTGCTTTTTTTTTTTTTAACCAATTGGAGGTTTGTAGCAATCCTACCTTGAGTAAGCCTATTAGCACCACATTTCCAATAGCATGTGCTCATTTCATGTTGGTGTCACATTTGGTAATCTCACAATACTTCCAACATTTTCATTATGATCATATCTCTTGTGGTGATGTGTGATCATTGATCATTCATATTACTATTGCAATTGTTTTGGGTGCCACAAACCCTGCCTATATACGATGGCAAATTTAATCAATAAACATTGTGTGTGTTATGACTGCTCCAATGACAGCCATCCCCCCATCTCTTTACCTCTCCTCAGGCCGTCCTATTCCCTGAGACACAACAATATTGAAATTAGGCAGGTTAATAACCTTAAAATGACCTGTAAGTGTTCAAGTGTAAGGGAGAGTTTCACATCTCTCACTTTAAATCAAAAGCTGGATATCATTAACCTTAGTGTGGAAGGCATGTCAAAAAATGAGATAGGCTAATATCTAGACCCCTTACATCACACAGTTATCCAAGTTGAAGCTGTAATGAAAAGTCATTGATGGAAATTAAAAGTGTTGCTCTAGTGAACACATGAATGAAAAGAATGTGAAACAACTTTATTGTTGATATGGGGAAAGTGTTAGTGGTCTGGATGGAATATCAAACCAGAAACAACATTCCCTTAAGCCAAAGTCTGGGTCCCAGCAAGTCCATAACTCTCTTCAATTCTGTGAAAGATGTGAGAAATGAGGAAGCTGCAGAAGAAAAATTTCAAGGTAGCAGAGTTTGGCTCATGTGGTTTAAGGAAAGAGGCCATCTCCATGACAGCCAAGTGCTGGGTGAAGCTGATGTAGAAGCTGCATCAAGTTATCTAGAAGATCTAAATAAGATTATTGATGAAGTGGCTACACTAAAAAACAAATTTCCAGTGTTGATGAAAAAATTCTATATTGGAAGAAGATTCCATCTAGGACTATTCTAGCTAGAGAGGCGATGTCAATGCCTGGCTTCAAAGCATCAAAGGATAGGCTGACTCTCCTGTTTGAGGCTAATGCATGTGGTGACTAAGTATGGGGAAGGAGTATGTAGATAGACCTTTCTGAGTGGGCAAAAAACATGAAAATATTTGTGATCCACATGAATGCTGACTAGAGGGTGACTTCAATTGAGGAAGATTTTAATAATCACATGGGTAAGATGACCTGCTCTGTGGCTAATGCTCAGCTTCTTTCCCCAGCCACTCCTGTCATTCCCAATGGGCTCATGAATAAAGTGGCCATGGAGGTAGGGATGGAGGTTATGCATGGGCTCAGCAACATGGAATTCCCCTCACCAAGGCTGACTTGCTTACAGCCACTGCTGAGTGTCCAATCTGCCAGCAGCAGAGACCCACACTCAGCCCCTGATATGACACCATTCCTCAAGATGACCAGCCTGCTACCTCGTGGCAGGTTGACTACATTAGACCACTTCCACCATGGAAGTGGCAGCGATTTTTTAAAATTGGAATAAACACATACTCTGGATATGGGTTTTTATTTCCTGCAAACAATGCTTCTTCCAAAACTACCATCTGTGGACTTACCAAATGTTTTATCTACCACCATGGCATTCCACACAGCATTACTTCTGATTAAATCCAGGGGTGGAAATAGGAGTGACACCTCTCACTATTACCTCTACTGACCCACTGGGAAAATTTTTGCTTCTTGTCCCTGCAACCTTAAGCTCTGCTGGTCTACAGGTTTTAGTCTGAAAAGGAGGAGTGCTGCCACCAGGAAACTCAAAAACGACTTCATTGAACTGGAAGTTAAGGCTGCGACCTGGCCACTTTGGGCTCTTCTTACCTTTGAATCAACAAAGAAGTGAATTACTGTACTTGCTGGGGTGATTGATCCTATCAAAGGGATATAGTACTACATCTATATAATGAGGTAAAGAAGAGTTTGCCTGGAATACAGGAGATCCTCTCTGGCTTCTCCTAGTACTGCCTTGCCTGGTGATTAAAGTTAATGGAAATTGCAACAACCTAATCCAAGCAGGACTAACAACGGCCCAGAATCTTCAGGAATGAAAGTTTGGGTCACCCCATCAGGCAAAGAACCACAGCCAGCTGAAGAATGGGTAGTGGAAGAAGGTAGTGATAAATATAAACTTCAAACACATGACCAGTTACAGAATAAAGAACTGTAGTTGTCATGAATCTTCCTTCCTGTTTCATTATGAGTATAATTGTATATGTACACAAAACCAATTTGTTTTCTTCCCAACCTTTTTCCATATCATATGACAAGTTGTATTAGTTTCATGTCATAATATTTAAGTATGTCAAGTTTAAGAGTGAATATTACTCAAGGACTGACACCCTATTCTGTAGGGAATTAATGTGTTTCCAGTTGTATGCAAAAGAGTTTAACATTGCTAGGCAGAAATATATATATACACATGTCTGTTATTGTTTTTACTTAGAGATTAAGTATGGTTTAACGTAATGTGTTTGGTTGCCAAGTTGACAAGGGGTGGACTGTGATGGTTAGGCTACTGTGTCAACTAAGCCAGACAATTATGCCTAGTTGTTTTGTCAATCACAACTTGTAACTGTAATACAAGGACATTTAAGGACTTTAGTTACCAGTGAGTTTATGCATAGATAGTTGATTTCATCAGCTCTATGTAGCGTTCAGTCTCTACTAAGGCCCAGGAGCAGGCCAAAAGCTGTTTCTCAAAAGGAAAGTAGTTATCTGCAGAGGACTGCAGGGCTTTACTCCAAAATGCTAAAGGTCTGCATCGTGATTCCCCTATAGGGGCTTGCCAATGGCTCCAGACATCATCTCTATTTGCCACTGAAACTTCCAACACCATTGGACTGCTGGATCATATGTCCCAAGTGGTAGTGCAGCTAGCACAGCAGCCTGGACCAGTCACAGAGCCTCCTCTTATTCTGGTCCCCAATCAAAACTAGCAGCTTTTCTGGACACTTGGTAAATTAGCCAGAGTGGCACACCCAAATGAGAAATGTGTTGTCTCCAAAATCCGAAGAGACCAACTAAGTGTTGTGCCTCTCTTTTGGTCATAGGAAGGACCAGATGCAACAACTTTTCCTTCGCTTTAGAAGGGATAGCTCAGGATGCCCCACATGACTGGACACCTAGAAGTTTCACTGAGGTGGAAGACCCCTGTATTTTTGTTAAGTTTATCTCCTATCCTCTCTCATGCAAATGACTTACCAATAAGTCTAGAGCCTTTGCTACTTCTTGCTCACTAGGTGCACATGATATCATCAATATACTGGACCAGTGTGATGTCTTGTGGGAGGGAGAGATGATCAAGTTCCCTGAAGACAATATTATGACATAGTCCTAGAGAGTTGATATACCCCAAAGGAAGGAAAGTGAAGATATACTGCTGGCCTTGACAGCTGAAAGCAAATTGTTTCTGGTGGTCCTTACTAATGGTTATTGAGAAAAAAGTATTTTCCAGATCAACAGTCGCATACCAGGTACCAAGGGATGTGTTGAGTTGCTCAAGCAATGATACCACATCTGGGACAGCAGCTGCAATTGAAGTGATCACCTGGTTAAGTTTACAATAATCTACTATCATCCTCCAAGATCCATTTATTTTCTGCACAGGCCAAATAGGAGAGTTGGATGGGGATGTGGTGGGAATCACCACCTCTGCATCCATCAAATCCTTGATGGTGGCACTAATCTCTGCAGTCCTTCTGGGAATCCAGTATTGCCTTTGATTTACTATTTTGCTAGGTAGGGGCAGTTTTAGTGACTTCCACTTGTCCTTTCCAACCATAATAGCCCTCACTCCACAAGTCAGGGATCAAGTGTGGGGATTCTGCCAGTTACTCAATATGTCTGTTCCAATTATGCATTCTGGAACTGGGGAACTAACCACAGAATGGGTCCAGGGATCCACTGGACCCACTATGAGATGGACCTGAGCTAAAACTCCATCAATCACTTGATCCCCATAGGCCCCTACTCTGACTGTTGGACCAGAGTGATTTTTTTGGGTCTTCTGGAATTAATGCCACTTCTGAGCCAGTGTCTAATATTCTCCAAAATGTCTGATAATTTCCTTTTCCCTAATGCACAGTTACTCTGTTAAAAGGCCATCGTTCTCTTTGGGGAAAGATGAGAGGAAAATTAACAGTATAAATTTTTGGCAATTTAACAGGATCCTTCCCGAAGGGGACCTGGCCTTCTCCTCATTCAAGAGGCTCTGGGTCTTTAAACTGTCTCAAGTCTGGGAATTGATTAAGGGGCCAGGATTCTCTGTGTCTGTAATTTTATTTAGGGTTTTGTTCACTCCATCTGTATTAGTCAGCCAAAGGGGTGCTAATGTGAAATACCAAAAGTGGGTTGGTCTTTATAAAGGGTATTTATTTGGGGTAGAAGTCCACAGATACCAGGCCATAAAGCATTAAGTTTCTTCTCTCACCAAAGTCCATTGCCATGCTGCTGATGTTTGCCAGGGTTCAGGCTTCTTGGTTTCCTCTCTTCCCAGGGCTCTATTTCTCTCCAGGCTTAGCTACTCTGGCTCCTCCACAAGGTCAGCTGTAGACTATCAGGCGAACAGCTAACTTCTCTTCTCCTGGGGCCTTCTCTCCAACATCAAAACTCCAACATCAAAATTCCTTCTCAAAAAATGGTTCCTCTGTCCTTTGCCTTGCCTTTTATATTCGGTTCCCCCACCCACCAAGGGGTGGAGCTCAATGCCTCAATGCCCTACTGACATGGCCCAGTCAACGCCCTAATCATAACTTAATCATGCCAGATTAACAGATCAGTTTACAAGCATGATTCAATTATATTTTTGGAATTCATAATTACATCAAATTGCCAAACGGCTACACCACATAAAACTCTTCTGCTTAAACAGATCCAGAAGAAATTTAGTAGACTGCCCATCTATTTCACTTCAAGGCACCCCATGATCTATTAGCCAAAGCCATAACTCTATGACTCAGATTATTTTGACTGCTGCTTTGAATCGGCCTTTTACTGCAGTAGCCACACCTACCTTATCTTTGGCAATTAACTGTTGATATTTGACTTTTACTGGACCGAGATCTGGTCATCCTCATAATGTTTAAGGATTCTAATTCCATTACAGCCCTCCCTACAGTACTATCTGGACAACAGAGAAGGGCAACTACAGAGCTCTTCAGGGAAGATGGAGTTAGTCTTAAAAATTTATTCTTAAAAGTCATGGTTAAAGGTGTGTCCTCTGGACATTCCTGGGGTGGGTGGGCAGGTCTCAAGTGATAAATCCATTCTAGCATTCCAATCTCTCTTAGACTTTGAATTCCTTCTTCTACTGTATATCAGGGCAAATCTGGCATCTCAACCTGAGACATGCTAGGCCATCTTTTGGTCTATGTTTCAGTCAGCCACCCAAACAAACTGTTTGAGCCCTTTTTAACTTCTCTAGCTACAGCATTGAATCCAGAGTTTCTGCTTAATGGGCCCATATCAATAAATTCAGCATGATCCAACTTTATATTCCTTCTATCACTATTCCATACCCTTGGTATGCATTCCCACATGTATTTCCCTGATTTCTGTCTTTATAAGTTGGAAAACTCATGCAGTTCTTTCAGAGTATAGCGTACTTACTCATGCATCACACTTTGTATTTCACCTTTGGGGACTTGTTGTGATTTTAGTCTAGTAATAAGTCTTGAAGAGAAGAGGTGTGGTGGAGGTGGATAAGGAGAAAGATTAGAAATGTCTTGCAAGCTCCTGACCTCTGTATTTTCTTTGTATTTTCTTCTGGTGAAACAGGGTTAATGTCTTCAATCAGGGGTCAGAAGGCAGATTCCTCAGGGAAGGGTCAAGGCTGGTCAGTGCATGCTGGAGTTTGGCTGGTACCTACCTCTTGGCTTGGAGGAGGTCTTGACTCCCTGGGGCAGGCCAGAGGCTGGGGAATGCAGGCTTCAGTTTGGTTAGTATCCACCCCAGTGCAGGAAGGAGGTCAGGACTTTCTAGCGCAGGCTGGATCCTGGATGATACAAGGTTGACAAAATGTGGTCTCCACAAGGCAGGACATCACAGGTTTATGTAGTAAAGTCTCAGTAGAATTTAGGCTTCCAATGTCCCCACCAATATTATCATCTTCCCATATGTCTCTGTCCCAGCCCTCTGGGTTCCACTCCTTTCCAATCAATGTCTTCACTTTAGCCACAGAAATCCTGCAGGGTTGAGATTTTAGTTTCCTTTGTAACTGTACTACTCGTACAATGAGAGTTTGAATTTGGTTCTCAGATATCTCAAGCCTGTGGCTGCAGGAGACAAGATTATCTTTCAGAGCACACATCGAAACTTTCACATCATTTATGTGGTGTTTAAGTTTCAAATTTGAAGACTCTAGCTCATCTCTTTCTTTTGTAACTGTATCTAGAGTATGTAGGAGGAGCCAGCCAAAATCATTATATACCCTTGACTCCACAAAACTCTGTTAAGGCGTTGAAAACACTCTGACCCAGACCCTTACTTCTAATAAGCATGGAAGTACAGGAATCCAGTGATGATATTTTGTGCATCTCCATTGCCAATTCAGGCCAAGGACTGTTAGCGACCTCTTCATTATTATTAAGGGAGTCATTAGTACCCTTGAGTCCAATTAGAGTAGAGAGCCAATTGTAAAACACCCAGAACCACCTCAGACATCCCATGTTTAAGATTCCATTCTTCAAGAACCACTCCAAGTATGATGCTGTATTAGTCAGGGTTCTCTAGGGAAACTGAATCAACAGGAGATATCAATAAATAATATGAGATTTTATAAGAGTCTTTCACATGACTGTGTGGATGCACAAGTCTAGGTTTCACAGGCTGGCTGCAAACCTGGAGCTCCAATGAAAGTCCAGTGAAGGTCCTTGATGAGTCTCTGGGAGAAGTTGGCTGTCCAAAAATGAGCTGGGAAATTCTCTCTGAATGTTGAAATCACTTCCCCTTTTAAGGCATTCAACTGATTGGATAAAGCATCATTCATTGCTGACAACAATCTTCCTTGTTGATGTAGATATAATCAGCTATCTATGCAGTAAACTCACTGGTAACTAAATTCCATAAATGTCCTTGTCTTACAATTAGCCCAGGCCTTGCTTGATAAACAACTGGGCACAATTACCTGGCTGAGGTGACACCTTAGCCTAACCATCACAGTGGGTTTAGTTTGATTTGGTTCTATACTTTATTAAAAATATTATGGATGAGCACTCCTTGATTGTTGCCCTATTCTTTGAATGAGTATTTATTACTCCATTTGTAATATGAACTGTAAGGCAGTGTATTGATTATTACGCCCATGCTCTGGGGACCTGTGCATGGAGTCATAGAAAGATGCAATTTTCCTCTAGACTTATGATGCACAGCCCTGAGGTTTACCTCAGTATAACTCAACACAACTTATAACCTGTTGGAGAAAAGCGGTGTTCACTGGGCTGCAGAGACTGATGATTGTAGGTAGAAAGTTTATTAAGAAGCTTTCCCAAAGGAGGGGGTCTGAAGAATAGACTTCAGTCCACCCCTGGAAGGTGGTGGATATGACTTTATACAATACATAAATAGGCAGGTAAACCGAGAACAGCCTGGGGCCAAATGGCTAGGGGGTAGTGGGCTAGGAGGTAGGGTATTCTTGGAATGAGGGAGGGGTTGGTGGTGTCTGGGCCTAGAAGTGGTGAAGGCCCTTATCTGCTCCACTGCTATATGGCTTTTATGTTTATTCTTGGGAGGGTATGGGCTGCCTCCAAGCCCGTAGGCTATGGTTTGCTCAATCGGTCGGTCATGTAGGTTATGGCTGGAGGCTGCCTTTCTTCAATTTATGTCACGGGAGAATTGAGTCACAGTCTTATGACCTGTTAATCATTGTAAACCTTGTAAGGAAGAACCTCTAACATTCCTAACTCTTTGGTTATATCTATATATGATGTAGGACCTGCGTAATGGGAGTACTGGGTAGCAGGGGAGGGTGAGGGGATTTGGGACATCGACTCAATCTGGCTACTTCCTGCTGTCAGGGGTTGGAGATGGGTTACTTTCCATCCTGCCTGGTGGATTTTGGCTTTTGGTCCTGCAGAGGTTGCTATTATTGTTCTCTCAGCAAAAAGATGCCATTCATGTATTCCTGAGTTGTTGACTGTACAATTTGGTGTATTAATCAGATAAGAAGCTGTAAGAGACAAGGACCAAAAAGGAGAAGTATCTATACTATCAGTAATGGTGTTATAATAGGTAAAAGGATTGATTTTAGGGATGAGGAGAAGAAAGAAATGAGGATAACCATGATTGATTTATATAGCTGTTGTCTCGGGGCCTCTCTGAATGATTTCTAAGTTTTTTGTTTGTTTTTAATTTTGAGATTTTCTTCTACCTGCCCAGTATTGTTAATATAAAAACAGTAAGTTTCATTTATTATTGGACAAGTGCCTCTTGCAACAGTGGTGGGGATATCTAATGTGCTTCTATTTTGTTTGACAGCTGATGCCAGGCAGTTAATTTCCAGTTGTTGTTTGTTTATGGTCTGCATAGTTGCATTCCGGGATAGTTGTAAAGTGAGGGAGATATTTAGAATTGCTCATTCTAACACTGAAATACCTGCAAACCAGAACAGACTGCAAAAGATGATGTGTCCTATGCCAGGCCTTTCTAGGGTTGGATTTTCATGGGCATGATATCCAAATTCTGTGCCTCCTAGGAAGTGCCTCTTTTTCCATTCACTCCATTGCAGAGGCTGAAGTGAGGTTTCAAGAAAAGCACCGAGATTCGGTATTTGTCCAGAGAAGTCCATATCTTAAAGTTTTAGGATGGTGGCATTACGAATAATAGATATTATAGTGCAAGTTCCCATCCATAAGGTAAGACGTGTTAGGTATGCAGTATTACCACACAGAAAATAGAAACCTGTGCCCACAAGCGTTAGTGGTGTTGAGGGGCCTGAGGGAATAAAATAAAAATGCAGGTGGTTGGGAATGTTGAATATTTGGGTCCTGCTATATACCATATTAACACATTAAGTAGAGTAATGTAGTATGGAAGAGTCGTATATTAGTTTATTCTGACAGAGGAGATTTTGGAAAAGAAAAGTGAAGAAATTCTTTGGGATTTTTCTAGATTTTAACCTGATTAAATTGTATAATTGTCCCAATTGTATTCCTACTCCAAATAACTTGGGTTTGCCTACAAAAGCTATTGAAGCACAGTACATTTTCACTATAATTTTTATTACTTACTCATGTAGGTAGTGTTTGATTGATACCTCAGTCATTCCAAAATAGGGTTGAATTAAGATGTTTGTTTGGCACTTTCAAATCTGCCTGCCAGTGCAATGTAGTAGTGTTAAGGAGTAGAGTATGATTACAAGATGTAGTGGGTGTATGTCCTAAATTAGTTGCATAAGATTGTGTGGATAGGTATTTACAGCATAAAAAAAGTCTGTCCATTAGCACTGTGATCATACCAGTAGAATATGAATTTTCCCCAGAATGAGAGATGTTTAAAGACTGAAGGAGAATAAGTATATTTTCGTATTTTGGTAAACTTGTGAGGGGTGGGGGTTGTTTCTGTAACCCATAAGTCTCCAAAACCAGTGTATTGTAAGCAGACATGTAAGAGAGTTTCTTTGCTTATAGGAAAGATGAGTAAGGATATAATTTCAGCGTGGGTATGCTCAGGGCATATCCAGCAATTGGAGTGGTTAATTGCAGTTGCTATGGTTTGGATAGTGTCTATAATGGGATGATAAGTGGTTTTTTAAGAGTTTAGTACAAAGAGGAGTGGAAGGGTAAAATATAAGATGCCCATTGCAGAGAAACTTTAGTCAGTAAAGAAAAGGAAGATGGTGGCAAAGGAGAAGAAGGTTTCTTTGGGGTAAAAATCAGAAAAATCTCCTTGTAACCACAGGTCCTGAATGATATCAAGGTATTGCTCGAGCAAAAGGGTGCAAGGGACAACAAAGTCTGCTAAGTGTGAGGATAGAATACTACAAAAAGTGTTGGCTCTGGATAGTACCATGTGTGTTGATGCTGCAAGGCTTAGGTGTACTTTGTAGACAAGGTACAGAAGGAAAGGATAAAGAATTAAGAGGAACCTGAAGTGTTAAAAGGGGTGATACCCATGTGTTTGGTGTGTTGTCACCTCTGTCCTCTGTGAGTTTCAATTGTAGGTCCCCCAGGGGTTCACAGGTGCATTCATCTTGAGGCTCAGGGTCTTGCAGTCTGCCTTGCAGAAGGTGGTGGAGCTGGCTTCAATCTGGAAAAGTGTATCCATGACAGAGAGTTTTAAACTTTTGCTGTAGTAGGGGTGATTAGAAGGACAAGAAAAGGATCTGTCCACTTTGGGGTTAAAGGCTTGGGGTGTAAGGCTTTTAGCTATACCCAGTCACCTGGATGAATAGGCAGCGAGGGGGCAGAAGGTTCCAGCGCAGGAAGAGTGGAGTCAGTTAGTTGATGCAGGAATGTACACATTTGTGTTAGGCCTACTATATTGCTTTCGAAATCTGATGGCTTGGTGGGTATGTTGGTCACAGTAAAAGGACATCCATACATGATTTCAAAGGGGTTTAGGAAATGTGGTTTATGAGGAAGGGTTTGAATTTTCATGAGAGCTAAGGGCAGAAGTTCAGTCCATGGTGTCTGTACCTGCATTGTTAACTTGGTTAAGTATTGTTTTAGGATCCTGTTCATATGCTCAACTTTTCCAGAAGCCTGAGGTTGTGAGGCTCCGTTAATAGTTCTAACATCTTGTACTATTAATGGAGCCTCACAACCCATCATTCCTTTAGTTCCTAATGTCTTTGTACACACCTTTTCCAGATGGGTTGAAGCATTTCTAGTCACCTCTGAACAGGCTGATGTTGTAATTAGCATCCTGTAATTAACAAAAATAATTCCCAAATTTGGCCTTCCCTCTTCTCTGCAGTTAGATAACAGGACAGCCTTCACCTCACAGATCACAAAAGGAGTTTGTAGTGCCTTAGGAACTACCTGGAAGATACATATTCTTTACAGACCTCAGAGCTTGACAAGGCCTTAAACTAACTAGTGGCAAACTGTGCTGTTGGTCTTCTGTGCCCAACTAATTCACTTTTTAACACCCCATCCTGGCAAAGAAAAAGCCAAATGGGGTGTTAAAAGCTCTGAGGGACAGCAGATACTGAGGAATGTTTGTGAAGGAGGAGGGTTCTTTTTAATATTATTCTAACAGGGGGGTGGTGAGCTGCAACCAAAGGAGATTTAGTGTTCCAGACCTGGGGCTTCCTTCTGCCTGCAGCACAGGAGGAATATTAGTGGGAGTCAGGGAGGAGGTAGGGAGGGTGGGCAAGAGGAGAAGGAAGTTAGTTTGAGAGGATGGAAGAGTGAAAGAAATGAATGAGTGGATTTGAACAATATGTCACGGCCTAAGAGAGGGAAGGGACAGGTAGGGATTATATGAAATTGATGGGAGAATGTGTGATTTTCTATCAAACATATGATTGGTATGGTAATTAAAGGAGAAGAAGGGATGCCTTCAACCCCCACAATAAAGATTAAGAAAGTGGATAAAGGTCCGGAATGTTCTAAGAGGACTGAATATGTGGCCCCCATGTCAATTATAATGGAGATCGGCTTACCTCCAACCTTGATGATAACGAGGGACTCGTCAGTTGTCCTGCATTAATCCGAGAAGGTTTGGAAAGGAGGATCCCGGCTCCAGGTCTTTAGGGTGTGCAGGAGGAGCTTTCCTGGATACGGGGCTTTCAGGACAGTCTGAATTCCAACGACCCTTGTCATGACATACCGGGCAAGGTCCCAGCGGGGGCCTGGGATCCAGGCAGGAATGTGACCAATGCCCACCCTTTCCACACTTAAAACAGGGTCCAGGAGGTGGCCCAAAAGAAGGAGAGAGATTAGATTTTCGAAATTCGAGCCTGAGGGCAGCAGGTAGAAGGGAAGCTTTAGCCTGATCTCATGTATGTTTTTCTAATTTGGTTTCCTCTTCTGTATTGTTAAAGACCTTGAATGCTGCTTTAATCAGGTCTTTCTGAGGGGTATGAGGACCATCCTCTAACCGTTGTAACTTCTTTCTGATGTCTGGATACGATTGATAAAGTGGGTATGGAGGTACAATTGACCAGACTCTGACTCAGGTTCTAAATTGGTGTATTTAAGGAAAGACTCAGTCAATCTATTCATGAAGGCAGCTGGGTTTTCATCAGGTTTCTGTGAAATTTCTTTCATATTATTATAATTAACTGCTTTGAGTGCAGCCTTTTTCATGTTTTCTATTATGCAGGTTAAGAAGTGGGCCATGCGGTGAAGGTCAGGGGAAACTGGCTGGGAATCCCAGGGAGGGTTGAAACTGCAGTGGGGCCTGCCCCGTGTCTGTTAGGATCTTGGGTGTGCATGGAGTCTGTGAAAGTGGTTAGCAGCAGCCCAAATGTGGCTTTTTCCCCCTGGAGTGATTGAGGAAATAATAATTACATATGTGCCCTGATAGGTAAGGTCATAGGAGTGGGTGAGATGTTGGAATTCTTTAATATATGTGGCAGGGTTCTCAGAAAACGACCCTAATTAGTTTTCTATCTGACTTAAATCTGAGAGTGAAAAAGGGACGTGTGCTCTATTCCTTCTGCCTCTGCTACTTCCTGGAGGGGTAAGAAGGGGGTTGGCATCTGTGTAGAATTGGGAGGTAGGGAATTGAGATCAGCGGCCGAAGAGGAGGGCAGCGACGACGGGGGATAGTCCTTGTGAGTGGGTATGAGGAGGGGAGAAAGTTGGGGCTGAAGGCAGAGAGGACAAGGAAGGGGAGGAAGGGGAGGAAGAGGATGAGGAAGGTGGGGCTGGAGGCAACATCAGAGTTATGTCTGGAGGAGATGCAGGAGGAGCCTGATCAGCTAGATCAAAGTTGAGGTTTTCGGGGGATTTGGGGTGCAGAAGGGAGGAAAAAAGCTTTTGAGGAGGATTTTGGTGTAAAAGAAGAATTTGGTAAGAAGAACAGGATTGACAGATAGAGGGGCGGTTACGAAGACAGAAGAGGCCTGAACATAAGGATAACAGTTTGATATTATTGATGAATTCCAAAAGAAATACTGGATTGTGTTTGTAAACTGGTCTTTTCCTCTGGGAGTATTAGAGTGTATTGGATTCAGGGGATTTTCCTCTTCTTGATTAAATAATGATTAAGGCTTTGATTGGGCCACATCAGTAGGACGTTGAGTCCCACCCCCTTGTCACGATCTTATGACCTGTTAATCATTGCAAACCTTGTAAGGGGAAACCTCTGACATATCCAATCTGAGCTTCGGCTTTCTTTCCATGCTTCAAACTACTTTGATGGAATGTAGGTCTGAAAGTAGTACAAGCATGAAAGTGCATGTATTGTACGCCCATGAACATTTTCCTTTTCTCTGTGAAGGTTGTTTGCTCTTTGGTTCTTACCTGAAACAGTGGACTATGAGATGTTATTACCAATCTTTCCTGGTATTCACAGGGCAGAGAAAATTTAGGACATGACTGTGCAGTGGCTCATTTAGCCTTATTGCTGGGGCTTGAAATATATGTTTAGGATCATGTTATCTGTCATCATCCCTGTAATTCAAGAATTTTTAGTGAGGCGTTCAGAATGCTCCTTACCTAATGGAATTTTTAAAGTGAGAAAGAAGGAATAAAACTATCTAGAGTACTGTATCTGGCAAAAATATCAAGCAAAATAAGCTTACCACTCACCAGAATGGCTAAAATAAAAATTTTAAAATGTATTTATAACTCTAAATGTTTAAAAGGATGAGAAGCAATCAGAACAGTAAAGCTACTTAAAAATATTTGGCAGTTCAACTCCTAGACATTTATTTTAAATGAAACAAAATGTGCACTAAAAATAGTACAGGAATATTCACAGCAGGTTTATTAATAATGGCTCAAATAGGGAAACCACAGGAATGTCTAACAGAAGAAACGATAAACTGCCATATTTCATACAATGAAATACCGCTCACCTGGGAATGCAAAATGGTGCAACCACTTTGTTAGACAGTCCAGTAGTTTCTTACAAAGCTAAAGGTAGGCTTACCATATGATCCAGCAATCACATTCCCAGGAATTTGCACAAATGGGTGGAAAATTCATGTCCACATACAAACCTGCATGCAAAAATTTACAGCAGCTTTATTCATAATTGCCAACTAAGATGTCCTTCATTAAATGACTGGATAAACAAACTGCAGCATAGCTATAAAATGGAGTATTATTCTGCAACAAAAAGAAATGAGCTATGAAAATATGAAAACACACAGAGGAAACTTAAATGCATATTGCTAAATGAAAGAAGCAAGTGGTGACATTTTCTACAGTCCATAGTTTGACTGAGGTGTATTTTGGCCCAAATATCATGCTATTATTAGCATATTGTAATATTAACATATATTTGCTATGATTCATGGAAGAAAAATCTTTTATTTGTACATTTGTACTATTAACCACAATCTATGTCTGCAGCAGCATTCCTATGCTATACAGTTCCATGTTTCATTCTTTAGCTTTCCTTCTAGTGATATACATAATCCTAAACTTTCCCTTTCAACCACAATCATGCCCCCATATTGGTGCTGCTAATTGCATTTGTTCTAATGTGGTATCATCACCTCTCTCCAATTCCAAACATTTGCAAACAACATTATTACCAATTGAATAATTGAACCACTGCTCCCCATTCTCTATCTTCATTCTTTATCTTTTGGTGATCAATTTTCCGGCTATTAATTCCATAACTTTGTTCATGATATTTAGTTCATGTTAGTGAGATCATATAATATCTTTTTCTCTCTGACTTGTTGCATTCAACATCATGTCCTCAAGATTCATCCATGTTATCATATCCATCAAAACTTCATTTCTTCTTACAGCTCAATCACACTCCATTGTCTGCTTATAACATATTTTATTTTTCCATTCATCCACTCATGGATACTTGGGTTGTTTCAAACTTTTAACAGTTGTGAATAATGCCACTATCAATAGTAATATATTAATATTTTCCATTATTTTTAAAAAGAGAGAATTTTGCTAAATGACAGAAACCAGACACATAGTGCATCATATTGTTTGACTCAATTTATATAGATTGTTAATATAAATACGTTTATAGAGAAATAATTAGATTAGCAGATATGTATGGCAGAGGAAGGATAGAGGGATTGAGAACTGACTGCTAAGGGGTAGGGGATTTTTCTTTTTGGAGTAGTAAAAGTGCTCAAATATTGATTGAGGCAATGAATGCACAACTCTGAGATTATACCAAAAACCACAGAATGCACACTTTAGATGGACTGTATGGTATGTGAATATATCTCAATAAAATTGCTTTAAAAATAGACAACATGCTGCATGATTCCAACTGTATGATAAAAAAAAGTCAAAGCTATAATGACATTAAAAAGATAAGTGGTAGCTAAGAATTTGGGGGAGTAGGGGAAAGGATGTATAGATGGAGGACAGGATATTTTTATGGAAGTGAAACTATTCTCCATTTTTGTTTTGTTTTGTTTTGTTTTTTGTTTTTTGTTTTTTGTTTTTTGTTTTTTAGGTACTGGGGATGGAACCTGGGACCTCACATGTGGGAAGCCAGCACTCAACCACTGAGTGACATTGGCTTCCCTGAATTGGTTTTATTGTTTGTTTTGCTTGTTTTTGTTTGTTTGTTTGTTTGTTTTCAAGAGGAACTGGGAATTGAACCCAGGACCTTCCAGGTGGGAGATGGGCACTCAACTGCTTGAGCCACATCCACTCCCTCTCTATGATATTCTAATGGTGGATACATGACATGGGGCATTTGTCAAAATCTATTAAACTGTATAGCACAAGGAGTGAATAGTAATGTAAACTATTACATTACTTAGATTACGTAATAATCTATCAATATGAGTTAATAAATTATAACAAATCAATTGCAAGGTCTAATGCAAGACTTTAATCAATTTCTTTCTAGAGGTGGGAGTGGAAAGGAGGTATATGGGAACTCTGTTCTTTCTGAAACCTAAAACTGCTCTAAAAACTAAAGTGCATAAAAAAAAAAAATCTTGTCCAGCTAGCTTAGGGAGAGACTAATTTTCTCAAATAAGATAAAAATAAATTGTAATAATAATTAAAAACTTCACCCTACTAGAAAGGAAAGAAGACATGTAACTTTCTTCTTCTATATCATTTATTATTATCATTTTTTGTGCTTAACAAAGTGTATGGACAATATTCACTCTGCTATGTCCCACACTATATGTAGGACTCTGTTTGGGAAACGATTTCTGCTCCAATCTGTAAAGGCAGAGGCCAAAGTAGGACATTGCCCTCAAAGGAGTTGCCCTCAACCTGACACATGAGCATTTAGTCTTTGAGTCCTGAGATAGGATTGTAGGAAGGAAAAGTAACAAAAGTTGTTTAAGTCACTGTGTCAGTCAACAGTAGTTACAATGCAGAAGGAAAATGAAATTTAAAACAGTAATATGAATTCAAAACTAAAATAAAAATGAAGATATACATCTAATATTTAAACCCTTCTCAATGTATACATTCGTATTTTATTTGCATATTTTGAATGTTCTTGTATACTGTTTTTTTAAAGTTCCTTAAGAAAGAATTGTAAGTTTTTATTACCTTCCCCTGCATTATTTTTTTTGTTATTTGCTTACAAAAATGTTATTTATATATATATACATATATTTTAAGAGGTGCATAGATTACCCAAAATATTACACGGAACACACTGGGATTCCCATGTTGCCCACCTCCCACACCTCCCACCACATCCCACACAAACATCTCCCACAGTGTGGCCCACCACCCTCAATGAACTTACACATCCTGGAGCCTTGCCACCAACCATAGACCACAGTTCACACTGTAGACCACACTCTCTCCCACTCAGTTCTGAGTGGTGTGTGCTGATTTAAAATGGCCTACATCCGTTGCCACAACAG
>JAKSZT010010858.1:6947022-7077283 GCA_026826555.1 Tolypeutes matacus | reverse complement strand
CCGAGCTCCAGCGTCACCGGGCTGCTCAGTAAATCAGTTTGAGTGCAGATTCGCGTCTGCTCTCAGTCTAATGGTGCTTCAGGTTGGCTTATCTGCTCCCCAAAGCTATGGGGCGGTGCAGGCAGCCAGATCAATATCTAAAAATATAAAATACCCTTCCCTGTCTTCCAACCGAACCCTCCCTTTTTGGGGAAGTGTCCCTTCCTCCTGGCTCCGCAGCGGCCCGGGTCTTATCCCTGGGTGGCTAGGGAAATCAGCTCTGTTCCCGACCAAAATCCCCCCTCCGGTTCACTGGGTGCTGATTAGCTCGTTTGCTCTGTTCACCCAAGGTCCAAGGGGCGCCAGGCAGCCAGATCCACAGAAAATAAAACTTTTTCACCCCGCCCGCGGCTCCAAATGGCCGTTTTATTTTTTTTTCCCTAACCGCGGGGCTCAGCCGCCTGTGCCAACCTCCACGGCAGCCTCAAAACTCACGAATCTCCACCGTTCGGTCCAAGCCGCCGATCCGCGCAGACAGATGTCCCAGGCCTCTCACTCCACGCGTGCACAGCACAGACCCCCGGGCAGGACCCCGTCCCCAATCCGCCTTGCTCTGGGAGCTTGCAGTGTGCGCCCTCCTACACTAACACCATCTTGAAAACCCTCCCTTCCCCTGCTTTAGGATTAATTAATTTTTTATTGATATTCTCTCTTCCTTTTTTATATAGGGTTAATTTTGGTTCATTTTGTTTCCCAAAATGAAACTTATTTATGCCAGTTGCTAAGATATTATATACCATATGGGCCTGAAATATACAGTTTATTTAAAAATCATTGCATTTATCCAATCTCAAATTTTGAAACACTTAAGAAGTTCCTGAAGTCTTACTCTGTGTTTCAGCTCCCATAAAATAGAGATGAAATATTTTGTCAAAATAAGTTGAGTGATTATACAGAATATCATTGATTATACACTTTGGATAAATTGCATGCTTTGTTATTATTATTTATCAATAAAGTTGATTTGTTTAAAAAATAGGGTGGGTTGGGGGAAAATACACCAGATGTAAGATATAGACTGTAGTTATTAGTAGTATTTTGAAGATGTTCTTGCATAGTTTGTAAGAAATGTATTACAATAATGCAAGGTGTTGGTGGAGGAGTGATGTGTGGGACCCGTGTATGACGTTATGCAAGTTTATTTTGTGAGTTCAGAACTTGTACTATACACTTATTGTTTGTGTATGTTCATGTATGAATGATATACTTCAATAGAAAATTTAAAGGAAATAAATTGAATGGAATTTCTATTGACACAATATTTCTACATGGTAAACTACACAAAGCCTTAGTGTTTTCTATATTAAGCATTTATTTTTATTCATGAAAAAACTGTGCTTTGGCAGAGTGGAGTCTACTAATCTGGGCCAGGCATGGCTGATCTCAGCTGGGTTTGCTTATGTGTCTGAAGTCAGCAGAGAATTTGGTGGGAAATGGCTGTGTTAGAATAAACTCAACTGCATACTCACTCGTCTGGAGGCTCCAAGTGGTTGTGCATACTCCAGCAGATTAGCCCGGGCTTGTTATTATTTGCATTGAGAGAAATGGGAGAACCTCTTTGCAAATGTCTGCTGACAACACATTTGCCCTGTCCCATCAGCTAAAGTCACATATCAGAGTCCAGCATCAGAGTGAGAAGGGAGAATTCAAAGCTACAGGGCATAAGGTAAGGCTACAGAGAGGCCATTAACTGGCGTCACTAATATAACCAAGCTACTTGAGGAACCACTTCTAGAAATTCTAGATTCTAAACACATATTTTTGGTAAGAAAAATTGCCTTACCAGAAATTAAATAACTAAGCTATATTTTCGCTAAGATATCACAGAATATTCTAACTGCTGGTTTTGAAAAATTAGTTACCAATTCACTACTCAATTAAAGCAGCAGAAATTATACATTTAATTTGTAATACTTTTAAAGCTTTTGTGTTCAGTTAAGGATTTGTTTTGTTTTGTTTTGTTTTTAAAATAGAGCTAACGATTCCTGGATTTTTTGTCCTTATTAAATTGTTCTACCTGTACCTGCGATTAAATGACTTAAGAAAGCAAAGGACCACAAAGAAGCTCTAATTACAGAATTCTGATGGAGTTGGTATTATTTTGAATACAATACAGTCATTTATTCTAATTGCTGGTTGCTTTGGATATGATTTAGAAAACACTGTATCATCATTTCCATCATTAATATTCATATCAGGCCAAATATGTTTCAGGCCCTGTGCAAGTTTTGTTTGCAAAAACAAAACAATCAAAATAAGTCTTTCCAGTTTACAGACACGTTGTCAATTGCAAAGCAGCAAAAAGTGAGAAACTATATTTGGCTCTAGAAGAATTTACCTAACATGTATGCAATCATGGGAAAAAAGTAGTCATAAAATTATAAAACTGTCTCTCCTATAAAAGAACCAAATAGATCAATCCAAATAAATCTAAATGAATCAATAAGTGCTTTCAATTCACCAGAACAAATTTTCTTTTTTTGCAAACTTATGTGCCACACATAAATGGATATTTATAAAAATCAATATTTATTATTAATGAATCTAATAGTTTAGTATTTCATTGAAAAAACAATATACACAATACTGACAACTTGTAAAATTGACAAAACCTTATATAGAAAGAACTACGTGTTAAAAATTTTTAATTTCTGTAACAAATTCAGTGGCATGCCAAATGAAAAAAAAAAATCTTCAAAGCAGTTAGAATAAACACTTCAGAGAGCCTTATTTTGTATCACATATATTTTTAATTGGTTCATGACATGCAATATCCTTTTAACTGAAGGCATGAACAAAAGTGGAAAACTATTATTTAGCAGTTGTCCTAAAATTATCTCCTGGAGAGCTATTAGCAAGGTAAAGAAATGATCTTTATCCCTCTGTTGAGGATTTATAAGGATCTAAATCAAGACCTTATTGACATTACTTAATTGTGAATGATTTTCCTATTAAGTTTGATTAACATATTTTTAAGAAATATTGGAGAATACTCACAGAGTTGTTTGATTCACTAAATATCAACTAAAGCAAACAAATTAATCACAAAAACATAGAAAGAACGCAAAATGCAAAAAATAAGCTAAAAATAAATATAAAAATGTGGAAAACTAAAAATTAAACAGTAAAAACCATGGATAACCACATATATATTGTTACTGTTTACATAAAATTGACATTAGAAAATAGAGCAGGTTATGGTTATATCTTTGTTCTAGCTCTTTTGAAATGCTTTATGTGTTGCTGCACAGTCCACAAATAATTATTAAAAGGAGATATATTAAAACCCATGCCTGCATGCACATGTTAATGTATCATTGGTCACTATAAAACTACAAAATGTTTAAAAAATCTTGACAGTGATAGAAGTCTCCTTTCATCCTATTTGCTTTTGGACTCACATTTTGTTAAACTAATATAATTATACAAATGTAAGCGAATGAATTGTTATTCATTGTGAAAACAATCTACCTTTCCACTAACTAACCCAACAGTATGATCTGTGTCAACAAGGCATGAGGAATTCAGAAGCTTGAGTAATTACAGCCCATAAAGCAAATCTATCCCCCAGCCTGTTTTCAGAAATATACTTTTATTTGCACATAACTAAACTCTACTTATGTGTCCTCTAGGTCTGGTTTTGTGCTACAATATCAAAGTTGAGTAGTTGTGACAGAGATCATAAGTGAGCAGAAAACATAAGTATATACTACCTGCCCTTTACAGAAAAAGTATACAGACCCATGTTCTAGGAGCTTGGAATAAAGAGAAACATAAATTAGAACTCCTTAAGTGCTCTTGGTTTAGATAAATATTCACTAAACACAAGTTAGTTTAATTCAATGAGGTGAGTGTAATGAAAGACATAGGCAGCAATATAGAAATGCAAGTTCTCCAGAGATTATTCCTGAAAAACTTCCAAAGGGAAGTAATACCCAAATTGTGTATAAAATATATTAATGTGAACAAAATTTGGTCTTAAAATTGTATTTTTATAAACATACATTTCATTTCAAAAGAATGATTTTTTTTTAGTAAAACATTGCATCTGATGTAGTATGGGACAACAAATGGCTTCCCCAAGAATTTGCTTTTGCTGTTTAGCAGTTATATTTTTAATTCATTATGACTGAGATGTAATATCTATTGTGTGACTATACCACATTGAATTCATTTGGCTGTGATAGATAATCATTGTGTGACTACACTACAGATTGATAGGTTTGGTTCCAGATTTTTGCTCTCATGAGCCATTGCAAGTCTTTTATACATATGCAAGCATTTTTAAAATATATAGATAGGAGTACAATTGATGTGTCACAATTTTGCAAATATACATATTTACAAACTCTTTTCTCTGAATTACAAGGAATATTTTGTTGAGCAAGAAATAAACTTGTTAGTTTGTTAAGCTACTAAGATGATGAGGTGATTTGTTATCACATTTTTCTTGCCATCCTAATGAAATGTATTTTTCAGCTGATACTCCCACCAGTAGTAAATAAAAAAAATTACTTATTCACATCTTCTCCAATACTTGCTGTTTGATGCTATAGTAGGCAGAGAAATGGCCCCCTAAGATGTCTGCATTCTATTCCCTGGAACCTGTGAATGTTATTACATTACCTGGCAAGACAGAATAAAGTTGCAGATGGAAATAAGGTTGCTAATCAGTTTACCGTAAAATAGATTATCCTGAATTATTTGGATGGGCCCAATGTAATCAAAAGAGTTGCTTATGTGTAGAAGAGTTCTTTATATTGGTACCTGTCACAGTGTTGCAATGCAAGAAGGGCTCAACAGGACATTGCTAGATTTGAAGAGAGAAGAGGACCATGAACCAAGGAATGAAGGCAAGAAATGGATACTCTCCTAGAGTCTCCAGAAAGATTTGCAATATTTCTCTGCTAGACCCATTCAAGATTTTTCATCACCAGAAGTGTAAAACCATATATATTTGTTGTTTAAGCCAAAAACTTGTGGTAATATGTTTACAACAATGGTTGGAAAATATTACTTATGGCATTCTAATTTTTTAACATTTAAATGGATATAAGACTTTTATCTGATAATGGGGCTGATTTCCATTTCCTTGATCCTTAACCTGACTGAACAATGTATATTTGCCATTTGAGATTCCTTCATGTGAGAACTGTTATTGCCTTTTGCCCATTTTCTATTGTTTCTGATTTTCTTATCAATTTGTAAAAGGTTTTCATATATGCGAATATCTCACTGTCCTGAATTTGTGATAATCAGGGTAGGCTAAACATTTGCTATATTTGAAACCATTCATGTTTCCCCAGAACTAGTTTTTCTCCCTAGGCCTGGTTTTTAGAATGCTGGTGATAAACTAAGCCTGATTTATTATATGACCATCCTGTATGGGAAAAGACTGTAACTTTGGGTATCTTTGGTCAACCTTAAGAGATATAGCAGGGGGACAGATGTGGCTTGGGTGTTTGGGCATCTGCCTCCCGTATGGAGGGACCTGTATTCGATCCCCAGGACCTCCTGGTAAAAATTTAAAAAAAGAAAAATATATAAGGCGCTTGGGCTACTAGGCCCCACACACGGGTACGCCTCCAGGCCCTGTCCGTGGGTGCACCACCAGGCCCTGCCAGCGGGTTAGCCACCAGGCCCTGTCTGCGGGTGCGCTGCCAGTCCCTGTGAGTGGGTGTGCCGCCAGGCTCCATGAGTGGTTGAGCCACTAGGACCTGTGAGCCATGCAGCAAGATGATGATGTAACAAGAGAGTAACACAAGGGAAAGCGAAGACAAGACGCACCGAAAAACCAGAAACTAAGGTGGCGCAGGCAGTAGGATGCTTCTCTCTCACAACAGAGATTCTGAGGATCAAATCCCAGTGAAGACAGGAGGAGAAGGATGAGAAGAGAGGGCAGGAAATGGACACAGAGAGTTGCCCAGCAAATGGACACAGAAACACCAAAAACTGGGGGAGAGGGGGAATGGATAAAAGTAAGTAAATAAATAAATAAATCCTTAAAAAAACTTAAAGGGAAGGGAGATACGTAGTATAGTTAGTAGTAATACTTTGATGATGCTCTTTCATGATTTTTTAACAAATGTTTCACAACAATTCAGGGTGTTTGTGGAGGGGAGTGATGTGGGGGGGCCCTGTATGATGTTATGCATGTTTGTTTTGTAAGATTACAATGTTTACTAAACACTTATAGTTTATGTATGTTCATGTATGAATTATATACCTCAATAAATTGATTTTAAAAAAGATTATCATATATTCTTAAATAAGAATTGTTTCTTGCTTTTAAAAATTGCAACTATTTTTCCAAATATGTAACTTCCTTTTTCAATTTCCTAAGGGTGTCTTTTGTCAAAAAGATCTTGATTTAAAGATAATTAACTTTTTTATATAATCCCTGCTGTTGTAACTAGTAATTTAAAATAATACTTCTCTATCCCAATATTAATCATATCTTGTACTCAGATATTTGAAGATTTGTTTCTAACAATACTTTTTCAATCAATCTGAAGATTTTTTTATTTAGGTTTTTCACACATATAATCTTTTTAATATTCTCCTGACTCCAGTGTTAAAGAAGAGCGGCTTTATCCATTGATGTGGCATGCAACACATTTCAAAAAATGAAATTCCAGACAAATTCAGTCTGTTAATGGTATCCTTATACAAGTGCCCTGGAAATTTATATCTGAAACAGTAATATAACTATGAAATAATATAGTTTCATAATAAACCCAAATATCTGGAATGGAAAATCATGATGCCTACTTCCTCCTGTTCAGAGGTACCCCAGCTATTGTTGGCTTTTCCTTTCCATATAATATTTAAAATCAGCATTATCAATTACTCTGTGAAATCTTATTGGGATTTTTTTTTGAAACTCCATTTAGTCTATAGGTCAATCATGAGATAATTGACATCTTTATGGGATTAAAATCACTTGTTAACATTATGCAGTTTTTCTTTATTTTCTCAATGGAATATTGTATTTTCTCTGTAAAATTTTTGTGACTATATGCTTAGAATAATTTCTATGTACTTGAAATAATTTGAGGTTTCTTATTTAAATGCCTTTATCATCTATCCGTAATAAATGTTTAACTCTCATGCTATCAAACTACTGAATCTATAATTTGCAGAATAAAATATTCGCTCCTCTTTTAAGAAATACTCATATGAAATTTCCAACAGTAGTCCAGTATATCTTATGTAACTAAGTAATATAAACATTCATTTTGATGTTCCACAAAGCTATGCAACCTCTAAGTTCCTTAACTGAATTTTTTAAATGAATTTTGCCTCACTCTCATTCAGATACCAATGATCATATCCATTAACTAATGGTATTTGAATGCTATCTGCAAATGAGATGATAATTGAAAAAATAGACACAAATATTTATTGAAACATCATTGATTTGAATGAAAATCTTTCATTATAAATTAATTTTAGAAAATTGAGGTGATTATCATAATTTTTCTATATGTTGCCTACCAGATTCTTAGCTGCTTCTAAGAAAAACTATTCCATTTATACTGCTACAACTGCAATAACTCATAAATGTCCATTATCCCTGGTTTTACCATGGTTCATGATGCTTTTCCTTTCTCATTGATTTTACCTGATTCAATCAGTAGTGCTTGTGTGATTCATGACAGTCTAAAATGTAACTGAAGACCTAATGACTTGATCTATTGTTAAGAGATGGCATCAGGGCTTAACATTTGATTTTAGGGAAATAATTTATGTATATTTCAATTTCCCACCACAAAAACATAAGCCTACAGTTTCTTTTTTATTAAAACATTATTTCAAATTCAAATATAAAATACCAGACAAAAGGCAGCTCAACAATTTATGGAAGCATTACTCCTAAAAAGTTCTGCCCCTGCACTTTTGTCTCATCCCAAAACAAACTCAGTTGTTCCTCCAATGTTCAGAAACATACACAGATGAACACAGATTAGTTAAATGACTTATTAAAGGTCTCTTTGTTAATGAAGAAAATTAAGGAGAGAAAAAAAACGATAATCATATTCATATCTCACAAAACCAAACCCCATATTCTTTTTTGCCTGAGCTTTAGGATTAATATATTACCTTCTCTGATATTGCTGCAAAAATATTATTATATTGTTGTTGATTATAGTCTATAAGTTACATTAGTTATATTTTCCCATGTATCACCACATTCTTAACACCTTTTAGTAGAAGAATATTCCTGTATTTATATTATTACCCCAATCCTCATCTACCACCAAAATCACTGTTATACATTCCCTATTTTGTCCTTCAGGTGTCCTGCAACTAACATTAATATCCTTAGGCTACTTATTCAACCACGATCACATCCATAAATCAACAATGTCTGTTATACTCATAATGTGCTACCATCAACTCCATTCATTGCTACATTACAATTGACCTTATTAAACATTCTACATACATCCAGCATCAGCTCTCCCTTCTCAACCCACCTTCTGTCTCCCACCAATCTATGCACTATAGCTCAACATTGTACGTCTACTCATTGTAATTGGTTCATATCAGTACGACCATACAATATTTGTCCTTTTGTATCTGGCTTATATCACTCAACATAATGATTCCTCTGTGTTGTCATGTGCTTCTGCAATTAATTTCTTCATACAGCCGAATAGTATTCCATCATATGTATATATGACATTTTGTTCATCCATTCATATGTTGACTGACAGGTTATTTCCATCTTTTAGCAATGGTGAATAATGCCAATATGGACATTTGTGTGCAAATATGTTTATATCCTTGCTTTCGGTACTTCTGAATATATTCTTAGTAGTGGGATTTAGGATCATATGGCAGTTTTATATTTAGTTGCCCGGAGAACTGCAAAATCATCTTCCACAGAGGCTGTACCATTATACACTCCCATCAACAGTGAAGGAGTTTTTCTATGTCTCCACATCTTCCTAAGGACTTGTAGTATTTTTGTTTGTATGTTTTTTGTTTTGGTTTGTTTTTTAATAATGGCCATTCTTTTTGGTGTGAAGTAATAACTCTTGGTAGCTTTGATCTGCATTTCCCTAATAGCTGGTGATGTTGAGCATATTTTCATGTGCCCTTTGGCCACTTGTATTTCCTCATAAAAAATGCCTATTCAAGTATTTTGCCCATTTCTTTAATTGGGTTGCTTGTCATTTTATTGTTAAGTTGTACGATTACTTTATACAAAATGGGAAACAAAATTTTATCAGATATGTGATTTCCAAAGCATTTTTTTCCAATTGAGTTAGCTGTATTTTCACCTTCTTAACAATTCATTTGAAACACAAAAGTGTTTAATTTATCTATTTTTTCTTTCATTTCTCATGCTTTGGGTGTAAGAAACTACCACCTCCCACAAGATCTTTAAGAGGTTTCCTTACATTTTCTTCCAGGAATTTTAAGGTTCTAGTTTTTGTATTTAGGTCCTTGATCCATTTTTAGTTAACTTTTGTGTAAGGTATGAGATAGGGGTCCTTTTTCTTTCTTTTAGATATGGATATCCAGCTCTCTCAGCTCCAATTCTTGAATAGACTGTTTTGGCACAGCTGGGTGGGCTTGACAGCCTTGTCAAAGATCACTCAGCTGTTGATGTCAGGGTCTATTTCTGAGTTCTCAATTTGATTCCATTGGTCCATCTGTCTATCTCAGTGCCATGCTATTTTTACCACTGTAGCTAGATGATATGCTTTAAAGTCAGGAAGTGATTGTCCTTCAACTTTGAACTTCCTTTTTAAAAATTTTTGGTTATTTGGGGACCCTTACCCTTCCTGATAAATATGATAATTTACTTTGCCTGTTCTACAAAGGATATTGGGATTTTTATTAGGATTACATTAAATCTGCAGATCAGTTTGGGTAGATATGATATATTCATGACATTTAGCATTCCAACCCATGAACATGAAATACTCTTCCATTTATTTAGATCATATTTGGTTTCTTTTTAGTAATGTTTCATAATTTTCTGAATATATGCCCTTTATGGCCTTGATTAAGTTTATTCCTAAGCATTTGATTGTTTAGGTTGCTATTAAAAATGGGATTTTTTTCTGACTTCCTCCTCAGACTGCTCATTAGTAGTATACAGAAACACTTGATTTTTGCATATTAATCTTGCATCCTACTACTTGGTGAAATTGTCTATTGGTTCTGGTAGCTTTGTTGTGGATTATATTTTGGGTTTTTTAAATAATAAGATCAATCATGAGCAAATAGCAAAATTTTTACTTCTTCCTTTTCTATTTGGGTGTCTTTTACTTCTTTTTTCTTTCCTGATTGCTCTTGCTAGAACTTCTAGCACAACATTCAAAAAGAGTGAAGAGAGTGGGCATCCTTGTCTTGTTCTTGATCCCAGTGTGAAAGCTTTCAATCTTTCAACATTGAGCATAATGTTAGCTGTGGGTTTTTCATATATGGACTTTTTCATATTGAGAGAGCTTCCTTCTGTTCCTATCTTTTGGAGTGTTTTTATTAAGAAAGGATATTTTATTTTGAAAAATGCCTTTTCTGTATCTGTTTACATTATTGTGTAATTTTTCTTCTTCAATTTATTTATGTGATATATGAAACAGGTTGGTTTCCTTATGTTGAACCACCCTTGCATACCTGGTATAAAGCCCACTTAATCAAGATGTATAAATTTTTATGTGTTTTTTTATTTGCTTAGCTATATTTTGTTGAGGAATTTTGTATCCATATTCTTTAGAGAAGTTTGTTCGTGCTTTCCTTTTGTCATAATATCTTTACTTGTCTTTGGTATTAAGATGATGTTAGCTTCAGTAAATGAAGTGCTCCACACTGTTCAATTTATGAAAGAGTTTGAGCAAGATTGGTATGAGATCTTCTTTAAATGATTGTTAGAATTCACCTCTGAAGCCATCTGGTCCTGGACTTTTCATTTTGGGAAGGTGTTTAATAACTGTTTCAATCTCTTTAATATGATTAGTTTGTTGAAGATTTCTATTTCTTCTAGGGTCAGTGTGTTTTTTATGTGTGTTTCCAGGTATTTGTCTATTTCATCAATGTTGTCTAGTTTATGGGCATACAGTTGTTCATAGTATCCTTGATATCTTTTATTTCTTGTGTGTCAACGGTTATGTCCTCCTTCACATTTCTGATTTTATTTATTTTCATCTCCTCTCTTTTTTTTCTGTGTTAATATAGCTAAGGGTTTATCAATTTTGTTGATCTTCTTTAAGAACCAACTTTCACTTCTTTTGATTCTATTGTTTTTTATTCCCCATTTCATTTATTTCTACTCTAATTTTTTATTATTCTTTCCTTTTCCTTCCCTTGGAATTGATTTACTGTTCTTTTTCTAGTTCTTCCAGGAGTGCAGCTAGGTTTTTCTTCTTTTTTAATATAGGCATAGAAACCTCTAAATTTCCCTCTCAGCATGGCCTTTACTGTATCCCATAAGTTTTAATATGTTGTGCTGTCATTTTCATTTGTCTTGAGGTATTACTGATTTCTCTTGCAATTTCTTTCTTGACCCACTCAAAATTTAAGAGTATATTGTTTAATCTCCATATATTTGTGAATTTTCCCTTTTTCTGTCTATATTAATTTCCAACTTTGTCCCATTATGATCAGAGAAAGCATTTTGTATAATTTGAATGTTTTAGAATTTATTGAGCTCTGATTTATGTCCAGGCGTATGGTATATCTTGTAGAAAGATACATGAGCACTTGAGAAGAATGTATATCCTGATTTTTGTGAGTGTAATGCTCTATAAATTTCTCTTAGTTTTAATTCATTTATCACATTATTCAAGCTCTCAGTTTCCTTTTTTATCCTCTGTCAAGATGTTCTATCTAATTCTGAGAGTGGTGTGTTGAAGTATCCAACTATTATTGTAGAGATGTTTATTTCTCCCTTCAGTTTTGCCAGTATGTGTCTCATGTATTTTGGGGCACCTATGTTAGTTACATAAATATTTATTATTGTTATTTCTTCTTCATTACTTGACCCTTTTATTAATATATAGTGACCTTCTTAATCTCTTATAACAGTTCTGCATTTAAAATCTATTTTTCTGCTATTAGTATCAATACTTCAGATCTTTTTTGATTACTATTTGCTTGGGATATCTTTTTCCAACCTTTCACTTTCAGCCTAATTGTGTCCTTTCATCTAAGGTGAGTCTCTTGTAGACAACAGATTGATGGCACTGCTTTTATCCATATGAAATAAATAGCATAGGCTAGTAATCTTTTTTAAAAAATAATTTAAAAATATGAAAAATATTTTCTTCTTAATTACTCAGCAAAATTTTGTTAGAAAAGAAAGTAAATTACGACCATGACAATGATAATATGAGTAGAAAATATCACTATTATATTGCATGGGACTATTTAATGGAGATAGATAATAGAGAATGAAGGAAATGGCAGTCTTGACAAGCCATCAGCATATGTGCTATTTACTCTTCTGTAAATGTTATGACTGTAGCATCCATCTGCATGGGTTCCACTAGAGAAATTTATGCTACAAAAGTATTCATTGACTTGGAATATAAAAAGCATCTAGGGCTGGGGAATTGAAATTTGCTTTTTGTTTTTTTTGTTTAGTTATCCTACTTTGGATAAAGTTTATGATGGAGCATTACAAATTCTGCACACATAAGCTTTTTAACAATCATTCCATAATTTGTTATCCAATAGAATTTAAGGTGAAGTAGAGAATAAAAACATTCTGCAACCCACCCTTGAACACTTGTGTGCAATCATTCTATTCTCCTGATTTAGGAGGATACTCACAGGCTTTCTTTCTATGAAGTGCAATGTTGGGGGAAGTGATTCCAGGCATTTCAACCACTTACACATCCAAACACTTTCAAAGATGTGTAAAAAACCAGTTAACTTGGGCATTAAAAATAATCAGACAAAATCTTAGTAGTGTGCTGAGTAAGTACCTCAAGTAAGGACCATGTCAAGAATTAATTTTCTTCTTTTAACTTCCTGGGATTGTACACACATATGCCAGTTGTATGTTACTTTTCTTTCCAAGTATAATAATAGTGACATAATTTTAGATAATTAGAAAATGGCCTGTGATGAATAATCACATTAGAAAAGGAACTGCCATTAAATTTTGACATAATGAGTTAGAATATGAGATAGGATTCTGATATATATACACAAAGCTGCTGAAGGAAAGCTGTTAATGTATATGGGTCACTTCATATCTCTAAAACATATTTTATTATTTTATATTCCACAAAGAGATGACAGTAAAAGCCACTTAATTAGGATTGCTTTTAAAATATACTACAATTTTAAAGGATAATTGAAAAGGTAATGATGGAAAGGATAGCTGTAGCTTTGGGCAATTTAGAGTTATTTTCCACTCTATCAACAATAATAATATTAATACCCTAAAGATATTCAATTACTTCAGTAAACAGAGAAAAATATATTTTCCCTTGAGATAAACTAATTCCTTACTTAATTTAGCTCCTTTCACCCAGGAATAAAGACACCATTCAACAATTTATCTGTGGTCATGCCATTAAACTTAGGAAAATAAATTTAGAAAAAAATAAAATCATGTAGTCTGGAGGCAATTTAGGAATAATTAATCTTATTTTACAGATGAGTAAACACATTCCATTTGCAACCCATGTGGTTATAAACATAGTGAATTTATAATTAACTTATAATGGAAGTAGCCCAAAGAAATTATCCAGCAAAGGAAAATTTGCTGAAATATCATTCTCTTCCCATTGGCTGATTGTAAATCTATTTTCATCATATACTAAGCATAAAGTGAACTCAAAGGGAAGTGTGCATTTATTCTCAGTGTCACTAACTTTGTTCAGAACTAAGTATTCAGCACAACAGAGTGAACCATCTGTTCCTTCTTCCATGAAGCCATCAGAACTCAAGCTGTCCTGCTTCACCTACCTATTTATTTTAGTTTTCATCAGACATCTAATCCTTTCGATTCATCCATTTTGCCTGAAACTGTCATTCCAACAGCAATGTATATAGCATGTAATTTTAAACATTTCCTCAAGGTTCCGCATCCTGACAAAAGTTTGCCTGTGCTTTTTGGAGATAAGTGATCTTTACATTCCTTTATATTCTCTTCATCTCTGAAGGTTTCCTTTACCTCCTTCCCCAAATTGAAAAGCAGATGCTATGCAATGGACCTACAGTCCTTTCCTGTGAGAGTTCATTCATTTGTCACATGTCTCAGGACAGGAGAAGGATTTCATATATGAATCACTTCTTGGCACTTCCAAATTACTTTTCTTCCTTTCTTTTTACTTATTAGAAGTTCAAATCTTCTAAATTTTATGCACTACAACTCCTTGTTATTGTATTCACAAGAAGTTTACAATCTATTGGGTGGAGAAGGATGGTAAACAATGATATGTAAATTAATAGATTTGGTAAGAGATAAGTTTTACGGAGAAAAGAAGTAAAATAGAGCTAGGAAGATTTGTAGTTGAAGAAGTCTGGTTTGAAATTTTAAATAATTTAGACTGTGTAGTTCACAGTGAAAAATCCTTTTGAGCTAAGACATAAAGATGGGAATTGAGGGGAAGAGTACTTACTGTGAATGAAACAGTGAGGAAAGCAGTGTTAGTGACAAAAATAAAAGAAGTAAATGAAATAAAGGGAAACATACCATATTGGGATTTATTGGGAATTTCAATGATTCTGCCTACCCCTTGTCCCCAGCCCAAACCCCTTTTTTTTTAACTGATGCACACACCTTAGCTCATAATTTCCTTCTTCCCTCCAGCTTCCTGGTGAGTTGGAAGACACACGTACTTAACAAATGAAAAACTTAGTTCACTTCACCTAAAATAATTTTGTTTTCTCCTTCCCTTATCCAACTACTGGGGGTGCTTCAATATTCCTCTTTCTCCTCTACTGAACATATCCCAGGAAGTGTTGCACATCTCTCATTTTGAATCTAAAGCTAGGAAATAGTAAGCTTAGTGAGGAAGACATGTGAAAAGCTGAGATAGGTTGAAAGCTAGACCTCTTGCAAAAAAAAAAAAAAAAAAAAAAGTTAGCCAAGTTGTGAATGCAAAATAAAAATTATGGAAGGAAAGTAATAGTGTTGCTTCAGTGAATAAAAATGATAGGATAGCCTAACAGCCTTATCTCTGATAAGGAGAAATTTTTAGTGGTCTGAATAGAAAATCAAAGCAGCCACAAAATTCCCTTAAGCCAAAGCCTAATCCAGAACAAAGCCCTAACCCTCTTCAATCTATGAAGGTTGACAGAGGTGAGGAAGCTGCAGAAGAAACGTTGGAAGATAGCAGAGATTGGTTCATGTGGTTTAAGGAAAGAAGCCATCTCCATCACATCCAAGTGTTAGGTAAAGCAGCAAGTGCTGATGTAAGAGCTACAACAAGTTATCAGAACATCTAGCTAAGATTATTGATGAAGGTGGCTACACTAAACAACAGCTTTTCAGATTAGATGAAAGCCCCTATATTGGAAAAAGATTTCATCTAAAACATTTTCATATTTAGAGAGATGTCAATGCCTGGCTTCTAAAGCATCAAAAAAATAGATTGACTCTCTTGTCAGTGGCAAATGCTGCTGCTGACTTTAAGATGAAGTCAATGTCATTTACCATTCTGAAAATCCTTGGACCCTTAATAATTATGTTAAATCTATGTTGCCAGAGTTCTGTAAATAGAAAAACATCCATTTTACATCTGATTACAACAGGATTTACTGAATATTTTAAACCCACTGTTAAGACTTACTGCTCATTTAAAAAGTGATCCCTTTTAAAATATTTCTGCTCATTGACAATGCACCTGGTCACTCAAAACCTCCGATGAAGATGTACAATGAGATTAATGATGTTTTCATGCCTATTAACACAAAATCTCTTCTGCAACCCATGGATCAAGTAGTCATTTTGACTGTGAGGTCTTATTATTTAAGAAATATATCTCATAAAGCCATAGTGATTCTTTTGATGGATCTGAGGAAAGTCAATTGAAAACTTTTTAGAAACAATTCACTATTTTAGATGCCATTAAAAACATTCATGATTCATGAGAGGAGGTCAAAATTATCAACATGAATAGAGTTTGGAAGAAGTTGATTCCAACTTTCATGGATTACTTTGAGGGGCTCAAGTCTTCAGTGGAGGAAGTAAGAGCAAATGTGGTGGAAACAGCAAAAGAACTAGAATTAGAAGTGGAGCCTGAAGAGGTGACTGAATTTCTGAAATTTCATGACAGAGATGAGGAGTTGCTTCTCATGGATGTGCAAAGAATGTGTTTTTTTTTTTAGATGGAATCTACTCCTGGTGAAGATGTTGTTAACATTGTTGAATTGGCAACAAAGGATTTAGAATATTACATAAATCTAGCTGATAAGAGCAGCAGGGTTTCAATGATTAACTCCCATTTGGAAAGAAATTCTACTGTGGCAAAATGCTGCCAAACAGCATTGCATGCTACAGAGAAATCTTTCTCAAAAGAATAATGAATTGATGTGGCAAACTTCATTTTTGTCTTATTTTAAGAAATTGTCACAGTCACCCCAGCCTTCAATAGCCAACACCCTGATTAGTCAGCAGCCATCAACATCAAAGCAAGACCCTCTACTACCAAAAAAGATTATGACTCAATGAAGGCTCAGATAATCATTAGCATTTTTTAGCAATAACATATTTTTAATTAAGATATGTACATTGTTTTCTTGTATAATGCTATGTCACACAATAAACTACAGCATAGTATAAACATAGCTTTTTTATGCACTGGGAAATTTAAAAAAAAATCATGTGACTCACTTTACAGTGATATCTGCTTTTGTGTGGTGTTCTGGAACCAAACCAGTAATATCGCCAAGTTATGCCTGTACATGAAAATACACATAGTTCATTCTCCCTCTTGGCAACACTCCTGCCTTAGATTCTGTGAAACTGAACACTTCTGGTTGTCCTCCATATCAGAGCATGGTCCACCCCATCTCAGCTGATGGCCTTTCTTACTTTAGCCAAACTTTAATATCAGACTAAATAAAAGTATTAATATCCTCACCCTCAACTGTTTTCTGTGGAATTCAGTCTCATGTTATGATAAGTTAATATATGCTGAGGAAACTCAATTATCTTTTCTTTATGAACTTTAAAATGCTGCAATTATTTCCCAAAGGAATTATTTTAGAATTTTTACTGGTGGCACTTTTATGGCATTCCTTATCAAATGTGTGCCAAACTAATATTTTCAAATATCATTTATATCCATGGGAGCATAGTATATCACTTCTACATATTCAGGACTTCTTTTTATTATTTAATTACATATTCTTCCCCTAAATATTTTCCTTTTTTATTTTTTTCTCACATTTATTATTACATTATTTTTATCTTTTTATTTTGCTGGGCCAATTAATTGAATTCATATGGTGTTTTCATTAGACTAGTTATTGATAGTCTTGGATTTGTTAGTTAGCTGATGATGTCATCAACTAATATTGTAGCAGTTGGTCTTTCTTTCCATTATTTAAACACCTTTTTCTTTTAGTAGTTCAGTAACTAGGGCAAAGTATTCTTGATTTTGCTACAAGGAAAATATTTCTTAATTCTTCCTTGAAACCTCAACAATTTGCCAATTTGTCACTATATTTTGCTTGGGAATGAAACAAATCTTCACTGGTTTCATTACATATTTTCATAAATGAGTCTTATAGACAGTGCGCCTTATGAACCATAGGAAAGAAACAGTTTTATTCCAATGATATTTTTTTTTCCCATGATTTTGGGTCCTTATGTCATATTTACAAACTTTAAAATTTTAGCCATTTTAGTAGGTATGCAACAATATTTCATTGTGGTTTACTTCATATTTTCCCAAAGAATAATGCTGTTGAATAGCTATTTCTTTACTTAATTGCTACTTGCATATATTCTATTTGAAGTATGTCTTCAAATATTTTGTATATTATTTTAATTATGTTTGTCTTGTTAGTATTAAATTATAAGATTTCTTTATTTATTATTAATATACATTCATTCCCAGATGTACCTTTTGCAAATGTTTTCTCCCAGTGTATGACTTCTTACTGTACTTTAATAGCAGATTTAAATCTCTTATTTGCATCTTCCTCCTCTTTATTATTCTGACACTATTTTTTTACCACACAAATTCTAGCCATCTTAATCTCCTCCAAATCCAATCACCACCATCTCAACTCAGTGATGCCAATAAGCATGGGGTTTCCTCTCTTTGTGCTATGGTCTCAAAATTGTTGCCAGGCAATAAGATAAGGCAATCACAGGGCTTATTCATTTTCCTTCTTTCTGGCATCACAGTCCTTCTATGCCTATTAGCCAATGTCTTTAACCAGCTTTTTTTTTCTTTTTTCTTTTTAACCAGCTTTTTCACATGTATTTTGTCTAGTTTTCTCTTTTAATGAGGTAGGATAATTCTTGTAACCACTTATCTTTCATGAGTAAATGATAGGCCGATGACCATAGGATTTTCAAAAATTGATCTAAATTTTTACATTTCCAGATCAATTGACAATCATTGTTTTTTTATATCTTCCAAAATTGCTTGTCTTAAATGAGAAGACACTTATTGGTTATGAAAAGAAAGATTAAATCCAGCAGTGGTATAATAAGGCCTTCAGTAATATGGATTAAGAACCCAAATTATTGAGTCAGCCATATCTTAATTAAAAATAGCATCTTCTAAAGGTCATATTTATAAATAAATTGATATCCACAAGAATGCAGACTAAGATTATGTCTTTGGAGGGGTTATATAATTTAATCTACCACAATGCCTATACCTTTTGATTCTTTTAATGATTCCATTCACTTTTGCTTCTTTAAACAGGTAGAAAATAATTGTGTATGGCTATGGATGATCAAATTATGTGCCTCTATTGCCTTTGCTAATCTGATACAAAATCACATTCTTGTAGTTCTCAATTACATATATTATAGTTTACACTGGGAAGGAGAAGTTAGTCATATTGGGAAAATTATAATTAGTATGAGTGGTTGAGAAAATACCAGGAACCATCACAACAGAGATACAATAATATGCATGCAAGGTAATAGAAAGTTTTTTGTTTTTCAGGAAAATGTGCATAGTCTTCTCTTAAAGTTAAATGATATTTTATGAAAGAAATTGTGACCAATAAAATTTAAGTACACATAGCAAATTGTAAAATATTCAATGGAAGCAAATTTAACTGGACTTGATTTATAATACCTGAATAGGAAAAGAGGAAATAGAATGTGTTAAAATTTTGACAAAGTTAATTCACCACTTTTTTTTTCTTTCTTTCTTAGGGCGGCAAAAGAGTAAAGAGTTTATTAAGAAACAAGAAAACTGGAAATGAGATAAGTACACAATCCAAGATATGGGTTCCAGGCATGCTATAGGATAAGATGCACACTTAGGGCTTCAGGTTAGGCCTTTTGAAGACCTTGTTTCCTCCCCCTTCCTAATGTTGGGAAAGGGCTTTGGCTGTTTGTTGTTCTGAGTGGTTGTCTTACGATCCCTGCCTGTTAGCACTCAGGGACCCAATGTGCAAAGATGAGGTATTTTGTTTGGAAGTATCTGGGGCTTCCCCCTGACCCCAGAAAGAGTTCCAAATTGACTTCATGGCCAGGGTCTAGGTGGGGTTTTTCTGACTTTCATCATAGCTGGGAGTTTCTGGACAGTGTCTCACTGTCATGTTCTTTACCAGATCCCAGAAGCCTTCCCTTACTCCCTATACTAACCTGTTTCAACTCCTCCCTCAGAGAGTGTACACCCTTATTCTTAAGGGGGTACTGAAGGGTGATGGTCATTCTTCTGTAGCTTTTTCCTGCTCATTTAAAATGTTCATTTAAATAAGTAAAAGATCTTGTCAATTTGTCATATGCACACAATTTATGATATATCTTATGCCCAGGAGAAATATATATCGAGTTCTCATGAAATAATTTTATTATACCTCAGTAGGGAATTTTGTTCTTCTCTATTTTGATTGTGTGGGTTACTATATAAAGTAACCTTTACTATTTATTTGTATCACCAAATGAGTGACTTATTCTTCCCTCTGAGGTTTGTATGGAGGCTCTGCTATAAGTTACAAGCTAACATGTCATTCTCTGGCAAATGAGAGCACTCTCATCCACAGGAAAAGTACAATACCAAGTGTACTGATACTTTAAAATATAGACAAGTGAGCCAGAATTCCTAGGGCTTATTTTAATCTTGAAATAGTTAACTTCATGTAGATGTTTGTTTATAATAAGATCCAATGGAACAATAATTAACTACATAGCAATGAATATATTGGTGAGGGAGTTTATGCATTTTCATTTTTTACAAGAATATAATTGGAATGACTTTTTATGCTCTATTTTTATGATTGGTATGTAAACACTCTCTTGTGCATTCTCTTTTTAAACTTTCATCATATCTTGACCTAATAGACTGTACTTTTTAAACTAAATAAAATATTGTCAAATGGTATCTGATTTTACTGACCTCAGAATTCATCATTCAGAAACAAATAATTTTACTGAATCTCTATATTTTTCTTGGGAATATAGTGACTTGAATAGATTCAATAAGAAACTCTCTTATTTATCAGGAAATATTTGTTTAAAATATCTGCAATCAAGATAAAATGTACAATGCCATATAGGGTATACAGATCATTTAATAAGGTGTGACAAGCTGACCACTGATAAACAGCTCTTGTATGTTATGTGGCTTCAATGGGAATCTTACCTGGCTCAGAATGACAGGAACCCACCCAATCTCAAAATTTGTAAAGAAGAGCATTTCCTGGTAAGCCAGTGACCTTCAAAAATTTAAGGAATCTCAAGAGGAGATTTATTTCTTAATTTTACATGTGTTACAGGTATAATCTGGTGCATAGAGATTCTTGAGCTTGTTTTCATAAACTTGGGATAAAAGAACCAATAAATGAGTGCTTTTCATGGCAGAAAGATTCTTTAGAAAACTATCTACAACAAATTTAACTCTCTTACCTTAATGTGTTCAAAACATTATGCTCAATAATGTTTATATTTGCTTATTATCATTTTTTACTGCATCTATGTAAATAATCAAGTACAAAACTAAATGATATCAGTGGCATGTGTGTGTGTGTGTAAGAGACAAAGAGAAATCAAAGATCATCTTTTAAGGTTATTTATGATCAAAAAGTATGTGTTGGTAGGGTTGGGTATTGTTAAAAAATGTTATCCAAATCTTTAACATAAAAAGAGAGAAACATAAAGAAGTACATCCTATGATAATATAATGCCTAATATATATTATGTAATGCATAATATGTAACAATATAATGAACTTCCATTTCTTTTAATTTTCTTTTTTAGCTTTGGTTGATATATTTTTATTCTTTAACAGTTGTTAAGTGTTAAGAAAATAAAACAAATTCAAAATTCAGATATCCAAACTATCGTAGGTCTTAGGTATCATACTGGGAAACTTTTAATAAGTATAATGCATAGTTATTTAATTTTCTAGGAGGCATTACCTGTGTTTGACATTACTATTTACTCTTTAATTAGACCCAACCCACTGTGAAACAGCATATTAATATGTAGATTTTTCTAAATAGTAAAAAAAATTATCCCCAAAATTAAGTTTTATTTTCTTGCCTTTTTGTTTATTAGCAAATTAATATCAGCATTCCTTTGGAAAACTGTGTAAATCTCTGTTCACATATATAAAATTCATTTATTTAAGTGTACAATTCAATGCTTTCAGCATACTAACAGAGTTGTGCACACATCCCCCCAAATAATATAGGAACATTTTCATCACTTCTTCCATGCCCCCCCAAAAATCCCATAGCATTCAACAAAAAATGCATTAGCATTTACTCTCCTTTTTCTCCATTCACAAGTTTCCCCTCCCCAGCCTTAGATAACCATTAATATCTGTCTCTACAGATTTGTCAATTCTACACATTTCATATAAATAGAATCATACAATTTGTGGTACATGTGCACTAGATTTTTTAATTGAGCATAATGTTTTCAAGGTTCGTGCATTTAAAAATATTTCATTCCAAATATGAAATAGCTACATCATTTTATTGATTCTGTTATTTATTACTAACTTGAATATATATATTAGAGATTTATTTTATTTACTTTTTATTTGTTCTTTATTTATTCCCCTCTTCCCCCAGATGGTTTGCTCATCTGTCAACTCATTGTTTGCTCACCTTCTCCAGGAGGCACTGGGAATCGAACATGAGAGATGATTGCCCAGTGGACTGAGTCACATCTGCACCCCCTGGACTGCAGTATCTGCTGATTTGTTGCCTCTGCTTCTTGTGGTGGGGGCAGAGTCTAGCTCCTTGCAGCAGAAAGCAGCTTCTTATTTATTGCAGTGGGTCATGGCTTCTAGCCCCTTGCAGCCAGAGGCAGCATCTAGCTCATTTTGGCAGGAGGCAGCATCTGCTCATCTTCTTTTAGGAGGCACCAGGACCCAAACCCGGGACCTCCCATATGGTAGGTGGTTGCCCAAGTGGTTGAGGCACATCCTCTTCCTGAATATATTTAGATATATGTTCATTCTATGTTGCATAACATACACATTTATGTTAAATTTTGTTTTGCAATTTTAACTTAAAACAATATAAAGAAGTGTTTTTGTTTTCTTTTCCTTCTTTTTATGTTTGTATTTATTGTTTTTTTTTGTGTGTTTTATAGAATAGAATTAGGCACATGAAGCCAAAGAAAGCTTAAACTGAAGTATATTGCTAAAAGCTGTAAAGCATTAAAACATTCCACTTTAAAAAATATATAAATATATGAAGTATGCAATATAGAATTACATGTCCTTATCAAGACAATAGCATTTTTAAATTTTAGTTCATAGCCAAGTGTCTGAGACTCAGACAGTCTTGCTATACTTTTGTATGACCTTGTAAAACAAAAAAGAAATGTAAATTTCTACATTTAGATGCATTTTTACTTTTTCATTTTATTCATTAGAAACATCTAAAAGGCATTTGACATTATTTGTACTTTTGCAGCTGTTTTCATTAATTCATTTCAAACTGTGAAATGTGTTGATTTTGCCATGACCAGTCCATGAAATCAGTTGTCTACTGCTTTATGTATTGGCTTCTTACCAAAAAAAGATGCACTAAATGATGGGCTGTGAAATGACAAGCATCCTTTTTGTAAATAAATCTCATAAATCTTTTTTTTCTTTAAAATTAGAAAACAAGAAATAGATCAATGGATCTTTTAATTATATATAAATAAAATATCTTTTGACATTTTTGCTTGGATATGAAATTGGAATTGAAGAAAACATCACTCTACCCTGTAATTTGCTTTTAATAGTCATAGGATTTGAATATTACTTAGTAAATGTATTGATTTCTTCTTTTTGTACTTTTTATCCCCTTATTACTAACTTCATTTTGTATATGATTAAAAAACACCTATGTTATTTCTAACATTAAATTTATTCTTCTAAAATATCATATATATAAAATCACTGAAGATAGATAGATGATAGATGATAGATAGATAGATAGTAGATAGATAGATAGATGATAGATAGATAAATAGATGATAAATAGGTAGATAGACAGATAGGTAGACAGGAAGATAGAGAAATAGTTTCACGGATTCTTGTTCCCTAGTCAGGATTAGTATGTTGATTAGTATGTTGTCAATATATTAATATTTAATTTGGTTGGTTAATGTTGAGTTAGTTATTCAGTTATGTCAAACATTTTTACCATTTGTGTTTATTTATACACTGTTTTCAAAAATAATATTATTTCACTTACTCAAATTATTTGCTCAGATATTTGCATATTTATGTGAACGCAAATCACTAATTTTCTTGCATGTCCTCATTTGTTTTAAAGGAAATATGCTTTAAGATAATTAGAATTCTCTTCATGAGTCTTTCTAATAAATCTCCTCATTAAGTTGTACATTAGACAAGTGTATAATAGGAAAATGTTCTGAAATTAGTGAAGTATTGCTTATTAGAGATGCATTTTTCTTCTACCTAGTTAAATGTGTTAAAAATGAAAATAAAAATGAAACACTGGATTTTGGTTGTGTCATCTATTCAATAAAGTTGACCAATTATAGTAGCTAAAATATCAAACTGAATTCTGTCATTTTTGTTATTTACACTGAAAAATGCTCTAAGAACACACCCTTAAATGTAATTCAGGGTTTTATTACTTAAAGTACATTGATACTAGATATCCATGCTGTTATTTCACTAAGTGGTGAATCTTTCTTTCCTAGGAAATGAAATAAATGTTTAAACTAAATGATCTTCCGGTGTTCAACTACTTAAAGTTTTGCAATATCCACAAAAATATTAAGACAAGTCTTTATGATAAAGCCATAGAAAAAGGATGAATATAGTTCCGTGTAATATTTTGGGTATCTAAGCACCTCTTAAAATATATTTATATATATACATAAATAACATTTTTGTAAGCAAATGCACATAAATGCATATACATTTATATATCATTTTGCAAATGTTGATATGTATTGTGAAAATTTTGATTTTTACCCACAATAAAAAAAATTAAAAAAAAAAAAAAAAAAGAAACATAAAAGCCAAAAATTTCCCTTGGCTACCAAATATCCAGAGACTTATCATTCCTAGTATAATTTTTATTTCGAAACCTCTTCATATTAGTCACCACATTTTCTCTATCAAAGAAAACATAGCACTTACTGATATGTGGTGTCTTCATTACTCTAAGAATTGAAGTACTGTATGTTGAATGTTGATTGCCATATTATCCCAGCCACAGTAATATGTTATACATATACACACATATATAAACACACGTGTGTGCATTATTATTTTTTTTTGCCAAGCATATGGGTTTTAAGGGTCACATTTTATTTAAAGCCTACGGAATTTTTTTAAAATATAAAAAATATATTGAGAATTCAGAAAAATAATTTTCACACAGAATTAATGTGCTTCTTTTTTATTAAATCATGAGGAAATGACATTGAATTTGAATATATGTGATTACTTTTTGGCCCTTTGTAGAGGTAGGCATCTTTTTATTTTGGACAGTATACACTGTGTATGCTCTGTCAGAGCTCACAATTTTAACCATTAACGGACTTTGTTCATTCTTACAATAAGTAAAGTAATGCTATTTTGCTGGATTTCAAAAACTAATGTGTTTCCAGCACTCTAGTATTCTTTATAAAGAGCATATGTAGAACAAGTGAGAGAAGTAAAAATTGGAAAGTATGAAATCACGTACTGTACAGCCACATGAATACAGAATTTGATATCATTAAATGATAATGATTTCTATTTCCTCCCACTACTTTAATTGTATAATTACCCTTTACAGCAATGCCAAAAGGATCCCATTACGATCAAAGTAAGTGCTAAACTCTATTCTTTAGCTTTTCCAAGTACTTGACATCCTGTTCTTGTGTAAAGTCAGTTTATGTGGTCAAAATGAGTATCATTAGACTGTGAAGCAGGAAGTCAAAGGTCTATTCAAAAAGAAAATTTGTACCTCCAATGTTTTTAAATGATATTATAAAACTTAAGGAAAGTGATTGGGAAAAGTATATTTGTCAAGAAAAATATTTTAGAGCATCCACCTTTGAAGTGTTTCAGAAATTCCCCCCCTAGAAGATATGGCAAGAGCCATGGAGTTTCTTCAGCTTACATGAAACAAGAAATATCTCCAAATCAATTTCTCATGCCAGAAATACTATCTATGTTAATACATTTGAACTGGAAAGAAAAAACTCAATTTTTGGAAATAGTTCTTTTTGAATTATAATTATATTGGAAATCTATTAACCTGAAATATATACTATTGGATATAAAACTTGTATAGTTTGCAGTAATAGAAATTTTAACAAAAAATTTAATTCACATAAATCCATAGACAGTTCTGAGTTCTATGGCTGATGTCATGAATAAAACCAAACATAAATTAGAAAACTAAATTTTTTATTTCATTGCTAACCATATGTGGACTGAGTCACCTTTTCAGAGAGGCCTTTCCTTACAAACTTTCTGAAGCAAGCCCTCCTTTTTCTCATCAAACCCTTCGTTCATTTCTTTAATGTTTCTTTTCACAAATTTTAATGTTATAACTAATATTTTCTAACTTGCATATTTTCATTAGACTCTAGTTTCAGATACCATGTCTATCCCAGTTAAAACTAAATGCATTATTTCCAACATGGTGTAGTATTCCTTGCACAGAGAAGAACTCAATAAATGAGTTTTTACTTTTTCATCAATTTTACTATGGCATAAGCAAATAATATAGCAATTGGGAATTAAGTCATTTATTAAGCAGTATTGTTATATGGTGTATGACAGTTTGAGATTATATATGAATCCCAAAAAAGAGAAAAATTATGTTTGTAAACTAGTCTGTTCCTCTGGGTGTGATACCCTTTGATTGTATTAAATTCAGTGAGGGGTCTCTGATTAAGTTTACTTGATAAAATCAGTTTAGGACTTCTGATTGGCCTATGTCAGTAAAGCGTGCCACAGATTGAGTTCCTTCTCCCTTGGTAGGCTGATATATAAAGGACACTCACTCAAGAAGACATGTCAGAAGAAAGGGCTCTGTTATATTTTGATCCTTGGGCCCTAGGGAGAGATGAAGCATTCACCTGGTAGTTTGCAGCTGACCTTGAGAAGAGACCAGAAGTGCTGAGACTGATACAGAAAGCCTGGAAAGAAACATACCTTATGCCAGGAGAAAGAGGAACCCTGAGAGACAAACCTTATACTAGCCTGCAGCTGAGAGACATGTGAGTTCTTGTTGTCATTTCTGAGGTAGCAGATTAGGTGACAGGCATACCTCCAGCACCCTGCTAATATTTTCCCTTTTGCCATTGATCTAAGAGTGATGATTGGTAGACAGATTAAGAGACACTGGAGGACTTTGATCAATATTTTTTGTAGTTTTTTAAATCTGGAAGAAAAATCAATCTTTTGATTTTTTTAATCATGTAATTCAACCAGAGTTGTTAAGATATTATGGGAACAAATAAAGGCTAGAGGATGTAGTAGCAGCAGTGGAAATTATATACTTTGTCTTGTAACTTTCTTATATGCATCACCACCAGGGAAGCATCCTAGAATTGTGCATGACTGATATTTAATTTTGGCTTAAGCTAGCCAGCCTGAAACAGTGCATTTTCTTTGAAATGGATTAACAATAGTTTTGTGAGATTTTTACAATGTATTAAGTGGGATTTGGTGGCAAGCCAGGGTCAAGGTACTCACCTGTTAAACACAGACTTTCTGGTCATTCAGTATCATCTCCCTGAGTATGACAACTCACTTTCCCATCAGCTATTTCAGCAACTTATGGGAACACTATTGTGATTAAGCTCTTTTTACTACTACTGCTAGATTCCATTTGTTAGTCAAAAGATTAGGCAAATGGCACTCCTAACATGCAGCCATTTTGGTTAAACAGGATTTAGAGGTTGAGCTTTCACAAAGTATTTCTGGTTAGATGATCAAAAATGAGATGATAAATGCAGAAATCTTCCAGTGGTAACACCCATGATCTATTTCAGACTAAATAGTTGGTGTGCTGCAAATATTCCATGTTAAGGTGTCTAGAGGTAGTGCCTTTTAAACATTGAAACATAGACTGATGACAACTGATTCCTGCTTCCAATCAAGTATTTAACCATAACAATTATTTATTTTAAGTCAAAACATTTTTACAATGCAAGAAGTCTCCAGAACCTGAGTCATCCTACAAAAATGTCTGTTATCCAGGTAATTATAAATGTGTCTTGATTCAGGATGTATTAGGATGTAAGTAAAGTTATCAGCTATTTTAATAACCCAGTCCTCCATTGTTACTATATCAGTTTCCTAAGTTGCTTTTGCAAATATCCTGAAATGGTTCAGCTTAAACAATGGGAATTTATTTCCTCATGACTTTGAAGACTGAAAAATGTCCAAAACAAGGCATCATCAAGGTAATGCTTTCTGACCAAATACTGTGGCATTTTGGGGCTGGCTGCAGGTGATCATTCATTCATTTGTCACATGGCAAGGCACAGGATGTCTTCTCCTGGCCTCTTCCTTCTCTTCAGTTTCCCCTTTTCAGCTGTTTGTTTACTGTGGATTTCTCACTATGTATCCGAATTTCATTCTCTTATAAATGATTCCAGTAATAGGACAAAGATCCATCCTGAATGTGGTGGGTCATACCTTAACTGAAGTAGCCTCATCAAAAGTTCTTACTTACAATGGGTTCATACTCACAGGAATGGATTAACTTTAAGAACATGTTTTTCTGGAGGGCATATGGTTCCAAACTTTCTCATTAAGTCAAGTCTTTAGAATCACTCAGAAGTCTATTTGCAGGTGAATAAAGATGAAATATTGAGGAATAAAATTCTGGTTTATGGAAAATTATAGGAATAATTTCATTTATCTTATTGACTTGGGTTGATAGTTTTCTAAAATGAATTGATACATTGTTTTTACAACATTAACTATTTTCTTGGAGAAGAACTAACTTGGGAACTTCATCTCAGGGTTGTCAAACACCTATTTATGATAATTGCTGTAGAAGCGATCAAAAGTTGCTAAAACCAGGGACTTCAGGGACTTATGTAATACCAGATAAGGACAGTATATCAGGACCCCAGATAAGCAGACTAACAAATGTTGATGTAAAAGTCCATGCACGGAAGTTCTATAGGAAAAAATAACATCAAAACATATTTAAAACTTTTGCAATATCATCTTCATTTGTTATCTTCTAAGAGAAGTATAAAATCATTCTCAATTTAATGTTATCATTATACAAAGCTACTTGAGCATAGAGTTATGAAAGGCTTGAAATAAATGAATAGAATGAAATTTCAAAGTTTGGTGCAAATAAATATTCCTTGATATTATATATTTTTAAAACAACATGTACACCCTCTTGGCAAGAGGTAGAAAATTGACATAGTCCGGCAGTAATGTTTTTTTGTATATTTAGAAATTGATAAAAAAACAAAATGCTTGGCATAAGCTCAGACTTTAGACACAGGTAAAAAACACAGTCATGTGTAAAAGAACATGTCTACTCTTTAGCATCCTGATATGAGAAAACTTACAGGTGAATAATTGCAAAGAAAGTTGACCAAGAAATGTAGCAGAAGGATTGTTGGCAATATTAGAAGCAGAAGTTGAAGTGAAAGACATGGGTGTAGGACAAGCTATGGAGTGGAAGTCTAGGTCATGGACTTCCAGACTAGAGAAATAAAAGCTGCAGCATTCCATGAAGGCACATTTTTTACAATGTCCAAAATAGAGATGGAGGTTTGCAGGGCCTATCAGATATGCAATTTGTGGGGTCTGCATTAATAAAAGCAACATGATAATCACAAAATTAGCTAAAAAATTGAAGGTTTCTTGACAATGAAATTCTCAGTATTTTAAAACACTGCACAAACATGCAAAATACAGAAAAATAACAGATTTTTAAGCTATTATTTAACTCCCTGGCACATCTCTATACTCCTATTTTCCTCTATGATTTTTTGCTACATAGTTTTCAATCACATATTTAAATGACTGAAATAAAAACCAAAAAATCCATAAAATCATAATATGATGCTTTGTATTTCCCAAAACAATCTGGCTTTCTTAATGTTTATTTAGTGACCAATCCACCATAGTTATAGAAAACATTTTGAGATATCTTAGTAACATATACATGGCAAAGCAAGCATGCAGGATAATAAGGCAAATTTAAAAAGAAAAGAAAAATTTTAAAGGATGCTCAATATCTATTTATTCATCTAAGTATTGACCATACATATATAAATATTGAAACATCTTTTATATATAGTTCTTACTTATTTCATTTAATTTTTAATATATTTTATTATTTATTTTCTTCTATGTTTTCTTTTATATTATATTATTTTTATTTTATTTAACAATGTTGCAGTGGTTGTATATCATTAGGATTATGATATATCTTGAGGAAGTTTTTAAAAATTATAGGAATCATAAAAATGTCAAACTCATGTAACACATGTAGAATTCCTTTGGCTATAAGATTTTGTATAATATTCATACATTAAGATATTTACAAATTTTCCATTTTGTAGAAGTAAAAAAAAAAAATTACAAGACAGCCTACAAGCAATAAGAAATTGATCAACAGAATATATCTGAATTGCTGGATAAAATGAATTGTGACAGTTAAATGAGAAATGCTACTATATTCCATCTTTATATCCTTATTCAATACTCCAATACAAGTCTTTTCAAAATTTGGATATGTTCAATGTTAAAGCTGGGAGAAATCTATAACTTGCTTTATGAAATTAAATGTTTTTTATGGAACTAATTGTTATATGGAAATAGTGACACAATAATCCTGATTGGCAGCAGTCTCTATTTTGAGAAGTCATTTTAATCTTCTGTTATATTATGTCCCTCTCTCTAACAAAACTGACAATCTTAATATAGATGTGATTTCCTTTCCCCAACATGGTAGATGTATAGTTATTTCAAACTATTGCCAAGTATCTACACTATCAGTGAGAGAAATAAAAATAATCTTAGCTAGCAATCACAAATGTATTTAGCAAGGTAAAACTTGTGCTGGCTATTTTTATATTCTAAGAGTAACATTGTTCTCTTCAATTGATTCTGTTAGCATTAATTTATAAGAATTTTCTAGAGTTGTCACATTGAGCAAAATGAATGATACCTAGGAATTTAGCAGAGAGTGAATGACTTGATTTAAGATGTCATACTTATGAGCTGATTTTCAAAAACATGTTTGACTCCATGATTCATACCACAATTATTATTGTTGGATGACATTATTTCAATAAATATTATATTATCTCCTTATCATAAATTCTATGTTTGTACTCATGAATGTGCATACACACTTATGTGAGTCTGTGAACACACCCTCATGTATATTTTAGTTATGCAAATGATTTAGGAGAAGATCTGGAATAAGAATATAATGAGATTTATTTTCTAATTTAAACACTTTATTATCCATAGCAAATCACTAGGGCATAGATGGTGTGATGCCTAAGCTAATGTGTTAACTCAGCCTGGTAATTGTGCCCAGTTGCTCGGTCAAGCAAGCACTGGGCTAATTGTAATACAAGGACATTTATGAGTTTTAGTCAACAGTGAGTATTGCATAGAAAGTTGATTAAATCTACGATCAACCAGGGAGATTTCCATCAGCAATGAGTGATGCTTTATCCAATCTCGTGAATGCCTTAGAAGGGGAAGTGATTTCAGCATTCAGAGAGAATTTCCCAGCTCATCTTTGGACAGCCACAGTCTCCCGAAACTCATAAAGGACCTTCACTGGACTTTCATCAGAGCCCCTGGTTTGCAGCATGCCTGCGGAATCTGGACTTGGGCATCCCCACGGTCACATGAAAGTCTCTTATAAAATCTCATATTATTGACATATATCTCCTGTTGATTCTGTTCTCTAGAGAACCCTGACTAATACACATGGAATAAATTACATATTAGCTTCACAAGAAAGAAGGGATTGATATCTACAATGTCCAAGCCCAGAATCTTAATTAAGACAAATGATATTGTAGACCAGTATTTCTCTGATCAAAATTCATTAAAAGAAGAGGTATTTAGTGCCCCCAGAATAAAATTACCTTGAGATAAGGGAGAATATTCTCTGATATCCTGGTCCTCCCACAAAAGACAAATGGTGAAATCTGGAACAGCTTGGAACTGAAGTTGAAAATCCATTTGCATTCTAATAACCTGAGAGGATGCTGTTTTGGATAACAACAGGTTAAATAAAAGCAGGAAAATTCATAACTCAAATATGTAACCAACTTGTACAATATTTAGCCTTTGGACATAGTAAGTCATTGTCAAAAAGTAGATATATCCATGAAAGAATTTACATGTAGCAGATTTAAACAGCATATGTAGCACCATGCAATGTTTATTCTCTCCCTACCTTTTGATCAACACAGAGCTGATATATTTGCAATGCAGGAAAACAATCTAGGCACACACATATTAGTTTTTTTTTAATGCACATACTTATATTATTTTTGCCTTTTTGAAAATGATGGTGTCAACCTTGTCAACCATGTATTTATTTAATCACTGTATCAAGTCTCAGAATGAGCAAATATATTTTTCACATTTGATGAGTTAAAATAATAATGTGTAAAGTATACAGTTTGATACAGGAAGAAAGTATAAAAGGAAATTTCTGCAATTGATTCAAAACATTGAACCTCATGACACTACTAAATAGGAACTTAGATTCCTAGTATCTTAAATGAAGCAAGTTATGAAGTATTTGTGGAAATATATGATATTCAATTCATGTAAATAAATACTGAAAATGTGAAGAATAAGTTATAGTCACTGTCCTCAAGTAGAACAAATTTAACTAATCCATAAAGATATTACAATGGGGTTGTAAGGAATTTGCAAATTTTACTGCATAAACCTTCAAAGGTTATTGGAAATTTTCAAAGGGAAACAGAATTTTAGAAAGGCAAACCTATATTTAAGAAAGTTAGTAAGTAGACTATAGAGAGATTTCCCTAAAAAAAAGAAAAAAGAGAGAGACAGGAAGAGCAAGCTAAAATTGCTTTTTGATGATGCTGAGCAAGAAATAGTTACAGTGGAGTTGAAATTCACAGGCCTTGGTGACTAAACCTAAGTGGGAAGAGAAGAGGCAGAAATCAAACATGCATAGATTCAACTCTGATTTCAAGCTTATCCCTTGTGTCTGGTTACACAGGTTACTATTTTGTTCCATGGTAAAAGAAAAGTTAAAAATTAAAATTTGGAAATTCAAAAGTATTTTATTCCTAAAGTTTGTTGAGATTTTCAGTACTTTTTGTTTTTACGTTTGTGTTTTGGAACTCTGAAGGACAAATTTAAGAAAATAAAATAAAAAATAAATTAGAAGAAATAAAAACCTTGAAGCTGGGTAAAATGAAAAGGTATAGGTAGATTCAATATATCCCATGAGAACTAAGAAAAATGTTTTATGTAGTTGAAATGTCTGGGAGGGGTTATAACTAGATCCTAAGAGCCAGGATAACAAAAACTAATGAAGGTAGAAGAAAGATCTACGTACAAAAAGACTACATTTTATAAAACACTAGAGGTGAAAGGTATGAAGAAGAGGCCTGTGACAAGCTGCTGGAAAGATAGGATTTTATAAAGAAAGTAGTATAGACAAGTAAGGGACCTCAGTCTAGGTATCGAGTATAATTTTGACCTTTACATATACTAAAATTTTTGTTTTTCTGTAAGTTTTCTTTTACTGAAAAATCTATTTTACAGAAGAATATCTCCCAAAGACACATGCTTAGAAACCTTCCTGAAATTACTAGTAAAAGACACATGCTTAGAAACCTTCCTGAAATTACTAGTTGGCTGTTTTGTCCACATGTTAGCATATCCTCATTCAGTATATTATCCTCATGAACAAAGGAAGGAAAATTAAATTCAAATGTATGAAGTGCATGTCAAACCTCATGCTCTTCAGAAAATCTCCCTCTCTATTACTTATCCAAATCTCATAATCTGACCCTAGTCTGACCCCATTCCTTATTCTCTCAGTCGTTTGCAAATCAAATAGGTGTATTGATGTGGTCACTCCAACATCTCTAAAATTTTAGTGTCCACTCCTTATAGGCACAGATACTACCTCCTTCTGATCTATTTTTATTTTTTTTTCTTTATTAATAATACTTTTTACCAACTGATTTCACTATACTATGTTTAACATGCTTATTTAAGTTCTGCCTCTGCTACTAGAAGTACGTTACATGTCTTTTTGATAAACTGAAAAAAGAAAAATAAATTCTCATACTTACTGAATGCTCAACTGCAAAGTGCAATTTAGATGCAATTAGTCTGCAGTATTTGGGGATTTACTGATAAATAGGTATATACCAAAGACAAGGGCCCTTCTGAACACTGTTTCCCAAGAGCCAGAACAGAGCTTATGGAGGCAAAACAAATTTTTGCAAGGAAAAGTAATCCCTTTCAATCATGAATTTGGCTTTTCTCTTTGGAATTGTTTGGTTACACTGGATTTGGCCTTGTGGATTGCTAAAAGATTTTGTTCAGTCTAGCAAGTACAATCCCAAATACTCCATCACGCTGCATAAAGGTATATTAAAAACTTCTACAAATTCCCACAACAGCAAGTTCAACAGCACAGCTTTTGATACTAACAGCAAATACTACAGTAAGTCAATCTAATTCAATTCTAACTCTAACTACCTCCATTTAGGTCAGACCTCATAGGTTAAGGGCAATCATCTACAAGATTTTCCCTCAGGTACCAGTTGCAAATTTGGGGTCCAGGCCACCTACACTTCTGACCAACTAGCTACAGATTCAGGGACTCCCACCCCTTTGGGTTCAATAATTTGTAAGAATGACTCACAAAACTTGCTGTAAGTGCCACACTTATGATTATAGTTTTATAATGGTAAAAAGATACAATCAAGAAGGAGCCAAAAGAAGAGATGCATAGGGAGAGTTCTGGGAGAGTCTCAAACGCAAGCTTCAGTGTCCTCTCCATGTGGAGTCAGAATGTTTCACTTACCTGGCACAGAGATATGTCTTATAAACTTTGGAAGCTCATCAGAGCATCAAGTCTTCTGAGTTTATATGGGTCTCATTATGAAGGCATGATTGATAGAATCACTTTCCACATGGTTGAGCTCCATCTGCAGTTCCCCTCCTGTCCCAGAGGTTGGGGAGATGGGCTGATATGACATGGCTAGAGGCTCCTAGACCCTGTTGAGTAAAATAAAATGCCTACCTGCATTAGACACTGCTGAAACAGGATCCTTTCTGAGAAGGGCTTTTCCAAAAGTCTTAAACAACTGAACTGCAGGGGCTTTAGGAGTACATAGAATCCATCATACAGAACTTCAGATACGCAACATCTGGTGATAAAACTAGGTCCAGTCCAGTAGATATAGCTTATCAGAATTGACAAGCATATCATTCTAATCAATGTAGATCTTCTCCCCACTTTATAAGACCCCCCCAATGTGAAATGGAAACGTTAAGTCAGCCAATCAGAATATTTCCTCACTTTCTTCCATGTTAACCATATATGTGCTTCCTTCTTCAACTCCCTTGATGGAACTCCCTTCTGTTTTCTGAATGGGATGCTGCCTGATTTAGGAATCACTCAATAAAGCCATGCGAGATCCCAAATTGCAAGATAAGTATTTCTTTTATTACTCCTAATCAACTGGTTGGTTTTCCAGGTATGGTCAGCACCCATTCCAAGACTGCAGAAGTGGTTGGTCCTTCCTGTCATCTTGTTAGCATATGAACTATGTGGTCCTGGGTCCACCATGAAGAACAGAATACACACCTATAGCAGGAAATTCCTATGATTCAGAGGTTGTTTTCCCAAGAACTGGTAACAAATATCAGCCAAGTTTTCATGATTCCATATACAGTGAACTGCTAAGTCTGATCATATTTCTAATTTCAGTTGTTCTGGTTCTTTCTTCTGGGTCTTTGACTGCTTGCTATTTTACACCCTCCAGACTCAGTTTCATGTACTGGACAACTGGACAACTCTGAGTGCATACAATTTCTTGTATCACTATTTGCCTATGTTCTTGATGGCTTATGTTCAGTGCATGCCACGTGGTAGCTACAAGAAAGTCTTTTGTTAAATGCATGAATGCATGCCAAAGGTTTTGTTAGCATCTAGTCTGAGCTTGGACTCCTTCAAGGGCTTTTAGTTATCACAGGTTTAGCCATGGTATGACACGGTGATTTAGAAATAATGTGTGGGATTCCTTCCAAAATCCAATGTTTAGTAGCTAAGCAACTTTGGAAAATTTGTTTTATTTTTGTGCTTTTGTTTAGAACTCTGTAAAATTGAGGTATTTGGCTTATTGGATTGATATTAGTATTAGAGTGTAAAATGTCTACTATATATCAAGCAAAGTTAGGTATTGAAAATATTAAAAATTTGTAAAAACTGTGCTCTAATAACACAGCAGCTGTCACATTAACAACAACACACCACCTTCCACAAAAAAGGAGTGTTTATTGACAATTTACAGGTTACAGGGTGGTTAATTTTCATATGGGGTGCATTTTTCATATGGGGTTGGACAGCCTTATGTTTCACCCTAACATTGCCCTTTACTACCACTAAGACAATTAAAGTGTAATTTCACCACTTTTAGTTTCAATTTTCTCCTCTATTTGTTGCAAATGTTAATATTTTCACATGTTAGGTTTTGGATGGTGTATAAGGTTAGTTATCTCACACATTTCTCAAATCTGTATAGATAATTCTATTATCTTAACCAGGAATACAAGTGGATAAATTCAATAGCCTCCTGACTGGTGACTTAGTCTCCTGGTGTGCCACCCTACTTTTTCCCATGCTCTAAAAATACTTTTAATGATTTTTGCCATAACTTAGAAAATATATATTCTTTGAAAAAAGAATAATAAGACACTGAGAAAAAAAAGGAGAGAAAAGAAGGAACAAGGAAGGAGGAAAATGTAAACATGCCGGGATTACCATCACACAAATAAAATAACTGATTATTTTACATAAGTGAGATTTTATCAGGTATGCTTTTTTCCCAAAGTCAGCACCGTTTTTTTTTTAATTGATGAAATTCAGTCTCCTATCCTCAAAATCGCACCCATAGTTAACTAATATTGATAACTTACCTTGCATTCTTCAACCCATTTCTCTATGCTCGTATACTGACTTTATATTTATGTTGAAGATGATCTTAGTACCTTGCTGGATTAATTCATTAAGATTAAATATATGTGTTTTTTAAAAATTATTATTACAGGTGAATTTTTCAATAGTTAAAATTTATACTTTCCTTCTTTTTTATTGCATTGTTTTATCTGTCTAGTTTAAGTTTACTAACAAATAATAATTTTTTTTCTATTGAATTGTACTTTGGTCTTGTATTCATAGGCACAGGTACTGATTTTTCTGGGAAAGAAATACAATAATTGTATCTGAATTTAATTGAAACTATGGCTACAACTAGAAACATTTTCCCTACTCCCTGAGTTATTTTATTATAAACTACTCTCTCTTTACAGATTAAAGCAAAGCAAAACAAAACAAAAACCACATTCCTCACTCAAAGCTTATAACCCTACCTATTTGCCTCAGAATATAAAGGGAATTGGCATAACATCCTCATTTCTCATCACCAAATCTTCTAACCTCCTGTATCTGACCTCATGTATTTTGTCTCCTCTCCTGTTAAAATGGATGAACAGTGTGAGCTAATCCTTTTAGGAATACCTCATCCAATGTCTCTGGATTTTATTCCCTCATCTGGTTTTGATTCTACATCATTCTTTTTTCTCTCTCTCCTAGATAATTATCTCCTAGATAATTCACATCATCATGAAATCATTCTGAATTGGATGCCATTAGAATAATGTTGCCTGCAACATATAACTCCTTCCCACGAAGTCTTCTATCCAGTTCTACTTTATAGCAAAACTTCTCCTTAGATCTCTGTACTGGCTGTACCTTCTTTCTCATATTCCACTCTGTAATTGAAGTACTCTAATTAGAATTCTATACCTTCATACTATCAATACACCTTTGTCAAAATCATGTTGACCTCCATTTTGCCCAATCCAATGGTCAATTCTCAATCCTCCTCGTAGTCCAGTTCCCAGCCCAAACTTCCTCTTACCTCCTGCCTCACTAAGAACTCCTTATCTTTTGTTTTGCTTGCTCTTCCTCTTCTTCCATATTTCTAAAGTGCTCTATGGTTCACTTTTGGCTTTCTTCCCTGTTTGTCTTTACTAGGGGCCCTAACTCTGACTATACATTAGAATCACCTGGATGGGACCCAATTTAGGTATTTTTTTGAAAAATTTACAGGGGTAGGCAGGGTTGAGACCAACCATCTTACAAGAATCCCCTAGAGTGATTTCATCTAGGAACATGACTATCAATATTATACATAGTGTAAAAGTTTTTGAAAAATGGGGGAAAGAGGGATTAGAGTGAACCAAATGTTTTGCAATTCCAGAATTGATTGAACCGTACCAAGATTGTTTTACAGGAATTTGCAAAATGGGGTTATAATGATGATGTAACAGAACCTTAAAACATCTCCTTTAGCACAATAATCCCTCTAATTCATTACTTGAAATTTGTCTGTGTGAAGCATCTCTTCCAAGAATTTATTATATTTAGCTTATAATTAAATGCATATCTTAATTTGACTGTCCAATTTTACAATTTCTGATCCCATATTTGTGAAAATTTAAACCACAAGGCTTTATTTATTAGTTATAAATGCTAGATAAGCAATAATAAGAAATGCATTATTTTTCCTAACAGGCTCTGTAAAAGGAATGACTTTGTCCAGACTCTAATTTGCTGTAACATGAGAATTTGAATAGTATCTAAAATAGAGAAAGAACTCAAAAATCTATTGTAAATGAAAAAAAATAGTATCTTTTTATTTGCTTCTGAAGTAATTTATAATTTAATACAGGTTTACTATTGTCATAACTTTAAAAATTATTATTAACATTTTTGCTACACTAGTTCTCTCAAATGAAAGTAAAAGGTTATTTCATTATTGTTTTATTTTTAAAAATCAAGTTGTAGAGTGTGCTATTCTGTTAGTCTTTTTGGAAGTATCTACTAAAGCTGACCATCTGTATACCTTAAGATCAAAGAGATTTACTCCTAGATAGATAACCAACAGAAAAGCATATGTACGTTATTCAGAATGCTCAACTAATCATAGCAGCACTATTTCTAACAGGACTAAACTGGGCATGAAATGTCCATGAAAATAGAAAGAATAAATTAATTGTGATATATTCATGCAATGAAATTCTATACAGTAATTTGTAACAAATTGCAATCATATGTAATGATATGGATGACATAAGCATAATATTAAGCAAAATTCAAACAGAAAAAAATAACAGTGCATAATTCCATTTATATGACTTACAGAAACAGGCAAAATCCATCTATGACATTGGAAATCAGAATATGGTTATCCTTGGTGGAGGTTTGTGACTAATGGGGGTTAAAGGAAATTTCTGGGGTGGTGCTAATGTTATGTGTCTTGGTTTGGGAGGTGTGTTCAGTTTGTAAAAATCCATTGAGATGTTCAGTTATGATTTGCTCATTTGTTTTCATATTCATAAGATGCAAAGGTTTTTTTAAAAAGTTTCTATAGAAGAGAGTGGGCAGACCAGAACAGTGACTTCCTGCTGTGAATGGAACCTGCCCAACCAGCTTTTGCATACTGCTTGTTGTGTTACCCAGGACACATGGCTATTTGTAGCTTTAATTTAGACACACAAGAAGAGGTAATAAAAATAATTTCTACCTTCACTTCACTCCCAAAAAAGTCGTAAGACAAAAGATTTCCAGCCTCATGCCTCATGACCCATAGAAATGCTGCCATGGGGAAGTGCGAACAGTTTTCAGATTTTCTGTAATGGATTTTCTTACTCCATGTGAGCTGGATTTACTGAATGTCATCCTTAATTTTTGTCATACATTGTAATGGTATAGCACGAGGAGTTTATGCTTCGATATTAGGAGAGATTCCATACAAATGCCACCTCTGGTTCTCAGAAGCCATCTGACCTTTGGTAGACAAACAAAAACAAAGCTCTTTATATTGGTCTTCTTGCTTTATATATTTAGTTTTTATTTTAATTTTATTTATTATTTTGCTTGTTTTTACATTTAGAGACCCTAGAATGTTCAGATTAGGTACCTGAACTGTAAATAAAGACACCCTTGCTTAAAAATCTGAGCACCTCCTGAATCTATGTTTAGAAATGTTACTTAATCTCTCTGATGTCAGTCTCCTTATCTGTAAAATAGGGTGTCTTATTTTACAAAAGGCTGCCAATGCAATTATGAGAAATAGTTGGCATATATATATATTTTTTAATTAATTAATTAATTTATTTATTTTAAAGATACTTAGATTACATATTTGTTACACAAAAATTGTAGGGATTCCCATATGCCCCACCTCCCGCTCCTCCCACAACCTCCCACATAAATATCCTTCATTAGTGTGGCACATCACCTGCAATAGATATACAAATCTTGGGGCTTTGCCACAAAACATGGACCATAGTTCACACTGTAGAAAACACTCTCTCCCACACAGTTCTGCATGTTATATGATGATATAAAATGGCCTATATCTGTCACTGCAATGTTACACAGGATAATTCCCAAGTCCCAAAAAAGCCCCTGTGTTACAACTGCTTTTCCCTCTCCCTGCCCCCAAAGCATCCAGTGGCCACTGGCTCCAAATTAATGTTGTAATTACTTCCATTGCATGAATCACAATATGTCTATAACAGAATACCAGTAAATCCATTCTAGTCCATTGCTTTTCCACCAATCCTGAGGAATCTGAGATAATGATGTCCACTCCACCTCCAAGTGAGAGGGGGCTTATATCTCATGGATAAGATAGATGGGATTATCCTGCCTGCAGCTGCAGACCGTCTCCATTCCCTGGGATGGCCGTTGTCCATCATCATCTCCCCAACAGGTGTCCAGGGTGAGTCCATTGAGCTGTAGAGTAGGACCTGCAGCTCCACCGAGATTCCGGGCCCAACTGGCACATGGACAGCCCAAAGACTCTGGTCTCTGGAAGTACACCTACAAATTCCGGCACCACATATAGGTTTGAATAGAAGGGACAGATGGACCATGTGCAGGGAAGACATATTTGGGTCCAACTCTGTCACTCTCAGGACCAAGGATTCCAAAGTAGGGCCCACTGATGAGGCACAAAACTCTGGGGCTATCTGCCCTGATATAGGACCTGGGTGTCTCCAGAGCCCTCAGGAGCCCCTCTGTTTGGGGTGTATCCACATTGGAAGCCTATGAGGTCCTATTGAGATGTGCATAAGTGTTATGTCTGGGATGACCTCCTGACTCACTTTGAAGTCACTTAGCCATATGAACTCGTTTGTCTTTACCTTTTCCTCCTTTTATTCGAGGTCTTTTTCCAGTTGTATTGCCAATTGGTACTTGTTAGCAATCCCTCGTTGCCAGGGAGGCTCATCCCCAGGAGTCATGTCCCATGCTGGAAGGAAGGTAATGCATTCACATGCTGAGTTTGGCTTAGAGGGAGGCCACGTTTGAGCAACAAGGAGGCTCTCAGAAGACAACACTAGGCACCCTATAACAGTAAGCTAAGTTTCAATTTCAAGAGCAAAGACTCCTAAGACTAGTCATCAGTAACAACAGCCCAACAGAGGATCATCCTCCTTTGCCAGACACTGCCCCTGCACTTGGGAGACTGTTGCTACTCCCTTGGAGAATGTGGCCGAGCTGTCCAGGATGGAAATTCAGTATTATCTCATTTATTGAGTGGTTCACTACCCACTGTGACCATGCCCCATGAGCACTTGAATAATTTTATATACCTTTTATGTATGTTCAGGTGAACTTCCTCCCATGCACCCCCCATCCCTTATACCCCCACCAACAATCCTCTCCCACCCCACTTGTAACCCTTCTGTGATCCAAAGCTTCTTTAAAGATGAAGCCAATACAATAGCCAAATAAAATTAATAGGAAAATGAAATAATACGGATGTTTAAATATAAGAGATAAAATATATGAAAACTTAAAAAAAAAAACTAAAAATAAAATAAAATTAAAGGTTAGGGTTATTCAAAAAATTAGAAAAAAAATTTTAAAAATTAAAAAAAAAATTTTTTTTGACATTTTGCCTTTTATCACTGAAAGGTCTGGTGTCCAGTCTGTACCGTGGCACCTTCCCCCTCTCACTCCCCAGTGTCTCACTATTATTCATTTAATTTTCAAAGAAGTTTTAGGTCATAGCAAAATCACACACTGAATAAAAGACACTCTCATATACCCAAACTCCTCCCCCTTTCCTCACTCCATATTAAAACCTTTTTGTGTGTGGATGGTAGCATTGTTATAACTGATATACAGATAGTGAAACATAGCTAGTAAATATTGTCAATGGTTTACAGTATGGTTTACATTTTAGATCATACACTTTTATAAATTTTGATATTTACCATGTCCTGTGTCCATCACTGTAAGGTAATGAAAAACATTTCCACTGACCACTAAACACCCCCTGTTTGATCTATACTGTTCCTCCCTTCCCATCCCCTCAGGGCTCATGATGACCCCCTGGCTTGACTAATTGGATGATAAGATTCATAGTTACATGCAATGAGAGGTCATGACACACTGATTTGTCCACCACTATTAGAACTGCCCTTACTCTTAAGAGATGCCCACCTGTCTATTTCTGTTCTCCCCTCTGTATCCTGGGTATTCTAATCCACCCTTCCCAATCTACCCACTGTCAACCCTGCACCACCCAACCCAATATATCACTACCCTCCTGTCTTATCCCTTCAATACACAACTATACTCTATCACTTTACCATAGGTTACGTCCATATGGGTGATGGCTCATAATTTTCTCTTTTCTTTCTCTTTCTTGTACACCTATCTTTCAGACAATAGTTCACAGAGACTGCTCAATTTCCTTAAGTCATATCAGTGAGGTCATGTACTGTTCATCCTTCAATTCCTGGCTTGCTTCACTCAACATAAGGTCTTCCAGATTAATCCATGTTATCCCGTGTGCTAACACTTTATTCCTTCTTACAGCTGAGTAATATTCCATGGAATGTATGTACCACATTTTGTTTATCGATTCATCTGTTGATGGACACCTGGGTTGATTCCAACTTTTGGCAATAGTGAACAATGTCATTATGAACATTGGTGTGAATATATCTGTTCATGTCCTTGCTTTCAGTTTTCTGGGTATATACCCAGCAGTGGAATTGCTGGATCAAATGGAAGATCTATACTTAATTTTTTGAGGACCCGCCAAACTGTCTTCCACAGTGGTTGGACCTTTCCACAATCCCACCAGCAGTGGATGAGGGTTCCCATTCCTCCACATCCTCTCCAACACTTATAGTCTGCTGTTTTTTTTTAATAGTGGCCATTCTAATGGGTGTAAGGTGGCATCTCAATGTAGTTTTGATTTGCATTTCTCTAATAGCTAGAGATGTCAAGCATTTTTTCATGTACTTTTTTTTTTTTTAAGATTTTATTTATTTATTCATTTATCCCCCCTTTGCTGCTTGTACTCACTGGGTCAGCTAACCACACCGTGCGGGCGGGCTTGCCTTCACCAGGAGGCCCCGGGAACTGAACCCAGGGCCTCCCATATGGTAAACGGGAGCCCTACTGATTGAGCCACAGCCGCTTCCCATTTTCATGTACTTTTTAGCCATTTGTATTTCTTCCTTGGAGAAGTGTCTTTACAGGTCACTTGCCTAGTTTTTAAATGGATTATTAGACTTTATTTTTGAGTTGTAGGATTTCTTTATATATGCAGGATATTAGGCTCCTATCAGATATATAGTTGCCAAATATTTTCTCCCATTGGGTAGGCTGCCTTTTAATTTTCTTGATAACATTCTTTGAGGTAAAAAAGGTTTTAATTTTGAGGAGAACCCATTTATCTATTTTTTCTCTTGCTGCTTGTGCTTTGGGTGTGAAGTTCATGAAACCGTTTCCTATTACAAGGTCCTGTAGATGCTTCCTGCATTATCTTCCAAAGTTTTTATGGTCTTGGCTCTTATTTTTAGATCTTTGATCCATCTTGAGTTGATTTTCATATAAGGTGTGAGATGGTGTTCATCTCTCATTCTTTTGGATATGGATATCCAGTTCTCCATGCACAACTTGTTGAAGAGGCCATTCTCACCCAACTGAGTGGGCTTGGTGGTCTTGTCAAATATCAGATGACTGAATATGCGAGGATTTACATCAGGACTCTCAATTCAGTTCCATTGGTCAATGTGTCTATCCTTGTGCCAATACCATGTGGTTTTCACCACTTTGCTTTGTAGTATGTTTTAAAGTCAGGTAGTGTAATACCTCCAACTTCATTTTTCTTTTTCAATATGTCATTGGCTATTTGAGTCTTCTTACCCTTCCAAATAAATTTTGTAGTTTGTTTTTACAATTCCTTAAAAAATACAGTGTTGATTTTTATTGGGATTGCATTAACTCTGTAGATAAGTTTGGGTAAGATAGACGTCTTGATGATGTTTAGTCTTCCTATCCATGTACAGGGAATATTCTTCCATTTATTTAAGTCTTCTTGGATTTCCTTTAACAATGTTGTGTAGTTTTCTGTATATAAGTCATTTACATCTTTAGTTAAATTTATTCCTAGGCATTTGATTCTTTTAGTTACTATTGTAAATGGTAATTTTTTCTTGATTTCCTCCTCAGATTGCTCGTTAATGGTCTACAGAAATGCCACTGATTTTTGAGCATTGATCTTACAGCCTGCGACATTCCTGAACTCCTTTATAAGTTCTAGAAGCTTTGTTGTAGATTTCTCAGGGCATTCTAAGTATAGGATCATGTCATCTGAAAAAAATGAAATTTTTACTTCTTCTTTTCCAATTTGGATGCCTTTTATATCTTTTTCTTGCCTCAGTGTTCGAGCAAGTACTTCTAAGATAATGTTAAATAGGACTGGTGATAGTGGACATCCTTGTATTGTTCCCTATCTCAGAGGGATGGCTATTAGAATTTCACCATTGAAGATGATGTTAGCTTTGGGATTTTCATATATACCCTTTATCATGTTCAGAAAGTTTCCTTCTATTCCTATCTTTTGCAGTGTTTTTATCAGGAAAGGGTGCTGTATTTTGTTGAATGCTTTTTCTGCATCTATAGAGATGATCATGTGATATTTTTCTTTCAATCTGTTTATGTGGTGTATTACATTGATTGATTTTCTTATGTTGAACCATCCTTGCATACCCAGGATTAATCCCACTTGGTCATGGTGTATAATTCTTTTAATATGTTGTTGAATGCAATTAGCAAGTATTTTTTTGAGGATTTTAGCATCTAGGTTCATTAGAGAGATTGGTCTATAATTTTCCTCTCTTGAGATATCATTGTTGTCTTTGGTATTAGGGTAATGTTGGCATTATAGAATGAGTTAGGCAATGTTCCGTCTACTCTTATTTTTGGAAGAGCTTAAGCAGAATTGTTGTTAGCTTTTTCTGGAATGTTTGATAGAATTCAACTATGAAGCCATCTGGTTCGGGGCTTTTCTTAGTTGGGAAGTTTTTTGATGACTGCATCTATCTCTTTACTTGTAATTGGTCTGTTGAGATCATCAATTTCTTTTTTCATCAATGTTGACTGTTTGTGAGTTTCTAGGAATTTTTCCATATCCTCAAAATTATCATTCTTGTTGGCATATGATTTTTCAAACTATCCTCTTATGATACTCTTTATTTCAATGAAGTCATTAGTGATATCCCCTTTTTCATTCCTTATTTTGTCTATTTGCATCTGCTCTCTCTTTTTCTTTGTTAGTCTGGCTAAGGGTTTGTCTATTTTATTGATCTTCTCAAAGAACCAGCTTTTGGTTTTGTTAATTTTTTTCTAGTGATTTCTTATTTTCTATTTCATGTAGTTCTGCTCTAATTTTATTTATTTATTTCTACTTCCTTTGGAGTTAGTTTCTTGTTGTTTTTCAAATTCCTCCAGGTGTGCACTTAGGTCTTCAATTTTAGCTATTTCTTATTTTTTAGTATATGCATTTATGGCTATGAATTTTCCTCTCAGAACAGCTTTGGCTGCATCCCATAGTTTTTGTTATGTTGTGTTGTCATTTTCATCGAGGTAGTTATTGATTTCTTTTGAGACTTCCTCCTTGACCCACTTTTTGTCGAAGAGTGTGTTGTTTAGCTTCCATATCTTTGTGCCTAATCTGGTTCTCTGTCCTTAGTCATTTCCAATTTCATTCCATTGTGGTCAAAGAAATTACTCTATATAATCTCAATATTTCTGAATGCATTGAGAGATGTTCTGTGGCCTAGCATGTTGTCTATCTTGGAGTATAATCCATGTGCACTCGACGAGAATGTATATTCTGCTCTATTTGGGTGTAGCATTCTGTATATGTCCATTAAGTCCAGGTCCTCTAACGTATTATTCAGAGTCTTTGTTTCTTTATTGATTCTCTCTCTAGATGTTCTGTCTAATGGTGAGAATGGTGTATTAAAGTCCCCCACTATAACTGTAGAGGTATTTATTTCTCCACTTAGTTTTTCCAGTGTTTCCCTCATGTATTTTGAGGCACCCTGATTAGGTACATAAATATTTATGATTGTTCTCTCTTGTTGGAATATTACCTCTTTTACTAATATATAGTGTCCATCTTTGTCTCTTACAATAGTTTTTCATTTAAAGTCTATTTTGTCTGATATTAATATAGCTACTCCTGCCCTTTTTTGGTTTATTTTGCTTGTAAAATTGGTTTCCAGCCATTCAGTTTCAGTCTCCTTGAATCCCTGGGTCTAAGGTGGGTTTCTTGTAGACAACATATAGATGGGTCATATTTCCTTATCCATTCTTCCAATCGTTGTCTCTTGACTGGTGAGTTTAATCCATTAACATTCAGTGTTATTACTCACAATGAATTTCTTACATCAGTCATATTTTCTTTGGGTTTATGTATGTCATATGTTGTTTTATTTCTCTTTTTGTATTTTCACTTGTTCTTACACTCTCCTCCAACTCTCTCTCTCCTTTTTTTTTTCCTTTCAACCTGTAGAACTTCCTTTAGTATTTCTTGACGTGCAGGTTTCTTATTGGCAATTCTCTTAATTTCTGTTTATCTGTGAATATTTTGAACTCTCCATCATTTTTTATTGCCAACTTTGCTAGATAGAGAATTCATGGCTGGAAGTTTTATCTTTTAGTACCCTATTATGTTATACTACTGTCTTCTTGCTTCCATGGTTTCAGATGTGAAATCAGCACATAATCTTATTATGCTTCCCTTGTATGTGATGGTTCTCTTTTCTCTTGCTGCCTTGAGTATTTTCTTTTTGTCTTGAGCATTGGACATTTTGACAAGTATATGTCTTGGAGTTGGCATGTTGGGGTTTATACTGTTTGGGGTGCACTGTGCTTCCTGGACTTGCACATCCATCTCTCTCAATAGGGTTGGGAAGTTTTCAGCCATTATGTCCTTCAACAATCCTTCTGTTTTCTTTCCCTCCTCTTCTCCTTCTGAGATGTCTATAATGAGTATGTTTGTGCATTTTGTGTTGTCAGTTAAATCCCTGAATTCCTGCTGGATTTTTTCCTATCTTTTTATCTATCTGTTTGATTTCTGATGTACTGTCTTCCACATCACTGATTCTTTCTTCTGCCTGTTCAAATCTGCTGTTATGTGAATCCAGCGTCTTTTTGATTTCTTGAATTGTGCCATTCATCACCATAATATCCATTATATTTTTATGTATGTTTACAATTTCTTCAGTATTTTCTCCCAGTGTCTTCTTAATATGCTTAATCTTTTCCTGCTCTTCATTAAGTTGGTCCATGATATTTGTTTGGACAGCTTAGATTAGCTGTTCAATGTCCTGCATCTTTCCTGGTTTTTAGTTTGTTCATTGGACTGGTCCATGTCTTCCTGTTCCTCAGTATGGTTTGTAATTTTTTGTTAGCCTCTGATCATCATCATTTTATCTTGATGGATTTATTCAGATGATTAGCTTCTTTCTCTTCTCTAGAGTTTTATTTAGCTGGTGGTTCTGTGTGTGTGTTAAATTTTCTCTTTGACACTTTGTTCTTTTATTTCCTTGCTTTTTTCTATGTTCTCTTGAAGGAAAATGATTAGGGTCAGAGGAATCAAAAGAGGTAAGAAAGGAAAAAGGATAATAATAATATTGATAAACTTTAGAGGAGGGGCCATATCAGACTTAATAAAATGAATATTTAACTCATGGTGGCAGTGTAGAGTAATAGGGGAAATAAGTGGAGTACTTATAATGGAATGGGAAACCAAATAGAGAAAAATACATAGAATGACTTAAAAGGCCAGAATGATGAGGAGAGAGGGAAAGAGTAAAGAAAGGGCTGAAAGGAAAAAGTTAACAATAAAAAAAAGAAAGCAGAATAGACAAGATAGATATCAACACCTGTGAAGTTGAGGACTCATGAAAAAGGTTGAATGTAAGAACCACAACAGAAAGCAGAAGGTGGAAAAATGAAGGAAATAAAAGAGATAGCGTTGGTAGACAAAATCACTATACACAGAGAATGGAAAATCAAGGAAGAAGAAGCACAGCAAAGAAGAAACAAAGTAGCAGGACCTAATTTTAAAAAAATGGGAGTGGGGAGGAAAGAGGAAAGAAAATCAAGAAATAAACAAAGAAAAACCAAACAAACACACAGGCATGCAGTCAAACAAAGCTAAGTTAGAACAGCATTCCTTCTTGGGCCCTTGTGGAGCCTCTCATCAATCAATTACCCTGCAGTCTTCTCTCTGCAGGTTTTGAGGCAGATTTTAGTGATTAAATTAAGTTAAAAAAATTTTTTTGAAGAAATAAGTGACCTAAGAGAAGGCCTCTCCTGGACCACCCCATCTGCCGAGGGCCCCTTAATAGGCTTGTGGAAACTTATCAAACTCTTCCCAATGCCTGACCCCCCAGAGGAGCTGATACTCTGATCCTCAGTGCAGAACTATAAAATTGGCTGGCTCAACTCCCTCCCGAGCCAAGCCTCTGTGTCCCACAGCTATTAGGTAAATTAGGCTTCCTCAACAGATTCACCTCTCCCCTCAGCCAGGCACCACTTCTATCCTACTGGTTTGCTCCCAAAAAGCTGCAAGGGGGTCCAGGCAGCCAAACTGATACAAAAAAACTCTCTCACCCTTTGCCAAGACCCTCCCACTCTCAAAGAATCCTCCCTTTCACCAGGTTGCCAGGAGGTTGGGGCTTAGCCGTCTGCATCCATGATTTCCAGCTGGGGTAAAAAACTCACACTTTTATATTGAGCAGTCCACCTCGCTGTCCAGCTCCCTCCAAATCAATGTCCCCAAGGTTCTCACTCTGCAGGCTCCCAGAACAGACCACCTGAGCAGGATCTCTGCCGTCCTCCATGCGAAAAATGGTGAGTGCCCACCTAAACTGACGCCGTCTTCCGCTTCTCTCCAACAGTTGGCTTTTATAATGGGAATTTATAGGTTAATATCTCACAGTTCTGAGGCTGTAAAAATGTCCAAATCAAGGCATCATCAGAGAAGCTGTCTCACCAAGTTGGATACTGGCTGCCCTGGACTCCTGTCACCATGACAAGGTGGCAAAATTGTGGCCGGTGTCTGTTTGTTCATGGCTATTCACTGCTGGTCCATTGGTCTCTCCCTTCTCCTCTGGGCCCCATCTCTTCAGCTTCATGCTGCTCTGTGGGCCAAGCCTCTTTCTGTGCATTGTTCTCCCCTGTTTCCAGCTGCTAGCCTCCAGGATCTCTCCTTCTGTTGCTGAGCCTCTTGTTCTTTATGTGTATGGCTTTTTAGTTCTCCATTTATAAAGGACCCCAGTAATAGCATTTTGATTTTGGAAAATGGAAGAAAAACTTCTTATACCCAGTATCACATGATGATCACAGTTGTCATCTTTGTTTCTCAAGATAGCATTAGTCCCTGGGAGGGGAGATTCTCTCTGCTTCTGTGTTCTACATAGAACAGAAGGATTGAGGATTGTGGCTTATTAAGGACTCACATTTGCTAGGTACACCATGTTTGAAATCTCCTACTGGTATGTCTATGCATAGTAAGCAGGTCTTCAATTATCCTCTGCCCAGACCTTCCTCTCTGCTTCCCAAAGCAAGTATACACACACACACACACACACATACACACACCAGTCAGAACACTTATCTTCTTTTTCTCTTTTGTCTGTTATCTATTTTCTTTTTTTTTTAACTTTAAAAGAGTTCCCATTTCTATTCTTCTTTGCCAGCAGTTATTCTCATAATACTTCTCAATTTTTTCTTTTATATATGTATTTTTTTTTATTATAGAGGTTGTAAGCTTACAAAACAATCATGAACATGTGTGGAAGTCCCATACCACACCCCCCGCCCATCAGAACACTACATTTTTGTGGAACATTTTTTATAGATTAGGAGAGAATATTATCAATTATCACTCAGTATCGTCTATAACATACATGTGGTGTATTTTTTCCATTTCCCCCCTGTGGCAGTTTGAGATTATTTATGAGTCTCAAAAAGAGAAAAATTATGTTTGTAAACTAATCTATTCCCCTGCATGTGATACCTTTTGATTGTATTAAATTCAAAGGTTTGTTTTAAGATTACTTAATAAAATCAATTTAGGGCTTTTGATTCAACCATGTCAGTAGGGTCTAACTCAGGTTGAGTCCCCTCACCCTTGGTGGACCAAGATAAATAGACACTCACTCAAGAAAACACACAGGAAAAGAGATAGGTCTGTCATTTTTTATCCTGGGCCCCTGGGGAGAGATGCGTCACCTTCCTGTAGTTTACAGCGGAGATTGAGAAGAGCGTTGAGACTGATATGGAAAGCCCTGAGAGATAAGCCCTATGCCAGCCTACAGATGAGATTGGGAAGAAGCTGGGTCCATGGGCCCTTAAGAGGAAGAGGAAGCCCATAAAGGAGAAAACAGACAGACATCAGGTACCACATTGTTTCAACAGGTGTCAACTGACTTTGGTGAGAAAGTAACCTTGAGATGAACTCTTTAGGACCTTGTAACTGTAAACTTTTACCCCAAATAAGTACCCTTTGTAAAAGCCAACAGATGTCTGGTACTTTGCATCAGCAGCCCATTGGCAGACTAATAAACCCCTATTATTAACACAGAACATCTTTGGCATTAATACAAGAATATTACAATATTGCTGCTAATTATTGTCCATAGGTTATATTAATTTTATTTTTCCCATGCTTTTCCACATTCTTACCACCTTGCAATAGTGAAGTACTTATGTTGTAGTTCATAATGGACATTCTTGTACTTATACTCTTAACAACAATTCTCATCTATGTCTGTGCTCACTATGTTATTCAGTTGCCATATTATTCTCTAGCTTTCTTTCAATTGAAATTGACATTCCTAGACTACTCTATTCAGCCACAATCCCATTTAAAAACCAGGTGCATTATTTCTACTCACTATAATGTGTTACCATCAACTCTATGCATTTCCGTACTTTTACAATCAAGTTAGATAAACTACTACACATATTAAGCATCAGAATACCTTCTCAGCCCTCCTTTTATCTCCTAATAACCTTTACTCTAGGTTTTAACTCCACACATTTATTCTTCAATTTAGTTCACATTAGTGAGACCATGCAATATTTATTCTTTTGTGTCTGGCTTATTTCACTTAAGCACAATGTCTTCAATTTCATTTCTTCTTACAGTAACATATATTCCATTGTGTGTGTGTGTGTGTGTGTATATACCACATTTTGTTTATCCACTCATTGGTTGATGGACAATTGGATTGTTTCCATATTTTGGCAATTGTGAATGATGTCACTATTAACATCAGTGTGTAAATGTCTATTCACATCACAATTTTCAGTTATTCTGGATATACTGCTAGTAAAGGAATTGTGGGATCATATGGCAGTTCTATATTTAGCTTCCTGAGGAACTGCCAAACTGTGTTCCACAAAGCCTGCACATTTTACATTCCCCAAAATAGTGAAAAATGTTCCTATTTATTCACATCCTCCCCAGCATTTAGTGTTTTCTGTTTTTTAATGATGGCTATTATATGCGGGGTGAGATGGTATCTAACTGTCATTTTGATTTGCATTTCACTAATGGCTACTGATATTAAAGATTTTTTCATGTGCTTTCTGACCATTTGTATTTCCTCTTTGGAGAAATGTCTAGTTAAGTTTTCTGTCCATTTCTAATTGGATAGCTTGTTCTTTATTGTTGAGTCATATGATCTCTTTATATAGGATGGAAATCAAACCCTTATTTCATACATGGTTTCCAAACATTTTCTTCCATTAAGTGGGCTACCTTTTATCAAGTAACTGAAAAGCACTGGATTTAATGCAATCAAAGGGCATCACACCCAAAGGAATAGTTTGGTTTTCAAACATGATCTTTCTTTTTGGGGGATTCATAAATAATCTCAAACTACCACACTCCAACTTCTGAATCCCAAAAAGACATTAGAATATTCCAAAAAAAAAATCCTTAAATCCTTTCAGTTAGCAATGCTAGGTGCAAAATCACATCACAGTTATAGAAATACAGTTTGTCTTGGAGCAAAGTCCCCTCTGGCTGTAGACCTGTGAAGCCTAAAAATAACAAGTTATCTGCTTCCAATATACAGAAGGACAGTCACAGCATAAATGTTTGCATTACCATAAGGAGAATGTCAGAGAAAACTTGTGTCACTGATCCCCTACAGTTCTGAAAACCTGTGGGGCATACTCCATTAGATTTCAAAGTCTGAGAGTCATTCTTAAGAAGGTTTCTTGGTTTCTGTTCTTCAGGGCCTAATGGGGACCCACCTTTTCCACAGGCTTATCCAACAGTCATTTTCTTGGTTCTATACTCATCAAGCATCTGGGTGGTAACTGAGCTCCAGACCTCACCCTCCAAGAGCATCAGGGTGATGGCCAAACTTTCCCCAATCTCTGGGTAGAGTCTCAACCCTCTTAGTACAGTGAGATCACAGCAACATTCTCCCTAATCTCTGGCATATAAGTCCAGCCTCCTCAGAACAGTGAGACAGTGACCTGGCCTTCCCAGCCTAATGAGGAACAGACCCACACCACTCTGAAGCATGGGGTGGTGACCTCACTCTCCCCAACCTATGGGCAAAAGGTCCAATGCCATCAGAGAAGTGAGATGGTAACCTAACACTATCCAACCAACAAGGGAATGTGCTCCACCCTCTCTGTAGTCTGGGGCAGCCAAACTCTTCATTAACAATGGGCTGGAACATTCGCCCTCATCAAATGCAGGGGCAAACTCATCCTCCCCATACTCATGGGTGGGGATCCTATCTTGGCCCAAGGGAATGTCTTAATTCCAGACCTCAGCTTCCATGGTTTTCCTCTTAACTCTGTTTTCCTTTCCATCTGTCTCTTCTCTGTCTCTTTTAGTCCAGTTTGACACTGGTTTTGTTCCTACAGCTCTCACAAAAAGCTTGTTGGTATAGCACACAGCAATCAGTGGTCCAAGACATTTGATGGTAAGACTTTCCACAAGTTTTTCCTGGATAACTGCATTTTCAATCCTGGCTTAAAAGTTCCAAGTTTAGTTATTTCCTTAAATGGGGCACTATCATCAGGGGGTTTCATTTCCAGATGCTTGGAATTTCAGGAAAAAGTTGCTGGTTTCTTTGTGCCCAACAGTTAAGTTCTCTTATCATTTTCAACTAGCATTTTGCTATAAGCTGCAAGGAGCAGCCAGGCTGCATTCTCCAAGTTTATTTTGGAAAGCTCTTCAACTAAATATTGAGGCTTACCATGTTCAAATTCTGCCTTCCATACAACAGCAAGAGTCAATCTTGCTATGTTCTCTGCAACTTTAAAACGTGGCTCTCTTTTCCTCCAGTTTCTTAGAACAGTTTCATCATTTCATTTTAAGGTCTCATCAAAAGTCTCTCTAATGTCCATATTCCTACCAATAGTCTCTTCAAAGCAATCTAGACCTTTTCTATCAAGCATCCCACAATTCCTCCAAAAAATACCCCTTTCCCATTTATTAAACCATTTCAACATTTTGGCAATTGCATCAGACTGCACACCACTTGTATTAGTCAGACAAAGGAATACTGATGCAAAATACCAGAAATCGATTGGTTTTTATAAAGGGCATTTATTTGGGGTAGATGCCTACAGTTACCAGGCCGTTAAGTATAAGTTACTTCCCTCACCAAAGTTTATTGCCACGTGTTGGAACAAGATGGCTACTGATTTCTGAGAGGGTTCAGGCTTCCTGGGTTCCTCTCTTCCCAGGACTTGCTTGTCTCAGGGCTTAGCTCCCCTGCTATCTCTACAGGGTCAGCTGTAGACTATGAGGCTCTCTAGGATTTGCCTCTCTCCACAAGCCAGCTGTAGACTCTCAGGCAAACAGCTTGTCTCTTTTTCAGGGGCCTTCTCTCATTTCTCATGACCAAGCTCCTCTGTGTGCTTATTTTCCTAGACTCTAGCATTAAAACTCAGAATCAGGACTCCAACATCAAAACTCCAACTCTGTCCTTTACTGTATCTTTTATCTTTGATTCCCCAACCACAAAGGGGGTGGGGTTTGGGGCTCAATGCCCTACTGATGTGGCCCAATCATAAATTAATCATGCCCAGATGAACAGATCAATTTACAAGCATAATCCAATATCTATTTTTGGAATTCTATATCAAAATGCCACACCTCTCCTGGTACCAAATTGGGTATTAGTCAGCCAAAGGGATACTGATGCAAAGTACCAGAAATCTGTTGTCTTTTATGAAAGGTATTTATTTGGGGTATAAGTTTACAATTCCAAAGCCATGGAAAATCCAACTCAAGGTACCATAAGAGATACTTTCTCACCAAAGACAGCTGCCATGTGTTGAAGCAAGATTGAGGGCTGTCTCTTCCTGTTCTCTCAGGGTTTCCTATATCAGTCTCTGGCATAGGACTTGTTTCTTTCTGGGCCTCCTCAGGCTCAGCTGCTCACCCCTTTGTTCTTTTTGCTGGGAACTATCAAAGTGAATGGCTTATCTTTCTCCAGGGCCCTGTAATAAAAATGACAATGTTCTCGCTCTCTTACTGCATGTCATCTTGAGTGTCCATTTATATCAGTGACCAAGAGGATGTGGACTCAACCTGAGTCTTGCCCTACAGACTTGGTAGAATAAAAAGTCATAAATTGATTTTATCAAGCGAACATAAAACCTTTGAATTTAGTATAATAAAAGTTTACCACTACCAGAGGAATAGAGTGGTTTACAAACATAATCTCTCTCTTTTTAGGATTCATAAATAACCAGTATCTGTGGCAGTTTGATATTATTTATGAATTGCAAAGAGAAATATGGATTATGTTTGTAAACTTGTCTGTTCCTCTGGGTCTGATAACATTTTGATTGTATTAGATTCAGCTGAGAAGCCTTTGGTTAAATTCTGTTAAGAATATGTCATGCAGGATTGGGTCCCTGCCTCCCCCCTCGATAGTCTATATAAATGGAGGCTCAATCAAGAACACAGAGAAATAGATACGCAGAGAAGATACACAGAGGATCTGGCAGCCCTGGAAGAGAAATAAGCATAATAGTTTACACCTGACCTTGTGATGAGACCACAGCAGCTGAGCCTGGACAGAAATGAGCCCCGGGAAAAGAGATGAACCTTATGCCAGTCTACAGCTAAGACTGGAAGAAGCTGGGACCATGGAGCCTTAAGAGGAAAGAGGAAGGCTGAACCCTTGCAGACATTGCCCATCATCTTGCTTCAGCATGTGGCAACAGATGTTGGGTAAGGAAATAAACTTGAGTTGGACTCTTTAAGGTCTTGTGACTGTAAGCTTCCACTCCACATAAATACCCTTTATAAAAGCCAACAGAGTTCTGGTACTTTGCCTCAGCACCCCTTTAGCTGACTAATACAGAATTTGGTACCAGAAGTAAGTTGGTGCTTTCTAAATTATCAAAATGCTGGAATGGTTTTATAAATTGATAAGGGATTTTTTTTTGGAGGAACTATATGATGCTTGATAGAAAAGGCCTAGATTGTTTTGAAAAGACTGTTGATAGGAATATGGATGCTAAAGAGACTTTTCTTGAGACCTTAGAAGTAAATGATGAAACTATTATTGGAACTTGGAGAAAATCCAATCAGTGTTTTAAAGTTGCAGAGAATTTATCAATATTGACTCCTGAATTTATATGGAAGGCATAATTTGTAAATGGTAAGCTTGGGATTTTAGCTGAAGAACTTTCAAAAGAAATCTCAGAGAATGCAGCTTGGCTTATCCTTGCAGATTTTAGTAAAATTCTAGAGGAGAGAGATAAGCTGAGAACTGAATTGTTGGGCACAAGAAAACAGAAGATGATTCTAGAAATTACAAGTCTCTGGATATAAAGCTCCCAAATGATTGTGCCCCATTTGAGGACATAACTAAACTTGGAACTTTTAAATCAGGATTGAAAATGCAGTTATCTAGGAAGGACTTGTGGAAAATCTGACTCTCTGATGCTTGGACCCCTGCTTCTTGCATGCTAAACCAACAGGCTTTCTGTGAGAGCTGTATGAACAAAACCACTGTCAGATTGGACTAAAAGGGGCATGGACTAAAAGTAGTCTTGTCACCCCAGACTACTCAGAGGGTGGAGCACATTCCCCAAAGTTTGAAGAGAGTAAGGTTGACACCCCATAGGTCTGAGAGGGGTGGGCCTTCTTCCATTGATTAGGGAAGGCCAGGTTGCCAACTCACTGTTCTGAAAGGGTTGGGCCTGTAGGTCAGTGATTAGGGAGAATATTGCCTTCACCTCACTGTACTAAAGGAGTTGAGAATCTACCCCAAAGATTGAGTAATGTGTGGCCATCACCCCAATGCTCTTGGAGGGTGAGGACTAGAGCCATTTGCCACCCAGATGCTTGATGAGGGTGTGTTTTGCCAAATAAAGGTTAAGCTTAATATCATAAAGTTTAGTAAATGCAAAGGAGATGGAAATAATTAATACATATTTAAATCAAAATAGTACATAGATATAGCTGCTTATTAGTAATTAATATTTTGTATGGCTTGAGAGCAACAAACAGGGGTCTAACTATTGTGGAAATTCACAAGCCACTAAATAGTTAATAAGAAATTAAATAACAATAAATGTTGTATAATCAAATTCACCAAACTGGGGGACATACCAACATGTGGCTCATGGCTGGGAAGTCCCAAATCAGCAGCCAATACCAGAGGCCCTATTTGAAACAACACCTGGGCAGAAATTCCCCCCCCCCCCAGGGTGAGACTTCAATCAGCTCATATGCGACCCTCCCCTTTTATACTAACACTGATTATTGCTTATCCGTCAAATCATGAGCCAAAGCACACCCCAGAGTTCATGCATCAATTGCCAAAGAAGTGGCCAGTTTCCTTGAAAATGTTTACCGCATCCCTGTAATGTTTCTAATACTTATCTAAGTGTTGCTTGCCCCAGAACAAGAAAATGTGAGTTCTATCTTTAGTCCATGGGATCACTGCCCAGTTTTCTCTGCCTTTTTTGCTGACTGTATGCTGACCAAGGAAATATTAGTTGCTGATTGTCAGAGTTTAAAGTTTGAAAAATACTCACTAAATTTTTTCCCAATACAGGGTGGAGCCAAACAATGGCTATTGGGCAAGCCTGTGGAAAAGGTGGGTCCTGATGAGGCTCCAGGGAGAAGAAACCATCATCTTTAGAATGACTTTCAGACTTTAAAATCTAATGGAGTATGCCTTACAGGTTTTCACAACTATTCTGGACCTGTGACTCATGTTTCCCTCCCAATTTCCACTTATGGTAATGCAAATGTTTATCCTTTGTCTGTCCCTATGTATATTGAAGGCAGATAAATTATTTTGTAAGATTCAGAACTCTACAGCCAGACAGGAATTTATCCCAAGGCAAACTGTATTTCTATAAACTGTCACTGAGATATGATTTTGTATTATACTTAGCATTGCTAACTGAAAGGACTTAAGGTATTTTTTTTTTTAATATTGTAATTTCTTTTTGGAATTTAGAGGGTGGAGTGTGGCAATTTGATATATTTATGAATTCCAAAAAAATATAGATTGTGTTTGTAAACGGATCTCTTCCTCTGGGCATGATTAATCTTTGATTGTATTAGATTCAACTGAGATGCCTTTGATTAAATTATGTTAAGATTAGGATATGCAGAGTTAATTCCCCATCCTACCTTGGTAAGCTATATAAATGGACACTCAATTAAGAACACAGAGAAATAGATATACAGAGAATACACACAGAGGATCTTGTGGCCTGGGAAGAGAGATGAGCCTGATAGTTTACAGCTGACCTCATGAAGAGACCATAGCAGTTGAGCTTGGAAAGAAATGAGCCCCGGGAAGAGAGATGAATCTTATGCCAGCCTACAGCTATGATTGGAAGAAGCTGGGACAATGGAGCCTATAATAGTCAGCCAAAAGGGTGCTGATGCAAAATACCAGAAATCTTTTGGGTTTTATAAAGGGTATTTGAGGTAAAAGCTTACAGTTACCAGGCCATAAAGGGTAAGTTACTTTCCTCATCAAACTGTTGCCACATGTTGGAGCAAGATGGCTGTCAATGTCTGCATGGGTCCAGCCTTACTCTTCTGCTTAAGGCTCTGTGTTCCCAGGTTCCTCCACTATCAACTGTAGGCTGAAATATGTCTCTTTCTCTCTCCTGGGGCTCATTCCTCTCTGGTCTCAGCTACTCTGTTCTCTCCACAAGGTCAGCTGTTGACTATCATGCTCTTTCTCTTCCCTGGGTCTCAGCCATGTCCATGGAGCCATCTCTATTCCTCTGTATTCTCCTCCTGTGTGTTTACTTCCCAAGGCTCCAGCTCAAAACTCCAACTAACTCCTCTGTGGTGTAGTTTTTTCTGTGCATCCCCTTGTCCCCTCCCACCAAGGGACAGGGGCACAGCATCTTAATGACATGGCCAAAGTCCTAATCATAACATAATCAAGTGAAAGTGAAACCTCTTAAGATAATACAATTTAATCTGTCCAGAGGAAGAGACCAGTTTACAAACATAAGCCAATATCTATTTTTGGAATTCATAAACAATGCCAAATTGCTACACTCCACCCTCTAAATTCCAAAAAGACATCACAATATTAAAACAAAAAGTTATTTCAGTAGCAATGGTAAATACAAAATCATATCACAATCAGTTTACAGAAATACAGTTTGTCTTGGGGTAAAATCCCATCTGGCTGTTGACCTCTGAAACTTCCAAAACAATTTATTTGCTTCCAATATACAAAGGAACAGACAAAGGATAAACATTTGCATTACCATATAGAGAAATTGGGAGAGAAACATTAATCATGAGTCCTCTACAGTTCAGTAAACCTGCAGAGCATACTCAATTAGATTTCAAAATCTGAGAGTCATTCTCAAGATAATGGTTACTTCTCCCTGGGTCCTCATGAGGAACCACCCTTTCCACAGACTTGCCCAATGGTCATTTTCTGGTTCCACCCTCATCAAGCATCTGGGTGGTGATCAAGCTCCAGACCTGATCCTCCAAGTACCTTGGGGTGATGGCCACACTTTCCCTGACATCTGGAGCAAAGTCTTAACCTGCCTAGTATAGTGAAGTGATGACAACATACTCCCTAACCTTTGGCATTCAGGCCCAATCCTCTCAGAGCAACAAGTTGGCTATCTGTCATTCCCTAATCCATGGGGGACAGGTCCACCACTCTCAGACACATGAGGTGGTGACCTTAACCACCTTAATCCTTGGGGAATGTGCTCCACCCTCTCTGTACCCTGGGGTGGCAAAACTTTCCCTGAACAGTGGGCAGGAGCATCGACCCTCTTCAAATGCCCAGGCAAACTCACCCTCACAGTACACATGGGTGGGGTTCTTCTCTAGGAAGATGTCTTAATTCGAGATCTCAGTTTCCATGGTTTTCTTCTTAAAGCTGTTTCCCTTTCAATCTCTCCACTCCATGTCTCTTTTATTTCAGGCTGATGGCCATTTTGTTCATACAGCTCTTTCAAAAGTTTGTTGGTTTAGCATGCAAGAAGCAGGGATCCAAGCCATCAATCAGTAAGACTTTCCACAAGTCTTTCCTAGATAACTGCATTTGCAATCCTCCTGATTTACAAGTTCCAAGTTTAGTTAAGTCCTCAAATTGGGCACTATTTTCTGGGGGCTTGATTTCCAGAGGCCTGGAATTCCCGGGTTCAGTTTCTGGTTTCATTGTGTCAAACAATTCAATTCTCAGCCTATTTCTCTCATCTAGCATTTTACTATAAGCTGCAAGGAGAAGCGAAGCTGCACCCTCTGAGTTTACTTTAGAATGTTCTTCAGCTAAAAGCCCAGGCTCGTCATTTTCAAATTATGCCTTCTGTATAACATCAGGAGATAATATTGCTAAGTACTCTGCAACTCTAAAAGACAGATCGCCTTTCCTCCAGTTTTCAATAATAGTTTCATAATTTACTTTTATGCCTCATAAAATGTCTCTTTAGTGTCCATATTCCTACCAACAGTCTCTTCAAAGCAATCTAGGCCTTTTCCATCAAGCATCTCACACTTCATCAAAAAAAAAAAAAAAATACTCTTTATCCATTTATAAAGCCATTCCAGGCTTTTGGTAATTGCAAAGCATAACCCCACTTCTAGTACCAAATTCTGTATTAGTCAGTCAATGGGGTGCTGATGCAAAATAACAGAAATCTATTGGCTTTTGTAAAGGGTATTTATCTGGAGTAGAAGCTTACAGTTACCAGGCCATAAAGGGTAAGTTACTTCCCTCACCAAAGTCTGTTGCCAAGTGTTGGAGTAAGATCGCTGCTGATGTCTGCAAAGGTCCAACCTTCCTCTTCCTATTAAGACTTTATGCATCCAGCTTCCTCCAATATCAGCTGTAGGCTTGGATAAGTCTCCTCTCTCTTCTTGAGCTCATTTCTCTCTGGGCTCAGCTGTTCTGCTCTCTCTACAAGTTCAGCTGTAGACTCTTAGGCTCTGTCTTCCCGGGTCCTCTGCTGTGTCTATGGGGCCATCTCTATTCCTCTGTGTTCTTCCCCTGTGTGTTTACTTCCTGGGGCTCCAGCTCAAAACTCCTACTAAGTCCTCTGCAGTGTAGTATTTTTTTGTGCATCCCTGCCCACCAAGAGGGCAAGGACTCAGTGCCCTACTGATGTGGCCTAACCAAAGGCCTAATCCTAGCATTATCAAGTAAAAGTGAAACCCCTGTTAATACAAACTAATTTGCCCAGTGAAACAGACCAGTTTACAAACATAACTCAATACCTATTTTTGGAATCCATAAATAATGCCAAATTGCTACAAAGCCTTAAGAGGAATGAGGAAGGCTGAACCCTTTCAGACATTGCCTGCCATCTTGCTTCAGCACGTGACAACAGACTTTTTGTAAGGAATAAGCCTTGAGTTGGACTCTTTAGGGCCTTGTGACAGTAAGATGTTTATAAATAAATACTCTTTTTTATAAAAGTCAACAGATTTCTGGTATTTTGCATCAGCATGCCTGTGGCTGACTAATACAGTATCCTTTGGTCTAAGGTGAGTCTCTTGTAGACAGTATACAAATGGCCCATATTTTCTTATCCATTCCACCAGTCTGTGTCTTTTGATTGTGGAATTTAATCCATTAACATTCAATGTTATTACTGTAAAGGCAGTACTTATTTCACCCATTTTGATCTCTTGGTTTTATCTGTCATACTTTATTTTCACCACTCTTTATATTTACACTTTTAGTTCCATTTACTGATATAATCTTCATTTCTAGATTCTCTTCTAAGTCTGTCTTTCTGTCTTTTCTTCTCAGGCTGTAGCACTCCCTCTACTATTTCCTGAAAAGCCAGTCTCTTGATTACAAACTCTCTCAGTTTTTGTTTATCTGTGAATATTCTAAATCCACCCTAATTTTTGAAAGACAGTATTGCCCATTATAAGATTCTTTGCTGGCAGTTTTTCTCATGCAGTATCTTAAATATGCCATACCACTCCCTTCTTGCCTTCATAGTTCCTGTTGAGAAATTGGCACTTAATCTTATTGGGTACCCTTTGTATGTTATGTGTTGTTTTTCTCTTGGTGTGCAGAATTCTCTGTCTTTGGCATTTGACATTCTAATTAGTATGTGTCTCAGATTAGGTCTATTCAGATTTATTTTGATGGGAGTATGTTGTGTTTCTTGGACATAGATATCTATGTCGTTCAATATGGTTGGGAAATTTTCTACCATTATTTCTTCTGCCCCTTTTCTACCATTATTCCTTCTGCCCCTTTTCCTTCTCTTCACCTTCTGAGACACTCCTTACTGATATGTTTGCACATCTCTTGGCATCATTTATTTCCCTAAGACCCTGTTCAATTTTTTCCATTCTTTACTTTATCTATTCTTTTGTATGTTCACTTTCAGAGGCCATGTCTTCATACTTACTGACTGTTTCTTCTGCCTCTTCAAATCTGCTGTTACATGCCTCCAGAAAATTGTTTTCCTCCAGTGTATTTTTAATTTAATGTATTGTTCCTTTCATTCCCATAAGATCTGCTATTTTTCTATCTTCACTTTCAAATTCTTTATTGTGCCCACCCAGTTTCTTCTTACTATCCTTAATATCTTTAGCCATTTCATTGAATTTATTAAGGAAATTTGTTTGAATATCTATGATTAGTTGTTTCAACTCCTTTATGTCATTTGGAGGTTTATTTTTTCCTTTGACTGGGCCATATCATCATGTTTTTTTGTTTGGATTTTAATTTTTTGTTGCTATCTGGACATGTAGTTTACTAGAAATATTTACTCTGGATGCAGTTTCTCTCTTTAATTTAGGGAATTCTTGCCCTTTCTCCCTTGCTGATTATGTCATAGCAGCCAAGGATGTAATTGTTACTGGCAACTGTGGAGTCTGAAATTGCCTGCTTTGCCCCAGTAATTGATGAAGCTTCTTCCACCTTTCTTCTCTTCCAGGGAAAGGGACAGAGCTACAGCCATGTATAGTGATCAAAGTCATGCAGACCAATACCATATGTAGTTGTCAAGACAGACTGATGAAGCATCATCCCTCTTCTTTCCTTGTGTGGTAAAAGGATGGAACTGCACGTTTGGGCAGCAATCTATGTTATGTGGGTACAAACTGACTGCAGTTGCCCAGGTAAACTGATGCAGCATTGTCTCCCCTCTGCCCCTGCAAGGGGTGGGAATGGACCTTCTGGAGTGCCTAACAATTTAATTTGTGTGGACCAAATGCACCTGCAGTTGCCCTAGAGGCTGAGGGAGTACTGTCCCTTCTGCCTTTTAGGTGATGGTGATGGAACCCACAGGTGCCTAACAGTTCAGTCTGTGTAAGCCAAAAGTGTCTGCCATTGCCTGGAGAGGCTGAGGAAACCCTCTCCCCCTCCTATGCAATTTGGGAGGTGGGAATGGATCCACAGGCACTCAGAAGTTCAGTCCCTGTAGGCTGAAAGTGTTTGCTGTTGCCCAGATGGGCTGAGGAAACACCTGTACCCTCTTATCCAATTAGGGGTTGGACATGGATCCACAGTCACCCAACAGTTCAGTGCCTTTAGGCCAAAACTACCTCCCATTGCTTGGAGAGTGAGTAAACATCAGCCCCCCTCTTTATATTAGGGGATAAGCATGGATGCACAGGCATCAACCAATCTAAACTGTGCAGGGAGAATGTGCCTACTGTTGCCCAGAAAATTTTCCCTTCTATACTACTTGGAGATGAGGATGGAGCTACAGGTGTCCAACCATTCAGTTTGTGTGGATCAAAAACATCTACAGTTGCCTAGAGAGGCTGGGGAAACACTGCCCCCCTCTTGTCCTATAGGTGGTGAGGCTGGATCCACAGGTGTCCAAAATTTGAGTTTTTGCAGGCCAAAAGTGCCTGCAGCTGCCCTGAGGTAACATCAGTCCCCTCCTGTCCTATGGAGGGGGCAGGGTTTGAGATGGAAACAAAGGCACTCTGAAAACAAGTTCCTGCAGGCTGAAATCACCTGTAGTTGCCCAGAAAGGTTGAGGAAACACACCTCCCCATCTATCCTATTGGAGGGAAGGGATGGAGCTACAGGTGTCTGATGATCCAGTCTTTGCTGGCGGAAAATGCCTGCAGTTGCCCGGAGAGGCTAGTGCAGGTCCTCCTAGTTCTTCCATGCCAGAAGTGGGGCTGTGGCCTAAGTTAAACCTGCAGTACAATCTGGATGGAAAGAAGCTAGTCTCTCCTCTTTCTGTGATTTGCAGTGAGCCACTGAAAACTCATGCAGGGGACAGAGTTAAAATGGAGGCTACTGACCTCTTTCTGAATTGGACATGTTCTAACTTTAGCTGTTCTTAGGATACTTTAGCCAGCTGAATTTACTAATCACTAGGTGAAGTTGGTGGCCACCCATCTCTTCTTCCCCCATTTTTGGGAAATGGCGCTTCTAACTCCAGCCACAGAATGGCTTCTGAGGCAGCTTGCTCTGCCAGTGGAGGATGGGAACCACCCTGTGAGACATGGAGTGCTCCACTCACGAATCTTCCCTTCAGATGGGCAGTCTCTTCCTTCCATTCATTCAAGGATATTGCAGGATGCTCTTCTGGTTTCGTGGATCCCCCAAACAAGTGCTTTAGATAGCTCTGTTTAGATTACTAATGTCTCTCCTCTAGGAAGATTTTTTTAGTTGTATTTTAATTTATATTCTCCACAATTTTGATTTAATAGGGTGAATGTGTCCCAGATATTTGGATTTTTAACAACTGCTTTCAGGGAATCTGATGTAGCTTGTGACCATATTTTGAGATTTAGAAGAAAAAAAAAAAAAAAAAAACCCTCAAAACCTGAAATCTAAAAAATGTAATAGACCTTTTATTTGGGTAATTTATTTCTGCTTAACATTGTGAAAGCTTATTTTGCTTCTAAAGATTTCCTTGCAATTTTAAATGTATATGATTCATAATATATACTATAAACATACTATTTATGAAGTAGAAAATTTAATAGGAAAGGCTGTAAAGTACACAGGATCAATAAAAGATTATGAGAATCTTTTGAGCCAGAAAATGGTCCTGAGAGCACAGAGTAATATTAATTAACTTTAAAAGGAAATAAAAGTTTAGATTAATGTTTTAATTTAATGCAAATGAAAAAATTGCAGATATAGAGAAAATCAGGGAGAAAATAGCTATAACATGAAGGAAACTACTAGAATTTACTTAATTTTAATTGGGTTCATTACATTAGAGGATCTGAATTGATTCCATATACTTTTATTAAATATGCTTCAAATTACTTCCTTCTTTATTAACCATAAGTTGAAATATAATATCATATATATATATAAATTTATCTCATAGCAAAAACATGTTAAAAATCTTAATGTCCCATTTAGTAAATATCAATCCAGTTGCTCTTGCTTTTCAGGAAACTTTGCCTTTTTGATAAGACTGGTGCTTACAAAAGATAATTTTATTCAATTACATTTTTACATTCATATCCTCGGCTTTCCAGGCTTACAGCACCAACTTCTATGACTTTATATATGCCTACTTAACAATAATAATAATAGTAATAGTAATAATAATAATACGATTTCCATTTATTAAGGGCTATGTAATCAGATGAAATCACATTTGATACCTGCAATAACTTATCAGGAAGGATTATTATGTCTAACTTCAGGTGTGATATCAAGTAACAGCCCTCAAATTGACACAGAAGAAAATTTGGAGCAAAAAGTTTTAGCATAGATATATTTTTATCTAAATCTATTACTTATTTCCACAAATCGCTATCTAAAATGTATTCAGAACTTGTGCAAATTGTTTCATTTAATTAACAAAATAATCCATGAAGCAGGGTTAAAGAAGACTCTAAAACTCAGAATATCTTGTCCAATTAAACCTGCTAGCATGGAGAATAGATCCTCTCTGCTGTGGACTAGTCACCTGGTATTATTTGTTACCCTTCTCCTCGTAGTCACTGTCAGCTTCTTTCTTAAATATCTTTGTGGCAGTTTAATATTGTTTATGAATTCCAAAAATAAACATTGTATTATGTTTGTAAACTGGTCTCTCCCTCTGGGCAGATTAGATTATATTGGATTCAGAAGTTTCACTTTTACTTGATTAAATAATGATTAAGGTTTTGATTGGGCCATGTCAGTAGGATGTCGAGTCCCCAACCCTTTGGTGGGCGAGGACTCATAGAGAAAACCACACTGCAAAGAAGAGAGTTGGAGTTTTAATGCTGGAGCCCAAGAAGTAAGCACACAGAGGAGCAAAGATAAGGCTCAATTAGATATGGCAGAAGCCCTGGGAAGAGAAGAGAGACTTTTGCCTGATAGCCTACAGGTGACTTTGTGGAGATAGCAGAGCAGTTGAGCCCAGAGAAAGGCAAGTCCCAGGAAGAGAGGAATCCAGAAAGCCTGAACCCTTGCAGATGTAGGCAGCCATCTTGCTCCAACATGTGGCAATAAACTTTGGTGAGGGAAATAACTTATGCTTTATGGCCTGGTAACTGTAAGCTTTTACCCCATATAAATAACCTTTGTTAAAACCAACCAATTTCTGGTATTTTGCATTAATACCCCTTTGGCTGACTAATACAATCTTTCTCAGATCACATCTTCCAGATTGATGGCCTTCACTGACCACAAAATGAGGGTCCAATTACTTTATTAGATAAGTTGAAATGTTCATAAACACAGTCACAATCTTGAATTAGTTTCCCACCTGACCTAGAGGCAAGCATGCTTGAAAATTTTACAAATGGAATCCTATAACATAGCTTATATTTAGGTGCCAGGGCTTATGTTTCTTACGTATTCTATCTTGCATTGGAAGCCAAAAACGGAGATATGTGAAAATAAAAAGAAAGGCTCATTTTAAATCACAGATACATTTGTGCTATAGTTGTAGAAAGGGAAAATAAAAAGCAAAGGAAAATAAGTAGAACCAATGATGTAACAAGTGTTGTGTTAGATATTTTTATTTTATAACTCCTGTGATTCAAAATGTCACCGTCTCCTTGTACTAGGTAAAGCATCTCAGAGAGGATAGGAGATAAGCTTGTATGCATGGTGTACTGACATAAGCCTGTTTTTCCCCAAGAGTCAGAATTTTCTCAAATCATTCTTCTTCTTTTTCATTCTCATCTGGTGAAAAAAATTTCTTTTTAGTAACACCCAAGTTTAAGGTAAAAAGCAAGCTTACAAGTCTTCAAGTTCAACACTCTATTAATACAGAAATCCCCTTTAATAGGTTGTTCTCCAGCCTCAATATAATTTTTCCCATAATATATATTTCATTATTCTCTGAGGAAACAAACTGCTGGTATTATATTTATTTATATTTTTATACCTAGTGTACATTTTATCTCACAATACATTCCATCCATTTTTCTATTGAGTTTCATTTTCCTTTCAAACAAGAAAGAACATGAGATGTTCTCTATCCATAATATCTTTTTTATATGTAAATGGTATTTAGAGTATTTCAAATGATATCTTAGTCCCTTTAAAACTCCTTATAAAGTTTTAACTTCTGCAGAATATAAGCAAGTCTAGAATACTCCTGAAATATGTTTAATTGTTTTCAAATTTTGATTTGAGTGTTCCTTTAAACTCATTGTGTTAGATAAAAAATATATAAAACAGCAGAAGAATGAATTAGTAAAGAGTGCATTCAAAACAGAATAAAAATACAAAAAAAAATGGTAAATATGACTTAAAGAAAATTCAAAAGTCATATTGGGAAGGACAGTGTCTAACATTTGACAATTACAATTCTAAAAGAAGAGAAGAAAGAATAGGGAGCAGAGGTAATTAAAAGGATAATGCTTGGATAGGTGCTGAGAATATTCACACACACAAACTCACACACACATATACACTTAAAATACCAATTAGGTAAAGTTTTAATGGCAATCTTAAAACAACTGATTTCTTTAAAGCAGGGGTCTACATTTTTTGTCAAAGGCTAGATAGTAATTATTTTGTGGCCTATACTTTATCTATGGTGGAAAAGTAGTCATAGGTAATACATAAATGAATGAGAGTGGCTGTGTCTCAATAAAACTCTATTTACAAAAACAGGTGGCAGATGGGATTTATCCCTGGTGTAAAGGTGATGGAGTTCAATTAAAGGCCATGACAACTGACAGAAAGTAGGCCTCCTTGGTATGTAGGAGACAGGCATCTCTAGTCTAAAGGCACTAAGATAAGATCTGGTAGGAGCCTGGTGGAGAAGCATTCTGTGCTTCAAAGAGAGTACCTGGTATATGTCAGACAATGATTAACAAGGTCTGTTACGTGCAGGAATGTAAAGAGAACTGAACCATTAGCCCTAAAAACTTGCTGACTTTAGTAACATGTAAACCGTCATGTATCTATTAACCTTGCACATGTGCACACATATTTTCTTTGTTCTAAAGCTAAATAAAAGCCACAATGTTTTATGCAGCAGCACTCTCCTCCTTTTGAATGGAGGGTCCCCTGACCCCGGCTATCTCTTGTTTCTCATCTTTTCTCATCTGCAGCACCATTTTCACAGACCTAGTTCCTGAACATCAACATAAAGGAATAGCAAGTAGAATAAATAATGACTTCTCTACAGCAAAATAAGAATGAGAATAGTGGAAAGTAACTTTTAACTATGTTCTCTTCTTTAATGAATGAAGCAAAATCAAGTCAATTGCAAGGAAAATTAAAGAAATTTTACCACATGTAGACCCTTGTTAAGGAAATTCTCAAGGCATTATTTTGGGGAAAAGGAATATTATTCTATATAAGAAAAGAAAATATCTGATATGGAAAGTATAGATATTGATAAATATATTGGTATATATATATACGCATAAATCTAAACAAACTTTGGTTATACATAGGAAATGATCATTTTTATTTGGGATTAATTTTAATTAACAAAAAGTCATAGAATCAAAACACTAGAGTATGTAAGACAAAGAGAGTTCATCAGAATTAAAAGAATTTTCAGGTTTCCTTATTTATTCATTAATAACTGAATTCCTTATTTATTCAATAATAATTAAAATTTATTAATTGCACTTAAATTCCTATTAAATGTTTAAGGTAAATGCTAAAAGAATAAAAGTTACTTCAAGGGGGTTGGATGTGGCTCAAATGGTTGGGGATCTGTCTCCTATATGGAGGGACCTGGGTTCGATCTCCTGGTAAAATAAGAAGAATATAGAAGGCATGCAGGCCACCAGGCACCATGTGCAGTTCTGTTGTCAGGCCCCACGTGGGGGCATGCCAGGCCCCGCTGAGCCAAATGATGATGTAACGGGAGAGTGACTCAAAAGGAGAGCCAAGATGAAATGCACCGAAAAACCAGGAACTAAGGTAGCAGTGGTGGCAGAATGCCTCTCTCCCACATCAGAGTTTCCCAGGATTGAATCCCAGTGAAGACAGGAGGAGAAGGATGAGAAGAGAGGGCAGGAAACACACAGAGAATTGCCCAGTGAAAGGACACAAAAAGAGCAAAAACGGGGGTGGGGGTTGTTAAAAGTGGATAAAAGCAAAATAAATAAATAAATAAATCTTTTTAAAAAGTTACTTCAAGACAATGGAGGAAAAGTAAGAATAAAATTTAATAGGTAAACGTGGCAAGGAAAAAATAAATACATCATTAGAAAATACACAAAGATGCTGAAATATATCAAAATATACAAAATTCAAATATTAATGGTGTACAATTATCACCTAATTTAGAGATAAGATGATTTGGATGCATACATATAAGATGAAAGACATATAATTATGAGCATAAAAGCTTTGGATATTTGACTGAAAGGTAATGAGAATAGATACATACATCTATTCACCAAAAATTGAATCTGGTATTTTTATCTAAATATTTTATATTTACAGATAATGATAAACATAAAATTTAGGATGGTTGGGAGCTCAAATAGTGAGTTATATAATTAGGAGGTATATATAGGGACCTTCAACTGATTTGTTAATATTTTATTTTCTAATTTTGTACAAAGGTATTAAACATCACTTATAATATGAAAGACACACTCTATAATGGAATACTACTTTTCATCTATCAGATTTGCAAAGTTCAACACATTATATTACATACTGCTTTACATTCTCATATATTACTGATTAGGTTGAAATCTGGTAGTACTCATCAATAGTGTTACTATCTATTGAAATTAAAAACACACGCACTTTTTTATCAGTTATATATTGCCACAATAATACTATCTGCCAAACCATTCCAAAACTCAGGGGCTTAAAAGCAATTAGTTTAGAACTCTCATAAGACTATGGGCCAGTGATTTAGGCTTGGTAGTTCTGGTCTTATTTGGACTTGGCTGCAGTTCTGGGGTCAGATATCTGTTGGCTGACTATTGGCTGGGATGATGTGTCTCTCATGTTTCCAACAGAATAGCTTGGGCACATTCTTATAGTGAAGACAGATGTGCAAGAGTAAGAGAGCCTGATCTCAAAAGTATCTTTTAATAAAAGCCCTGTTTGCATCTTGGTTGCCAACATTGCGTTGGCTTACAGCAAGTTTCATAGGTGAACTCAGAAACAAGGGGTAGGGAAATTAACTTCACTTTATTATTGAGATTAATTTGAATGTTGTATGTCAATGGGCATGGATTTGGGGGAGAGGTGAAGGACTGGAGCCATTAAAGCAATGCACCTACCACATCTTTTGATGCCACCATTCAAATACAGGAAATTTTCTGAGTGCCATATTTGGTCTTATGTGATAGGAACCATGTCCAATAACATTTAGTAACATACTCTTTAAAAGAAGAAAGCAAAAAAAAAAAAGACCCAGTATGCATCAGAAAGGGACAAGTTAAATAATTATGAAAATCCATGCAAATAATATTCTGTATCTGCTAAAAATTATTTATATTAAATAACTTTAAAATAAATATATTAAGAACAGTTTTAAATGAGAAAAACAATATGCAAAATAGGGTATATAAATAATGTATATTAAGAAATGATATAGGCTACATATGTATAAGTATATATGCCATGTATATAAAGAAATATTATAGGCTACATATCTCTGGAAAACAGTAAATAAAGTGCTGAAAATAGTTGGGTTAGTTGGTTGTCATTGGAGAGGGCAACAGAATGACTGAGCATCTGAAGTGTTCAAAGTCTTATGGTACACAACGTACCTTAACAATTTTTTAGAAATCCTGTGGTCATGAATTACAAATAAAAATTTTTGTTTAATGTTTTTCAATAGGACAGGTAAAATAACAGAATATTAAAGTGAATTCTCAAGTATTTTATATTGAAATGCATGTATTTTAATAGTCGATGATATACATTAATTGAAACAATGCTATTCAAATACTTTTGTTCTTATATAGTCACACAAAGGCATGTGAATATTCTTTGTATTCTATATGAGTTAATAAAGAGGACAACTTTATAAATTTTAATTCCAAGTAGGTAGATATTTCAAATGTATTTTCCAATCATCAAATTGTTTCTATCTGAATTAAGACAAATTGTACCATGTAGAATTAGAGGATTACTCAAAATATGTAAATTTCACACAATTTATACACATTACCATAAGTGTCATGTAGCTAGAGCTGGAGGTAATGAATACGGTACGGACACTTTTTGAATTTATTTATATAGACCTTTATTCCTGCATATAGTTTTGCTAGTGATATAAACTCTCTGAAAAGAAAGAAACAGCGTTATCTAATCTCTTTTAGATGATTTCATTGAGTGGGAAAGAATAAAACACACTGGAAATGCAAGAGGCTCAGAATTAAAGACAGCCACCATTGCTTGTAAGGACTTTGAGCCATTTGCTCTTGAGCTAACTGCTTCATTTTTTAAACTTTAGTCACATATACTGGGGGAAAAAATGGGGAAAATGTTGTCCACCAGTCAGTAGTGTAAATATTTCTAGTCCTTGTTTGTATTCTACTTATCAAATTGATGATTTAAAATTTTGCAGGCAGGCTTCTTACTGCTTGATTGAAATTAGAGAATACACTCGTATTTCTTAAACTATTATGTTTATTTCATAACCATAATTTCATAAGCACAATTTTAAAAATTCTGTTAAGCTAAATAAGATGAAAAATAGAAAGGAGATAAGTTATTTATTCCCTAGTGCTTTGGTCAATTTGTGTGAATTATTTTATGCTTAAATCTATAAACTGTATAATAAAATAAAAATGAGTCATGACACAGGAATTTTAGGCTGGCCTCTTACTGCTTGTTAGACAGATGGCAACATTTCCAAAGTTATAAATATAAATTATAGTGTATGCACCATTGGGTATTAATATGCATAATTTCTTATATATTTGATACTTGTTTTTCATAAATATGTAAATATTTTGCTTCATCTTTGGGGGAAAAACCAGTGTATTACAGCCAAATAATAATCCATAGGGAATAAAAAATCTATTGAACTTGTTTCCAGAATTTATAATGAATATAATTTGCCAATATAAATGACTTTCAGGATTGACTTTTCAAAGAGACTAAAAAAAGAAACAGCTATAATTTATTTTAAAAGTTAAAGATATTGTATTAGCTTTAAAATGGGAAAAATGAGAAAAACAAATTAAGAGAAAAGAAGTAAAAGATGGCATTGGAACAAAGCCTTAAAGTAAATAATACAAACTAGGGTTAGAAAAAGTCTTCTGATTTTTGAAGAAAGTACTGAAATTTTAATGGCTTTTTTCCTCATTTATCATTTTTCCCCTTAAGGATTTAATTTAAAAACACTTTTGTAGTTAAATCTGCAGCTAAGATTGACTTTTTGAATATTACTTAATTTACATGGAAGGGGAGTTCATATGCAGACAAAATCAAGGACTCTATTAGAAGCTAATGACAGACTACTTGCTGTGCATCTATATGTGTTCCTATAAATCAGTTATATCATAGAATTTTTAGTACAACAAAAGTTGACCTTTTTTGAACTTTATCTAGTGTCATGTACACAATGTCCTCACATTCCTGCCCAGATGACAATAGATATTATCAGAGCTTAATGAAAATCAAATTTCTCTATATTCAGTAAATTAGCTAGTAAAACTAATTAGTTGAGGACTCAAAAAACTAGTGTTAAAGGTGATTAAGCCAAGTTAATGATTACAAAATAATTATACTTCCACAGTGAACTTCAGAATTATAATTGGACTGTCTATCCCGGTAAATTAGATAATTAGCACACGAAGATCGTTAAAACAAAAACAAAAACTGAGGAGTTGGAAAAGAGCATTCTTTTGAAATTTCACATTTGCATGTGCTCTTTAGGATAGCATGATATCACAAATCTCAAAATGTTAAGGGAAGACAACACAATTTTCAATATTCCCATTAATTAGTAGTAATCCAATTAATGTTATTGCTATTAGTTTTTTTTTTTTTCCTTTCCAAACAAAATTTGACCAAAACAGCAATAAAGTTAAACCAAAATCCAAACCAAGATTAGGTGAATTTCTTGGTTGGTGCTTCCAACAAATGAATAAATTAGGGAATATTATATTTATTCAGTTCCCTGAATAATCCATGTACAAAATAGTGCATTTACACTGAATTAATTCAATTATATTTCACAGTAAAGCTGTTTGTATTCTGATCAATTCTTTTACTATTTTGACAATTCTTGTTTTCCTCTAAGTGTCGGGAGCATTGTTTTATATATAGGATCATGTTCATGTTGCTACTTTAAAAGGCTGAAAAAATATGCACTTCATCAATCCCCAGTATTTAGATTAATTTAAACCCAGAGTGAAATAGCACACTAAAATGACCTGTGATGGTTGGCTTAATTCACACTATTTGGTTTTTCTTTAACATTCTCTCTCTTTTTTTAAAACGTAGATAACTCTCTCTCTCACATACACACACATACACACACAATAATAATAAAGAAAATTTTAATTCTCTGCTCCTGTAAAAATTACCTTCTTGAATTATAATTATTTATTCCTTAGTTTTCTTATCCAGTAGTCCAATCTCCTAAAGAGTTACTCAAGGCTATGTTTTTATATTCACAGTATGTGCTTCCATGCTTTGTACATACAAGAAACCCAATAAAAAATTGTTAAATAAGAACTCTCAGTTTAGAAGTCAATCTGAAATTTTCTCACTGAGAATCCCCTACACCTTAACATTCAAGAGTTATTCATAGTTAACCAATTAAAAAGGGACTAATAATTTTTGAGAAATACATATAAATATTAAGGGTGACATATGGTAGGAAAGATATTTAAAATTTCGGATTATAGCATGCTTGCACCTAAACTTCTTCTTTGATAGGAGTTGCTATTAATTGAGGTATCCAAATCTTTGGAGAGGAAAACATAGACCTGTGTTGATCAGGTTGTCAACACAAATCCAGACTTTGCTAAAAATTCAGAAAACTAGGAATCAAGGGGATTCAACTCCACTACCAACTAGGGGCACCAAGAACATATGGTGGGTCTGTGTTAGGACAGAGAAACATAGCCACTGCAAGCATGAAGGGAATACAGGGTACAGGTTAGGGGTTAGGGCATCCATGAATGTAGGGAAGAGCCAGGGAAGACAGGCTCGTACACCTCAGTGGGGGGATGAGAGCTTGGAGCACTAGAGCGGGAAATGTAGCTGGATTTTTGGCAAAAGTGCATCATGACTTATCCAAAAAATTTTGGGAAACCTTGGAGAAGTCTTGACATCATTGATTCTGAACTTTTCTACGTCAGGAATGTAGTGACTTCCTCCTAGTCATCTTCCAAATTTGTGACAATTCCTCTCATGGCAAATTTTAATCCAAGACATAGTGGAAATAAATTTTTGGAAATATAATTTCTCTTCTTAGAAGGAAATGGTGGTGATGCTTAATTAACCACACACAATTCTGCACAAGAGTATGGGTGTCAAATACATGATCATAAAATATATGTATCAGAAATTAGTCAAGGTAAATAGATGCTTATTAAATTCCTGTTACCACAAAACTGTTTCAAGAAACTCAGTGATTGCAAATTGGAACACAGCAGCAGTTAATTTTTTGAATGACAGCCACCTGCCAGTATAATACAGAATTTTTTTTATTCGCATGACTTTGTATTAGTGGAATTTTCCATGCAAATATATGATGTTGGAGATGTTATATGGATTCAAAACAGAGTATTATCCCAAAGGGTGTGAATTCCATATGTCAGTAAGAGGTTATTGCAAATTAACTTCCTGAGTATGTGGAAAACCAAGGCTGAGAAAAGGGATAGTTTATAGGCTGCCCAGTGCAGATGGCCCTGGGATTATTTAGAGGTAGGTACAAGAAATTTATGTTGCTAAATCCAGAAAGTTGAAGCAAATTCAAATCCATAATTTTTGACAACATTTGATTTCTAAGGAGTCTGATCCAAGACATGAGAGCATGCCAAGGTTTGCAAGAGATAATTTGGGTTACTAAACTTTTTGATACCAGATGGGTAAAGCTTTTAGTCCCAGAAAGAAATTTCAGCCTTTTGGAGGAAAAATTTTAAAAATTGGTAAGAATTGCATAATTTAGTACAGGTATATTGTTAAGCCCTCTTAAAATCCAAGAAAAAAATGTGAATTATGATTTCAAAGAGAAAACCATTTAAAAAAAGTGAAGAAACACACTCAGAATTACGAAAATATAGTATGATTCCGATGCAGAAACCAAGATTTCCAAAATTGCACCTGGTTCACCAGACCAAATATAGAGGTTCACATACCCCTTGCAAGCTTACATTTAGGAAGAGAGTATACAAGAGCCAAAGCTATTCCCTCTGTACCAGGTCTCTTCTTTCTCTTCTAGGTGTCCTTGCTTTCAGCTTCTGGCTTCAGTGGATTTATCTCTCTGTATTTATCCTGTTTATAAATGACTCCAGTAAGAGGACTAAGGACCTACCTTTGTTGAACCCTAAATTAGCCTACCCATAGGCCTTCATGGCAACCAGAGTAACGGAGAAAAGAAAATTTTCCACTGTCCCCTAAGTGTCCTATCGGAAAAACACACAACCTCCCCTCCCTTGAACAATCCTGCAAGGACATCTCAACCCTGCAGCTGTGCCCCAGGTTATCAGGGCAAACGTTAGCTAACTGCCAAAATCCGCTTCTGTACATCCTACTTGCTTACAAACTGCGACAGCAACCCCCTATAAAAAGGAGCCATTTTAAAACCTGGGGGCTGCAGGTCTCTCCTGCATGAGAGGTGCTGCAGACACCCGCGGGCTTAGCTCAATAAACTTCATAAAAGTGGTTAAAGTCTGAGTGTGGTCGATCTCCTGGGTTATAACATTTGGAGGCCCCAGCGAGATCAACCGCGAGGTCCCCCTTAATTGGGGTCGACCTCCTCAGACTAAGCGGGAAGTGCCTCCACTTCCTCGCCTTTGTTTTTGATTCGGGATCGGATTCGGACTAGGACGGTGGCCACGAGGAATCGGTAAGGGATTCTCCCTTTTGTGCTGGCTCCGGAGCATTTGTGGGGGCTGCAGCAGGCGGGAAGCCGAGGTACTGCACACCCCGAATCAGGGACGGGACGCCCTCTCCTGATTTTGGAAACCGCTAGGTTTCACTTTGGTATTTGTTGTGTGAGTGGGAGTGAGACTAGTCTCCAGTGTTTTGTTCGTTTGTCTGTCTATGTTCAGTGTTTCTTGGTGTTTTAACTGTTTCAACCCTAACAGGATGGGACAAGGAAAATCCACTCCGCGGACTCCTCTTGAATGCATTCTTGCTAATTATTCTGATTTCTTTAAGAGATCCTGTGACTATGGGAAGCCAGCAGATCCAGGCTTCCTACGGACCCTCTGTGAACTTGAATGGCCTGCCTTCCGAATAGATTGGCCTTCGGAAGGCTCATTTGATTTATCTCTGTTGTTTGCTGTACGGTCTGTTGTTTATGGGGTTCCCCACCCCGACCAGAGGGTTTATATAGATGTTTGGATTGACATTGTGTATGATAAAGTAGATTATATCCAGAAATGCCAGAAACCAGGGAAGGGGGATATGTATGCAAGGGTAGGCGGAAAAACCATTTTAGTAACTGCTCCGAAACCTCGAGGGGCACGGAGTCCCCCAAAAGAAAAGAAAGATGAGAAACCAGAGAAACAGAAACCCCGTTTATATCCTGTTCTGCCGGGGGAAACTGATGATATAGCTGAAAGCTTATTTGACCCCCCGCCTTACACAAGAACTCCCTCGCAGCAACAGGCCCCAGGGCGCTCGCCCCAAGGGGAAGTCCAGAGTCCTCCCCACACGAGAGGGGGATCTCTCTATCAGCCCCCTCCACCAGGGCCTGATTCTTCAGTGCCCCTGTTGCCGCTCAGGGAAGTTCCTCCTCAACCAGGGGCACCTCCGGGCCATACTCAAATGATTTATGTCCCATTTTCCACCTCTGATCTCTATAATTGGAAACACCAGAACCCTCCTTTTTCAGAGGACCCCCAGAGGCTGATTTCACTTTTGGAAACTATTTTCCGCACTCATCAGCCTACCTGGGATGGTTGTCAACAGATTTTACAAACTTTGTTCACTTCTGAGGAGAGAGAGAGAATCCATCGGGAGGCTGCTAAGATTATCTTGGGGGACAATGAGGGGAACTCCCAGACTAGGAGGGATGAATTAGAGGAATCACTCCCTTCGAGTCCTCCTCATTGAAACCCTAACACTGATGCAGGGATGACAGCCTTGCGCCACTATCACCAGTCTCTACTTAGGGGTCTAAGGGCTGCAGCTAAAAAGCCTACTAATTTAACTAAGGTTAGTACAGTCATGCAGGATAAGGACGAGTCCCTGGCTGCTTTCTTAGAGAGATTATTGGAGACATAGTGAATGTATACCCCCTTAGACCCAGAAGATAAAAATAACAGACGAATGGTAAACATGGCGTTCGTCTCTCAGTCGGCCCCAGACATTAGGAAAAAACTTCAAAAGCAAGAAGGGTTTGAAGGAAAAGCTAGAAGTGAATTGGTAGAAATAGCTCAAAAAGTTTTCCAAAAAAGAGAAGATCCTATTCGGGAGCAAACCAAGCAGCTCTCGCAAATCTTGCTGGCAGCATCAACCCGGAAACTCCATCCCTCCAAGGGACGGCCGGAGAGAGGAGACCTAAAGAAGAACCAATGTGCCTTTTGCAAGGGGATGGGGCACTGGAAAAAGGATTGTCCTAAGTTGATAGGCAGAAGGGCTCAGGAACCTAAGTAACCGGCCCGCCTCTTAGTAGAAACTGAAGATTGAGGGGGTCAGGGGTCCTTCGAGCTTGGCCCCCAGGAACCCATGATAAAATTAACAGTAGAAGGGAAGCCAACTGAATTCCTAGTAGACACGGGGGCCACTTTTTCAGTTTTCCAAGAGACAACCGGGGAACTCTCATCCCAGAAAACTTCTATCATAGGGGCAACAAGAAAACCTAAATCTTATCCCTGGGCTCAAGCCCGAATTACTGACTTAGGAAAGGGTACTATTACCCAGTCCTTCTTAGTAATGCCAGAATGCCTATACCCCCTCTTAGGCCGAGACTTGCTGCAGAAATTAAAGGCAACCATTTCTTTTAAAGATGGGGAAACAACTTTGCAACTGGGAGATCAGCTCCCTCAATCAATTATGTTAACTGTCCCTATCTCCAAATAATATATTCTATTTGAACAAGAGCCCAAGGGGGCTATAGGAGAAAGCTATATCCAGGAACTACTTACTAAAATCCCCGGGATCTGGGCAGAGAGCAACCCACCAGGATTGGCTTTGCATCAACCTCCTATCATTGTACAACTCATGAGTACTGCTCTCCCCATCCAAGTCAAGCAATACCCCATACCTCAGAAGGCAAGGGAAGGCATAGCGAAACATATCAAGAGATTAAGTGAAGTGGGGATACTGACTTCCTGCCAATCACCCTGGAATACCCCACTTTTACCAGTAAAAAAGCCAGGGACCGAAGATTATAGACCAGTACAGGACCTAAGAGAAGTCAATAAGAGGGTTGAAACCATTCACCACACTGTACCTAACCCTTATACCCTTCTGAGCTCTCTGCCCCCAGGACAAACTTTCTATTCTGTACTGGACCTGAAAGATGCCTTCTTCACCTTACCATTGGCACCTCAGAGCCAACCCATCTTCGCCTTTGAGTGGACGGATCCCGAAGGGGGATTTTCAGGCCAGCTAACCTGGACTAGACTCCCGCAAGGATTCAAGAATTCTCCAACCATCTTTAATGAAGCCCTGAGCCAAGACCTCCTGGATTCAGGGAATCCCACCCTCAGGTAACTCTTTTGCAATATGTAGATGACCTTCTTGCAGCAGCATCAGACAAGGATTGCCTGATCGCCACCAAGGAATTGCTCTCTGAACTAGCATGCCTCGGCTACCGGGTGTCCATGAAAAAGGCTCAGATCTGCGTGCAAAAAGCCACATATTTGGGCTACCATCTGGAAGAAGGTAAGAGGACACTATCTCTGGGACGGATAGAAGCTATCCTGAATATCCCAACTCCAACCACCAAGCACCAGGTACGGGAATTCCTAGGGGTGGTAGGCTACTGCAGGCTCTGGATACTCGGGTTTGCTGAAATTGTAAAACCCTTATACGCCTGCACAGGCGGAAGGGACCCTAACTTTCATTGGACTCGGGAAGAAGAACAGGCCTTTATAGCCCTCAAGCAAGACTTAGCCTCAGCCCCTGCCTTAGCCCTACCCTACATCACGAAACCTTTTCAGCTGTTTGTAGCTGAAAAGAAGGGGATTGCCAAAGCGGTCCTCACTCAAACCTTAGGGCCTTGGAAACGCCCAGTGGCCTATCTCTCCAAGCAACTAGACCCTGTAGCTGTAGGATGGCCATCATGCATGAGAGCAATAGCTGCGACCGCCCTTCTTGTCAAGGAGGCACAGAAATTGACCTTCGGCCAGGACTTGCAGATTATCGGGGACACCACTGAGGCCCTCCTTAGATCCCCACCTGACGGTTGGATTTCGAATGTGCGTTTTACTCAATATCAGGTACTGCTACTAAATCCCCCTCAAGTCACTTTCTTTAAGTCCACGGCTCTCAACCCAGCTACTCTTTTGCCAGATTCTAAATATGGAAAAATTGTCCATGATTGCCTGGACATTTTAGAAACTATCACTGGATCTAGACCTGACCTCCGGGACACTCCCCTAGAAAACCCAGACTACGAACTTTATACTGATGGAAGCAGTTATCTGAAAGATGGACTGAGATATGCAGGTGCAGCAGTGACCACGGAAAATCAAGTACTCTGGTCACAGGCCTTGCCCCAAGGAACCTCCGCCCAGAGAGCAGAACTAATTGCTCTGACCCAGGCGCTTCACTGGGCAAAATGTAAGAAAGTCAATATCTATACTGACAGATGGTATGCATTTGCAACTGCCCTGGTACATGGAACCCTCTACAAGGAAAAAGGACTTTTGACATCGGCTGGAAAAGAAATTAAAAATAAGCAAGAGATTTTAGCCCTTTTTGTCAGCTATATAGGAACCTAAGGAGATAGCCATTATCCATTGCAAAGGGCATGAGACCCAACCAAGTTGCACCAAGAAAGGGAATGATCTTGCAGACCTGACTGCGAAGAGGGTAGCATTGGGAGAAGTGAAACCACTCAAAATCTTGCCACTTCTTCCCCAATGAGCCCTACCTACTTCTCCTAGCTATAACCAAGAACAAGAATTAGGACAAAAACTAAATTGCACCACTGAGGCTGGACTTTGACAACGATTGCCCGACGGGCGCCTGCTGCTGCCAAAAGCATTGGGTATTGCCCTAGTCCGGGACCTCCATTATAGCACTCACCTTGGTACCTCGAAATTAATTGCTTTAATTAATAAACATTTCTATGTTCCAGATTTAAAGACCATCGCCAACTCAGAGGTAACCCGTTGCTCAGCATGCGCTCAGGTCAACCCAGGGCCTCCAGTCTCTCACAGTGTAGGGGTCCGAATTGGAGGCCATGAACCAGGGGAACATTGGGAATTAGATTTTACTGAAATTGGAAAAAGCAAATATGGCTATAAATATTTCCTGGTCTTTATAGATACTTACTCCAGATGGACTGAAGCTTTTGCCACCAAGCATGAGACTGCCAATATAGTCGCCAGGCACCTCCTGACAGGAATCCTCCCACGATTTGGCTTACCCTTGGCGTTGGGGTCCAACAATGGCCCGGCTTTCATAGCCAAGATATCCAAAAGTCTAGCTGAGTCACTTAAAATTGACTGAAAATTACATTGCATTTACAGTCCTCAGAGCTCAGGACAGGTAGAGATGATGAATAGGACTTTAAAGGAAATTTTAACTAAATTAAAACTGGAGACTGGAGAGAGTTGGGTAAGTCTTCTCCCTTTAGCCTTACTAAGAACCAGATGTACCCCTTATTTTGAAATAATCTATGGAAGACCACCTCCCATAATCCCCAAATTACACTTGGACCACCTGGGTAACTTAACCAACCAAGAGTTTCTCAAGTCTTTACAGGCTATCAACCTCATCCGAAAAGAAGCACGCCTTCTAGCCCAGCAGAAGAGACAACCAGAAGACACTCAGCTTCCAACACTTAATATAGAGCCTGGGGACTAGGTTTGGACTAAGAAATTTAACCGAGAAACTTTAGAACCCACCTGGGAAGGACCCTTCCTTGTAATCCTCTCAACCCCAACAGCTGTTAAAGTAACAGAGAAACGCCATTGGTTGCACCATACTCAGGTAAAGAAGGCACACCCTGACCATATCCCAAAGAAAGGGGAGGTCAGACCAGATGGCAAAAACCCACTCCGACTCAGATTTATTTCTTCCTAAGCCTTAGTCTATCTGCTACTTTTGCTCCCTCCATTCCCACCAAGTACCAGTGGGTCCTAATTCGAACCAGAGATGGAAAGCATATAGCTACTAATGAAACTTTTAGCACTATCCAAGTAACCCTCACCACTAACTTCTCTCAATTCTTTGATGACGACCTTTGTGACCATGAGCTTGGAGAGAGAGCCAGAATGGGAGCTCCTCATTATCCTTTGGCACGTAACTCTCTCACCGATGCCCAATTACAAGCCATAAAATGTGACAAAAGTAAAACCAGCCAAGTACTATGGCATACCCAACACTATGCCTGCCCTGAATGCCCCTCAGGACAAAAGAGGCAATGTGGGTCTATTGCTGATTACTATTGTAAAGCTTGGGGTTGCGAAACTTTAGCATTAGGATGGACTCCTGGAGGGGGAACTAACCCCAACTTAAGTCTCCTCCAAAAAACTACTTTTAATCCACCCATGCAAAAATGGAAAGTCCATCCTAACTGTAATAACCAGACTTGCAACCCCATTACTCTGACCATTAAAAACCCCTCTGATCCCCAATGGGCTACTGGTAGAACTTGGGGTCTGCACCTATATGTCTCTGGTTAAAACCCCGGAACTCTGTTCACTGTACAGAAACTCCCCTGAACTTCTAAGAATAATCCTACTAACTCTCAATCGGGGCTCCCAATTAAAAACCCTATTGGACCTAACCCGATCCTGAACCCATCATTGGCCCTAAACAACAAGATTAAAATTGTCACCTCCCAAAGCATGCCTACTACCGGCCCTAACTTTTCCCAACTCCTAGCGCCATCGCACCCATTGAACTCCTTTAGTAATTCTTTGCTAACTATGCTAGACTCTGTTTTCTCCCTTCTGAATGAAACTCAGCCGGCCATCACCACTGAGTGTTGGCTCTGCGTCGATCCGGCACCACCACACTACGTGGGGATTGGTGCCAACCTGATGGGAGAAATGGGCCCCTGGAACGTCTCCTACACTGATGCTGACAACTTTGGGACTGGTATCCTGTCTGATTGTTCTCATCAGAGAAAACTCACCCTCAGCGATCTCCAAGGACAAGGGATCTATTTCACCAGTGGCAGCTACTCCATAGACAACTCACCTTATAAAAACATTTGCCTGAACACTGTCCCCCTTACTGCTTCAGGATCCACTTGGACTTTAATCACCCCCAAAGGTACCTGGTTTGCCTGTTCATCTGGTATCACCCGCTGTATTGCCCCTAGTAATGCTTCTGACCTATGTATTGGTGTTTATATAATTCCCCAGGTTTACCTATATGCTGGACCCTCAGGTACTGCCCACTTCCTAGCTCAGGATCAACATTTTGAACTGCAAAAAAGAACTCCAATTCTAATCCCTATCTTAGCCATCTTAGGGATTGCAGGTTCAGCAGCCATAGGAGCTGGGGCCATGATTATCTCTAATATTGATATTAGAAAACTTTCAGCTACTTTCTCTGCTGATGTCGTTCTCCTTCAAACCCAACTAAAATATCTTGAAAAACAAGTTAACTCCTTAGCAGAAGTAGCTATACAGAACAGGAGAGGACTAGATTTACTATTTCTGAAACAGGGTGGCTTATGTGCCGCCCTTGGAGAAGCCTGCTGTTTTTATGTAAACCATTCAGGAATTATTAAACAATCAATGAAAGAACTACAAAAAAGACTCAGAGAGAGAGATCTAAAAAAAACAATCCTCTGAGTCTTGGTTTCAGAACCTTTTCAATTGGTCTCCATGGCTGACTACTTTAATTTCAGCCCTAGTAGGACCTCTCATACTGTTACTTTTGGGTATCACTTACGGACCTATCATTATCAATAGGCTTGTAGCTTTCGTCAAGGACAGAGTCCAATCGGTCAAACTAACGGTATTAGCCCAACCCTACCAACACCTGCCAACGACTGGAGACCACTATGAGGAGTCAATGATTTGACCCACTAAGAAGAGAAGTGGGGAATGTTGAACCCAAAATTAGCCTACCCATTGGCCTTCATGGCAACCAGAGGTAACAACGTAGAAAAGAAAATTTTCCACTGTCCCCTAAGTGTCCTATCGGAAAAGCACACAACCTCTCCTCCCTTGAACAATCTTGCAAGGACAGACAAGCACACAACCTCCCCTCCCTTGAACAATCCTGCAAGGACATCTCAACCCTGCAGCTGTGCCCCAGGTTATCAGGGCAAACGCTAGCTAACTGCCAAAATCCGCTTCTGTACATTCTGCTTGCTTACAAACTGCGACAGCAACCCCCTATAAAAGGGAGCCATTTTAAAACCTGGGGGCTGCAGGTCTCTCCTGCATGAGAGGTGCTGTAGACACCCACGGGCTTAGCTCAATAAACTTCATAAAAGTGGTTAAGGTCTGAGTGTGGCCGATCTCCTGGGTTATAACACCTTGGGCCATACTCTATTGAAGTAACCTAATCAGAATGTCCTACCAAAAATAGGTATATGCTCACAGGAATGGATTAACTTTAAGGGCATAATTTTTTGGAGTCTGTCATGCTTCAGATCTCCACAAGGTCAGTGTTGCTAGACTTACCCCTAACCAGATGCAGAGGCACAATGCACAGGTTCCTGCTGCAAAAGTGGGAATAGTTTCATCATTTAGTCCCTCCAGGAGCTTCTCCAGATTCGGGTTTTAAATTACATTTTAGTATGCATGTCAAACAAAGAAAATAATAATAACAGATGCTTTAGCTGAAACAAATCTTAACATATTTCAATATTTGCTTCAATTTTTTTCAAGAAGCAAATTAGTGTAGATGTACTTGAATCTCTTAAGGCCATTTCTTGATCCTGTTTCTATAGCCTTTGACAGGTCTAACACTCTGTAGTAGCTGTTTAACACCCCTCTCGGGAATTATTTAATATATTTAATACAAAAATGCTTCCTAACAAAGTTACACACACATAACATTTATCCATTTTGATACATATAATATTTGCTCAATTATTTAATTCAGTTTTAAGAATATACCAAAATATATATCTTATATTATTTTCCACAGGCATTTAGGTTATTTCTGGATTTTCTCTATTACTTAATAATGAGATGCATACATTTTTGTATTATAGTTTGGGTATGTGTATCAAGAATATCATAGGTCATTGGGCTAGAAGTAGAATTGTTATCTATCACTAATGGTGGTCACATCCTTAATTTTTATATAATTTAGCAAAAATTTCTGCCAAATGTGTTTTTTTTTTCTTTTTATAAACAATTTACAAACAATGCAGGAGTGTTTCCTCCTTATAATTTCCTTACCAACACATAGTTAGGCTATCAAAAAACCACCAGCTTATATGAAGCTGAAGCATTTGGTGTTAAATGTTATTACTCTGACTACTAGTGAGTTTGAGCACATTTTAAAAAATAATTTTAATTGGATATTTGGTTTTCTTCAGTTCTGAATTGACTCTTACATTTATTGCCTAACTTTCTATTGTTTTGCCTGCCTTTTTCTTATTGATACATTGGATTTATTTATATATTCCAGAAAAACTTACCATTTATTCATGGAGAAATCTTTAGGACCATGCACTAATGGAGACTAATTTCTCAGCTGCAGTGCTGGAGAATTTTGTTATTGTTGTCCACTTTCTTGATATACTTGGTCAGCAGTTCTTAATCCTGCTGTATTTTAGAATCATTTGGGGAACTTTAAAAAATAACAATGCCCTCTTCAATATTGCAGTACCACCTTCTAGTTACTTTCCCAGGTGATTTCAAGGTAAAGACTTGTTTGGAATCACTGATTTATTATTGTGCAAGTGATTATATAAAAATTTGTGCAAATCAGTTCATTGCACAGGTAAGCCATTACCTTAAATAAACTTTTAATTTACAACAGTTGCCTGTTGTTCTGCCCCCAACCCCTGCCTTCAGGTGCTTTGAATTCTCCTTACTCTTCAGAATTTAGAGTTCACAGTCTGCTCTTGCCCTGACATGTTTTAGTGCTCCTTTGAGAAACTATTCTTTATTGTCCTAACCTGTTCAACTTCTTCCTTTGATATTTTCCATCCACCACATTCTATACACATAGCACAAATGTAAACACTGCACAGTTCTTTGAATCAAGTGAACTCTGATACTATGGCATTCTTTCAAAGACCCAGTCTTTAGCCCTAAAGAGATCACCTACCCATGTGAGGAGAATCTGAGTCAAAGAATCACCCAAATCCTACACTTCCCTGGTCATAAAAGCACCTGATGAAATGGAATCAACTGATATTTCTACATGTCCCAACACAGCACAGTGATGCTACAATTTTAATAATAATAATAATAGTCATGAAAAGCCACTCTTTTGGTTGAGAGAGTATACAAAAAGAGGAAGTATTATTTTTTAATTTTTAATTTTTAATATTTTTTACATTTAATGAAGCTTTAGATTACAGATATGATATATCAAAAATACAGGGAGATTCTCATATTCCTCATCCTCTCCCTCTCCCACACTTTCCCCCATTAACAATATATTTCATTAGTGTGGAACATTTGTTACAATTGATCAGTACATATTGAAGGCTTGCTACTAACCATGGTCAATAGTTTACTTTTTAGTTTTCACTTTGCACCACACAGTTTTGTAGGTTTTGACAAAATGTGTAATACATGTATCTGTCATTGCAGTGTCATTCAGAACAATTCCAGTGTCCCAAAAATGCTCCATGTCACACCTATTCTTCCCTCTCTCTCCCCTCAGAACCTCTGGTGACCACTGCCTTTGTATCAATGATATGAGATCTTCCACTGCTAGAATAATAATAAGTCTACATTGATGGACAAATATTACATGGCCTCACTGATATGACTTACGCAAATTGAGCAGACTCACAGAGCTAGAGTCTAGAAGATAGGTTATCAGGAGACAGAAAGAATATCAGAAGATATTCTCAATATGGGCAAGACCTATATAAGGTGGAAGGGGGTGGCTGGGCAGTAGATGGGGGTGATGGTGCAAGAAGGATTGTTTTATATTGGATGGAACTCTGCAGTTCAATTTTAGTGCTTTCTGACTTTTTCAATTCCTTATCATTCCAGATATTATAAATACATGGGAAGTATCTGATTTCTTAAAAATAATAATATCACTAAAATAATGACCAGTATAAACATACCTGGTCCTCTTTTTTATTACTAACCCAAACAATTCAAAAGACACAATGATATCATATGTATTTATCATTATACTTGAGCTTCCAAATTTCTGTTCTGGCTAGCTCATATCCAGTGCCACTAAGTTACATTTTTCACATACTCCCTGTTCTAACTTCATGTCTTTGACTTTACTTATATTGTTTTTCCTCCAGTCCTAAATGTTTACCACCTACACTTAATATAATTTTGAAGTTCCAGTTCAAATACACAAATTCCTTTATGAAGCCTCCACAAAGGTAATGATTCAAAATCATCTTAATTCTCTGTACTCCTGTATCACTCTTTCTGCTGTTATACTGCTTATACATACTGTCATTTGCTGTTTATTACACTTATAAATCTGTTGCTTCCATATGATTCTAATGTGAATTTGATCATGGACCGTAACTCACCATTGTATCTATTGTGTGTAATGAAAAGGTCATAATAGTTGTGCAGTAAATATCTGCTTAATTAAGTAGAATTGACTATAACCCTACAAAATAGGACAAAAATAAAAAGATGTCAGAGCAGGCAATATGCTCATAAAATTGACTATAACCCCACCGAATAGGAAAAAAAAAAAAATCAGAGAAGGCAATATGCTCATTTTAAACACTTATTTGTGGATATTTTACAGCACATTTTACTTGGTTTAATAGAAAAGTAATAACTATTTTCAGTAATTATAATGATATTCACTAGAAACTATATTGTAAAAATTGTCATAAGAATTTATACAAGAAAAATTGCTATATACACATTGAGTTTTGTGATAATACTACTCATATACAGATATTTTGAAATATGAGATTATACATTAAAACGCTTCCATGTATAATTTATCTTGAGGGCTATTTCTGCTTTGAATAATAATGAAGTATGCTTGGAAAATTTCATTAAATTAAATTGGTTATAATTAAAATTGTGATAAGTGGATAAAACAAATATAAAAAATGAAATGAAATTATTGAAAGTGGCATAATATTAGCTCAAAGTAATGAATAAGTTACAAATATTTTTAAACTGTAGTGATTACATTATTATGTAGCTTATTATTTAATGCAATCCACCCATGAAAGAATACATATTCCCTTTAAATAAAAGGCACACTCTGATGAATTAATCAATGAAGAAGAATTTATTTGGAAGCTCTCTTATATCAAGTCAACAGTCTTGAAAATTGCTAAAAAGTTTTTAAATTCCACGATTTATACCTTTAGTTCACAAATCATTTGAGAAAGGTGTGATTATTCAATATATATACAATTGATTATTCTGCTACAGCAATACAGTCTTCTAACCAATGAGCTCATTCTCATCTTTCTCAAAGAAAAATAATGTATGTCTCTCATTTCTGCTTTTTTCCCCACATTGTAAGTCTTGTAGTCATCTTGTCAATAGCCTTGTTACCAAAATTATCATCCAGAGACCAGCACATTGGTATGGTTTGGAAATTTGTTAGAAATTTAATATTCAGAGCATTACAAAGCCTCCTGAACCAGAATCTGTACTTCAAGATCACCAGTTTATGGGCTTGTGGTTTAAATTTTGAAAATCACTTATCCACAGAATTGTTTTCTCTACATTGTATTCAACTCTTTTATACTTAACCCAGATAGTCAACTCTTAGCACCCACAAAATCTTCTACTGACTGAAAGTACTGCTTCTTTAGAAAAAAGTAATTTATATTTGCTAATATTTAGAGCATTTTTTCCAACACTCTGCCTTAATGGTAGCTTTCCTTTGATGCAATGACTTGCCTGTAGTCTTCTCAGAAGAAACTAATTATTCTCTAATACCAACCTTATGGGTCTGGGAATCAGAAATGGGGCACAATTTAGTATCTGCCTTATACTTTTTTGCTGCTCCCAGATTGTTGTTATTCTGTTCTCTCACCAACATATTTTTGCTTCTTGGAGGCACAGAGCATAAAGCAAAATGAGCCCCTCTCTTTCTACTTTAGCCCCCAGAGATTTTATCCTGCATGGGAAGTACAGTTCATGCAGATTGTTTTCCCACAAATCCAATGGGCTATCGCAGTTGAGAGCTCTGAATAGCTTAAGGGCAATCCTTAAATATGATTCTGCTTAAAACTCGCATTATTACCTCTACTCTTACTGGTTCTACATGTCCAGCGGTACATTATCAATTCTAAGCCCTGATCTGGTGTCTAATACCATAGCTGCATCGACATCCTTGCTGATTCTCCCTGTAAACAGATAAACACTTCTTGCCTAACTAAATAAGTCAACCTAGAGAGGCAAGCCTCACAACTGCTTGCTAACCATTATTTGGTATTTCAGAATTCTCACCAAAAGGATTTTCTTTGACATATTTTAGGGAATAATTACATGTTTGAAAATTCTCTAGCACCATAAAGGTCAGCAATCTTGAGCACAGGGCAGTTACCCAAGGGAAGTATAAAAACATATCTCCTCTCTCATAGGTTGGGATGCATTTCACTGGGAACTTGGCCCCTCAATGAGAATTACTATATTATTTTATTATAATGTGCTGCGTTTTTGAAGATGGGGTGTTCTATCATTGAGAATATTGTTGAATAGGGGTTGAAGAATGTAAAGACAGATCAAAAGAATGATTTAAGTCTTTTAAAGTAGATCATATTTAATCATATAGATAATTTGCAGTATTTCTATTTAAGATAAGCACTACTGCTCTCTCTTTGTTATGAGGATTTTTATATTCTTCATAAAAGGCAGATTTTTAAAATATTTTGCACTTTACGAAAATGTATGATGCCAACATCAAATATTTCAAACACTGAAAAAATATATTAAGTCATTAAAACTTTGAAAGTCACTAACAACTTCCCACAAAAAAGTTCTGGAGGACACAAAGGTAGTTTATCTTCTTACCGTATGCAACCAACTGATAAAGGACATTAACCACAGTACACCAAATGAAGCCCTGTGCAAGACAGGTATTTCTCATTTGGCCATTGTATGCTATTCAGCTTGTCCTATTTGGTTAATTTTGACATTGACCTTAATGAGCTGTTATGGTTGCAGGTAGTTTATGGGGCCTTGTGTTTATCTTTCTTTTCCTGTTAGGGATAAATTTCAGATAACTTGATCATTTTCTGCATCTGTAATTCTAGAGAATGCTATCTTTAATGTGGCAAAGGCTAGAGACATCAGCATGCCCATCTAAGTGGACACTCCATGCTATTTTCATATAAATTCTGGGAAATATACGCTTACTTAGTTTCAAATTGCACTCATGGTAGACTTCTTCTTATTTTGTGTTCTACTGCATTAATTGGAATTACATATAAACCCATGTTTACCATATCCAAAAGACATTTGGGGCTACATGTAATGTCTAATCTTTAAACAGTCCTCATATATTGGATACTAATGAGTTGCCACTGTTCGGAAGTTGTGGATTTATTTGTATTTATAACTCATGCTTACTCGTACTACATTGTGAAAGGAAATTTAGAGTATTCATTTCCTTATGACCTTATGTATAGTATATTGTTGACCTGATAATCAGTTTAGCAACTAGTGGAATTTAATAATGGTCCCGTCTGGGTTCCTTACAAATTGATTACACAGTAACAGAAAGTTAATATGGTTTCCTCTAAGACAAAAAGGGGAGATTACTGTCACTCTCACAAAACAAAAATGTAGTTCATGCACCAGATACACTAATGATGAAAATGATGAATTAGCTAAATTCAAGACTGTATAGAGCTTGACTGGGGCTGGGGTTATTTCTTTTCAATATTATGGTAATTGTCAATATACCTTTTGTAATATTCAGAGTCCCAAACATATTTGCCAGTATTTCAACATGAATAAAAATTTTCTATCTGGTTACTTGATCAACTATCTAGAGTGTTAAAATTGGTAGTTATAGAACTGAGCAACCATTTTTTTCTTACAACTCTTTAAAAATGAAACTGAATTTGATTAACCATGTGATAAGAGTTCAAGATGGTCACATGTTACCTATAACTTATTGTGGAACTATTTCTAAAAGGGAAAGTTGAATTAAAAATTGCTTGTGAGGTAGAGTGGACATCACCATCCCAGTCCCCTCAGGATTGGGGGAAGAACTATGGACTAGAGTGGACTTGATGGTATTGTGTTGTACACATATGGTGATTCTAGCAATGGAAGAAATTATAACAGTGAGGTGGAGCCAGTGGCCACTGGACACTTTCGGGGCAGGGAGGGGATGTGCAGTTGAAATACAGGGGCTTTTTCAAGATTTGGAGGTTGTCCTGAGTGCTGTTGTGGTAACGGATGTAGGCCATTTTAAATCAGCACACACCATTCAGAAATGTGTGGGAGAGAGTGTGGTCTACGATGTGAACTGAGGTCTATGGTTGATGGCAAGGCCCCAGGATGTGTAAGTCTATTGAGGGTGATGGGCCACACTTGTGGGAGATGCTTGTGTGGGATGTGGTGGGAGGTGTGGGAGGTGGGAGGTGGGAAACATGGGAATCCCAGTAGGTTCTGTGTAATATTTTATGTAATCTAAGCACCTCTTAAAAAAAAAGAATATATATATATATATATATATATAACATTTTTGTAAGCAAATGCACATATATGCATATATATTTATATATCATTTTACAAATATTGGTATGTATTGTGAAAATTTTGATTTTTACCCATAATAAAAAATCAATAAATTTAAAAAAATTGCCTGTGACAGCTTGCATTCAATTATTACTATAATATACACACTTAGAAAGTCATTACTTTTATTTATTTTACATTACTTTTATTTTTCAAATCTACTTTGCTTAATATTGTCTTGATGTATTGAGCAGAGACTTTGAAAAATAACCCAGAATTATCATAAAAGAGCATTTTTGGGTTTACCATGTTTTATAGCAGAAACTGTTAACAAAGGTTAATTGACAGAACCAGGACTTAGTTATCATTTGTTTACCTTCTTTCAGCCATTTTATAACCATTCAGAAGTGACTGGTCAAAGAGTTTAGATAGTAGTTGTGGTAGTTTGAGATTATTTTATGAATCCCAAAAAAAGAAAGATTAGGTTTGGAAAATAATCTATTCTTCTGTGTGTGATACCCTTTGATTGCATTAAATTCAGCTGAGGGGCCTTTGATTAGATTGCTTGTTAAGAGCTTTAGGGCTTTTGATTGGACTATGCCAATAAGGTATGATTCAAGTTAAGTCCCTGCTCACTTACTGGGTCTTATATACTGGAAAGCACAGAGGAAGACTCACTCAGAACAGACAGAGGAAAAAGAGAACCTGAATATTTCATTTTCCATTGAGAGAGGATTGCTTAAGCATGAAGTCCCAAGAGGCTGGGCCCATGGAGCAGCTCAAGAGGAGACCAGCCCTGCTATATGCTGGATAGCTGGATAGCTTACAGCTAAACTTGAGAAGAGAGGGGAACAGCTGAGGCTGACATAGGATATGTCAAACCCTATGCCATCTTTCAGCTGAAATTTGGGAGAAAGTGGGACAGCTGAGCTAAGAGAGAAAGTTGAGGGAGATGGCAAAGATGACCTGCCAACTTGCTTCAACATGTGGCAGCTGACTTTGGTGAGAAAGCACCTCCTATGGTACCTTGATTTGGACTTTTCTTATCCTTGGAACTGTAAGCTTTTACACCAAATAAACCCCTTTTATAAAAGCCAACACATTTCTGGTACTTTGCATCAGCACCCTTTTGTTAAACTAAAACAATAGTCAACAGTTGAGAACACTTCATCAAGGAATGGCAATAAAATATAGTAGAAGCTGGAAATTTATAAGGGTTTCCTTTTTTAAACACCCCTGAAAGCAAATTTTTAAATGAACTAATGGATCCTGAAATAAGGATTATTTAAAATATGTCTGAACTATATAACTGATGGCAATCAGATCAGTATTTATCTCCTCTTTCTCCTATTACACATTCAGCATTGAAATTCAGTTTCCTGTCTTATGCAGACACTTGTGTAGATCATTAGTATTTAATATAATAAAAAATAAGGTTATATTTACATTTTATATAAATGGAATCATAAAATATGTAGCACACTGTGTCTGGTCTCCTTCACTTAGTATAATGCTGTTGTTGTTTGTGTGATATTAAGGTTTTGTAATATTAACCTACATTTTATTCAGCCTCAAAAAAACAGTCATATATATGAAATTTTGGGTTAGTGGTTATTATATAGGATTGAGGAAGGAATGTGAAATTGTTCTAAAATTTTTGAGATGATGAATGTACAACATTGTGATTAAACTAAAAGCTGTTGATTATACATTTTGAATAGATCATATGGTATATGAATATAGCTCAGTAAAACTGCATAATAAACAAATAAATAATTGTACAAGAATAGCCAGAAATAGCAGCTATGTATAGCAGGGGAAACAGAGAGATTGAGAGATGAGGAATTTTCTTTGTTGGTTTTTTGTTTATTATTATTATTGAAATAATGAAAATGCTTTAATAATGATTGAAGTGATAAACACACAACTATGTGATTATAACAAATACTATTGATTGTACACTTTGGATAAATTGTATGCTTTATTAATATATATAAATAAAATTGATTTGTTTTTTGTTTTTTTTTTAGTAAGGCTAAAGCACTTTATATGCTATTTGTGTATGGAGAAGGGCAGTATAACATCATATATTATTTGTTATAGTTAATTTTAACTTATCTCTCTTCCATTAATGTGCCAGGAAACAGGACATGGTAAATCATTATAATGGTAGTATTATCCAAGAAGAGATTGTCATTTTATGTTTGACTAGAAAATTTCATTGCCAGTGGATATTTATGTCCATAAATTATATGCCCAATAAGTGAAATTTTATTTTACAAAAATACTATGTATTTGCGGACCTAGAAACTCTGTTATTTAAATTTTCTATTTCTTCAATTTCACATAGTTAGACCCTTGTTCTAGGGATCTAAATGCAAAGGCTTTTGTTTGGAAGCTCTAATTCATTCTTTATGTAATCTTGCCATACAGACTCCACGTGTTTCTCTGAAGTTATACTAGTTGGCCAAAGGGATGAAAATGCAAAGTACCAGAAATCCGTTGGCTTTTATAAAGGGTATTTATTTGGGGGTAAAAGTTTACCGTTACAGGGCCCGAAAGAGCCCAATTCAAGGTACCATAAGAGGTATTTTCTGATTGTGAGAACATGGCCAATGGGTTAGACATATAAGTCTTAGCTCTCACTAAGACAGCAAAGAAAAAGCCAGAGGCTGCTGTGGGGACCTGCTGTGGGGCACAGCAAACCAGGACACTGCTTACCAACTCCCAGAAGACTGAGGGTCAGAGACACAAAGAAGCCAAAGCAAGTAATTGTGAGTTACTTGCTTCCCCTGCTGGGAAGGGCTCCCCTCCCCTACCCCCAAGATATTAAGCGAGAGTAAAACTCCTGGTGAATTGTATCTAACTGAGAGTAGAGCAGATATCTACCTCAATGGAAAGGTGCTATGAGTCATCTACGAGAGTACCGGATAGATAGGGAAGCCAGGAATCATCGGGGGTTGCTTATCTCAGTGGCTGAAAGGGGCACACATACCCGACCCTCCAGGTGAACAGATCAGGTGGAGATCGTAGCTCCCTTCTCCAAATGGGAGGGTGATGTGACGGCAGATTCCCTCCAAGGAAGAGGGCTCTGGGAGAATGGAAAGTGATTTTTTTGTTGGGAGTTAAGCCAGCTGGGCCCCCCTTGGATATCAGAAGGGACACTGACTATATAGTGAGAGGGGAGGGGGATAGCCTCAGGCTCAGCCTGAGCCTAGTCATGCCTGGCCACCTAGGTAAAGACAGGAATTACATCAGTGAGAAGGCAGAGAACAGGGGGTGATCAGCACCACTCCAGCTGACTGCAGAGGATCTAACCTGCTCAGGGGCAGATAGCCTTCTTAAAGGCAAATCAAGTTAAAGACTCAGAATATCTCGGTGAAAGAATTCTTGTTTAGCATATGTGAGGTCCTTGGTTTGATTTCTGGCTATTCCTTGAGAAGTACTTCACAAGATTATCAAATATACAGCTGAAACTTTATGACAGGAAACATATAGACATTTTCTTTGTATTAGCTCTTCTTGGATTTCTTTTTTTTTTTTTTTTAAGGTTCATTTGCTTTTATTTCCCTTACTTTACTCACTAAAATCTAGTTCAAAACCTGCAGAGGGCAGGCTGCAGGGTGAGTGACTGAGGAACACCGGCAGCCTGAGAAGATTCTTAGAGGTCTAAGAGAGAAGGCTGTTTTTCCGTGTTTATTATATTTTTCCTTCTTTCTACTTTTTTTTTAAAAAAAACAGTTGCTGGTATCTTGTTTCTTGCTTGTTTTGTATCCCCTCCCTTCTTTCTCTGCTTGTTTATTTTCCTTTGTTTTTCTTTTTATCTTTTGGTTACTGATCTATTCTATCTATTTCTTTTCACTCCTGCATCTTTATATCTTTTGTTTTCCATTGTTGTTTTTTCATACCACCTCTTTTATTTGGTCTCCAATTTTTCTTGTTTGTATTTCTTTCTCCTTCATTTTTTCTCTGTATACTTTCTCATTTCTACTTTTCTCTTCTCTTTCTCTTTTCTTTTCCCCTTTTCTCACCATTCCAGCCTTTTAATTAATTCTATGTATTTTTTCTCTATTCTGTTTCTTGTTTCATTGTTTCTATTCCACTGTCCTCATCCTATTCCTCTGTGGTTCTTACTTGTGTTAATTTGTCAAATTCCTAGGTCTTGTACAGTTGCTCCCCTACCTTTTACTATTATCATTACTATTACTCTTTTTGTTTTCCTATCTCTTCCCTTTTCACTGATCCTAATTTTTTTTTCTTTCAATGGGACATAGGCAGGTTTCTCTCACAAAAACTGGCAGAGTGGGGACAAGATGCTGACCAAGTGAGCTATTTTGGGAACCCACAGAGTGGGAGGCTTCATGGCATCGATCTGGATGGAGCTGGATGAAGAGATAAATTACTCAAAGTGCAGCTGGCTTGATTCTTGGTTGCTGTGTTTCTTCTTCCTTGATTTCCCCTTTCCTGTTTATGCCGATTTTGTTTACCAATGCTATCACTTTTCCTTTCTTCATCATTCTATATTCTGCTTTATGTTGTTCTTACATTCCACCTCTCTTTCTTTAGTTCTCAATTTTTCTAGTTTTTATTTCTATCTCATCTATCCTGTTTTCTTTCTTTGATTAACTTTTTTTTTCTTTTTGTCTTTTCTCTTTTCCTATCTCCTCATCATTCTGGCCTTTTAATTCATTCTATACATTTTTCTCTATTTTGTTTCCCATTTCATTGTTGGTACCCCCACCTTTTTTATTACTATTACTCTACACTGCTTACATGAGTTAAATATTCATTTCCAAGGTTTTATACAGTTCCTATTCTAACAATTACTATTATTATTACTATTATCCTTTTACTTTTCTTACCTTTTTCACTTTCTCTGGCCCTAAATTTTTCCTTCAAGGGAACATAGACAACAACAATGAAATAAAATAAGAAAAAAAGTGTCAAAGGGAAAACTAAACACATACACACAAAACAGCAATTAAATAAAACACTAGAGTAAAGAGAGAAGCTAATCAACTGAATAAACCCATCAAGATAAAACAATGATCAGAAAGCAACAAAAAATTACAAACCGTATTAAGAAACTGGAACACATAGCCAAGTCCAATGAACAGACTAAAAATCAGGAAGAGGTGCAAAACACTGAAAAACTAATCAAAGCTTTCAAAACAAATATCATGGACCAACTTAATGAAGAGAAGGAAAAGATTAAGGATACTAAGAAGACACTAGGAGAATATACTGAAGATATTGTAAACATACATAAAAATATAATGGATATGATGGTGATGAATGGCACAATCCAGGAAAACGAAAAGACACTGGAAGCACATAACAGCAGATTTGAACAGTCAGAAGAAAGAATTAGTGATGTGGAAGACAGTGCATCTGAAATCAAACAGATAGTAGAATAGATAGATAAAAAGATAGAAAAAATACAGCAGGGGCTTAGGTATTTTAAGGACAACAGAAAATGCACAAATATTTGCATTATAGGCACCCCAGAGGGAGAAGAGAAGGGAAACAGAACAGAAGGAATGTTGGAGGAAATAATGGCTGAAAACTTCCCAACCCTTTTGAGGGTGATGGGTGTACATGTCCAGGAAGTGCAGTGCACCCCAAATAGTATAAATACCAAGAGGCTTACTACAAGACATATACTCATCAAATTGTCCAATGCTCAAGACAAAGAGAAAATATTGAAATCAGCAAGAGTAAAGAGAACCATCATATACTAGGGAAGCTCAATAAGATTAAGTGCTGATTTCTTATCAGAAACCATGGAGACAAGATGGCAGTGTTATGACATAATTAAGGTACTAAAAGAAAAAACTTCAGGCCAAGAATTCTCTATGCAGCAAAGCTGGCATTCAAAAATGATGGAGAGTTCAAAATATTTAAAGATAAACAGAAATTAAGAGTATGCCAATAAGAAACCTACCCTTCAAGAAATAGTAAAGAAAGTTCTGCTGGTTGAAAGTAAAACACAGGAGAGAAGAGTTGGAGGATGTGTAAGAACAACTAAAAAGAAGAAAACAGAAATAAAAACAACATATGACATACATAAAACTAAAGAAAATATGGCTAATGTAAGAAATTCTTTGAGACTAATAACACTGAATGTTAATGGATTAAACTCACCAGTCAAAAGACACAGATTGGCAGAATGGATAAGAAAATATGACCCATCTATATGCTGCCTACAAGAAACACACTTTAGACCTAGTGATTCAAGGAGGCTGAAAGTGGATGGCTGTAAAATAATCTTACAAACAAATAATAGCCAAAAAATGGTAAGAGTAGCTATCCTAATATTAGACAAAATAGACTTTAAATGGAAAACTCTTGTAAGAAACAAAGACAGACACTATATATTAGTGAAAGGGGTAATCTTTCAAGAAGAAAAAACAATCATAAACATTTATGCACCTAACAGGGGCATCTCAAAATGTATGAGGCAAACACTGGAAAAAGTAAGTGAAGAAATAGATGCTTCTACAATTATAGTAGGGGACTTTAATACACTATTATCACCATTAGACAGAACATCTCTACAGAGAATCAATAAAGAAAGAAAGACTTTAATTAATACATTAGAAGATCTGGATGTAATAGACATATACAGAACACTACACTCAAATACAGCAGGATGTACATTCTTCTCAAGTGCACATGGGTCATATTCCAAGATAGATTACATGCTAGGCCACAGAAAAAATCTCAATGAATTCAGAAAGATTGAGAATATACAAAGACATTTTCTGATCCCAATGGAATGGAATTGGTAATCAGTAAGGGCCAGAGAACTAGATTACGAACAAAGATATAGAAGTTAAACAGCACACTTTTAGAAAAACAGTGGGTCCAGGAAGAAATCTCAAAAGAAATCAGTAACTACCTTGAAACAAATTAAAATGGCAACACAACATATCAATACCTATGGGATGCAGCAAAAGCTGTACTGAGAGGGAAATTCATAGCCATAAATGTATATAACAAAAAATTAGAATGAGCTAAAATCGAAGACCTCACTGCAAACCTGGAGGAATTAGAAAAAGAACAACAAACTAACTGTAAAGGAAGTAGAAAGAAGGAAATAACAAAGATTAGAGCAGAACTAAATGAAAGAGAAAATAAGAAAGCACTGGAAAAAATAAACTAAACCAAAACCTGGTTTTTTGAAAAGGTCAACAAAATTGACAAATCCTTAGTGAGACTAACAAAGAAAAAGAGAGAAGATGCAAATACACAGCCTAAGAAATGAGGAAGCGGATATCACCACCGACCCCACAGAAATAAAGAGTATCATAAGATGATATTTGAAAACTTGTATGCCAACAAGAAGGATAATGTAGAGGAAATGGACAAATTCCTAGACACTCACAAGCAGCTACATTGATGAAAGATTAAATTGATGAACACAACACACCAAGTACAAGTAAACAGATAGACTCCTTCACAAAAACCTCCCAACCAAGAAGAGCCCAGGACCAGATGGCTTCACAGGTGAATTCTACCAAACCAATCCTGCTTAAACTCTTCCAAAAAAAGAGAAGTAGAAGGAACATTGTCTAACTCATTCTATGATGCTAACATCCCACCTAATACCAAAGCCAAACAAAGATGCCACAAGAAAGGAAAATTACAGATCAATCTCTCTGATGAACCAAGACACTAAAATCCTCAACAAAATACTTGCTAGTTGCATTCAACAACACATCAAATGAGTTATACACCATTACCAAGTAGGTTTCACCCTGGGTATGCAAGAATGCTTCAACATAAGAAAATCAATGTAAGACACCACATAAACAAATTGAAAAAAAAAAATCACGTGATCATCTTTATAGATGCAGAAAAAACATTTGACAAAATATAGCAACATTTCCTGATAAAAGCACTGCAAAGATAGGAATACAAGGAAACTTTCTGAACATGATAAAGATTATATATGAAAAAACCCACAGGTAGCATCATATATAATGGTGAAATCCTAAAAGCTTTCCCTCTAAGATCAGGAACAAGACAAGGATGCTGACTATCACCGCTCTTATTTAACATTGTCTTAGAAGTACTTGCTCAAAAACTGAGGCAAGAAAAAGATATAAAATGCATCCAAATTGGAAAGGAAGAAGTAAAAATTCCACTATTTGCAGACAACATGATAGCCCTGAGAAATCTCCAACAAAACTTCTAGAACTTGTAAATGAGTCCAGTAGTCTCAGGTTATAAGATTAATGCTCAAAAATCAGTAGTATTTCTATACCCCAATAACAAGCAATCTGAGGAGGAAATCAAGAAAAAAATACCATTTACAATAGTAACTAAAAAAATCAAATACCTAGGAATGAATTTAACTAAAGATATAAAGGGCTTATATACAGGAAACTATACAACACTGTTAAAGGAAATCAAAGAAAACATAAATAAATGGAAGAATATTACCTGTTCATGGATAGGAAGAGTAAACATCATCAAGAATGCAATACAAATAAAAATCAACCCCGCGTTTTTTTAAAGATTTATTTATTTTTATCTTTTTTACACACACTACCCCCGCCCCCTGGTTTTGCTGTTTTTGTCCATTCATTAGGAAATTCTGTGTTTATTTTTGCCCTCTCTTCTCATCCTTCTCCTGTCTTCACTGGGATTCGATCCTGGGAAACTCCAATGTGGGAGAGAGGCATCCTACAACCTGCACCACCTTAGTTGCTGGTTTTTTGGCACATCCCATTTTGGCTCTCACTTGTGTCACTCTCCTGTTACATCATCATCTTGCTACATAGCTCGGCAGGGCCTGATGGCACACTTGCTCGTGGTGCCTGACAGTGCACCTGCACATGGGCCCTGACAGTGCACATTCTCATGGGGCCTGATGGCAAAACCACGAGTGGTGCCTGGAGGGCTCGTCTGCCCATGGGGCCTAGCGGCACACCTGCTCACAGGGCCTGATGGCGCACCTGTGTGCAGGGCCTGGGGGCTCACCTGCTTGTGGGGCCTGGTGGTACAGCTGTGCACTGGAACTGGTGGTGCACCTGCTTGCAGGAACTGGTGGCCTGCACGCCTTCTATGTGTTTTCTTTATTTTTACCGGGAGGTCTCGGGGATTGAACCCATGTCCTTCCATGTGGAAGACGGATGCCCAACCATTTGAACCACATCTGCCCCCCACAGCATTTTTCAATGAATTAGAAAAACTAACTTCAAAATTTATTTGGATTGGTGAGAGGCTCAGAATAGTGAAAGGCACATTGAAAAAGAAAAATGAAAATGAAAGAATCATACTACATGACTTTAAAACATTCTACAAAGCTGCAGTGGTCAAAACTGCATGCTATTGGTACAAGGATAGACGTACCAACCAATGGAACTGAATTGAGAGTTCTGATATACAGCCTTTCATATGCAGTCATTTATTATTTGACAAGGCCACCAAGCCCACTCAAATGGGAGAGAATTGCCTCTTCAACAAATGGTGCTTGGAGAAGTGGAGATCCATATCCAAAAGAATGAGAGAGGAACACCATCTCACACCTTATACAAAAATCAACTCAAAAGGGATCAAAGATCTAAATATAAGAGCCAAGACCATAAAGACCTTTGAAGATAATGTAGGGCCGCATCTACAGGACCTTGTAATACGAAATGGTTTCATGAACTTCATACCGAAAGCACAAGCAGCAAAAGAAAAAGTAGATAAATGGGATCTCCTCAAAATTAAAACGTTTTGTACCTCAAAAGAATTTGCCAAGAAAACCAAAAGGCAGCCTACCCAATGGGAGAAAATATTTGGCACCCATATATATCTGATAGAAGCCTAATATCCAGCATATATAAAGAAATCTACAGCTCGAAAATAAAAAGACAAATAAACCATTTAAAAAATGATCAAGCAACTTGAAAAGACACTTCTCCAAGGAAGAAATACGAATGTCTAAAAAGCACATGAAAAGATGTTCAATATCACGAGCTATTATGGAAATGCAAATCAAAACTACAATGAGATACCATCTTTCACCCATTAGGATGGTGGCTATTAAAAAACAGAGGACTATAAGTGTTAGAGAGGATGTGGAGAATGGGAACCCTCACCCACTGCTGGTGGGAATGTAGAATGGTCCAGCCATTGCAGAGGACCGTTTGGTGGTTCCTCAAAAAGCTAACTATAGAACTTCCATATGATTCAGCAATTCAACTGCTGGGTATATACCCAGAATTGAAAGCAAAGATATGAACAGATATATGCACACCAATGTTCATAGAGGAATTTTTCAGTATTGCCAAAAGTTGGAATCAATCCAAATGCCAACCAAAGATGAATGGATAAACAAAATGTGGTACATACATACAATGGAATATTACTCAGCTATAAATAGGAACACAGTGCTAACACAGGGGATAACATGGATGAACCTTGAGGACCTTATATTGAGTGAAGCAAGCCAGGCATTGAAGGATGAACAGTACAGTACCTCACTAATATGAATTAAGCAAATTGAGCAGACTCAGAGAGCTACTGTCTGGAAGATATGTTTGCAGGAAATAAAAAGGGAGAAGAAGGTTGTGAGCCAATGCCCATAAGGAGGAAGTCTACGATAAGGTGGAAGTGAGTAGTTGTAAAGCAAAGGGACAAGACAGGGGTTTGTGATACTATTGGGTTGGGTGGTGCAGATGAGACAGGTGGGTAGATTGGGAAGGGTGGGTGGAAGTCCAGGGAACTGGGGGAATGGTTGGGAGTGGGGCCAGGTAAACACTGGGGATTCGTGAGTATGTGGTTGAAAGTATAAAATTGGGAACGCTGTTATGGCAATATGACAAGGAAGGGTTACTGGTTTAGGGTATTGAATGGGGGGACATTTGGGACAAGCGCACCTGGAGCAAGTTTCTACAGAGTGCGTGAGTGATCATTTTCTCATAATGTGTTGTAGCAGTGGCTGGAGACCCTCATAATGAATAGGAATGACTTGGACTCTCATCGTGGGGAGGATCAATTTGTTCATTAACAGAGAGGCAGGAGCCTTTTGAGAGTATTGGTAGTTCCTAATAGGGGAGGACAAACCTGTGTGTCAAGACCTCAGTGTTGTTGCAAGTAACTATGAATCTTGTCATCCAAGGAGTAAAGCTCGATTGTCGCCATGGGCCCCAAAGGGAGGGCAAGAGAGGAATAGAATAGATATGACTGGGAGTATTTAGTGGGCAATAGTAGTGTTCTACATGATCTTTCAATGAGGGACACAGACATGTTAAATATCATCAAAATTTATAAAAGTGTACAGTCTAAAATATAAACCATAATGTAAACCATTGACCATGGTTAGTAGCTATGTTTTACTATTTGTATATCAGTTATAACAAAGGTACCATCCACATATAAAAAGGTATCAATACAGGAGGGGAAAAGGGGAGGATGTTTGGTATATGAGAATCCCCTGTACACTCTATGTGACTTTACTGTGACCTAAAACTTCTTTGAAAACAAAATGAAATATAGTAAGGCACTGGGGAATAAATGGAAGAAAATGCTACTGTATATACAGGACACCAGATATTAGAGTGATGAAAGGCAAAATTAAAAAAAAAAAAAATTTAAATATTTTTCATTATTTTTTAAAATCCCAATCATTTAGTTTTATTTTTTTGTTTTTTAAAATTATGTATTTTATTTCTTATATTTAAACCTATCATTATTATTTCATTTTCCTAATAATTGTATCTGGCTATTTTAATGGCTTAACTTTTGAATAAACTTTGCATCACAAATACAACTGGGGCAGGGGAGGATCATTGGTGTGGGGGGTAAGTGATGGGGGATACCTGGGAGGAAGTTCACCTGAGCATACATATAAGGTATATAAATACTTTCAAATGCTCGAGTGGCATTGTTACAGTGGATGGAGACTCATACAATAACCGAACGAATATTGAATTCCCATCCTGGAGATCTCTGCCACATTTCTTAATGGAGCAGCAACAGTCCCCCAAATGCAGGGGCAATGACTGGCGAAGGAGGATAACCAATTAATGGACCCTTGATATTGATGATTGTGATTATGAGCCTTTGCTCTTGAAATAGAAACTTAGCCTAGTGTTGTGGGGTGCCTAAGAGTTGCCTCCTGAGAGCCTTCTTGTTGCTCAAATGTGGCCTTTCTCTGAGCCAAACTCAGCATATAAATGCATTGCCTTCCCCCCAGTGTGGGATATGACTCCTGGGGATGAGCTTTCCAAGCACCGAGGGATTTCTACCAAGCACCAAGTAACAATGCAACTGGAAAAAGACTTCAAATAAAAGGTGGAAAAGGTAAAGACAAATGAGTTTATATGGATAAGAGACTTCAAAGTTAGTCGGGAGTTTTCCCAGAGGTAATGCTTATGCACATCTCACCAGGATCTCATAGACTGCCAAAGTGGATACTACCCCAAATAGTGGGGCTCCTGAGGGCTCTGGAGACACCCAGGTCCTATGGTCAGGGCAGATTACTCCAGTGTTTGGTGCCTTGTCAGTGGGCCCTACTTTGGAATTTGTGCTCCTGAGAGTGACAGAGTTGGACTCAATTATAGCTCCCTCCACATGGCTCATCTGTACCTTCTATTTGAACCTATACTTGGTGATGGCATTTGTAGGTATACGTCCAAGAGACTGGAGTTTTGGGGCTGTCCATATGCCAGCTGGGCCCAGAACCTGAGTGGAGTTGCAACACCTACTCTCTAGTTCATTGGACTCACCCAGGACAATTAACAAGGAGATAAGGATTGACAACCAACATACCAAGGAAAGAGAGAGCTGGCAACCACAATCAAGGGAGCCCCATCCATCAGCTGTATGGGATTGAAACCTCCTCTGAATTAGAGGTGCAGTGGACATCACCATCCCAGAATCCCCAGGATTGGGGAATGTATGATGGACTAAAGTGGACTTACTGGTATTCTGCTATAGACTCATTGTTATTCTAGCAATGGAAGAAATTACAACATTGATGTGGAGGCAGTGATCACTGGAGGCTCTGGGGGCAGGGAGAGGGAAAAAGAGTTGTAATGCAGAGGTTTTTCAGGACTTGGGATTCATCCTGAATGACATTTTATATCGTCACATAACAGGCTGAACTGTGTGGGAGAGAGTGAACTATGTGAACTATGGTCCATGTTTAATGGCAATGCCCCAAGGATGTGTTTATCAATTGCAATGTGCTGCACTAATTAAGGATGTTTATGTGGGAGATTGTGGGAGGTGTGAGGAGTGGGGTATATGGAATCCTTATATTTTTTATGTAACATTTATGTAATCTAAGTATTTTTTTTAATTAAAAAAATTATTATTAAAAGAAAAATAGAGGTATTTTCTCTCCAAATATCTGTTGCCATGTGTTGACGCAAGATGGCTGCTAATAACTGTGAGGGTTCAGCCTTCCTCTTTCCTCTTAAGGTTTCATGGGCTCAGCTTCTTCTGATCTCAGTTGCAGGCTGATCTCTTCCTGGGGTTCATTTCTTTCTGGGCTCAGCTGCTCTGTTCTTTTCACAAGGTCATCTGTAAACTATCAGGCGAATGGCTCATTTCTCTTCCCAGGGCCTCTGTGGTGTCTATGGAGCAGTCTCTCTTTTCTCACATATCTGCTTCTGCTTCTGTCTCCTTGATTGAGCATCCATTCATATAGCCCACAAAGGGGGCAGGGACTCAAACTGAGTTGCCCTAATGACATGGTTGAATCAAAGCCCTAATCTTGATTTAATAAACTAAAAGCTACACCTCTGAATTTTATACAATCAAAGGGGTATCAGAGCAGTTTACAAACATAATCAGTATCTCTTTTTGGAATTCATAAATAATTTCAAACTGCCATGGAAGTCCACCCAGAGACATCATTTTTACCCATCTTTATTTCAACCTGCAAAGTAATCAGCAATTTAAGACATTGTGTTATTTTGTATGTGAATGTAGCATTCATATTCATAAATATTTACCTAAGGAAAGACTGAAGCAACAAAGATTAGTGGCAGAGTAAAAGACTTAGTTGTTTCCAGATAATTGTATTTATCTCTCTCTTAATGAATTTCATTATCTTATAAAAGACTCCAGTAATAGGATTAAGAACCATCCTGACTGAGGTGGGCCACAACTTAACTGAAGTAACCTCATCCTAAGGTCCTACTTAAAATGAGTTCACACCCACAGACTGGTTAGATGTAAAAACATATTTTTCTGGGGCACATACAACTTCAAATCACTGCAGGTATTCTGAAGATCTCTTAGGTAGACATATAACAAGATTCAGAGAAAAGAAGCCATAATAACAAAACTAAGAGTTAATGAGTCAAAACTGAAAGTAAATTATTGGTATCAAGGATGAGAGAGTGTAGTGTGAATAACCAGATCCAACTCCAGAAATGCTCACTGAAGAGCAGTCTTTTTTTACCCTTTAGAAATTAAATTTAAGAATGTGAAGAAAAACTAAGTAAAAGGGGAGAAGAAAACGAGGAAGAGGAAGAAGGGTGGGAGGTGGAGAAAAAATCTTAAAAAATAAAAAAAAAATTATAATGCAATGCATCAATACAGAATATGAGTAAAAAATAAATAATAATTAATTTTCTAAAAATTATGTAGCATAATAGTGAAGAATATGAGAAATAGAAAGAAAATAGGTACTTTTGAAACAGAAGATTTGCTATAATATGGGGTTACAAACTGCCAGTTTTTGTAGTTGGTTTATGTTGTTTGTTTACATAAAAGATAAAATGAATTGTTTCATGTAAAATTAATATTTTGAAAATCTGACTCCTAGTTCTATAAATTGATCTACATTGAAAACTATATGATGAATTCATGTAATAAAGTGGTTTAGTAATACATTATTTCTCTCAAGAGTATTTATGATCACCATTTTTCAATAATGAAACCATATATATAATGCACAGGATTTTGCTCTGTATAAAAGGCAAATTCGACCAAATGATAGATGTTCATCACTTTATTTTTTAAATGCAGTAATACTAATCATACTTGTAATTTTTTAATTATTATTAAAAGTGACTATGTAGCATATGTTAACTGAAATAACTAAAATGAGGCTTTCATTAAAGATGAAAGACTATTCAGTTCATCCATCTCGCTAATAAGTATTTTTCTTTAGCTGCCACCACAGTGATGACTCCAAATCTACTCTTCCACCCAATAAAATTTCATATCTCCAGGAATCCATAAAGCCTGGCTTTTGTGAATTTTCACTAGGACGGCCCACAGGCACCTTGAATTTAAAATATCTTCCCCCTCCAAACTTGCTTTCCTCTATAGTTTATGACCTGATACATGGCTCTACCACTCACCCAATTAGATCAGTCAAAAAACAAGAAGACACCTTACATTCCTTCCTGAGATTTTCTCTTCCAAATTCTATGTAATCAATTAAATCTGGGGAATTGTATCTCATAAATTCCTATTTCATTTGCCAATACTTATCTATGTCCATGCCAATATTTTACTTAAGAGTTGCATCATTACATTTCTGTCTTCTTAATCTTACCTTCACACAATCCATTTTAAATTCTGATAAAAATAAATTTTCATTAGCATATGTATTTGATTATATCCTTCCTCTGCTCAAAATTGTGTAATGGCTGAGCTCATTTTCACCATGAAGATACATCAGAGATGACACCAAAGTCTTTCATTGGTATGCCCCCAGTCAGGGTCTTCATTAATTCAAACCCTTGTTATTCATTTTATTTTCACACTTTCTTGCCATTCTACATGCTGCTTCATTTGCCTTAAAAACCACCATTGGAGTTATCCATTAAATATCAAAACAACTATTTTCTATTTTGTAAGGGATTTTTAGTGCCATTAAAAAAATCCTTCAATTTATACACATTGTTTCTCTTATTTACCTCTATTTAAACAGCCACAAAAATCACAATTTTATGTTGTAGGCTGTATCAACAATGCAAAAAGGATGATGACTCTACATAGTTTGAAAGCTGTATTCCCAACAGCCTTCTCCAAATTCAAGGTCAATCTTCTCCACAACTATATAGACATAATTCCACCGCCTATGAAGATAATCCTTATTGTGAAAATAAGGACAAATCAAGAGATTTCCATGTTTGTAAGACTGCCAGCACCTCATTGCACAAACTATGACATTGCTAATGTTTACACTAAAACAGATTAATTGTACTTATTCTGGTAAACATCTATTTACAAAATTTTGTAGATGGGATGCATACTTCCTCGATAGTATGAGCAGATCATTTTTCCAGAGAAATTTTGGGTATCAAGATTTTGTTAAAATCCAATCACAGTCTCCTCCTAATACATTCTAATGGTATATGGATATAGGAACTGGGGCAGGTACCTTGATTTTATCTCCCAACTGACCCTTGTTTTATATTGCCTCATGTACCAAGCAGACATAGATCATGGGTAATCTCACCATGACTGACACCTTCCAAAGGAAAAATAGTTTCATAAATTTCAGAAATGGAAATAAATCCTTTCCAGTGGTTAAATATTGACTAACTTCATGTTATCATCAAATTATGCTGTGCCAACATGGCAGAAATCCAACCTATGAATGTCTGGTTTAATAGTTAATATTGTTTTACAAATATCACTGGAATTTTAGCCTCCATATAAACTTAACTCTCTCACATATACCCCCATATAATCCATTTACTCAAGAGACACATGTCACCTGAAATACGTCTATGACTCTAATGATTGAGAAAACCTGGAATTTGTCACTTTTATCTTGTTCTATCTCTCCAAGATTCTGTCTTAAACCACTAAAATTAAGTCCAATACACAGTAAAAAATGCCACATATTTCTTCACAGGCGTCTGTTTTTCAAGATTTATTCTAGCTAACATCAATGACTTAACGTGAGAGTAAGATACTTGTGGAGAGAAAGCTGAAAGCTCTCTGGGCATCTTATAGGAACTAACTTGAGAGTGTATAATAAAATAAAGTAACACCTCAAATTATGAGTTGGTAATTTTTCTTTGATAAGTTTGAGTCAATGAGTATCAGTTGACCAAGACTGTGAATAAAATGCCTTCACATAAAACCAAAATATGCAATGAGTTCTTGTAGTCCTGAGGGAACTGAGTCTCAAGGATAGGGAGATATATCCCTAAGAGTATGTAGCCAGTGATAAGTGGAAACAAATAACTGTTTATAAGGATAGCTGAAAAAGTCGTCATTCTATCATCTGTTTCTAGTTCTATGTTCGGCTTATTGAGAAAACTTGAGGTTAGACATCTGACCTTTTCCCATCCAACATACAAAATGTGTGATGGCACATGTATTAAGTCCCAAGAAAGTCCTCGAAGTTGTAGGGTACTAAGAAAATTAACCAATGACTTTGAAAAGCAATGAAAATTTTGTCTATGAACTTGACTCTGACTTTTTCTCTACTATTGATTAATTATATAACATAGACTAAATTATAAAACATTCTAGAACTCAGTTACCCAGGGTATTAAGTTAGAAAGTAACAGTAGATATCTTTTAGGGCATACCCATTAATATAAATCTCTGATGATATGAACTATAGAAAAAATAAATATTTACTTAATTTGAAAGTAAAAATGATCAATTATGTTTAAATCTGGAATGTTGAATTAAAAGTCATGGCACTTAAAGAGAACTATGGGCTATGGTTGAAGAACATATTTGGAAAAATAGTTAATCATAGGTTTTGGGAGTAAATAAATAAAAATATTTGGCATAGTCTGTAGCCTAAACAACAACAACTACCACCCCCACAAAATTTAAATTATGTATGATGTAGGTAGAAAAAATAAAATATATTTGTGGGAATAAATTGGGGAGTGATAAAGCATAATTAAATAGGTAAATAAGGTAGATTATAAGAAAGACTACCAAATTCACTGCCAGCCTGCTGTTACAGTCCTTTACAGAGCTCACTGCAGACAAGTTTATTAAAGCACTGAGCTTTTCCAATATAACCTTAAAACTCATTACAATAAGATCATTGCCAACAGATCAGCATTTGCATATTTTAAAAAGATAATAACCATCTTTGGCCCTGTGTAATTTCAGAGAAAACGCTCAGCAAATTTGTTAAATAGAGTATCAACATTTTTAATATTCTTCTGCCTCATTGTTTCTGCTCATATAATATCACCCATTTACACATGATGTGTAAGAAATAACTTTTATTCTAAAATTATCCTTTTATTCTAAACATAATTCATCACACTTCCTATTTCTAGCATAATTCTTAAATAATGACTAACAAAGAAACGTAATCTATACTGAGGTCTGAATGAGTTAAGATATACTATAATGTATCCAAGTTTACTTGCCTTTGATCAAAAAACTCTTTAATAAATTTATTTCAAACAATGACGCAGTAAAATAAAGAATATCAAACAGATTTGAAGAAATATTTGTGACACACAATTAATTTCATGTGGATAATTGCCTATTATGTTTGTACGAAATACCACCCTTGTTAATTCTGAATTTTTGAAAAACATTTTAATTTTAATGTTGAAAATAAGGATCTGATTTTTATCAATATTGAAAAGACCAGATTTTTTAAGGGTCTTAGGAGAAGTTTCATACTTTTGTCATGGAGGAGTCCCCAGTTGTACTCCTAAATTGTTGCTTTATTATTTTTTTTCTGTAGTTTTTCAGAAAGTATAACTTTGTCTATTATTTCTCTTTTCAAAAACTCAAGATCACCTTGACTGTGATTGCTCCATTTGTACCGTTTGAGAAAGAACAGCAGAGCAATTTTGCCAAAGACTAAGCAGTTTCAAATGGCCTGAGATACAGATTCCAGACAGCCAAATGACCATTAAAACAGAGATGGGCGGTTGTGGAATATGAAACTAATTTGAGAAATGTGTATTTTGACATTTTTTATTACACAAGCAGTCACATAAACTTTAACATTTCCTTCATGATATGGGGAAAAGTTATTCTTGCTATAGAAATGAAAGGACAGTTAAAGAGGGAAACTCATTTATATAGATTTTCAAGTGACTCAGATAAAAACCAACAATACCAAAATGATACAAGTGGAGGAAATGATAAGTGCAGGAAACCACTTAGCATCTGACCCTTGCCACTCTGATCCTCTCAGAGACACCAGGAGTTGACACAAAACAAAGTCAACACACAAAGCAGGGAAGAATTAGAACATTTTTAAAAGCTACAGTGCACCTAAAACCAAGTAGCACTATAGTAATATCTTTGTATCTGAAATCTTAACTCTTAAAAGTATTCAAAATGATTCTGTACAATTGGAACTCATTGTTGAATTAAATAAAGGTTAAAATTATTGAGCTCTGTATGTTTTGGTTTACAGTTATTTGGCTGAATATAATTCCTGAATGTAGTTCATAGAACCAAAGTAATAAACATATTTCCATAAATAATAAAATTAAATGTTTATTTTCATTTTAAAAAGTAATCTGAGAAAGAAGATATATTATCTATTTTATAGCTGAACATTCTATTGAAAGAAGTAGTTAAATAATTTAGGCTGTTATATTTTCTGTCGTTGATCCAGTCATTATCAGAAAAGGCAATCTTACATGTTGAGCCATTGTTAAATGTTCCTTGTATATTCAGTCTGCTAAGCATCAAGTTTATTTATTTATTTTGTGTGTGTGTGTGTGTGTGTGTGTGAATCTTTGAGATCTAGGACTACTCTAGCTCAATACAGAATTTGAAAACAAGACACATGAAACAATCAAGTAAATCTGGGCATAATTCTTGCTCTTAAATTTTTATTAGATACTCAGGTGAAGATTCAGTATTGATGGCATAATTGCTCTAGTGCATATAATGTATACATGGATGAGAAAACTCATTTGGAAGGTGTATTAATTAGCCAAAGGGGTGCTGATATAAAGTTCCAGAAATCTGTTGGCTTTTTAAAAGTGTATTTATTTAGAGTAAAAGCCTACAATGCCCCAAAGGGTCCATCTCAAAGCTGATTTCTTTCTTTTTTTTTTTTTTTTAAGATTTTATTTATTTATTCATTTATCCCCCCCTTGCTGCCTGTGCTCGCTGGGTCAGCTAACCATGCCGTGCGGGCGGGCTTGCCTTCACCAGGAGGCCCCAGGAATCGAACCCAGGGCCTCCCATATGGTAAACGGGAGCCCTACTGATTGAGCCACAGCCGCTTCCCTCAAAGCTGATTTCTTACCAAAGTCTGGTGCCATGTGTTGAAGAAAGATGGTGAGTGATCTCTGCCTGCTATCTCCTTCCTTCTTCCTCTTTAGGCTCAGTGGGCCCAGCTTCTTCTGATATCAGCTGTAGGCTGGCATAGGGTTTATCTCTCTTCCAGGGCTTTAGCTGTTTGAACCTTCTTCTTTCTGTCACATGGAAGGACCAAAATGACCAAGTTCTCTCCTCTTCCATGTCTATGAAGTTTTCTCTCTTCCTGTGTGTCTTCTTCTGTAAGAGTCCATTTATATAAGCCCACCAAGGGAGTGGGGACTCAACCAGAGTCATGCCTTACTGATGTAGTGAACTCAAAGCCTTAATCATAACATAATTTAATCAAAGACATCTCAGCTGAATCTAATAAAATCAAAGGGTACCACACCCAGAGGAACAGATTAGTTTACAAACATAATCTCTCCTTTGGGGATTCATAAATAATTGCAAATTGCCAAAGAAAGTATAATTTGTAAGATATAATAGCTCTTGAGCCCATTCATTGCTATCTTCTCCTTAAATTTACAGAAAAAAATGAAACTGTATCTGAGACAGTGCCTACAAAATTCTTGCCAATTATAGCATCACTGTTTGCAGTTTCAGGAACGTCATCTTATTTATTTATTTTTTTTGGTTATCATTTGCAAAGTCTGCAATGACTTTGCTTTAAAGGCTATGCAAAAATTTTGTTAGATAAACCTCATTTCTGATTTTAGGAAGTCAACATAACCCATCTGCTGCTTTCACTTCCCAGCTGCATATAGCTTTGCCAAATTGCTCTTAGTTGAGGTTTATACTTTCTTTGTAGCCTTCTTTTACCCACCATACTTACATTTTCCTGTGTAATTCACCACAAACCCTGTTGCAGATGGTATGTAAAGAAGAGCAATGAATATGGGAACATGTAACTGTAGGCTTGCATGTTTTTTGACATAACTTTGCATTATAGGCCTAAAAAATGAATTCGCTTAGTAAAAAGATGGGTACTAGTGAATGCAACTAAATACAATTCTCAAAAAATTATGGCTAACTTCTGTTTCCATGTTTTCCTGCTCCCTCTCCCAAATGATAGTCTTGTAACTTTTCACTAACTTCTCAAGGATGCTGTCTTTAGCAAAAATATCTATATAGATATATATATGTAAGTATAGAGGTAAATGGTATTTGTAGAATGGTCTATATTTACAAGAAGTTTGCTATATAATTATAAAAGTCTTCCAAATAATATTTTAAAAAACTAAATGGACTTTCATTCTATTGAGTGATGACTTTTAAAATATGAATTTAGCATTTAGGCAAATCTTTCTCAAGATCTGCTCTAAATCTTCTGAATTCCTCCCAATTAAAAAAAAAAAGTTCAGGTAAGTTACAACCCATCAATTGAAAGCCTTACCTGGTCACCATAATTCTGCTGCATGTATTTTTATATGAATGTTATTAAAACTGCTTGAAACACTGAAATACAATTTGTACACCTCAGCAGTTTTGACTATTCAGATTATATTTGGGGCTGACAGATTGATAATTATTATTCTGTTCATGCTAAAATATTTGGCCATCGTTTTGACTAAGGAAAATTAAAAATTTGGGGAGAATGGACAATAGAGTATAATAGGTGGTGGTAGAGGAATGGGTAAACATTAAAACATTTCAGCTCATACCCATTTTAATGTAATCACTATTTTATATATTACTCTGGGTGTACTATACAATAAATTATCAAAGACATGGGATAAATAGACATCAATGCATACTTACAATTTATGTAATTTAGATATTAGAACTGTAGACTTTGGACATTTGTGACAGAAACACTGGCAGTGAAAAACATTTAAGAGAGAAAACAAACTGCTCCTTCTCTTTCTCAATCTACCACACCCCAAATAAGTACACAGTGGAATCATCAAAGATATTAATTCAATTTTCTGCCAAAATAGAATAATGAATATATAAGACAACAGACAAAGATTCTGTCCAGTCTATAAATACACTTTTGGATCAATTCAATGAATTATGAGGGATACAAACTGACCCAGGGCAGTGAAAGCATGAGATCCAAAAACTATTTTTTATTTTATGTTAAGAATATCACATTTTTTAAAGATCAATTTTCTTTCAGAGTCAGGTACATTAATATCATTTTAACTAATTAAAATCTGCTCTTTTTAATTTGGGGAAAATTTGTTTTTGAATTTTAGTATTACTCTAATTACTGATGCACAAATTCCTATTTTCCATGAGTAAAAATTACTCAAAGAAAATGGTATAGACAATTATAGTAAGTTATGATGGCTTTAAAGATTGGAAGGTGTACAGCCAAGTTTATTTTTTAGTTTGTGACAACATCTATGATGTTAATGTAAGGGAATATATTAATACCTAAAATTTCACTATCTTCCCAGCTAATTTCCTTTGATCTGAATAGTTTTACAATTATTTACGTTATTGTCAATCTGAGAAAAAATCTGGCTAATTTCTGAACTAAGAGATAGAAATAACTCTACTCTTTGTTTTGGTACATAATCGAATGCTCTTACTGGACATAGGTAAAACTTGTTTTATTAAAACTGAAGCTATAGATAAACCAGTGCTGAATTTATCTATAGCTTCTCTAAAATATGTAAATTAAGCTTGTGAGCATATACATCTTTTTTTTCTACTGTGGAAGAATAAATGGATATGTATCATGCCTTAGATAAGTAATTATTTCCATAAATTTTATTGGCAGCCTACTATGAGGTCTGTGTCTGCCTTCAAGGAGCACTAAACCTGCTGGCACACATGCCCAAGTGTGAATTAGCCTGTAGTATAGGGTTAGTAAATGTGAGTTTTATTCCTTTCAACGTCTACATTCAGTTGTCTACAGAAGAATTTGAAATGCAGCGATCTGCTGCAATTGGACAAATAACAGCCTACCATACAATTGAGTATGTAGCAGGATGCGTGTACCCCATGGCACAAGCCAGAACTGACACGGAGAAACCATTCTGTCACTTTCCAGGAAATGGAGGATTTATTATCTGTATCCCTACTGGTGTTAGAATGGGAAAGTACAGAAGATACTAGCCCGTCTTTCTTTCTAAATAACAATTATTATAAAATCATAAGCATCTTAAGGGAGAGATGATTTCTTTTTATTTTAAGATTTATTTTATTTTTTAATTTATTTCTCCCCACCCGCTCATTGTTTGCACTTGCTGTGTCTTTAGGAGTCACTGGAAACTGAACCCAGCGGGAAGGAGGTGCCTGATTGCTTGAGCTACCTCTATTCCCTGCTTTGCTGTGTCTCTCAATATGTTTTTTCTTCTTGTGTCTCTTGTTGTGTCATCTTGTTGCATCTGTGCCTGCCCTTCAAGTCAGCTCGCTGTCTTGCTTGTTTTCTTTAGGAGGCATCAGGAACCTCTGCTCCCTGCTTTTTTATGTGTCTTTCATTATGTTTTTTTTCTTGTGACTCTTATTTTGTCATCTTGCCATGCATGCCCATCATACCAGCTTGCTGTCTTCTTTAGGAGGCACTGGGAACTGAACCATGGACTTCCCATGTGGTAGGCAGGAGCTCAGTTTCCTGAGCCACATCTGCTTCCTAAGAGGTGATTTCTTAAATGGGTTACATTCTCTCTCTACAAACTTCTGACTCCAAAGAGTAACACAAATCTGTATTATGTTCATTCTACTTAACTTCCCATTGTTGGGGTAAAAGCCCTGTGTCCTTATTGACCACCCAGCATCACCTGAGAAAGTTTTCCATACCTTGTTTGCTTGCTGATGCTGATGCCACATTCCATTCTGGCTTATTTCCAAATGCCATCCCAATATGAGGTTTTTCTTTTTTTTATGGATGATTTTTACCAATATATTCACTTATTTAACCACTACTCATTTAAAACTCACTTCCAATTTTCCTTTTAGGGGAAATCTTCCAGATTGCCATGCCCTGGCAGCATAGATCTTCTCTGCTGATTTTCTCTTGTGATGATAAATAATTATTTTCATTTAGTTTTTGTGTCATTTTGACTAATGTCTTATTACTACACTAGAATATAAACTCCTGTGGCAGTTTAATATTATCTATGAATACTAAAAAGAGATATTGAATATGTTTGTAAACTGGTCTTTTCCTCTGGATATAATATCCTTTGATTTGAATTCAAAGGCTTTACATTTACTTGATTAAATCAAGATTAGGACTTTGATTCGACCACATCATTAGGGTGACTCAGTTTGAGTCCCTGCCCACTTTGTGGGCTATATAAATGGATACACAATCAAGAAAACAGAAATAGATACACAGGAAAGAAAGACACAAAGGAATAGAGTGAGCTTTGTAGACAAAGAACAGGATTGTGTGGCCCCAGGAAAAAGGATAAGCCATTTGCCTAAGAGTTTATAGCTGACCTTGTGAAGAGAACAGAGCAGCTAAACCTGGAAGGAAATGAGCCCTGGGAAGAGAGATGAGTTATATGCAAGCCTACAGCTGAGATCAGAAGCTGGACCTACAGAGACTTAAAAGGGAAGAGAAAACCTGAACTCTCACAGACGTTGCCCGCCATCTTGCTTCAACAAGAGTTTAGTAAGGAAGGAACATTGAGTTGGACTCTTTAGGGCCTTGTAACTGTAAGCTTTTACTCCAAATAAATACCAACAGATTTCTGATACTTTGTATCAGCACCCCTTTGGCTGACTAATACAATTCCATAGTGCAGGGTTTTGTTTAATTTTACTCACTATTATTTTCTCAGCATTATTTATTCACCTCTGTCACTCAGTAACTGATAGCAGCCTAAGTGATATTTTGAGATGGGCATCACATTCACTTATTCAAACCCCGGATGCCTGTAGAAAAGTGAACACTGAAGCAGGATTTTGAGCTTACCTCAATCAATTTAATACTTACAAATACTTTATTATTGTCACTTCCATCAAATGTTTGAAGGAAAAATTTTTACCTACAAGTGTACAAAATAATTTTCATATACATTATTTTATCTGGACCTCACATTTGCCTTAACAAGTAAACAGTTGCTTAACATTAAGATGCATAGGAAGATTTCTATGTCAAAACACATATGCACCTTGAATTATGATCCATAAAATTGCCAAATTCCTAGAGTGGCATGAATATTGTGCATTTATTTTTTCTTAAATAAATGTTATTCTCTATGTCAAATCCACTATAGAGTTATATTTTTTTCACTGTATTATGAGTTTCAGGGGCAGACAGTTTTGGACTCTCTTTGCTTCTAGGTCAATGAAAAAGATTAGTCAATTAACAGATTTTTGTTTGCTTGTTTTAAAATTTTTGAAATACAAATTGAAATAAATAAACTTCTATTACTAATTTCATTTACTTGAAAAACACAAGTATTTAGTTGTTTTAGCAGAGTTGAGAGAATAAAGGGTATATAGGAATTTGGGACCTCAGGTAAAAGATTTACACTTTTGAAGCCATTCTTTATTAAATGACAGGAAACTGAGAGAAATTTTATTGATTCTTCCCCCATTTAAATGGACAGTTTGGTTTTCATACAATTTTACCATATCATTCATATTCCTAATTTTAATCTATATTTTACATTTAAATTACACTTTCTTTCCCCATTTCAGAGATTCAGTATAAATAGATTTTTTGATGTTAAAAAAAATTAACTTCTTTTCACAAATTGACTACCAAAATACCTGTTGCTTTTTTTCATGCTTTTAGTGAGATTAATGTCCAGGTAGATGCACAGCAAGGGAAGTAGCTTATGTCTTTACATTCTGAAACAATCTTCTGTTTTCCATTCTCAGCTTTGCTTGAACTTACTACCATAGGCAAGTCTTCATTTCTTTCAGTTTATTAACATATGAAATTGGCATAATATTTTTTTATCTTGCCTTTAGGGTTAGAAGGAGGTATCAGTACTAGTTGACACTTGTAAAATAAATTTTATATTAGAAGTTAGAATTTATGTGTTTCTAGCTTTTTCTCTTCACCTAACTATTCTGTCTTTCAAAGTAGAAATCTTTCTTTATGATCCTTGCTGGTCAAATTTGCTTTCCTTTACAGCCACTTATAATATTTCAAAACAAGATTGCTCCAGGGAAAACCAACTTTTAATTAAACTTCAATAAGAGCTAAAAAGTAAATTTTGTCTTTATAATCTTTATGAAAATACTTAGAACAGATAACTGTTCAAACCATCCCTATTTTGTTAAATCCTTAGAAAGCTGAAAAAAAAGTTAGATAAAGAAGTGCAATGACTTAAACAATGTGGGAGGATATGGATGTTTTCGAGCAATAATTTGAGTTATGTATTATGCATCTGTTATTTGGATATAACTCTTCCACCAGAAAACAAACAAGCAAACAAACAAAGAAAAAAACACCCAGATCATGGAGTCCCAGCCTTTACACTCAATGCTATACAAAGGACAGAGTGTTGGAAACTTTGCAATTATGTTATTAGAACTTTTGTTTCAGAGAGAAGGATAACAAAAATGTTCATTTCTTAAGTCAACCAAAATCAAAAGAAAAGAGTAAAAAGCACAGAAACCTAGCTGAAAAAAAAAATGAACAGGATAAGAGAACATTATTGATATGTTTGAACAATTTTAAATTTTCAGAAATTGAATAAAAGCTAGAATACTTATGTTGATATCAATTTGGCATTGGAGCATCATAAACAGACCTCAGCTTATAGAATCAAAAATACTAGAAAAAAATAAGAAAAATTTTTTCCAAACAAATTTAACAGCAGAAAAACAGGTCAAAGAAATGTAAGGGCCTAATATGATATAAAGCATGAATTCAAAAAAGAAAGAAAGCTCTGAAATTAGTAGCTACCTTAAGGTGTTTGATAAACACTGGATGCTGTGTCTTGGGTTTTAATTGCCTGTGTATATAGAGGAATATATAACAAACCCTACAGTCTACACAGGGTAAAATGCCAAATTTTAGATTCCCAAATAAAGTCTAAGTTATTGGATAGGGATGCCATATGTAAAAATTGAACAACATGAAATCTCTATAAGCAGAATAATAATTTAACTATAATCAATTATTGATCTTTATTCTCCTTGAAAAGATATTAAAAGTTCCCAGAAAATGGATATGGAGACGATAGAAACTGAATTCACTATATTTTTGTGGTGGAAAATATAATTCAATAAGATGGTTTCAACTGGGCCTAAGTTACTAATGCTAAGTGGAAATTGGCATATTGCCATTTCTGAAGGAAAGCAGTTATAATCTCATGTCTCTAAGGATTATCACAAATAAATGAAATATTGATCACAATGTAAAAGGCAACAAGCAGATGAGAAAAAAACCACTCTAAACAAGAATCATAAGGAACAACACCTGAGAAAAGAAGTATGTTTCATTTATTTTTAGAAAATGGATTTCAAATTATAACAGAAGAAAAAGAGATCTTTAAACTTGACCAACTAGATTTGGAAAAAAAGAGAACATTTAGAAGTAAAAACATAATATTTGAGAATACAAACTCATTATATGTGCTAAATAACATTTAAAATATCTGAGAGGGTATTAGTAAGCTACAAAAATAGATCTGTTGAAAACCCAAAACAAAACAGAATGCATCAGAGAGAGACAATATGTAGTGGATTGAATTGTGTCCCCAAAACATGTTGATATCAAACCTCCAATAACAGTAAATATGGCATTATTTGTAAATAAGGTATATAGAGTTGCAATCAAATTAGGTAGAAGTCACACTGTATTAAGATGTACCATAAATCCAATTAACTGTTGTCTTACAAGGAAAGGATTTGGAAACACACATACACACAAGGAAAAAGACCATTTGATAACAGAGTTAGAGCCTAAAGTGGTGCAGGTACAAGCCAAGAAATGCCAAGGATTTTCCTAAACACCAGAAGGTAGGAAGAGGCAATGAAAGACTCTTCTTTAGAGCCTTTAGATGGAGGGAGCATAGCCCTATTTACACCTTGATTTTGGACTTCCAGCCTCCAGAACTGTGATAGAATAAATTTTGGTTGTTTGAGGCACTGTGGCAGTTTGAGGTTATTTGTGAAAACCAAAAAGAGAAATATTATGTTTGTAAACTTATCTTTTCTGGGTGTGATACCCTTTGTTTATATTGGATTCAGTTGAGGGACCCTTGATTAAATTACTTGATAAGATTAGTGTTTTGATTCAGCAATGTCAGTAAGGTATGACTCAGTTTGAGTCCCCACCCACTTGGTGGGCTTATATAAATGAAAGCTCACTCAAGAAGACACATGGAAGAGGACAGAACTTTGTCATTTTGATCCTACAATGTGAAAGAAAGGCGAAGACTCTAAAGCTAAAGCCCAAGGAAGAGATGAGCCATTCACCTGATAGTTTTCAGCTGATAAAGCCTGGAAAGACAGGAGCCCTATGCCAAGAGAGAGAACTAGAAACCTAGAGGGAAAGGAGAGACCAGGCAGAGATCAGTGACCATTTTGCTTCAACATGTGGCAACTGAATTTGTTGAGAAAACAACCTTGAGTTGGATGCTATACAGCCTTGTAACTGTACGCTTTTACCCCAAATAAATACCCTTTATAAAAACCAACCGATTTCTGGTACTTTGCATCTGCACCCATTTGGCAGATTAATACAAGCACGTTATTACCAAAGTCTTAGAAAACCAATATATAAAGAAATAGAAAGTATGAAAGAGTTTCCTAAGAGATATGGAAGATAAAATGAAAAGTTTTAACATATATGTATTTAGAATCATAGAATTAGTTAATAGAGAAAATATGGGAGAAGCATTATCATAAGGATTGAGAAACTCCCAGAACTGGTGAAAGTCACAAATCCATAAAGAAAAAAGACGAATGAATTCCAGAAAGAAAAAGAAAAAAAAAATCCCATTTGGGACATATGGAAAAACAGTAGAGCACCAAATAAATTGAAAATATGTTAAAGGGACCCTGAGGATAGAAGCAGATTATGTGCAAAGGGATGGCAAGTAAATTTAAAGCTTCCTTCTAATAGCAATAATGGAAACTAGGATAAATACAAAATAACAATAAAAATTTAAATACCAACTAAAGCATAAGATTTTACAATGAACAGATAATAATTAGAGGAATTCATTAAATCTATATTTCAGAGAGAAGGAATAAACTTAAAAAGAAGTTTTGAGTTGCAAAGAGGAATCTATCAAATAAAATGTTAAACATTGAGGTGAAATTGAACAATTTCCAATGATATAATATAATAATAATGATTTATATTGTTATTATAGAAAAGGACATAAAAAGGAAAGATAAGCTATTTTACAATCCTTGCATATATAAGTTGGAAAGAGTATGAACAAAGTTAGAGCTCTTTAAAGTCATTGTACTTGTTAAAAGTATAGTAAATTGACTATTAATTTTATATTTTTGCAAATTAATATATTTATGTTTACGGAACAATTAAGAGAATTGGAGTGTATAACTTCACATCAAAAGTAGTAGGAAAAAAAATAAAATTAAAAATAAAATAAATCAATGCCAAGAGAGACAAGAAAGGAGAAACATATAACACACACACTCACAAATACTCTTGCATCTAAAGAAATATAGTGAAGTAAGTAAATAAATTAAGTGATCAAAATAAATATAAATTAATATGAAATCACATTAATTTTCAATGGAATAAATTCTGGAATTAAAGATAAATGCTTTCACACTTGTTTAAAATACAATTGCAGTTATATGCTCTTTACAACAATAATGGTTAAAACATGTAAGCAGAAATTCTGAAAATACTGGAAAAAGATATATAAGGGTAGATAACAATAACCACACGAAGTTGATACAAATTTACTAAAATTAAAGAAAAAGAAAGTTTGAAAGTCTGTTTGGAAGTATGATAACAATTTTAATTTCAAATTTACATGCCTCTAAATAACATATTATCAATAGCATAACTAAAAAGAAAATCAGAGGAATGAAGTAAAAACTTACACGCCTACCGTGATGGTTAGGCTAATGTGTCAACTTGGCCGGGTAATTGTGTCCAGGTGTTTGTTCCAGCAAGCACTAGGCTAATTGTAATACAAGAGCATTTATGGACTTCAATTACCAGTGAGTTTACTCCGTGGATGACTGATTATATCTGCATCAATTAGAGAGATTACATTATCGATGGGTGGTGCTTTTATCCAATCAGTTGAATGACTTAAAAGCGGAAGTGATTTCAACATTCAGAGAGAATTTCCCAGCTCGTCGTTGGACAGGCAACTTCTCCCAGAAACTCATCAACGACCTTTCATCGGGCTCTCATTGGAGCCACTGGTTTGCAGCCTGACTGCAGAACCTGGACTTGTGCATCCCCACGGTCGCGTGAGGGACTCTTTTAAAATTTCATATTATTGACAGATATCTCCTGCTGATTATGTTTCCCGAGAGAACCCTGACTAATACACCTACCATCATTGTGGTAAAATTTTAGATAATTCTCCCAACCATTAACTGAGAACACACAACAATATCAGAAAATGTGTAGACTTAAATAAAACATATACCAAATTTTATTCACTGGACAAATATAGAAAACAGTACACAATCATTCAAAATGCACATTCCAAGTATACATATTAATATATAAACCACTCTATATCAAAAAACAAAACCAAAAAAACAAGTCTTGTCAATTATTTGTAGAGGGACAGAAAGTAAATATTTTCATCTTTATGTGATATGCAGTCCCTATTGCAACTACTCAACTTTGCTATTTAGCCATAGAGAATACATAAATAGACAGACATGACTCTTTTTTAATAAAAGTTTACTTACTGAAACAGATGTGGAACCAAACTTGGCCCATGAGACATTGCTTGGCAACCCCTGTTCTAAAGCATATATTACCACACTCTAATACATTTAAGGAAAAAATATATGATACCTAATGAAAAACATATAATTGTAGCAATTTTAGGGCCATTTCTAAATAACAAATCAAAGAAGAAATGATGAATTTGGAATATATTTAGAAATAAATAATGAAAATTATAAATTGTAAATTGTAAAAAAAGAACTAAACTGAGAACTAAATTGAGAATATATTAAATATATTACAAGAAATGCTGAAATTCAATTAAACAAATGAGTATACTTGAAAATATCAAGCTAACAACTGGGTAACCAAAACATGGAAGAAAGAAAATAATTAAGCTCAGAACAGAGATTAATTTAAACGATTGCAAAAATAAAATTAGAAGGCCAAGAAAAAGATGTAAGTAGTTTTTCAAACTTTTCAAGAATAAAAAAAAAAAAAAAATTAAAAGCAGAAGTTTTGAAGATTGTCCTCTACCCTCAAAGGAGAAAAGATGCAGAGTTAGCAATTGCATGGATGAAAAAGAGAAAATGACCATAAGAGCATTATGTATTAAAAAATTAAGAAAACATAACAATCTACATTATGTCAATATATTTAATAATATACACTAAAAGAAAGATGACTAAAAAATACAACTTAAGAAACAGCTATGAATAAAAGTAAAAATAATAAAAGAAAATTAATTGATAGTTGATATTGAAAAAATATCTATGATGGTTTAAAGCTTTATGTACCCCAGAAAACCATGTTCTTAGCCTAATCCATGCTTGTGGGTATGGACATATTGTAAGTAAGATCTTTTGGTGAGTAGGGTCTTAACTTAAGATGTGAGCCACCTAATCCAGGGTGGGTCTTAATCCTCTTACTGGATTCTTTTATGAGAAAATAAAATTCAGACAAATGGAGAGAAAGTCATGGAAGCAATCGGCTGAAAGCAACAAAACTTAAAGAGAAAGGAGAGACGAGTAGATGCTTCTACGTTCCTTGACGTGTGACAGAGGAGTCCAGGATCACCAGCAGCTGGTTTTCAGGAGGAAATCATCCTCTTGATGATGCTTAGATTTGGATATTTTCATGACTTTGAAACTGTAAGCTTGTAGCTAATAAATTCCCATTGTTAAAACCAAAGCATTTTATGGTACCAGCTTTCTGTAGCAAAGCAAACTAGAACAGTATTCTACAAAGAAAACAGAAAATCCAATTTAACAAGTGAGTTACATCACATATTCTAGGTATGGATAATTCCAATGCTACACTAATTCTTTCAAATGATAGAATAAAAGCAATGCTCATTACCTAACTTGTGAGTATAGTGTCCCTTGATATCAAAATTAAATAAAAACAATAACAGGAAAGAATGGCATAGTCAAATTGGATCATAAAATACAAGCAAAAATCCCAAAGAGAATAGAAATAAAAAAAGATAAATTACAAATACTATGCATACAGACACTCAAATACATACAGACATACATGTGATTGACTATATTGACATATTACATGATTTTCTTTCATAATGATGTAAGTTACATTTTCATTAAGCTCCATCACATCTTCTTTACTGTAAAAATATTAAACAGCTGTTTCCAAGTGGGATGGCTAATGAAGTTCTAATTATTGCAGGCATATTTTTGAGATGTAAAAAAAAATTAATGATAAGTCTTAGAGGTGAGTGAGGATTAAAATGGATGTAAACATTTACATGGGATGCATTAGAATTCTGTGTGTATTGTCTTTTGGTTGAAACAAATTATGAACAGTGACTAATAATAAAAAGTCAATACTCAATGATTTAAAAAAAAAAAACGAATCACATACAATGATGCAGAAGAGTATTTGATAAATCCTTTCTTGTGAAAATTAAACTAAAATAAAGCAAAAACAGAAAACTATTAATGGAAAGGGACACTGCTATCATACTAGGTCAAGCATGGTACTCTGTGGCAATGGTACTCTCCCCCCACCAAAATATTTTGTGGACCTAAAAGTAATCAAATATACTTGGTCAGTCAACGAGATAGCAGACAATGACTAAGAATTCATAAAACATGAATTCTAAATACTCAACAGGCAAAAATATCCCTAAGGTGTAGATTTAAGTTAATAGGGATTTTTATACAATGATTCTCTTAAATGAAAAGTTTTGGGTTTTGACACAATGCCAGAGGGTTTTTTTTGGTGGGTTAGTTCAATGTAATATATTTTTCTTCAAATATTAAAGTTTGCTTTACTTTCTTTTAAAACTTAAGTGGATGTTGGAAAATGAAATGGAGAAGAAGGTGTCAGTAACTAGAGACACACAAAGGTTGGCAGATGCAAAACAAATAGACCAACAGAAGCATTTGGAGTCTTACATTCTTGCCAGTCTGATGCCATAGCAGAAACTGCAAAGCACTATAAGCATTGCCCTTATGTTTATTCATCAAATAAGAAATATTTGCAATTTTTTCCCCCTTTGGATGCAAAGTTCTGTGATATATGATAACATAAAAGGAGCACTTGAATGAAAGAGTCTGCATGCAGTTTTTCTATCACAAGCAATAGGATTATTTGTAATTTTCTATCATTTAAGTGCAGTATGAACACATATTTAAAAATCCTATTAATAGATTCTCCTTTGCATGAAAACAACCTATAGAAACAATTAGTGGAAAATTAGTATTTATATTTTTAATAAGTTCATTAAAACACACAAAACCATACTCTATCAATGTATATCTAACTCCAGTTGCATGATGGAAAAATGTGACAAACTATATATGGTTTACACAGCTAAATTGAACTACAATTGGATATTGAAATCCTTAAAAAGTAAACAATAGTGATTTATGGCATTTGAGTAACAAGAAACTCTTAGTCTTGAATTTGCCTTTTAAGAAGCCAGGTTGATTCCTGTATGAATAACTATGGAAAGAGGCATTCATTACCAGCTTCTTTGCAAATGCAGGATTTAAAACAAATGTATAAAAGGGGAGGAAATGCAAAGACAAATGAATTTATATGGCTGAGACTTCAAAGTGAGTCAGAAGGTCATCCCAGAGGTAACGTTTATGCACGTCTCACCAGAATCTCATAGACTACCAAAATAGATGCTACCCCAAATAGTGGGTTTCCTGAGGGCTCTGAAAACACCCAGGTCCTATGGTCATGGCAGATAGCTCCGGAGTTTGGTGCCTTGCCAGTGGGCCCTACTTTGGAGTTTGTGCTTCCGAGTGTGGCAGAGTTGGACTCAGTTGTGACTTCTCTACACATGCCTCTTCTGTCCCTTCTATTTGAGCCTATAGTTGGTGCTGGAATTGGTAGGTGTATACCCAAGAGACTTGAATCTTTGGGCTGTCCATGTGCCAGATGAGCCCTGAGCCTCGGCAGAGTTGCAACACCTATTCTCCAGTTCATTGGACTCACACAGGACAAGTAACAAGGAGGTGAGAATGGACAACCATCATAGCAAGGAACTGAGAGAACCTACAAATACAAGCAAGAGTCCCATCCATCATCCGTATGGAATCGATGCCCCTTCTCAATTAAAGGTGGAGTTGGCATCACCATCCCAGAATCCTCAGAACTGGGGAATAAAATATGGACTAGAGTGGGTTTACTGGTATTCTACTATAGACTTATTGTGTTTCTAGCAATGGAAGAAACTATACCATTGATGTGGAGAGAGTGGCCACTGGCGGTGCTGAAGGCAGGGAGAGGGAGAGAGAGAGGTAATATGGGGATACTTTTGGGACTTGGAATTATCCTGAATGACATTGAAATGACAGATACAGGCCATTATATATCCTGCCATAATCTACGGAATTGAGTGGGAGAGAGTGTAAGGTACAATGTAAACTATAATCCACGCTTAGTGGCAATGCTCCAAAATGTGTTCCTCAATTGCAATGAATGTACCACAGTAATAAAAGAAGTTGTTAATGTGGGGGGAAGTGGGGAGGTGTGGGGAAGGAGGCATAAGGGAATCCCATATATTTGTTTTATGTAACATTTTATGTAATCTAAGTATCTTTTAGAAAAAATAAAAAATATATTAAAACAAATGAGATAGTCATAATACATGTAAATTATGTTCTTTTTTCTTCTATCTCTCAAACTTTGACTTGGTATGTACTATTTGAAACCAACCACACAAAGCATCTTTCCTCATGGTGCTTTCATTCTAAATGGAGTAGAAAATAAACATACACATTCATACATACACACACAAATATGACATATATCATATAATACACATACAATTATTCAAGCATATTCACACAAATGAATACACACACTTTATATATTTCTCAGATTATCAAACAATATCAGTTGTTAAATTGGTTTAGAAATTCCTTTTAAAAATATGCCGTTATATATAGGTCTTTTTCATCAATTTTTTAAAAAGTGACATGATGCTTCCTCTAGATACATAGATGCAAGCAAAACTATATTGCTCTTCAGTTCCTTACGTGTCAGAGAATTACCCTTCAGGAGGACCTATCCAAATTAATTTGTTAGCTAGCAATCTGATCCAAAATAGTTGTTAAATAGTTACTGGGAAATAGTCATTGAGCAATTACATATGATATGTATGACACTTTTGGAACTTCAAAGTAATAACATTTTGTTCCTGAATACAGGTAATGCAAAAATGCCTGGGCACTATATCCTCAGATTATCTGTAACAGTTAATAAGCAGTTTACACTCTTTACTGTTATCTATATCTTTGCAATCCTATAGAGTTTCCGTCCATAAATTTAATACAATCCCATCACTGTCCCAAATATTGGAAAACCAGGAACAAACAACAAAAATTTCACAGTAAATCTGGAATTACAGTATCCTACACCCTAGGAATCAGTATAATGTAATAGATAAATTATTTTTTTGTCACTAGGCAGGTTGGAAATTAAATCTTGACTGTAGTAGGTAATGGGCCAAATTAGAAATCTCTCTAAATTTTAGTTCTCTCACCTTTAAATGCTAACATACAATTATGTGCTGAATATTAACTAAGAAATATTTAAAGTTGCTCTCAGCCCATTTCACACTAAGTATATGGTATATATGACCATACTCTTTAAAATGTTAAATATTATGATTTTATCTTAAATATTTAAGTGATTTGAATTTTACATTAAGTATCCTAGAAGTATTTTAATTGCTTTTGTGGTTATTAAGACAAGTTTTTTTTAAAACTTTCCACATCAATACCACTAATTCCAGACAAAAGAAAGGAATGGATCTAGATTTGGTGTATTAATTATACTCTGTTGCAGGTATCAAATTCATGACTACATATATAAGCAAGCTTTTTTCTTCTATTCAATCAAAGTTCTCTAAAATGATCATCATTTTCTTTTCTTCCTAATTTATTTTTTTTACCACAACGCACATTTTAAATTGTCAACTATATAAGGAACCAATATGAATGCAATAAACAAAAGTGGAAACTTATGCTTAATGAATAACATCCACGGTTTTATCTAATTTTCAAGACTAGCTTAACCTAAGTCTTGTTTTTGGAACCACGCATTTGATCATTTTTATATGTTCATATTCATAGTCATCATTTGATGTGATTTTTTTCTTTGAACTCTCTTTGATACATGACAGATATTTGTTATGCAGGGCTTGGGTCAATTTTCATCTAGTTCTTGAAATTCACTTATCAAGGCAATTTTCAAATTTTCCTAAAAGGAAGCTCTGAGCAATTATTAAATTTGGTTGTTTAATTTTATTTTTCATTGCATTGCTCCCAGTCAAGAATTTACTCATTTGGGTTTCAAAAACAACTTGGTCATATTCATTCAAGATTTGCATTATTGGCTTCAAAATATAGCTCTGAGTGATATTTTCATTTAGTTATTGCTTAGGGTTTTTGCTCACAAGAGACAATAAAATGACACTTTTGGAACTTCAAAGTAATAAAATCCATATTTTAAGTAAGCATCTATATATCGGACTTCTTTAACTTTGGCTAATGCACAAATTGCAGGATAGTTTACTCAGGGTAACAAGGGCATACACTACCAATCCTTAATGTTTTCCAGTAATAGGAAATTTTTCCAGGATTTTTACTGATTATAACATGGAATTTTAAACTTTCTTAGCCTAGTTTTAAGAATATAATTTTAAAGTATTGTTTTTAAATGGGAAATTACATGAAAAGACAAAATATATTAAAAATCGAACCAATTATATGCATAATATATAGGCCTTGTTGTGGAATTCATTGATAGGGCACTTTAAAGTAAATGCATTCCCATAATTTGTAATAAGTATGTTTTGCAATCACCAACCCTTCAATGATGAGCACATAAGATTAAAAGCTGACAATCTTATTTTTTAAAACTAACTCTTTTGAACTTTGGGAATGCATTAAAAGCAAAACCAAAAACACGGCTTTCCACTTTTTCAACTTTGGGTGACCAGCACTAGCTGTATGGAAAATTATATCAATTCTATCTTGTTCCAGTCACATTTGAAAAACGTTCTTGTACCACAATGGTTATACTTTCAGCTTCAAAGAGAAGAACATTTGAAAAGTATTACACACTGAATATATAATTATCTGGATATTAACAAAGAAGCCAGATTAAAGAAATTGGAAGTCTTAATTGATTATTTTGTTTGTCGTTTTTTGTGGGAAAAATCTTTTAGAGAAATCATATACAAAAAGTTGATCTTGTTTAAAGACTAGAAAGTCAGCTATCTAATTTTGTATTGTCCTGTATAAGCTGATGCTCTGCCACATACATGTGTATTGATTAATATCTCCTCCACAGAAAGTCTCAAAATAATGGAGCTGGAAATCATTGAAGTACAATTGCCTTCTTCTATTTCTCATTAGAACAAACAGAATTTCATAAGTATATCTAAGAAGCTGCAAAGTTTTCTGGAATATCTACATGGAATCATTATAATGATGACCAGGTCTCAGGTGCATTGAATTGAAATTGTAAAATAATCATAAATTTGACCCAATGTTTAAAATCATCAAATGTGAACTAATTATACAAAATACACTATTCTTAAATATTTCTTGGTTCTGTGGATATAAGTTTTACTAAAGACATTACATCATTACTTTATCTTTTAATAATGAATATGACATCTTTATAATAATCACTTAGCAGAAAGAACCATCTTTGGGGACTCATCCTCCTTTATTCTCTTATGACTGTAGCAGATGTTTTATATGGTTCAGAAAGTTGATGTTCCCTAAATATATTTGACTAAGTGTAGATTAAAAGTCAAAGGGAAGTCAGTCAACCAAGATGGTGGCATGAGACACTCCAGTGTGCTATCCCCCAAAGAATCTTTGCACAACCATTCAAAATGAGCAGAGCCATCTTCCTCAATACTGCAAAATATTGAAGTGGTTGCCATAACTGGGTAAGAGCCAAATTAAGAAAATGCAGCCTGAAAAATGGTGAGAAAGATTTGTTGCCCATGCTAGCACCTCCCCCACCCCTTCTCAAGCCTGATGTGGAGCTACCCTGTGCTCCCATTGTTGATCCCTAGCCCTGTTCCAGAGGGAACAGAGTAACCCATATAGGCATACTGGAGTGCCTGTATATCAGTGCTAATTCATCTGGAAGAAGTCTAAAGACTGCACCAGGAAACTTGTCTTGGGCACATATTCAAAGAATTTGTCTTGAAGGCAGAGAAGTAGCTTGCAGACAACTAAGAAGTATAAGAAAATATTAGGTTCCAGTGCCCTGGAGCAAAAGACTACCTGCATTAAGTCATACAACACAGCACCCAAGAGGGGAAAAAAATATATTTCAAAGGGAGTGGGGCAGAAATTTGCACTCCTGTTAACTGTGAAAAAGGGAATACCAAAAGCTAAGAGTAAGCCACAAGTCCAGGCAAAGAACCAGCTCCATAGCTCTATGTAGACTCAGATAAAACAGAGAGGACCTTGGCTTTACATTCACCTAAAGGTGATCTTCCAGATAGGTGGGATAAACTCTGAAGGGAACCACTAGCCAAAGCACAGTCAATTTACAAACTTTGTGAAAGTTGCTATTTGCTTTGATTTGTTGTTTGG
>JAKSZT010010858.1:6770068-6946622 GCA_026826555.1 Tolypeutes matacus | reverse complement strand
CCACAAATAATGACATTTTATTCCACAATGTAGGTTAAAAATTAAAATTCCCAACAAGCAAAATCTTTTTTTTTTTTTTAACATTTGCAAAATGATATATAAATTTTCCCCCAAAGGTTTTAGCAGTAGATTCGAGCTGATAGAAGAAAGAATCAGTAAACTCAGCAAGACTATTGAAATTATACATACTGAGGAAAATAAAGAAAAAAGAAGTGAAAAGGTGAGTAGAGATTAAGAAACCTAAAGAACACCATCAGGTGTACCAATTTACACATTATGGGAGTCCCAGAAGGAGAGGAAAGTGAAAAGGGGTTAGAAGGAATATTCAAGGAAACAATGGAAGAAAACCTCATAATTTAATAACATACATGAATATGGACATTCAAAAACTCTAATTAACCCCTGTATTAGTCAGCCAAAGGGATGCTGATGCAAAATACCAGAAATCTGTTGGTCTTTATAAAGGGTATTTATTTGGGGTAGAAGTCCACAGTTACCAAGCCATAAAGCGTAAGTTTCTTCCATCACCAAAGCCCATTGCCACTTGTTAGAGCAAGACAGCTGCCGATGTTTGCCAGGGTTCAGGCTCCTTGGGTTCCTCTCTTCCCAGGGCTTGCCCCTCTCTGGGCTCATGCTTGCTTTGTGCCACAAGGCCAGCTGTAGACTATCAGGCAAATGGCTTGCTTCTCTTCCAAGGGCCTTCTCTCTTTCCTCACAACCAAGCTCCTCTGTACGCTATTTCCCAGGGCTCCAGCTCAAGACTCCGCATCACAACTCCAACTCAAAACTGCTCCAACACAGTCCTTTGCCATGTCTTTTATCTTCTAGACCCCACCCACAAAGGGGTGGAGCTCAGTGCCCTATTGACATGGCCCAGTCAATACCCTAATCATAACTTAATCATGCCCAGATTAACAAACCAGTTTACAAGCAGAATCCAATATCTATTTTTGGAATTCATAACTTCATCAAACTGCCAAAATACTACAACCCCAAACAAGATAAACTCATAGAGAACCATTCCCAATATGATGGTTTGAAACAGTATGTACCCTAAAAATCATTTTCTTAATTATCCATTCCTGAATGTGCAAACCACCATTCTAAGTAAGATCTTTTGATGAGGTTTCTTCAGTTAAGTGTGTTCCACCTCAATTAAGATGGGCCTTAATACTGTTATTGGAGTGCTTTGTAAGAGAATAAAATTAAGACAGAGATAGAGAAAGTAACAGAAGCAAGAGCTGGAATCAACAAAACTCAAAAGAGAAGGGAGAAATAAGCAGGTACCAGTATGTGCCTTGCCATGTGGCAGAGGAGCCAGGCAGTCAGTCATCAGAAAGAAAGCATAGACTTGATGATGCCTTGATTTGGGCTTCAAACCATAAGCTAATAAATTCCCACTAGTTATCCCAATCTATTGCATCATATTAGCTCAATCATCTAGAAATCAAAAACACTCAGGCACATAGTAATCCAACTGTCCAAAACAAAGAAGAAAAGTTGTGAGAGCTGCAATGGAAAAGCAATGTGTAATATGCAAATGAATCCCAATAATATCAAATGCCTTTTTCTCATCATAAACCATGGAGGTAAGGAGGCAGAGGGACAAAAAAAAAAAAGTGCTGAAAGAAAACAATTGCCAGCCAAGAATTTTATATCTGATGAAACTTTCTTTCAAAAATAAGGGAATAGATTGACATCCCCAGATAAACAAAAGCTGAGGGAGCTCGCCCCTACAAAAAACTTCCTTACAAGCAATACTAAAGCAAGTTCTTCAGACTGAAAGGAAAGGACACTAGAAAGAACATCAAAGAAGCCTAAGAAAAAAGACTATCAATAAGTTAATTAATTATAGGTACTTATACATGCCAGAAATATTGTATCATGTTTTTTGGTATGTAACTCCACTTTTTATTATTACATATTCTCAAATGCAAAGGCATAAAAAGTAATGATAAATCTATGGTTTTAGACATACAATGTATAAACATATTATTTGTAACAAACACCAAAAAGATGGGGGATGGAGGGATGTAAGAGCAGTGTATGTGTATGCCATTGAATTTAAGTTTTTATTAAATCAAACATAACTGTTAGAAATTTAAGATGTTAAAATTTAGCCCCATGGTAACTACAAAGAAAATATATGAAAAATGTATTCAGAAAGAAATGAGAATGGACTTAAATTGATACAAAACAAATAATCAAATAAATATGAAATAAGCATTAACATAAGAATTGATGATGAACAAAATGTATGTCTTACAAAGATAAAATAGAAAGTTTTGGGTAAAATTTTTGCATTATCAGTAGTAACTTGAAATGTAAATGGATTAAAATCTCCAATCAAAGGTAGAGATTAGCAGAATGGATAAAAAAGCATGACACACTATATACTGTATAAAAGTGACTCACCTTAATTTCAAAGACAAGAGTAGGACGAAAATGAAAGGATACAAAAAAGTTTACTATGCAAATATCAACTAAAAAAGAGTTGGGGTAGCTATATTAATGTCATCTTAAACTTTAAGACAAAAGCTGATTTGAGGACAACGAAGTTAACTGTATACTGATAAAGGGGTGAATTCAACAAGAATTCATAACAGTTATACATATACCTAAAGTCAAAATTCCTAAATATTTGAAGCAAATATTGACAAAATTGAGGAGAGAAATAAAATGTTCTGCATTAATTATAACAGATGTTAATACACCAATTTAAATAATTGATGGAATTTCTAGACAAGATTAATTGGAAATAGATGAATTAAATGATAATCTAAGCCACGTAGAACTAACTGACATGTAAAATTTACCAAAGAGCAGCAGAATACATATTCATCTTTAGTGAACGTGGGTATTCTTCAGGGTAGGCCATGTGTTAGTTCACAAAAAAGTCTCAATACATTTTTTAAAAATGACATCATACAATATATCTTCTCTGACCACAAAAGAATGGAATTAGAAATCAATAACAGAGGGAGAAATGAAAAATTCACGAATATGAGGAAATTAAACATCTCATTATTAAACAATCAAAGGGCAAAGAAAAAATCACAAGAAATGAGGAAATATCTTGAGATGAATGAAACTGAAAATATAACATCCCAAGATTTAGGGGATTCAGCACAGGCAAATGCTGAGAGAAAATCTTATAGGTCTAAGTGCTTTCATTAAAAAGAAGATAGATCTCTAATAAGAGACCTAAGCTCACACTAGAAGATATAGATGAAGAAGTACAAACTAAAGTTAAACGAAAGGAAGGAAGGAAATAACAAAGAATATGGCAGAGATACATGAAATAGAGAATTAAAAACAACAGAGAAAATCAACAAAACCTGAAGTTGGTTCTTTGAAAAGATCAATAAAATCAACAAACCTTTACCTAGACTGATAATGAAAAAAAAAAAGAGAGAGGACACGAATAACTAAAATCAGAAATGAAATGGGGAAATACTACCAATTCCACAGAAATAAAAAGAATTATAAGAAAGTACTAAGAACACTTAGTATCAACAAATTAGATAACCTAGATGAAATGGACAAATTCCTAGAAGTACATAAACAACCTACACTGACTCAAGAAGAAATAGAAGCACACAACAACATGGAGGAAACTTGAGGACATTAGGTTGAGTGAAATAAGCCAGACATGAAAGGATGACTTTTGTATGGTCTCAATGATATGAACTTACTACAACGAGTAAACTTATGGATTTGGATTATGGAGTGTAGGTTGATGGGAGACAGACTGTGGTTTGAGAAGGGGGAGCCCATGCTGGAAGTATGTGTAATGTTTAATAAGGTCAAATGTGAACATTTGCTAATGTATGGGGTTGATGGTAGCACATTATAATAAGTGTAACACTGTTGATTCATGGATCTGATCATGGTGAAAATAACAGTCTTGGAAGGTCAATGTTAGTTGAAGGACAGCTGGGGGATAATATAGGGAATGCATAACAGTGATTTTGGCAGTAGATGAGGATTTTTGTTAATAATATAAATACAGCAATGCCCTACTATTACGTGTTCAGAATGTGGTGATACAGGGGAAAATATAACTAATGTGATTTATAGAGTATAATAGTGTAATGTTTTTGTAGCAAAAGCAAAGAAGTTACTATTAATGCTAAAGGTCAAAAAAAGAATGTAGGGCTTGGTTTTATAGGCTATGAATATGATTAAGCATTGTTTTCTCCTCTTCAGTTTCTTCACTAATAAGGAGACATTGACTATTTCATTTAACTAATTTGTGTTCATCTGTGTATTTTACTGAACAATGGAGGAACAACTGAATTTTTTGTTTAGATTAGATGAGATAAAAGTACCTGGACAGAAATTTTTAGGAGTATTGCTTTCATAACTTGTTGTGCTGCCTTATGTCTTGTATTTTATTTTTGGAATTTGAAATAAAGTTTGAATAAAAAAATTTTAAAAAGAAGAAGAAATAGATTTTAACAGCTCCATAAATAATAAAGTGATTGAATCAGTAATCAAAAACCTCCCAACAAAGAAAATACCAGGACCAGATTCTTTCACAAGTAAATATTACCAACATTCAAAGAAAAATTAAAGCCAATCCTTCTCACACTCTTCCAAAAAAATTGAAGAAGAGGGAACACTCAATAACTCATTTTATTAGTCCAACTTCTCCCTCATACCAATGTCAGATAAAGATAACAAAAGAAAGGAAAATTATAGATTAATACTTCTTATAGATATAGATGCAAAAAATTCTAAAAAAAAATATATAACACCTCATTAAAAGAATTATACACCATGATCAAGTGTGATTTATCCCAAATCTGCAAGGGTGTTTGAACATAAGAAAATAAATTAATATAATATCACCACATTAACTGAAAGAAAAGAAATAAAGAATCACATGATCATCTCAATCGACAGAGAAAAGGCAATTGACAAAATGCACCACTACTTCTTGATTTAAAAAAAACATTAGAAAACTAGGAATGGAAGGAAACTTCCTCAATGTGATAAAGGGCATATATGGTAAGAAAAAGGAAAACAAAAAACAAAAAACATTTAATTAGGAAAGGAAGAAGAAAATATTTCCCTATTGGCAGATGACTTGATCATATATGCAGATAACCCAAAAATCCCTAACAAAGCTACAATAACTAATAAACAAGTTAAGCAAAGAGGTGGGGTAAAAATCAGTAGTGTTTTTATACACTAGTAGTGAATAATCTGAAGAGAAAAACAAGAAAAAATCCACTTAAAAGAACAACTAAAAGAATAAAATATTTAGCAATGAATCTCTCCAAGTATGTGAAGGACTTTTACACAGAAATCTACAAGACATTGATAAAAGCTATCAAAAAGTACCTAATAAATGGAAGGACATTCCACCTGGGTTAAAACAGTAAAAATTGTTGAGGTGTCAATTCTGCCCCAAATTCCAACATCCATCTATGCATGTGTGGAAAAGCAAAGCACCAAATTTATATGGAATAGTAAGAGGCCCTAAATAACCAAAGCTCTCTTGAATAAGAACAAAGTTGTGGGACTCACATTTCCCCATCTTTCCTGGTTTGAATCTTTTGTGGATCCCAGAAAATGATGTTTCTTAAGCTAATCCATTCCTGTGCATAGAAGCACAGGAATTGTATGTGGGAACTTTGATTAGATTCACATAAGGGACCTTTTGATTAGATCACTTTTGATTACACATTGCTTTAGTTAAGGGTCTTTGATTATATTGCAGGACCCAGTCTTAATACTTTTAAAGGAGTCTTATATAAATGGAGAAGACACACAAAGAAAGAAAGTTGCCTTTTTACCCCGCCATGTTTTAGAAGTTTCCAGGATCACAAACAGCTGCAGAAAGACAGAGAAACCCCAAGAGGCTGAGAGAGAAAGGTTGAGAGAAAGTCTGAAAAGTTGAGAGAGGGGCTGGCAGCTGGAATAAGTGCCCACAGCAAGGAGAAAGGAGAGATGAGCCATATGCTTTATTGCCCACAGCCAAATTCAGAGTTAGAGTGAGCCTAAAAGGAAAAGCAGGGACCTCTGCAGAGATAGATGTCTATTTTTCTTGCCATGTGAAAGAACTCTAGTCTTGCTAGCAGTCAACCTTGGTGAGACAGCATCTCTGATGATGGCTTGATTTGGACATTTTCACATCCTTGGAACTGTAAGATTTCCCCAAATATTTTCCCATTATAAAAGCCAACCTATTTCTGATATTTTGCTCCCAGCAGCTTTAGCAACTAAAACACAATCTTAAAACCGTACAAAGCCACAGAAATCAAAACAGCATGGTACTGGCTTAAAGATAAAGCAATGAAATTGAATTGAGAGATCCAAAATAAACTCACACCTATGGCTGTAGTGATACAGATTTTTCTACCCCAGAAAAAGTGTTCATAAATTATTCCATTCCAGTGGATGTCAACTCTTGTAAATAGGACCTTTGATAAGGTTACTTCATTTAAGGTGTAACCCTGATGAATCAAGATGGGACTTAATTCTATTACTGAAGTCCCTATAGCAAAGGTCACATAAAGAGAGAAAGCCAGAGAATGCAATCAGAAGCTGAAAGTCAATGGAATCCAAAAGAATGGCCAAATGTCCAAGTGATTATGGAAAACATTTCCCAGTCCACTATATTGGGAAAGAATAGTCTTTTCAACCAGTGGGGCTGGGATACTGGATGTCTATATGCAAAGGAATGAAAGTGGAACCTTACTTCATGTATTATACAAAAATCAACTCAAAATGGATCAAACTTAAATATAAAAACTAGAACTATAAACCTTCTAGAGGAAAACTGGTAACATCTTCAGTACCTTGTATTAAGCAATGATTACTTAGACTTTACATCCAAATCACAAGCAACAAAAGAAAAAGTAAGTAGGACCTTATCAATATTTAAGACTTGTGTGCATCCAAGCACTTTATTGTTAAAGCAAAAGGACAATGAACAAAATAGGAGAAAATATATGAAAAACACATATGATAAATGTTTTATATCCAGAATATAAAAATAAATCCTTAAACCCAACAAAAAGAAAAAAAAAACTTATTAAAAATGAGCAAAAGACATGAATAGACATTTCTACATAGAATGTATAAAAGTGGCCAATAATTACATGAAAAGATGTTCAGTATCATTAACCACAAGGAAAATGCATTTCAAAACCACAATGACTAGTAAAGAGATTGAATCAGTAATTAAAAATCTCCTAACAGGAAAAGCCCTTTACCAGAGGGCTTCACAGGGGAATTCTACCAAACATTTTAAGAGTTAACTCCAATCCTGCTCAAACTCTCCCAAAAATTAAAGAGTTTGGGAACACTCTCTAATTCTTTCTATGAGGCCAACATAACCCTCATACCAAAGCCAGATAAAGATACCACAAGAAAAGAAAACTTTTCTTAAACCGCCCGTATTAGTGTACATGCAAAAATCCTCTACAAAATACTAGCAATTCAAAACCAACAGCACATCACCAGAAATTAAACACCATGATCAAGTGGAATTTATCCTAAATATGAAAGGCTGGTTCAACATAACAAAATCAATTAATGGAATGCCCACATTAACACAATGAAGGGAAAAAATCCCATATGATAATCTCAATTGATGCAGAAAAGACATTTGATGAAATCCAGCACAGTTTCTTGCTAAAAATACTTAGAACACTCAGAATAGAAAGAAATTTCCTCAACATGATAACAAACATAGAAAAAGCCCAAAGCTTACATCCTACCTAATGGTGAAAGACTTTAAGCTTTCCCTCTAAGATCAGTAATAAGACACGGGTGTTAACTGTTATTCAACATTTTACAGGAAATTCTTGCCAGAACAATTAGACAAGAAAGAGAAATAAACATCCTTATTGGAAAGAAAGAAGTAAAATTTTCCCTATTTGCAGAAGGCACAATCCTATAGACAGAAAATCCTGAACAATCCAGAAACTGCACCTAAAGCAAATAAATAAATTCAACAAAGTGATTTAGACCAAGATTAACACCTAAAAAACCTGTAGTGTTTATATACTCAGGTAATAAACATTCGGAATATAAAAACAAAGAAAAAATCCATTCACAATAGCAAATAATAATAATAATAAAGAATCAAATATCTAAGAATAAATCTAACCGAGGAAGTAATGTACTTGTACACAGAAAACTATAAAACATTGCTAAAAGATATCAAAGTAGACCTAAATAAATGAAAGGACATTCTATGTTCATAGATTGAAAGAATAAATTTCATTAAGATGTCATTCCTACCCAAAGCAATTTATTGATTCAATACAATCCATTCAAAGTTTCACCAATCTTTTGTGCATAAATGGAAAAGCAAATCATCAAATTTATATGGAAGGGTAAGGGGCTCCGAATAGCCAAAACCTCTTGAGAAAATGAATGAAGTTGGAAGACTCACACTTCCCAATCAGAACACTTATTGCAAAGCCACAGTAATCAGAAGGACATAGTAATGGCAGGACAGACACATAGGCCATAAACCTCTGAATGGATAAGCAAAATGTGGTACATACAAACAATAGATTATTACTCATCCTCATAAAAGAAGGAAGTTCTTATACCTGCAACAACATGGAGAAACCTTGAGGATAACTGTTTTTTGAAATAAGCCAGACACAAAAGTTCAAATATTGAACTTCATACCCACTGGTATGAAATAATTTTAAAAAGGGAATTCAGAGTCAGAAACTAAAATATAATTTAATAGGGACTGGAATGGTGTTAAAAGAATGGGAGTAATTCTTAAATTATTTGTTTCCTTTTGAGTTGATGGAAAAGTTTTGGTAATGGATGACAGTGATGGTAGCACAGCAGTGTGGATGTAATTTGGCAATGGATTATATGTTTGGATGTGATTATAGGGTTTTTTAGGTTGTATAAATGTTACTAGAAAAAAAATTAAAAGTCCATAATATTGTACAACACAAATAGGTAACCCTAATATAAACCATGGACTATGGTTAATAGTACAATTATATTTCATCAGTTGTAACAAATGTATTATACTAGTTGTTAATAATCAGGGGTGAGGGAAGCACATGGGAACTTTGTATTTTATGCATGATTTTTCTGTAAACCTACAACTTCTCTAAAAATAATCAAGGCCAAAAAGAATCATTTTAAATGCTTTATCTTATAGAAGCTTATAGAGACCTATTCTCATAAACAATTAAGTGTGCTTAAAAAGCTATACAGGTTTGTAGCTTTCATTCTTTAATTTCAAAATATTTAGTGGAAACCAGAAATCTTATTGGCTTTTTGCCAGGCATATGCAAAAATATAAAAAGGTTGGCATATCACCTCCCTCAACAAGTATAGAATATTAATATTTTGAACTGAACTTGCAAATAGGGACAGCTACATAATCATTGCTTTTGGATTCTAGATGCTGAGAGTTTTGCACTTAATCATTGATGCTTCACACTCAGAATCGTCTACTTTACAAGATGGTGAACGTTTTATGGCACCATTTAATTTTAATATCCATCCAATCCAAGTATCTCTACTGATCAGAGGTTGAAAATTGGCTACTCATATGTCTTATAATTCTCCAAATGAGTATTTCTCTAACTAAGAAAATAATGGCTCATAACTGTATGTGTGTATGTGTGTGTACATATTTTAGTTAAATTTGTTAAATTAGTCAAACATACGATATTATTTTAAAATGTCAGATTTGCACTTTTCTTTAAAAAATATGATTAAATTGCCCATGTTTGCCCTGTTGCAACCATCTGGCAGAGCTGAATAATGGTTGCCTATTAGATCACACACTCAATAGTTTACCAACAGTCCACCACACTCTACTGATTTTTCCTTGGCATCCAGGCACAGTGCCTGCATCCATTCACTGCCAAGTTTTCTTTGTGGCTTTTCTCAAGCGAGTCAATAAGAAAGAACTCCATTTTCTGAATTCATGACTCCATGAAAAATACACATTGCAAAGATATCAAAAGGCTTTAAAATCCTTCAAAAACTATTATATCTGGACTGTTTCATTAATTTATGTCACCTTACTTGCCTCTTTAGATATTTGAGTTTGGGCTCCTTGTTCTATAACATTTCTAAAGGTGATTTTATGGATTCTTTTTTAATTACTTGCAGATTTTTAAAAATTACTTTATGGAAACCTGCCTCAATTGCTATTCCATGCCACTAAGGACAAGCTCCATTTGTCAAAACTGTTTCTATTTTTTCAACTTTCCCTTTCTTCATTAAGAACATGATTTCTATAATTTTCTCAAAGACCTATATTTAGGGGTGTTTTGTCAGTTGTAACATAAAAGTTTACAGAGTATGCCCATAATCATAAATACATAACTGAAACAATGTCTTTCTTAGTCCAGTAATTTATTCCGCATTAAGATGAATAATTATTACACAGTGTAAGCTTTGAAGTCTTCAGAAATATATCATTTAAATAGCTCCCTGTCATTTACATTCACTTTTAAGATGTATACTCCTGAACATATTGAGGAAGTATAGCCTTCTTTACTCATAAAATACAATTATTATTTACTTAGGTATAAACCATTAGATTTTATAAAATTATAATAAAATCAGAATAAAACTCAAGGGAAATTAATATGAAATGTGCTTTGAGACACCACCTATACGAGGTTGAATATTTCAAATAAATGTTGAAATACATTGTAAGCAGAGGTCACATTTTTTCTTCTACTTCTGCATCTAAAAATTTAAGTTTTAATTATGTAAATAATCAAAGCATACAAGATAAGTATTCAGGGTCACCGCATTTACATAGTAGATGTAGATATGCAAACTAGAATAGCATGATGCTTTATTTGAAAAAAACAAGCAAACATGATGGGCTTATTTTTCAGAAATCAAGAAATGTGTTTTATTTATATCCCACACACAGATATGTTCAAGTCTTACTTAATGATACTACGGTTGTAAATTTCTTTGAAAATGGCATCTTCAAGTCCTTCAATGATCCTATTTAGATGAGTACATAATCCAATATGACTCAAGACCATATAAGTGGAAGAAACTTATACAGAGACACAGATGACAGAGCAAATGAAGTGGAATCCAAAAGAGAAGGCTGGAGACAGATTGTCACGGACAAAGGCAGAGACTGCCCGCAAGCCACCACCAGACCACTACAGACTTCAGACAAAGTGTGGACTTGTTGGTACCTTGATTTTGATTTCTAAGCTCCTAATCTGTGAGAAAAAAAATTCCTATTGTTTCAGTCAATCAGTTTGTGGTATTTTTCAAAGCAGGCCTGCCAAATTAAGGCAATATATATTTATTTTATTTTTGAGTGTTCATTGCTAGTACTTAAAAATATAATTGGTTTATTTTACTTAATTTGGATCCTGAGAATTCTGATGGACTCATTTAAATTTAGAGATTTTATTATGGATTCTTTGGGGGTTTTGCATATGCAGGATGAAGTCAACATGAAATAACAGCAGTGTGATTTATTCCTTTACCTTATAGATGAGTTTTATCTATTTATTTACTAATCTATCTATCATTTACTTACCTATCTATTCCTATTTATTTATTTTTGCCATACTACACTAGCTTGAACATACAGTATAATTTTGAATAGAGGTGATGAGGGCAGACATGCTTGAGGTTTCCAACTTGGATAGATAGGGGAAACAAATTTTAACCTGTAAGTATGATATTTGCTGTATTTTTTGTGTAGATATCCATTATCCAGTTGAGGAAATTAATTTCTATTCCTTGATTTTTGAGGTTTTATTTCATGAATGTGTGTTGGATTCTATCTAATGTTTTTACTTTATATATTGAGACGATGATGTAGTTTTTCCCTTTTTTCTAGTACTATGATGTATTACAAAAATTGACTCAGGTGCTAGGACAACTGTACTCCTGGATAAATATTATTTGGTCATGTATAATTCTTTTTACATGTAGTTGAATTTAGTTTTTTAGTATTTTTAAAGGATGTTTGCATGTATGCTCATGAGCAATTTTTACCGAATTTTTATTTTCTTGTTATACCTTTGTTTTCATTGTTTCATTGGCATCTGTATAATATTGGCCTTATAGAATGAGTTGGGAAGTATGTGTGTATGTGTGTATGGGTATATATTTATGTATAAATAACCTCAGGACAGTTTCTGACATTTTTAAAACTCATTACTTGTTTCATTGTTTTCTGTTTGCCTGTTTGTTTGCTTGTTTTTTTTTTCAATACCAAAGCAGTATCTGACACATAACAGTTACACAATAAATATAATATTTGAATGTTAAATTTATGAATGTTATCTCAAATGTTCCATGAATACATATATTATAAGGATACCAGTAATAATTTTAAAGACAGGTTCAATGAAATACAGCAGGTTAAATGAAGCTTGCAATGGGCTTACATGTAAACGGAGTAAGGGAGTAGATATAGTACCTGTAGCGTTTCCCCAGAAGTTACCAGTGTAGGAAAATAAATGGAAATATATATTGTTGAATATAGCTCATTTTATTTTATAATTAAGTAACTGAGAATATTTAAATTATGTCATGAAGAAACCAGAAGGAGGAAGAGGATTAAAGATAACAGAAGTATTGAGGGCTCATTTTCTCACATAAATTTCTTGAGAAAACAAGTTGCATTAGAATAACTTAAAATTATTAGAAATAGTCAGAAGTTAAGAGATAAATAATATTCAAAAAATAATATTTTGGTGAATAAGGAATAAATATATAAATTTGTGGCATTTGTTTAATTTCTTAAATGATAGCTTCAGTATCACATGGGAAATATCGGGGAAGATTAGCTATTATTAGAAATAGGAAAGGATTATTACTCATAAGATAAGGAAACAACCTTTGAGATACTCATGACAATGACATAAAAATGTGACTACTGAAATATAGCAGGATAGTTGAGTTGATAAAATTCTGTTAAAACAAACCTGCCTTATTTTGCGATTTTTCTCTTGAAATATGTGATCAAGGTAAGACAAAGGCAGAAAATTTGATAAAGTAACAAAGGATTATGATTTTGGCAGAAGATAAGGAAGAGATAGTAATGAGGTTTTTAGAAAATCGACATTAAAGTGATGGGAAAATCACCTAAGAAATAAAGAATGTTAAGTAAAGAAAGGAGTCAAAAAGAAAGTTTTATTCTCTGGAAATTTTAATCTCAAAAATCATTATCTGAGGATTTTAATGCAAGGTCTCTAATGTAAGAAAATTTTATGTCTGAAAATGTTATTGGAGTGTATCAAGGTCCAAGTTATGCATGATTCCAGGTGATGTCCCTGAGTGTGAGCTCAAGTAGAGAAAGAAGACTATATAGATTAAGTGAAGTAACCAAGACAGGATAGATCTTTTTTTTTTCTTTCTCATTGTCAATGTCACTTTTATTATAGTTAATATATAATTTCCATTCACCAATACATTAAAGCTTATTCAGAAAAATAAACCAGAATTATAATGGCAGAAGACCTTGTAAATACTCTATCTCACATAATAGTCAAGACTATCTTCCAAGCAATATTCAGAAGTTGATGATATAAGCTTTGGCAGTTTTCAAGAAATATTGGCCAAAAAATAATTAAATCTCATTGTGTCCATTAATACCTGCTGCTCCCTTCCTCTTGCAGTTAACATTGTATGAGATGCTTAAGGACAAGTAGTTTAACTTTCAATAAATTTAAAAACTAAATATTTAAGATTTACAATGTTATTCACAGAATTCTTTACATAGTTAAATTTTGAGGTTTGTGGTGTCTTTCCTTTAGTCTCAAATGCTCCCTTTTGAGTTCTCCAGGTTTTGGTGGAATTTCGTGTATTGTCAGGTCGGGCCAGTAGTATCTGTGCATCACTTGGGCCCCCGCGCCAGTATCAGGAGGTTGGCAGTGAACATATTCAGGTAGGTGGGCCAGGGCATGATGGAAGGGTTGGAGAGGACACACCGCTGGCTCACGCTCTCTGCAGTTATTTGATGGCAGGCAGGATAGACCTTTGAATAGAATTTCTCACAAGAAATGACATATATATTGAGGTAGAGAAGAAATTTATGAGTCAGGTCTTCAGTCAACAATTTAATGAATGACTGATCATGATTGTCATAGAGGACCAAGAAGATACCTATTGCTGCACCCAGAACTCAAGCAAATGCAGTGTTGGAAAGACAGCAGCTTCCACCTGAGAAAGCTTCAGAGAAGTGGTGACTTCTGATGACAGTTCAATATTAGTCAACACAAAAGAGGTTAGGTGAGGATTTTCAGAAGGTTGGAAAATGCGAATACAGAGTTCCAGAGGCTACAGAGGAATGTTTATATGGAACAGTGAGCAGCAGACTTATTCAGAAGAGGAGAAATGCAACTATTTTCTTGCTACCAAAACCAGTTCTTAAATCAGTTATGGACACTGAGGCCAACTGTCAAAAATTGTTTTTAATCTATTTTGTTGTTAACTCTGAAACAGTGAAGTGTGTTGTATAACCCAAAAAAATCAGCCTAATTTTACTTTAAAAATGTACAATTAAGATGAAAATACAAAAAGAGTTGAAGCTAAGACACTTGCCTACAGTGGCTCAGGAAAGAAGCTTGATTAGTCTGCAGGAATTAATTGAATCAATAAAGAATGATTGATAGATACTTAGTGACCCACAGTGATTTGAGCCATATTTGTCTAGCCATTAATGCTCTCACAATATGATATCTTAATTCACAAACTGCTTTGGGTGTAACTTTTGGTATACGAAATTGTAAAAATTAAAAATAAAATCTATAACTATGGCAAAATGCAACAACCTAATTGCTCATTCTGAAACATGCTTTATCCAATATTATCGTGTTTGCAGCTTATTTTTGGCATTTATATTTGATATGCAAAGAGCAAACATTAAATCTCCAATAAAAAGCTTCTGCAGTTTCACATAGATAACTGTTTCACATTGGCATAAAAACAAAAATGAAAACAAAGGCAATAGGGATAATTTTTATTTCTTAAGGGAAAAACTAGTTACGAAATCTTTAAATGAGCAGAAAATTATTGACTTAGTACACTGAGATCATATTTCATTTTCAGCTAATTCACCAAGTCCAAATAAAATGTATTAAAAGCAGTGTTTGTAACTATATTAAATTATATCCCTTTATCCTTGTTTTCATTAACAAATTTGGGCTGTGATTTTTACTAAGTAGTTAAAATAAGTGGTTCACCCTCTATATTCATCAATAAACAATTTAGTTTTTAATTTATAATTCTGTGACACTGCCAAGGACATTCACTGTATTAAAAGTTTACATTAAAGAGAAAATACAATATATATCAATAATATTTTAATTTTCAAAATGAATTGAATAGAGAGAGTAATTTTCCTCACTCTAAAATAATTAATTAACTGGTCAAGCCATCAAGTGCTTTCATTTTCTTCTTCCACCTATTGAAGACACTGAATTAGAAGAAACTTTAATTCATAGGTTTTTTTTAATGTATCCATTTATTTTACCATTTATTTGTATGTTATTTCTTTTTTTAACTCAAGATCTGAATTTTGCAATATGAGTTTGAAACACAAACTTTCATGCAAAATCTAACAATATCTGCTGCTTCTGTAATCCTGGAAACAATTTGACTACCTCTTTCTATTATGAGCCCATAGACTGGTAACCATATTTCACAGTGTGTGACACTTTAAAGTTTTGTGAATCCCAGAATAGATCATGTTTTTTGAACCAATCCATTCCTGTAGATGTGGGACCCTTTACATTAAATTCAGTTAAGGAATCTTTTGATTAAATCACTTGTTGGATCACTTTAAGACCTTTGATTGGTCTATGTCAGTGAGGTGTGACCCAGGTTGGATCTCCGCCCTCTTGATGGGGTCTTATACAAACTGAGAACTGGAAGTAGAAATACACATAGAAAGACAGCTGCAATTATGACCCTGCCATGTGAGAAATTGGACTGCAGGAAGACAGAGAAAGACTGAGAGGTTGAGAGAAAAGCCGGAGGCTGGAATCAGCAGAGCAGTCCCAAATTGAGGAGAAGCTGCCATTTTGCCTCACCACTTGGCAGGAGTCCAGGATCCAGCAGCTTACCTTTGTTGAGAAAGTCTCTTTGCTGGTGCCTTGCTTTACACATTTTCACAGCTTCAGAACTGTAAGATTTTACCCTAATAAATTCACTTTCTAAAAGCCATCCCATTTCTTGTTTTTGCATTGGCATCCTTAGCAAACTAAAGCACAGTCTTTGCCATGCTTTCAATTTGTCATTTTTCAACCTTTCTAGCACTAAACAGAAACTGAAGAGAATTTTATATTTGGGGGATAAATATTTTCTCAATCTTCTTCAATGCCATAGATTTTAGCTTTTTCTTAAAATTTTAGGTTGTTTGTTTATTTATTTACTTATTTATTTATTTATTTATTTATTTATTTATTTATCTATTTATTTAAATCCCTTCTTAACTGGTCATAGGGTTTACTTTGGAGCAGGGTTACCAAACTATGGACTGAGAGCAAAGTGCAGCACACCCCCTGTTTGTTTATGATCCATAAGCCAGAAGTGGTTTTAAATTGTTGGGAAAAAGAAGAAGAAAAAAAGGAGGAAAGAAGGAGAAAGAAGGTGAGAGAGAATATATTCTGCTTTGTAAAAACTTAAGTGAAATTCAGATTTCAGTATCCCTATATAAGTAAAGTTTCTTAGAACCCAGATATGCTCTTTCCTTTATATATTGTCTACAGCTGCTTTTACAGTGCAACAACTGAGTTGAGAATTTGTCATAAATGTCATATGGTCCACAAAACCTAAAATGTTTACTATCTTGACTTTCACAGAAAAAAGGTTTGTTCACCCCACCTTACAGAATTAGATTTCCTATGGAAAACAATAATTCAGAAATGTTTTATTCATATCACTCTCATTATTTCATTAAAATAATGAGAAAAGAAGATTCCTGCTAAATTGCTGTGTGATGTTTGGGAGATTGGTGGTCATATACATCTTTACATAGGACTGATTTGGTGGCCCAGATAGAAAAAATAAGATCATAAAAATGAAAAAATGTTTTAATTTTCTTAAATGCTATTTTTTAAACAGTTTTATTCTCACACCACACAATCCATCCTAATTTTATTATCAAAAGCTATCAGTACAATCACAGATTTGTGCATTCACCACCACAATCAATTTTAGAACGTTTTCTTTTCTCTAAAAAAAATTTAAAAATCCCTCCTTGATTATTGAGACTTAGTATGGGTATAGTACCTTTGATACAATTAATGAAAAAATATGATAATATTACTGTTAACTGTAGTTAATACTTTGCATTAGTTGTATTTTTCCATATATCACCATATAATTAACAGCTTATAATAGCGATGCATATTTGTTATAATTTATGCAAGAACATTCTTTATTTGTACTTTTAACCACAGTCAACATCCACAACAGGGTTCACTATGTTATAAAGTCCCAAGTTTATCCTCTAGGTTTCACTCTATTAATATATACAACCCTAAATGTCCCTTTTCAACCACAATCACACCACATAAATCAGTGCTGTTGATTACACTTACAATATTGTGCTACCATCACTTCTATCCTTTTCCAAACATTTACAATAAACTATACTGAAATGTGGTAAAATACACCATATTTAAGCATCCACTAAAAGTAATCATTTTAATTATAATTCAAAATATATCTAATAGGCTATAACTAATGAAAGAGTTTTAAGAACTAACCCTGTTATATTTTGGCCTTTAGTGGAATATGTTTTAATTTTTTTCTGATATCAAAACTTAAAGTCTTTTTTTAAGGTTCTGCAATCTCAAAATTTATCACCATGATTGATTATTTGAAGCAAACTATTTAGAAATATACTACTTAAAGATGTAATTTAGGGAACAATGTTAGAAATCCCTGACCAGCACTGGTCACATCCCAGGTCAAACCATGACAAAAATCATACATGGACCAATAGACTCTGGGTTTACAACAAATTGTAAAGAGGAGAAACAATAGATATTTACTGATTAGACAGTAATATCCCAACACAAATAATGTAACAATCATCCTTCATCGATCTCTTTTACCCATATATATATCTATACATTTTTTTCCTTCTGAAATATTTTTAGGTTTTTGCATATTTTAGTTAAATAAAAACTAAAATAGTTCTTTTTTTATATTTTTAAATGCTTGTTTAATTTCCCCTTTTTTCTTATAAGAGATACTATATATCTTAATTTATCTCTCATCTACTCTAAAATATATAGAGGAAACTTAATAGTGATCGTGCTTAAGGACTGTCTTCAGTTATAAGCAGTAGCTTATTGGCCTATTACAAAATTATAGCTAACTAAATGATGTTGAAATCAGTTATGGAGGGTGTATACTTTGTATTTTCACTACATGAAAGACTGCTCACAAGATTTGGTTGTAAAGTTTTCTATATATTTAAAATGCATGGATCTAATATCCTCAAAATTTGTTCATATATGCTTTTCTGACATACCCTAACAGAAATGGTTGAAAACCATCTCCTCCAATAATTATTTCTTCCAAATTTAGTGTCCTCTATTTACATGCTCTTCTGAAATTCCTTAATAGTCAATGCTTATAAAACTAAATCTAATATTTAGACCTATGATATACTACAACCTCTATCCCTTACATTATGTAGAATTTTTAAAATATAGTAACAATTAAAATATTTATGGAGTGAATCATTGATTTTAAACAGTTAATAATTAGAGCTAATTTTCTAATTCACCTATTTGTCAGTTGGTTAACTGAAGAATAAATTCAGCTTGTGATATTGGAACACATTAATCACCCATTTCTTTGTAAAAGCAAGTGAAAAATTGATTAGGAAAACTTGACCCTGCTCACACTGAACTGTTACCACAAGACAGTCAAACAGGGTTCAGCCAAATCTATAAGATGGCAAATACATTGAAGATTTTGGAGAAAATTAATAAATGGTGAAAACTAACAAAAATAAAAGGAGATATACAAAGATGTGTACATCATATTTTTGCTTAAGATAGTTTATGCCATATTGATAGCTAATGAAAACCAGAAGTATATTTAACCATTAATATGCATTTAAGTAAACAACGTCGATCTTATTATTTTGAAATAGTGCCATCCATATCTTCTCCTCCAAGTTAAATGACAACATAACAATTATATAATAGTAAATATGTCTGAATTTTCCAGTGTTTCTCAGTAAAGAAATGGAACACCACACTTGTTATTCAATAATATTTGCAAAAATTTATGTGCCAAATAAATTTTTATAACCAAACTTTATAAAATAATGTAAAATAATTAATAAATGTAAACCTGAGTTTTAGCAAATTTAACAATTCAAACTAATATTAGATATTTGTATTTTTCCATTGTTTTAATCTGAAAATATAGTTACATAATTTCCACATAACTGTTTCTATGGGAAAGTATGATAAATAATTGATTGGCTATAATTCTTATCTCTTTTGACTTGTATTTTTGTTAGGTCTTTATTATGTTCATTTTTTAAAAATTAATGTTTTTTATAATCTTAAGAAAGTATATAATAAAGTCTTAAGGATTACATCTTAGATATACCTTAAAATTTTAAATGAGTAAGGTATTATTCTATATAGATAATTAGTTCCTTTGGGACATTACTCAAAAGTAGAGCATATTTTTATTATACTGTACATTCTGATCTAGAGTATATTAATATTTAAATTACACATACACACATTCTAATACATATATATATATATATATATAATTTTATGCTTACATTTTAAAACAATATTCGATATTCATCTACCCAGTTATGTCCTTAGAAAATATTTATTTTGCCTTTTAATTACACAATTGTAAAAGTTAATAAATTAAGATATATATTGACTCTATCCCTGATCTATGATTTTCGAAAGGATAGAGTATAGTCTGTAATTGTTTAATGATTTTCTTGATTACATAATCTTACAAGAGGAGAAGAAACAAAGCATACAAACTTACATATTGGGAATTATCATATGGAGTGTTATTTGTGTACTTTAGTGTTTTTATTTCCCTTAGAAAATAGAATCATAACTTTACTCAAAGTATCTATTTTTCAGAGGTTATAAATCTTTATTTTTATACTACACTCTACACTGAATCATCAATAACAATGAGCTTATAACTACACCTAGACATAGAAATAAATAGATCTATAGAGTTAATGTCTTTTCATATCAGATAAAACCATTAAGTATATAATAGTAAAAGCCTTATTTCTTTGTTTGGTATAGCAGACATTGAGAAGCACACTTTAGATCATGTTAGCAATCATGTCTTCAAGGTAGGACACTGTGTTCAACTGTGAAGCCTGAGTTAGCTTGGAGCCTCCAGCTCTTAGGAGCTTCAGGGTCCACCTAAGATTTTCATCAGAAGCCATGAACTTGAGGAAGCTTGCAAGAAATGGCTAATCAAGGTAGCAGTAATAAGGTAATTTCTACCCAAAAAAGGGACTCCTTTTGCTTGCAAAATTTGTTCTGGGACCTCCCCATTGGGCTGGCTCAGATTTCATCAGGTTGGAATCATGGTTTTTTGGTTTCCTTATTTTTGTCCTATTTCTTTTCTTTTTTTTTTTTTTTCCTATCAAAAGTTACTCCAGGATATACCTTTTATAATACTAATTTCATTTCAATGTCTGATCCTAGAGAATACAAACTGTGGCACTTGAATCAGAAGGAAAACTGTGTTAAAGTTAGAAAGATTCTGGGAATCAATTATCCTGTGCGTGTCTGATAGACAAAGGATGAGTGAATACAAAGCAGAAAATATGTTGCTTGAGTGTGCTACCGGCTTGTGTACATGATCCCTGGAGGCTAAAATTGACCCCTAAACTCACAGGAATAACCCATTCAATTGTAAATGAAAGTCCAACAAATAACAGTGTCTGAGCTAACAATGGAAAACCATTCATATATACTTTGGTCTTGAGGTAAAACAAAAAATGTAAAATGCTGGGAAACGGAATAATAAAACCACCTTTATTTTTGCTTTTTGTTCTATGAGACTCAAATTAATCAAACTTTTTACCATTTTTAACTATCTGGCAATAAGAGTTTTTATTTAATTTGACATGCAAAATAGTATTAGAATATGATATTCTAATAAATAAATTACCCTAGCCTAGAAGGTTTTCTTCAACAGGTACCATACAATATCAGGAGGAATCTTTTTCCAACCTGCGGTCATGCCCCTTATAATTCCTAGAAGCACTGAAACACAACCCTTTCCCAAAGAACAACCAGAATCATTTTGTAGAATAAAAGATATGTTGCTCTTATATGGAGCACTTGTATAAAGATAGGTGTGATTGAATTATATGTTCCAATAAAAGGCATGCTCTTAATCATAACTCATGATTTTGTGGGTATAAAACTTATTTGTCAATAAGACCTTTTGAATATGTTATTTTTAGTGAAGGTACAATCAGTTGAATTGTGGGGGTCTTAATTCATATTACCGGAGATCTTATAAAGAAAAAAAACTGAAAGTCAAAAGTCAGGCAAGACCTAACAGAAAGAAGGAATTCAGTAGAAAATAAAAGAGTGGGTACAAAGAAAGGAAGATTGCCATGTAATGGGAGGCAGAGATACAAGTCAAGGAATCCCCAAAATTTTAGCAAGCCAGCCTCAGAATGCTACAATTCTGGGTGAAAAGCAAGGTCTTGGTGATGCATTGATTTTTGACTTCTTGGCTTGCAACATGTGAGCCAAAAAATTACTGTCAAGATAACCTAATGTGCAGTAATAAAACTGTCTTAGTATACCAGGCTGCTATGATAATAGGAGAAAGAAAAGAAGAAGAGTGGTATTATCCAACTATTCCAGGAAATATTAAAACAAAATCAGAAGAATATGGTTCATGTTCATATTGTAGGAACCAGGAGAAATAGGAAAACTTGTATACAAATAAGAGGTATATCAAAACCATAAATAATTTGTACACAATTTCTATATAGGCTGATGGGAAAGGTTTGTAAATGGATGGTGGTAAAGGTAGCACATAATTGTGAATATGATCAACAACACTGAACTGTATAAGTGAAACTTTAGGATATATATATTACTGAATTAAAATTTAAAGATAAAATATAGGATGTACAACACAGTGAACCTTATTTGAGATGATAGACGGTATTTGATAGTACAAATGTTCTTTTTAGAATTATAACAAATATTCTTTTAAGAATTATAACAAATATATGATACTAATATAAGGTAATAATATGGTGGTATATGGGAAAAATACACCTGATTAAAAAAGGAAGGTAGATGGAACTATTTTAATAAGTTTAATATTTTAATAAACTTTCATCAATTGTAACACTACTGTTTAAAATAGTAACTGCTATTTTAACTACTGTTAAATTAGTACAATTTTTAAAAAGTGCTATCATCAAGAGTAACAAATATTCCACACCAATCCAGGGTGTTGCTGATGGGGTAGTAAACAGGAAACCTGTATTTTATATGTGATTTCTTTGTAAATTCACAACTACTCTAATAAATCCTGAGGCAGAGATTTTTTAAAAAAGGAAGAGTGGAAATAATTGAATGAATGTAAAGTTCCTGAATAGGAAATGATACTGAATAGTAGATATAACTGTAAATTTAGTTTATGTATTGTTACTGAAATTTAATATAGGCATAACTCATTTTATTATATTTCACTTCATTGAACTTTGCAGTTATTGCATTTTTAAAAAAATTGAATGTGACAACCCTGCATTGAGCAATTCTATTGGTGCCATTTTTCCACCAGCTTGTGCTCACTTCATATTTCTGTATCACATTTTGGTAATTCATATAATATTTCAAACTCTTTAATTATTATTAAATCTGTTGTGGTGATCTATAATCGGTAATCTTGGATGTTTCAATTGTAATTGTTTTGGGGCACCATTTACCACACCTATGTTAGATAGGAAACTTCATTGATAAATGTTTGCTTTCTTACTGCACCATCAACTGCCCATTCGGAGTCTCTCTCCCTCTCCTACAGCTATCCTATTCCCTTAATTCAACAATATTGAAATTAGTCCAATTTAGCCTACAATGACCTCCAAGTATTCAAGTGAAAGGAAGAGTTACACATCTCTCAACTTAAATTAAAAGATAGAAATTATCAAGCTTAGTGAATACGAAATGTTGGAAGTTAAGAAAGGCCAAAAGCTAGAGTTCTGCCAAATAGTTAGCCAAGTTGTGAGTGCAACAGAAAAGTTGTTGAAGGAAATAAAAGGTACAACTCCAGTGAACACAAAAGATAGGAAAATGGAACAGATTTATTTCTGAAATGGAGAAAGTTTCAGTGGTCTGAATAGAAAATTAAATCAGTCACAACATCCATTTAAGCCAAAACCTAATCTAGATGAAGGTCCTAAAACTCTTCAGTTATATGGGAAATGAAAGAAGTGAGAAAGCTGAAGAAGGCAAGTGTGATGTTATCAATGATTACTTAATGAAGTTTAGGGAAAAAAAGCCATTTCCATGATATCCAAGTGCAAAGTGAAGCAGCAGGTGCTGATGTAGAAGCTGTAGCAAGTTATCCAGAAGATCCAGCTAAGATCACTGATGAAGGTAGGTACACTAAAAAGCAGATTTTCAATGTAGTCAAAATAACCTTATATTGGAAGAAGATGCCATTTAGGACTTTCCTAGTAGAGAAAAGACATCAATTCCTGCCTTCAAAGCATCAAAGGATAGGCTGATTCTCTTGTTAGTGGCTAATGCAGCTGGTGACTAAGTTGAAGCCAATGTTCAGTTACCACTCTGAAAATCTTAGGGCCCTTACGAATTATGTTAAATCCACTCTTCCTGTGATTCTAATTAGTAATTAGAAAAACAAAGCCTGGATGACAGCACATCTGTTTACAACATGGTTTACTAAATATTTATACCACTCAGAGAAAAGGAGTTGTTTCAAATATGACTGCTCATTGACAATACACTTGGTCACCCAAGAACTCTGATAGAGACGTACAATGAGATTAATGTTGTTTTCATGCATACTAACAGAACAACCATTCTAAAGCCCATGGTTCAAGGAGTAATTTCCAAATTCATGTCTTATTATTTAAGAAATATGTTTTGTAAGCATACAGCTGCCATAGACAGTGATTCCATTGATAGATCTGGGCAGTCAGTTGAAAACTTTCTAGAAAGAAGTCACCATTTTAGATGCCATTAAAACATATATGATTCATGGGAGGAGGTCAAAATATCAACATTACCAGGAGTTTGGAAGAAGTTGGTTCCAACCGTCTTGATGATTTTGAGGGGTTAAAGTGTTCAGTGGAGGTGGTAAATGGAGTTGTGGTGGAAATAGCCAATGAAAAAGAATTAGAATTGGAACCTGAAAAAGTGAATTGCTGCAATCTTCTGATAGTATTAACCAAGGAGGAGTTGCTTGTGGATGAGCAAATAAAATGATTTCTTAAGATGGCATCTACTACTGGTAAAGATGCTGTGAAAACCATTGAAATGACAATAGCATATTTAGAATATTAACTAAATTTAATTGATAAAGTAGCAGCAGGTTTTGAGAGGACTGACTCTAATTTTGAATGAAGCTCTACTGTGGGTAAATGCCATCAAACATTTTAGCATGCTACAGAGAAATCTTTCATGAAAGGAAAGAGTCAATCAATGCAGCAAACTTCATTGTGTCTTACTTTATGAAATTTTCACAGCCCTCACAACCTTCAGAAACCACCACCCTAATAGATTAGCAGCCATGAACATCCATGGAAGACCCACACCAGCAAATAGATTCTAACTCACTGAAGGCTTAAAAGGATGGTTAATTTTTTAGCAATCACCTAATTTAATTAAGATATGTACATCAGTTTTACACACTTAGTAGCTTCCAGTTTAGTGTGCACATAAGTTTTATATTCACAGGGGAACCAAAAAATCCATGTGACTAGCTTTATTGTGATGTTTGCTTCATTGTGGTTGTTGGAAATAAACCCACAATATCTCCTAGCTATACCTGTAAATGACTGGAACACAGCGGAAAATATTCTATATTGACATGAGATATCCTGTAAGATAAATTAAAAAAAAAAAAAAGATGGAATAACACAGAAAATGAGTGGAAGCTGAAATCCATTAAAATATTAGGTGAATTCAGAGAAATAGGTTTATTTACTTCCATGAAGCTATACTGAAAACTTTATTACTAATTAACCTTAAAATTATAGAACACTATTTATAGGTCATACTTTGTTCTAAGTGCCTTTACATACATTATCACTAAAACCCTTGTACTTTGATAATGGATATTATTCAATTTTGTACATGAATTAAATAAATTTTGGGACATTAATCCAATTCTACTTTGTCACACAGCTTCTAAACTAAACATCAAAATTCAAATACATACAGTGATTTTCCAGGAATCAAATCTGTAGCCATTGGGATTTCAATGATCAAAACATTCATGTAGGAAAGAAAAAGATTATAACTTCATCAACAACAAATTTTCTTATCTATCATAATATACCTGTACCATATTGTGAAAAAACTAAATGAAAGAACCAAATACAGACTGGGAAAAATATCTGCAGATCACATATCTGACAAAAAATGTCTTATGTAAGAATATATTAAAAATTCTCAAAATTCAACATAATAACACACAAAAGCAAGCAATACAAATGTTGCAGTGCTTGCTTCAGTGGCACATGTACTAAAATTGGAATGATACAGAGAATATTAGCATGGCCCCTGCACAAGATGACATACAAATTCATGAAGAATTCCATGGTTTTAGATGACTGTGTTAGAGGGCAAGGACCTGGAGTTCTATCTGAGGGAGGAAAATTAAGGCAAAATAAAGCAAATAATTCTTCCCTTCCATTCTAGCTCATGTAATAAAGGTAGTTATTGTTCATGAAAAAAAAAATGTGGCAAAAACATTTGAAGACACTACAACAAGAAAGATAAATGGATGGCAAATAAGTATTAGAAAAGGTGCTCAACCTCATTAGTGATTTAGAAAGTATAACTTAAAACAAAAATGAGGTACCATTATGCACCTACTAGAGTGGCTAAAATAAAACAAAACAAACACCAACACCACCAAATGTTTACAAACGCTGGCAACTGGATCTCAGATTTTTTGGCTAGAATGGAAAATGATAACACAACTTTAGAAAACAGTTTGGCAGTTTCTTATAAAGTTAAATACACACTTACCATAAGACCCAAAAATCCCACCCAGAAAAACAAAAACGGCATCACACCAAAACCTGTAAATGAATGTTAATGCACTGCTGTGTAACTGCCATGAACTAAAGACAAATCAAATGGCCATGATGAAGTGAATGGATATATAAATTGTGATGCATCCATACAATGAAATACTCTTTAATAATAAAAGCAATAAAAATATTTATTCAGTCAACAAGAAGGATGTATTTCAAATGTCCAAATTAAAGAAGACAATCTCAAAAGGTTAAATACAATGTGATCCATTTATATGACATTCTAGAAAAGGCAAAACTCTAGGGATGGGAAAGAGATCTGTGGTTGTCATCAGGGAGGCGTGATGGAAGTGTTTAACTCCAAGGGGCATGATAGGGCAATATTTTGGGGCTTGGTGGTTTTTTTGTATTCTCATTATGCTGATGGATACATGAATCTCTACATGCCTTGAAACGCCTAGAATTGACCACCAAAAAAGTGAATTGCATTTTTAAATAATAATATATTAAATACTTTCATTACAAAATTGGCACATATATTTTCAGTAAATAATATTTATCCATGCTTATTTGCGAAGAGTATGTTGACAAGAAAATGAATGTATATTTTTTTTATCTTAATATTTTACAAATAACAGGATCGGCATGGTCTTCTGCATTAGTTTTATCAGCTTGAAATCCTGCCTATGTAAAAATTAATAATCTTTGAAAAGAAAAAAACGCACAGATGCCATTTTCCTCAAAAGCAAGCAATTTATGGTTGTAAATAAAGTACTGTTTTGGTTTTATGCTTCCAGATTTACTAGAATATGAAATATTGAAATGTCAACAGATTTGAGACCATTTTCTGCCATAAATAGAGATGAATAGATCTTTTCTATAATGTGCATTAATTTTCTTATTAAAAATCCTCAAGATTGATATTTGGTAGAGTTTTCTGAAACTATGATTATAGTGTCATTATACTGTTTTGAAAAAAATCACAATCCAAAAATAAACATTATTCATTGGTCACATTTGTCATGTAATCACTGTTGATATTTCAAAAGCAGAGTCAGTATAAAATTGTATTGAAATAAAACTTCTTGGAGGCTTCTGAGTAAAATATCAACTTGAGATTAGATGCATTCATTTTCCAAGAGTCCAATACTCATTAATATGATTATACATGCAAACATATGTAATGATGTGGTTGAAATTAACAGCAACCAACATTTTAAAAGTTACTACATAGTAAAAATTGATGCACATACCATAAATATCAGGAAATCTCTCCTAGATATTATACATGTATAAACAGATTAAGAGATATAAATTCTTATTGTTGAATAAACTTTGTGACACCTAAATAAGACAAAATTTTCGTAGTCACAGTGCTATGACTATAAAATTAACAGATTGTTTCAGCAAGGTCACATTAAAATCCTAAATTTCATTCTCTGCCATGGTTTGAAAATTTCTAGATTTGAGCTCTCTTTTTCTTGCATTATTATTAATTCATGCCAGGAAGAGTAACTATCTTATTCATTCCTCAAGTACCTTAATACACTTTCTCCATTTTTCTCCCTCTTACATTTTGTTTAATTGTATAGACATGTATTTAAATTCTATATTGAAATAAACTCTACAATATAATGTCATTGACCTATAGAGTCAATATTTATATTGATTTTCATGTTTACCCATTCCAATTCTTTTCATTCCTCATGGAATATCAACACTTTTATAAAAATAAACCCCCTTTTACTGAATAAGACCATTTGGTGTGGGTCTTTTGGTGACCATATACAAGATAATGTGCCAGATAATCCCTGTGTAAGGAAGAAAGGAGCACATAAAAAATGTGGGAGATGAGACAGACAGATTGTGCCTCCATGAAGTTGATAAAATGCTGATAAGCATTTGTGGATATCCTAGTTTCTTACTATTATTGATTCCTAAAATGTAAACTATCATTATTCCATGATCTTTAGTTAACTTCTTAATTAAAATGGAATTTTTCCTCCTTTATAGTTTCTGACAACCCAGACATTTCAAATTTAGAAAGTTTCCATCAAAAATGTATCATCTTCCTCTCCACTATACCTTAGCTTAAAAGATTCTACTGCTTCTCTCAGGCATCCTGCTCTGAAATGGCACTGTAATCCTTCCAGTTATACAAGAACTTGAGAACAAATTGATTATGCCCTGCCCCTTGCACCTAACTATTACTAAGTAATTTTTTGGCAAGTCTTTTGAAGAATTATAGAGTTGCTTCTGGATTTGATTATATAAACTCTCTCAATGTATGGAGTGGCAGTTTGATATTATTTATGAATTCCAAAAAGGAATATTGATTATGTTTGTAAACTGGTCTGTTTCTCTGGGCATCATACCATTTGTGTTAAATTCAAAGGCTTTACATTTACTTGATTAAATCAAGATTAGGGCTTTGATTTGACCATGTTATTAGGCTGTGCAGGGTTGAGTCCCTGCCCACTTGGTGGGCTATATAGATGGACACTCAATCAAAGACACAGGAGAAGTAGATACACAGAGAAGATACACAGAGGTTCCTGTGGCCCTGGGAAGAGAGATGAGCCTGATAGTTTAGAGCTGGCCTTGTGAAGAGAACAGAGCAGCTAAGCCTGCAAAGGAACGTGCCCAAGAGGAAGAGAGATGATCTCTGTGCCAGCCTACAGCTGAGATGAGAAGAAGCTGGAACCATGGAGCCTTAAGAGGAAAGAAGAAAGCTGGACTTTCACAGACATTTCCCTCCATCTTGTGTCAACACGTGGCAAAAGACTTTCCGTGAGCAAGTACCTCTTATAGTACCTTGAGTTGGGCTCTTTAGGGCCTTGTAACTATAAGCTTCTACCCCAAATAAATACCCTTTATGAACACCAACAGATTTCTGGAACTTTGCATCAGTGTCCCTTTGGTTGACTAATACAAATGGCTACTTTGTTTCAGTCAGGTTCATTAAGGAACCATAGGCTATGTGTCATGAAACACAAAAAAGTGTCACCCATAACGAAACTTCTTGTTCTTTTTATTTTGATTCCACGGCAAAATACTTTGTTTCTTAGTTAACATTCTCATTTATATGCCTAGTGAGGACTATAATAGTGACAATATTTCATGAAATAAGGGCAGCAGTACTGGTGTGTGATCTATTTGTATATCTCAACATGTGATGTAATACAAGAAAACGAGTTAACATTTCACACCATATAAATAAATCTCAGCCCTCTTTTATATGAATTTATTGTTTTTAAACAGAGTAGAACCTGGAAAGAGGAGCATTTTATTTTTCTATGAACATTATTTTCCAAAAAACAATGAGAACACTAAGCAAGATCTTAACAAGACACAATATTTGAAAATTACTTAGGAATCATAACATTGTACTTGCTTGATCCTACTGAAAGTGTAATATTATCTGTGATTTATTGTAAATTTTAATTCTAATTGGCATAAATAGCTAAATTGAGATTTTGCTTCTCTTTTCATATAGAGAGTAGTATATGATTTTCTTTTCATAGATCTCATAGATCATATGATTTCATAGATCTAGGGAGATAGAAAGTCCATTCTAAAATATGACCAAGATTATTCCTTGGCAGTGCACCACCGTCATTTTTTCAGTTCTTGCTCTCAGTATGTCTTGCCTAGAATATTCATAAAGTTCTCTTCAGTTATTTCTTTTGCATATATGTTCCAGAGACTCTGGTAACATATCCCTTCTTAAGCAAACAAATACAGCAATGATAACAACAACATTGTGACTGCATTTGTTCACACCCCCTTTTGTTTTACTGATATTTAATTTTCACTATGAACTAATCTCACTCAATTTTCTCTGTTTTATCTCTTCTAATGTTTTTAATGAACCACAAATCTTAACCAAACTAACCTTTCTTATAGATGCTAGCACCTTCAGATCTCCATAATTTTTACAAAGATCATCCTCAGTACTGACCCATCTCTCTTACTCCACCTTCTATTCACATATCAGAATCTATCTCATTCAACACAAAATATTTCTTGTGTTGATCTCTCAGTCCCCAAGCTAAAGTGATTTCTTCCTCCACTAAATAAGAATGCCTGTGTTTTCTCATCCTCTTATGACCCATAATGTTCTAAATTATTTTATATGTGTGCCCATTATGTATCAAGGATTTTATTTTAAAATCTTTGAAAAGATGATTACCTCAGAATAATATTTTATTTATCAGAGTGCACATAGTTGGATACAAAATAAATTATTTATTATTTTCATGGTTCTAGGAAACATAGAAGTCAACTTGAAAGCTTAATTCTCTAAAATCCAAAACATTTATTTTCTTTTCTAAATTAGAGAAAATAATCACAAAACAAATGGAAGACACATCTGAAAATATCTCTTTCAAACAAGGTAGCTGGAATTAAGATTTACCATACAAATATAAAGAATAATTAATATTAATAATATGTAATTTTGAAGCATGTGATAAGCACTTATTAACTATAAGGCAGATAGACAATAAGTTATGTGAATGCAAGAGAAACATGTTCAGATCCACTCATATTTAACTTTGTTTTCAGTCAATTGGTACAATGGAAGTATCAGGATTTATAAAGGTCAAATAGACTTTGTAGTACAAAAAGAATTAGGTCATTAAAAAATCAGAAAATTATGAGTTATTTCCATGGCGATGATTAAATTTTTAAAAAATTTAATCTTAAAATATGGGTGACAAATTAATGAAGTTTACTTTTCCTAGTTACTTATTTGACTCCTTAATAGTATACTTTAAATTGTTCACATAAAACAGTAGGCATTTGCTGAGAACTCTTACATGTCAGCTAACTCAACTCATGAGAGAAATCATTTATGCAATGTAACTGACTTTGTAGTCAAAATATTGTAATATTGTGCTGGATCTATATACCTGGTAATAAACTTTACAAAAATAAAATTTGTAACTGAACCAATGGGAACATAAGTGAACTTGGCATAAGTGGCCATATTTTGATGGTTAAGTCTATGTTTCAATTTGGCCAGGGTATGGTGTTCAGTTGTTGGGTCACACAAATACTGGCTTGATTGTTATTGTTAGCATATTGCATGGATTTAAATCATCAGTATGTTGATTGCATCTATGGCTGATTACAACTGCAGTCAACTGAGGAGATTGCCTTGAGCAATCAGAAGAGTCTTATCTCATCAGTTGAAGGCTTTAAAAAGAGAAGTGATGATTTCAGTAGTCAGAAGGGAAAATTTCCATCTCTAGTTCAGGTAGCCAGCTTTCACTGGGTAATTCATTGAAAACCTTCATGAGATTTCCCAGCTTGAGGCTTCTCTGATGGAATATGGACTAGCCCATCTCCACAGACATAAGACAGTTCTTTTTAAAAATCTCATAATATTTATATGTGCACATGACATATCTCCTGTCAGTTCTGTTTTCCTAGAAAACACTAATACACATTCTAAAAAAATTCAATTATTTGGGAGGAGTAAGCTCATTCATAATTGTCAATAATGCAACTCCATTCTGCCACCAATATCCTCATTATCTGGTACTTTTATTTTATCATTACATTAATTGTGCTGAAGGTTTTAAGAATGATGTAATCATTATCTATGGAAAAGATGCATCTTCTAGGCACACATGCACCATCTAGTCAGTGCTGAAAGTCTTGGGTCTTTACTTCAGAAAATATAAAGCCTAGTTTTACCATAATTTTGCTATGTGGAACACTAAGAAGCAATAAAAATTCTCCCATTTACCCTTTATATTAACATTTCCTTCATTTGCAACATTTTACCTGAAAAATAATTCAGAAGGCACCCAGTCAGTGAATATATGTGACTTTTACATAAAATTAATATGCTGATCAACCTGCTCAATTTATCATTTTTCTTACCTTATTGTGCTCATACTCATTCCTTTTACTTCCATAAAACCAAAACACTTCTAAAATGACTGTGACAAACTTTTATAATCATAGTAATTGATATGAAATAGTGTAGCAATATTTCATGAATCCTGATTAATGTTGAGTCTGTAGCTTAATTCTAAGGATGGCTTGAATTTCATTGCAGGCTTTTCACTGGATAGTTGCATATGCAATAAATCACACATCAATTTATTTTTTTATCAACTCTGATCTGTTTATTCATTCATTTTTACCTATATCTACATATGCAGATAATTTTGGAATGTACGTGAGCCATATTCTTTTAAACCAACATTTCTTTAAAGTCATGACTTCTCATATTGGAAATTTGTTTTTGGCAAACTTGATATCATTATGCCAACCCATGTTTCCATGTTGCTTTTATTTGTTTGGTATGCTTCTGCCCATTCTTTTATTTATTTATTTATTTTTGCTTTTTAAAAAATTTATTAAAGTATCTCACTCATACTTGAACATACACAAACAATAAGTGTATAGCAATTGTTGTGAACTTACAAAACAAACATACATAGCATCATACAGTGCTTTCATACCTCTTCTTCCACCAATACCTTGCATTGCTGTTAAATATTTTTAACTAATGATTAAAGAGCATCCTCATAATATTACTAATAACCAAAGTATTTTCCCCCAAACCACCCTATTATTATTTTTTATATCATTTATACATGAACATACATAAACAATAAGTGTATAGTAAAAGTTGTGAACTTACAAAGCAAACATTCATAACATCATACAGGGGTCCCCTATATCAACCCTCCACCAACACCTTGCATTGTCAGGAGACATTTGTTACAAATTATGAAAGAATATTGTCAAAATCTTACTGATAATTATAGTCCTTATCTTACATTTTGTGTATTTTTCCTATTATTATTTTTAAAATATATTTATGACAGAAGTTGTAAACTTAACAAAACAACCGTGCACATGTGCAGAATTCCCACACAGCATTCCTCTATCAACATACCACACAGTGGTGGAACATTTGTTATAGATTGTGAGATAATATCAACTTATTGTTACCAAGTCCGTAGCATACATTTGGAACACATTTTTCATATTTCCCCGTTATCAACACAGTGCATCTTTGGCATAGATGCAAGAATATTACATTATTACTGTTAACCACAGTCCATAGGTCACTCCAGTTGTATTTTTCCCATGGTCCTCCACATTCCCACTACCCTGCAATAGTAATGTACATCTGCTTTAGCTCACAAAGGACCGTCCTGCATCTCTACCATCAACCACAATTTTCATCCATCTCTGGTTTTACTATGATTTTCAGTCCCTAGATTATTCTCTAGATTTCTGTCAATTGGCATTTACATCCCTAGAATACCTTTTCAGCCATGTCTCCATTTATAAACTAGCTGTTACTCACTATAATGTGTTACCATCAACTCTACATTTCCACACTTTTACAGTAAAGCTGATTAAAACTTCTGTATACATTAAATATCAGTAGTCCATCTCAGTCCTCCTCTAATCTTCTTTAACACTCCATCACCAACCACCAGGTCTTGAAGGTATTTGCCTAAATTTTCTTCTAGAAGTTTTATGGTTCTTGTTTTTATATTTAGATTTTTTATTCATTTTCAGTTAATTTTTGTATAAGGTGTGAGATAGAGGTCCTCTTTCCTTCTTTTGCTATGGATGTCCAGTTTTCTCCGTACCATTTGTTGAATGGACTGTTCTACCTTTTCTGGGTGGGTTTGACAGGCTAGTCAAAAATCACTTGACCATAGATGTGAGGGTCTGTTTCTGAGCCATTTATTCAGTTCCATGGTCTATGTATCAGTCTTTATGACAGTACCATGCTATTTTTACCACTATAGCTAAGTAATTCGACTTAAAGTCCAGAAATGAGAGTCCTCCTACTTTTCTTTTTCTTTTAAAGATATATCTGGCTACTCAGGACCCCTTACCCTTCCAAATAAATTTGATAATCATGTTTTCCATTTATTCAAAAAATACTGGTGGAATTTTTTTCAGGATTGCATTGAATATGTATATCAATCTGAGTAGAATTCACATCTTAATGATATTTAGTCTTTCAAGCCATGAACATAGAATGTTCTTCCAATTATTTAAGTCTTTTATTGATTTCTTTTAACAATGAGTTATAGTTTTCTGAGTACAAGTACTTTGCATCATTGGTTAAGTTTATTCCCGAATAGTTGGGGTTTATCTGACACATTTTATTTTCACCACTCTTTGGACACTTTTAGTTACTTTTAAAAATGTAATCCTCATTTCTAGACTCCCTTCCAAGCCTCTCTTTCCTGTCTTTCCTTTTCAAGCACACCCTTTAGTATTTCCTGCAAAGAAGATCTCTTGGTTACAAACTCTCTCAGTTTCTGTTTATCTGTGAATACTCTAAACTCACCCTAATTTTTGAAAGACAATCTTGCCAGATATAAGATTCTTGGCTGGAAGTTTTGTTCTTGCAGTATTTTAAATATATCATACCACTGTCTTCTTGCCTCCATGGTTTCTGGTGAAAAATCAGCACTTAATCTTATTGGGTACCCCTTATATGTTATGCATTGTTTTTCTCTTGCCGCTCTCAGAATTCTCTCTTTGTCTTTGGCATTTGACATTCGGATTCGTATGTGTCTCGGAGTTGGTCTTCTAGAATTTTTTTCAGATGGGAGTATGGCATGCTTCTTGGACCTGTATATATATGTCCTTCAATAGGGTTGGGAATTTTTCTACCATTATTTCTTCAAATATTCCATTTGCCCCTTTTCCCTTCTCTTATCTTTCTGGGACACCCATGACAAGTATGTTTGCACATCTCTTGCTGTCATTTAGTTCACTGAGACCTTGTTCAAGTTTTTCCAATCTTTTCTTCATCTGTTCTTTTGTATGTTCACTTTCAGAAGCCATTTCTTCAATCACAGCAATCCTTTCTTCTGCTATCTCAAATCTGTTATTATATGATTGCAGTGAATTTTTTATTTCATTTATTGCACCTTTCATTCTAACAAAATCTGCTATTTTTTGGTGTATGCTTTCAAATTCTTCTTTGTGCTCATCCAATATCTTCTTAATATCCTTAATTTCTTTAGCCATCTCATTGAATTTATTAAGGAGGTTTGTTTGAACATCTATGATGAGTTGTCTCAACTCCTTTATGTCATCTGCAGGCTCATCTTGTTCCTTTAAATTGGGCCATATCTTCCTGTTTCTTGGTGTGGATTGTAATTTTTTTTGGTGCCTTGGAATCTGGCTTACTAAAGTACTTATTCTGGGTGCAGTTTTTCTCTTTAGTTTAGGGATTCCTGCCCTTTCTCCCTTGCTGTTTGTGTAGAAGGAACCAAGGATGTAGTTGGTCCTATAAGCTATGGAGGCTCAAGCTGCCCTCATCATCTCAAGGACCGATGAAGCTTCTCCCAACTTTTTCCTTTGCCAGGGGTAGGGACAGAGCCACAGCTGTGTGGAATAATCCAGTTCATGCAGGCATAGACTGTAGTTGCCCAGAGAGATTGATGATGCTTCACACTCCTTTCTCTCTTGACTGGGACAGGGATGGAGTTACAATTGTGGGCAGCAATCCATGCAGTACAGGTCCAAGATGACAGCAGTTTCCTTGGTAGACTTTTGATTATTTAGTTTGTACCAGCCAAATGTACCTGCAGTTACCTGGATAGGCTGGTGGAAGGCTCACCAGCTTCCTCCCTGCTAGAAGTGTGGCTGAGGCTTAGGCTGGGGCTGCAGCCCGATCAGGGTGAAAGAAGCTGGTCTCTACCATCACTGTGATTTTCAGTCAACAAGGCTTCCCCTCATGCTGGGAGTGGAGTCAAAATGGCAGCTACTGGCATCCTTCTGACTTGGACAGGCTCAAACTTTAGCTGTTCTTAGAGTTGCACTTTAGCAAACTGAATTTATGTATCAGCAGCTGAAATTGGTGGCCAACTGTCTCTTCTTCCTCTGTTTTAGGGGAATGGAGCTTCCTGTCAGAGAATAGCTCCTGAGGTGGCTTGTGCCGCCAAAGTAGGATGATCACTAGCCTCCATGGTATGGCCGGTAGTTTCCTGGAGAGGCTGATGCAGCTCTCCCTGGCTTCCTCTGCTCAAGGTGGTCCTGAGGCTTAGGCTAAGAGCTGCAATCTGACCTCAATGGAAAGAAGCTGGTCCCTACCATTACGGTGATTTTCAGTCAGCTCTGCTTCCCCTCATGTCAGGTGCAGAGTTATGATGGTGGCAACCAGCTTCTTTCTGACTTGGACAGGTTCAAACTTTAGCTGTTCTTAGGATTATACTTTAGCCTACTGAATTTACTAATCAGTAGCTGAAATTGGTGCCCAACTGTCTCCCCCACCTCTGGTTTTTGGAAGTGGAGCTTCCAATTCCAGCTAAGGAACAGCTCCTGAGTTGGCTTGTGCCTCCAGTGGAGGATGGGTCCGGGCCTCCATTGCTTAGAGTGCTCTACCTACAGATCTTCTCTGCAGATGGGCAGTCTCCTCCTTCCATTCTTTCAAGGTGAGAAGGGAAGTGCTGGGACACTAACCCTTCTCAGCAGAAACCCACAGCTTTAGGAAAATAAACTCTCCTTGGTCCCCTTCTTCACTCCTCCTCCCCTTTTCTCCATGGAATCTACATAGTTAGGAAGATAACCAATCCCTGCTTGCCCCTTTGAACTGAAATTTACAACTCTAAACAGATAATGGCTCTTTTCCTCCTAATAGGCCTGTGCTTTAGGAAGATAAGCTAACCTCACTGCTTTGCTTTTGTAACATTGCCTGTCCACTTGCTTAGAAATTTGCCGGCTTAGAATTCCACTTAGAGTTCCTATATAAACTTATGAAAATCAAGATATGGGGCTCAGAATTTAGAGACTGAATTCTCTTCTAGGCCCGTGCGTAAAAAAATTTCATTCATCTGTCCCCTCAAGAGTACCACTTGGGTTTCATTCCATCTGCCACAACATTTGTTTCCCTGAGTGGGAAACCCAATAGAGCAGGCCCGTTGTGCTTCTGATTTGGGGCTGATGGGCTCGGGAGATGGTGATATCCGAGCGAATGAGGTGGGTGCCATCTGTCCTCTTGATGGGCCCTCCTTCTGAGGCAGTCTCCACAGGCCACGTCCCTACCCCCTGGCCTGACTCAGTGGGGAGGCAGACTGAACAGTGCCAGAAGACTCCAGAAAGGTAAGTGCCCAGACACCAAGTCCTCCATCAGGCCCGTCTCCAGATGGAAGAGGAGACTGATCACCTCCTGAAATCTTGAGTACTGAGATTCCAGAATAGGGCAATCCCTGTTGGAGGGACTGCATAACCTCTGAGTAACTGCGTGAGTGAGGGAGGATGGCAGAGGCTTGTATCTGCTGTACCAGTCTGTGACTCCAAAGCTTTATGCTACGGAGCCTGTGTGGGCCTTACCTTGTTTTCCGTGGCTACGTAATATGGCATAACGGCCACCCTGAACACTGCCCGTGCACCTTAGCCAAGATGAGCCAATGTTCTCATGAGAGATGTGGACAGGTGGGCATCTGAGTGGCCTCAGAAGAGGCAACCCATTCTTTCAACCTGTTTTGCACCACTGACACAGTGTATGGACTCATTACTGTTAATTCCTGAAAGAGGGACTATGTAACTTCTGAACAATTGTGTGTGAAAGTGAGGATGACAGAGGCTTGCTTTTGTTATTCCCGTCTGTGACTCCAAAGCTTTATGGTACGGAACCCATGTGGGTCCTAATCTATTTCCTGTGGCTACGTTATATGGCATAACAGTCAACCCCAAACTCTGCCTGGACGCCTTAGCCAAGACGAGCCAAAGTTCTCGCAAGAGACAGGGACAAGCAGGCATCTGAGTGGACTTGAAAGAGGCAACCCCTTCCCTTGCTTGTCTTACACCACCAGCGCAGGGTATGGGCGCATCACATTCAAAACCCATCTTAAACTACAATCTCAAGAATTTCAATAAAGGTTTTTCTGGAGATTATAGTATCCGGATGAATCCTGACACCCTCTGAACCTTATATGAAGTAGAGTGGCCTACTTTTAATGTGGACTGGCCCTCAGAAGGGACCCTGGATGTAGCCATGGTCTGTGCAGTGTGGATGGTTGTCACAGGAACTCCTGGCCACCCTGATCAGTTTCCCTGTATCGGCTTTTGGTTAGAGATAGCCCAGACTCTGCCCCCTTGGGTTTGATTGTGAGTTGGAAAAAAAGGACAGAGCAGGGTCTTGGTTGCACAGGGAACAGGGCTCTGGAAGCCAGTCATTCATCAAGGGTCCTCAGAGGAGGACTCACCACCCCCAACACCACTGCCATATGCTCCAGCCACTCTAGCCTCTCCTCCTAGCTCGGGAGTGAAGGCAGACTCCCAGAAACACCCCAAACTTCAGTCTCTTCTTCTAGCCCAGGAATGCAGGCAGATCTCCCAGAAACACCTACACCTTTGGTCCCTCCGGGAACATCCACCCCCTCTGAGGAATGCCCTGCAACCACATTAGCATGGAAACTCCGGTTGGCACAACCCGTGTTACAGATGGTCCTCCGTGAAACACAGGGTCCGGTCCAGATCGGATAGAATGGAACCATCCAACCCGGGAAACCTGTATTATACTTCCAGCCCTTCACAACTGCGGACCTCTTAAACTGGAAGCACCACCCCCCCTCCTACAGAGAAAAGCCCCAGACCCTTATTGATCTCATGGAAGCCATTTTCCAAACCCATCATCTTACTTGTGGTGATTGCCACCAGCTCCTAATGACTTTGATTAATCCAGAGGAGAGATGACAGATTCTGATGAAAGCTTGAAAGTGGCTGCAGGAGCAGACCCTTACTGGTGTCTTAAATCCAGAAGATTGGGCACAAGAAGCGACACCAGAAGTCCAACCGAACTGGGACATCAACACTAATCAGGGATGGGCTGCACTCCAGCAATATCAGGAAGTGCTCTGCCGAAGGGATTGAGAAGGAGCAAAATGACCCACAAACATGACAAAGCTGACTTTAGTTACTCAAAAGCCCAATGAATCTCTGGGAGATGTCTATGAAAGGCTTTGCAAGGGTTTCAGAATCTATACCTCTTTTGACTCAGAAGCTCCGGAACACCAGAGGATGGTGAATGCCACCTTTGTTGTGCAGGCATCAATGGACATTAAAAGAAAGCTCCAAAATTTAGAAGCATTTCCGGGGATGAACATCTCTCAACTCCTGGAAGTCATCAACAAAGTATTCATCAATTGAGACAAAGCCACCCAACAAGAAGCCAAGAAGTGAATAAAACATCAAGCCTCCTTACTGGCAGCAGCCTTGGGAAATCCTGATCCCACCAAATGAGAAGGGCCACCTTGAAAAGGGGGGACAAGCATCAGAAGGGTGCCTCTGGTCAGAGACCAATGTGTCTACTGTAAAGAAAGTGGACACTGGAAAAATAAGTGCCCTCAAAAGACTCAGGCACATAGAGGGAACATCGCTAAAGGGAAATACTGACCTGAACCCCAAGATGATCTGATCAGGCCAGCAGGGCTCAACCCTGAATAGGGGCTACCAGGCTCACTGGAACTTGGCCCCCACAAGCCCATGGTCAAACTACAAGTCAGGAGCCAGTCAATGACTTTCACGATGGACACTGGCACTGAACACTCTGTGGTCACAACCCCTGTTGCCCTCTTTAGTGGAAAAACCACTAATATCATAGGAATGACTGGGGACCAGTCAAGCCAATTGCCTTTTTGCCAGTCAATAACTTGCCAGGTTGGTGGCCATGAAGTGACTCATGAATTTCTGTACCTGCCTGAATATCCAGTTCCTCTGTTTGGTAGGGAACTCTTAACCCAACTGGGAGCCCAGATTACTTTCAAACCTGAAGGGCCAGCAAGCTTAAGCCTCGGGACCGGCCTCACTCTCCTTGTCACCATACCCTGAAGCAAAGAATGGAGACTTCACGTCGAAGAAAGTTCAAGTCAGAATTTGGAAAAACTGCTAGAACTTTTCCCCCAGGTTTGGGAGGGAAAAAAACCCACTGGGAATCGCATGGAACCATGCACACATCATCATCGACCTGAAGCCTGGAGTGGTCCCGGTCTGGCACAGGCAGTATCCGATCCCAGTGAAGTGCAATTGGGCATAGTTGAATACATAGTTTGCCTGAGGAAAGAAGGAATTCTAATCGAGTGCCAGTCACCCTGGAATATCCCTTTATTACCAGTAAAAAAGCCAGATGGGACCAGATATCAACCAGTGCAGGATTTACGAGCCATTAATAATGCCACTCTCACCTTACATAAGGTAGTTCCCAACCCATACTCTTTGCTAGGACAGCTGCCGCTTGAAGCGCCTGGTTCACTTGCCTGGACCTGAAAGATAGCTTCTTTTGCCTGCGGCTGCCCCCACCCCCCCAGCTCCCCGAGCCAGCCTCTGTTTGCATTTTAATGGGAAGATCCTAAAACCCAGCAGAAAACACAGGTAACCTGGACCTGGCTCCCACAGGTCTTCAAAAACTCCCCTACCCTTTTCAGGGAAGCCTTGGCAGCGGATTTGGCTACCTACTCCCAGAAAGACTGCAGGTCTGCCCTCTTGGAATACATAGATGACATCCTACTTGCCAGTGAAATGGAAGAGGACTGCTGGAAAGGGACCTAGACTCTCCTACAACTTCTAACACAGACTGGGTACAAAGTGTCTTGGAGAAAGGCTGAGATCTGTAAACAGCAGGTCAAGTACCTGGAGTACAGCATCATACAAGGGCACTGGATGCTTGGACCCAAATGAAAGAAAGTGATCTGCACCATCCCGACCCCCACCACAAAAAGAAAGCTTTGCCAGTTCCTTGAGGCTGCAGGGATCTGCTGCATCTGGATTCCTGGATTTGCAGCCATGGCCAAGCCCCTATACGAAGTTCTGGCGGGTCCAGAAAAAAGCCTCTTGCCTGGGGAAAAGCTCAACAAGGGGCCTTTCCAAACATCAAAAGACAACTCGGCCGAGCTCCTGCCTTGCGTTTCCCAGATATAACATGAAATTTTAACCTGTTTGTGCATGAAAAGAACAAAGTAGCATTGGGGGTTCTCACACAAACAGTTGGCCCCTGGCAAAGACCCATGGCTTACCTCTCCAACCAGCTGGATCCCGTGGCTATAGGTTGGCTGCCCTGCCTGAAAGCCTGGGCAGCAAATGTAACCCTTGTCAAAGAAGCTGACAAATTAACTCTCGGAGAGGCAATTCATGTAATGGTGCCACATGCAGTCACTGCCCTAATGAACTCACATGGGCATCAGTGGATATCGAATCCCTGGCTTGCACATTACCAAAACCCCAGAGTGACAATAGAAACAGTGCGTAGTTTAAACCATGCTCCCTTTTTGCCAGGTGAGGAAGGGGCTCCAGAGCATGACTGTGTTGAAGTGACTGAAGAAGTTTATGTCAGTTACACTGACCTCCAAGACAAACCATTCCCTTCCCCAGATCAGACACTATTTACAGATGGGTGCAGTCTCGTTAAAAACGGGCAACACCTTCCTGGATATGTAGTCACCACTACCGAACGGGTGGTGGAAGCGGCATCTCTACGGCGGGGATGGTCTGTGCAACGAGTAGAACTCTGGTCACTGGTCCGAGCCCTGCAGCTAGTCGCCGGGCAAGCGGTAAACATTTATACTCTAAGAGTCTAAGGATGCATATGCTACCATTCATATCCAGGGGGCAATTTATAAAGAAAGAGGTCTCCTAACTGCAGGGGGAAAGGAAATCAAAAACAAAGAAGAAATTCTCCAACTGTTAGAAGCAATCTGGAAACCAGACAGAGTCGCCATCATCCACTGCTGGGGACATTAGAAAGGAATGGATATGGTCGCTCAAGGAAACAGGCTAGCTGACAAAGCAGCTCAGCAAGCAGCTAAAGGAACCCACAGAATACGAGTCCCAGAATTGACACTGTAGTTGATCCTCTTAGGACAAGAGACTAATCAATTAAGCTATACCTGGGAAGAACAGGAATGGGCGAAGAGAGAAGGGGGAAGCCGAACCCCCGAAGGAACTTGGCTTTTCCTGGATAACCAGATTTTTGTACCAAAAGGAACCACTCATGCCCTTGTCCAGCAATACCACCAACTCATCCACCTAGGGAAAACTGCACTAGAAGTCTTGCTCGGGAGATACTACTACATAGCCCGGTTAACTTCTCTCTGTGCCACCATCAACAGCCAGTGACAAGTTTGTGCCCAAAACAACCCTTTGCAGGGCCCCAGCAAGTGTCTAGCACATGGGGACAACCCCCTTTGAAGATCTCACAGTAGACTTCACTGAAGTGAAACCAAGTCGGTGGTACATATATCTGTTGGTGATGATATGCACCTTTTCAGGTTGGGTCAAAGCTTTCCCCACTTGCACTAAAAAGGCAAGAGAAGTAACTAAGGCTTTATTTAGAGAAATCATTCTATGACACAGGCTACCACTGTCAATTGGAAGTGACAATGGCCCGGACTTCATGGCTGCCATAGTCCAAGAGCTAGCAAAAATGTTAGGAATCAAGTGGAAACTCCACTTATAGGCCCCAGAGTTCAGGGAAAGTTGAACGCATGACTAGAACCCTCAAAGCCACCCTAGCCAAATAATGCCAGAAACTGGTCTCCTCTGGGTATACTTACTTCCCTTGACCCTTCTCTGAGTTAGGTGTACCCCAGGACCCACAGGCTATTCACCCTTTGAAATTCTATTTGGGTGGCCACCCCTAATTATTTCAGCCTTCAGTGGAAATCTCAAACTTCTGGGGGAGGCTAGCCAAGATTCCATTCTCCTGCAGCTGGGGAAAACTCTAGCCGAAATACATAAAACTGTCTTGTTAAGGAATCTGCTCCCCCTGGGATACCTAGTGCACCCCATCGGCCAGGGGACCTAGTCTGGGTCAAAACTGGAAAAAAGAACCCCTTCAGCTTTCCTGGACAGGTCCATATAATGTGATTCTTGTAAATCCTACTGCTTTTAAAGTTCCAGGCATCGTCCCTTGGATCCATCATTCCAGGGTCAAGAAGGCACACCCTGATAAAGACCATGACAGCTGGACAGCCCAACCCATATCCAGCCATCCCTTGAAAGTGTGAGTCACCCGGGATCCCTGAGCACCGACTTCATCAAATGCCTGCTGAATGGACCCCTGCCCCTAGTGGATCCTGTACTTATACGGCCTGCTTGCCTTGGTATTCGGAGTTGGACTCGCTGCTGTGGCCCCTGCAGACTGGACTGTTGTAAATAGAGCCCTAATTGCAATTGCTTACTGGTGTATAAGAGGATGCAGAAGCCTTGACTTGCTTGTCCTTTCCTTCCTTGCCCCCTCCCTAGGAACCAATACCTTCCCCCAAAATCTATGGCAGCTGCAAGTTAGTCAAAGCTGGGGCAAACAATCTGTGCTGAACGCTTCCGTTTCATTCTCAGCAGGTGCAACTTCAGCCTCTGTAATATTTGATGCTTTCAGGGCAATCCAAGATCACGCCTCTTGCACCTTGCTAGTTGCCCTGTACCCCCGTGCCCCCATACCTGCCCCCAGGAGAGGGTGTAGGGATCACAACTATGGGAGTAACGACAAATACCTCTGCCGAGACCCCCAAAAGGGTGGAGGATTCTGCCACTCTTGGAGCTTGCTGGTAGGTGCCACCACTCCCTGGAAGGGGGTCCCACCAACTTCTCCATATCTCCTACAGAAAATCCCCAGCCTGGCAGGGTGTGGCATAGAAACCTGTGACCCCATAAAACTCACCTTATTAAACATAACCACCAGATCAGAAAATACCTTTTTAAAGGCCCAAACAGGACTAAAACTAGGATTTGGAATATACAACCCATTGGGGCCGGACCCAGGGGACCTCATACTGGTCCAAATGATCACAGTAACCCAACCCCCAGAGAAAACCCTGATGAAAAATATCAGTAAAGCTACCGAGATGTTAGAAGCCAAAGTTAGAAAAGCCCCCCGCAATGTCCTTTTGAATCAGGTTCGAAATTTCCACTAACTCCTAAATGAATCTTGGCCCAATTTAGCTGCCTCTTGCTGGCTATGCACTTCCTCAAGTCTAACCATCTTCCCCATACCTGTTCCATGGGAAGTAACCCTCCTGACCCATGACAGCTCTGTGGCAGGAACCTGGCCCTTCCCAGTCCACATAACCGAACCCCCGGGAAAGCTGGCTAACTGTAAAAACATAACTACCAGGTCTCCTTCAACCATCTTCCCTCTTGGAAGGGCCAACTGTGACACCACCTGCCCACTCAATGGGCCTGACCAATGTACTGCAAACTCCACCATCTGGGTCTGTGGAACCCATGCCTACAGGTGCCTACCCCAGGATGGCCAGAGCATCTGCTACCTGGCTTGGCCAGTACCAGCATTCTCGAAGTATGGAGATGAATTGCCTGGAGAGCTCTCCCGATCCAAATGAGCAACACAGGCAATTCTGATACTCTTAGGACTAGGAGTAGTTGGGAGAGCAGCAGTAGCAGGGGCCTCACTCACAGTTCATCAGGAAGGTTTACAAACACTAGCACAGGACACATCAAATGATCTCAAAGAAATCTTGGGGTCGCTCAATGGATTGCAAGACCAGATAGACTCGTTGGTAGAAGTGGTTTTACAAAACAGGTGAGGATTAGACTTGCTCACCACAAGTTCAGGGGAGATTTGCCAAGCACTGGAGAAAGAATGCTGTTTCTATGCTAACTCCTCAGGGATAGTTAGGGACAAAGTGGTTCTACTAAAGGAATAAGCCAAAGACCACTTAAACTGTGTAAACCAGGCATCTGCCAATGGGAACTACTTTCAGTATCTCCCCTCCTGGATTTTGACATTTATGCCAGTAAAAGCCTCAATCTTTTTCCTCTTAACTTTTGAGCCATGTGTTCTATGGTACCTAACACAATATATCATTTCCCACTTAAATGCCTTAAAACACCAGGTAATGCCTTGTGTTAAATATCAGCCCTTGGGGACTATAAAAAAAAATCCCCATGTTAGCAGATGATGCCCCATAAAGAATTATAAGGGCATCAAAAGGGAGGAGGAATGATAAGGGAAGTAGTGGGTCCCTGACCCCCCTCAGCAGAAACTCACAGCTTTAGGAAAAGCTAATCTCCCCTCGGTCCCTTTCACCTTTCCTCCTCCCCTTTTCTCCATGGAATCCACATAGTTAGGAAGATAAGCACTACCAGCCTGCCCCTTTGAACTGAAATTTACAACTCTAAACAGATAATGGCTCTTTTCCTCCCTAATAGCATGTGCTTTAGGAAGATAAGCCAACCTAGCTCCTTTGCTTTTGTAACCTTGCCTGCCCATTTGCTTAGGAATTTGCCCTCTTAGAGTTCCACTTAGAGTTCCTATATAAACTTATAAAAATTGAGATATGGGGCTTAGAATTTGGAGACTGAATTCTCCTCTGGGCCTGTGCATAATAAAACTTCGTTCATCTGTCCCCTCAAGAGTGCCCCTTGGGTTTCATTCCCTCTGCCACAACAAAGGAGGTTGCAGGATGTACTTCTTTTCTCCTGGAGCCCCCAAAAAAGTGCTTTTGATAGCTCTGGGTGTCTACTAATTGCCCTGTAGCAGGAGCTGATTCTAGGATCTCCTTACTCTGTCACTATCTTGCTGGTTGCCCCCATACCTTTATTTTTAATATTTATGAATCGCTTTATTCATGGTATTCCTTGTGAAGAACAAACTTAGATTTTGATTTGTGTGCAAACTCCAAAGCAAAGATTTAAGCCCATTTATAAATTCTGACATTACTGATATGTTTCATTTCATATTCTTCATAAGTTCTTAACTCATTTTTATGTGTGTATTAAACAATCTCTCTTTCCTTATACAGTTTATTTGTTTTTTGTGCTAATTTTAGTATTCATGAAGATTTTTATTTTGGTCAAGTAATTACCTTAAAATAATATTCTGTATAATACCTTTAGCCCTTTTTAAAAATTATTTAGTTTTCTATATTTTCAAAGCTTTATATGATATCATTGACTCTTATCCATTACCTATGTAATCATCGATGAGCTTACTTTTTTTTATTATTATTTTCTTTCTTTTGTTTCAATTACTTTACTTTTGTAAAATGCAAATATTGTTATTTCACCTTTTTCTCGTCTTAGTGTGATTCTTATAACTACAATTAAATATACTCAATATTGGCCATGGGCCCTTTTCTGAAGGTTCACCAATCTAGTTGAATTCTTAGAAAGGGTTCATGACTATATTCTTGCATATTCAATTATTATTGTATTCTTTACAGTTGAAAGGCAGCTTGTCTGAATTTTATTTTTTTTTTGGTTCTTAAAATATTATTTCACCATTGTCTTTCTTTCTAGGATTTTATCAGGAAAACAGATGGTGATCTGGTATTCTTTACTTTGTAAGTGACTTGATATTTTTGCCTGGAGGTTGAATGCCATTTATTTTTTTTTTTCTTTGTCTTTATAGCCTAATAGTTTTATGGGAATATGTCCAAAAATTATCATCATTGTATCATTTTCCCAATTACATGGTGAAATTTTCAACATATAGATTTAAACAATAAGTAATAGTTTAAAATATTGTTTCTATCCCATTACTTTGTTTGTTCTTCCTTAGGGATTCCTTTTACATATATATTGGAACATTTTACTGATTTTCTAAACATGTTCACTTACTTTTCAATCATTTATAGCACTTTTAGTTTGTTTTTCTTCTCTTATTGCTTTCTTTCTTCTTCTTCTTTTTTTTTTTTTTTTTTTTTTTTAAGTGCTCTTTCACTTATGGGCAAATTTTTTTTTTCCTTTTTTTTTTTTATTAAGTAATTTTCTTCAGTGATTCTTTTTGTTTTTTCCTTCAGATCTCTTTTTCTTTTAAAATCTATACTGAAGTTTTGAATTTCTGTTTCATTATGTGCTTTCAGAGCTGAAATTGCAAATTTAAAGATATTTATGTTGGATTATTGTTAGTTCTTATGCTAACTTTTGGGAGTGCTTTTATCATGTGACCAGTTCTGCTAATTACTTTTTATTGCATCTTATGATAGCATTTTATGTTTGGCTTTTTATTTTTTCTGTTTATTATATTAACTTTGAATTTCTGTCAAGAAACAGTAACAATTATTTCCATGGAGGATTTAATGATGTTTATATGCTTACTATATTTCTTATTACAAGATGAACTCTACTGTTAATAAAATGAAGGGCAGTTACTTCAATAAATAATTATGTTATAAACAACCATTGTGTTCAAGTCTGTGCTATGCTTGTTACTGCAGGACTCTTTTTTTATCCCCCCCCCCTTTTTTTTTCCTTTTTCTTCTACACAAAATCTCCCAGGTATGTCTCCTCCCTCCAAATTGTATTTCTCTGCATCTTACATTGCCATTTCAAGGCTGCCATTTCAAGGCTGCCATTTCAAGGCTGCCACTTCTGAGTGAGTAAACATGAGACCATATTTAAATTTCCCAGTAGCCAATGCTATGTTCTTCAAAGTCTTACTCGTGTTCTCATTGTTTTCCTGTCAGAGTGTGAATCTTAAAGAGGTGGTATTATTGGTACCAAAACTCCACTGCACCCTTCTTTTTTATCTGTCTGACTGCTCTGCCATGGGCTCCTCAGATTGCTGCTCTGTTTTCACAAATTTATTACCCTATTGATGTGTAAATTGAAGTTCACAGAATCTTCTGTCTCCTTGTCCTTCTGTAGATGCAGATTGTGTGTGGTTTTATTTGCTCTCCTTATTGAACTCTACAGTTTTCAAGATGTGTACAGGGATTTGGCTTATGTCACTACCATCCTAGGAAAATTATTACTCATCATTATTAGTTGCTTCAAAGAAGGACTCCTTACAATTTTATAAAGAAAAAGCAATTTATAAAATGAAAAATATAATACAATTAAAAAGTACATGAGATGCATTGTTTAAATCCCTGAGTTTTCTTTTTTTAAAACTGCTATACACAATTGTTTCATGATTTCTTGTAAACTACTATTATTTCAGACTGATATGATGTTTTCTGCATTATCTTCATAAGTTCTACTATTTAAATTGTTGTTCTAGACAAGTAACATTCCACCTACTGCTTTGAATACCTATTTTGTTTTTCATTCTCAAAAAATTAATTCCATGCAGGAGTTCTTGATCCTTCCTGCCTCAATTCAGTGTAAGTACAATTTATATTTTTGGTCCATTTTATGAAATGAGTGTATTATTTTTCCTTTGATGGTAGATTTTTTTACAGGGAGAATTTTTAAAAATATCACTTTCATCAGAAATGTAGTGAATATAATTATTATGTACTAATTTATCCAGCTGAATGCTAGCAAACCTTCTTTTTCTCTATAAGAAAAAATGTGTATTATTCTGAATAATAATGCAGGTTCTTTGAAAGCTACATTTGCACACACACATATGTGCCAATAGAGGCATAGCTTGGAGTTATAGCAGGTTCAGTTTCAGACCACCAAAATAAGTGAATATCACAATAAAGCAAATCACATGAATTTGTTGGTTTCCCAGTGCATATGAAAGTTATGTCTAAACTATAATGTAGTCTATAAACTGTGCAATAGCATTATGTGTAAAAGAACAATGTACATACCTTACTTTAAAAATACTTTATTGATAAAATATTCTAACCCTCATCTGAGCCTTCAATAAGGCATAATATTTTGGTGGTGGAGGAGACTTACCTTGATATTGATGGCTGCTGATGAATCAGGGTGGTGGTTGCTAACATTGGGGAGGTAGTGGCAATTTCTTTAAATAAGACAGAATGAAGTTTGCTGCATTGATTGACGCTTTCCTTTCATGAACGATTTCTCTGTAGCATGCTAAAATGTTTGATGGCATTTTACCCATAGTAGAGTTTCTTTCAAAATAGGAGTCAAACCTTTCAAACTCTGCTATGGCTTTATCGACTAAGTTTAGTTAATATTCTAAATATATTGTCATCATTTAAGCAGTGTTAACAGCATCTTTACCAGTAGTAGATGCCATCTTAAGAAACCACTTTATTTGCTCATCCACAAGTAACTCGTCTTTGGTTAGTATTATCATGAGATTGCAGCAATTCAGTCACATGTTCAGGCTCCAATTCTAATTCTTTTTCTCTTGCTATTTCTAACACATCTACATTTACTTCCTCCACTGAAGTCGTGAATTCCTTAAAGTAATCCAAGATGGCTGGAACCAATTTCTTCAAACTCCTATTAATGTTGATATTTTTACCTCCTCCCATGAATCACAAGTGTTCTTAATGACAGCTATAAGGGTAAATTCTTTCTAGAAGTTTTTCAACTAATTTTGCCCAAGTCCTTCAGTGGAAGCACTGTCTATAACAGCTGTAACCTTACAAAATGTATTTCTTAAATAATAAGACTTGAAATTTGAAATTACTCTTTGAACCATGGGCTTCAGAATGGATGTTCTGTCAGCAGGCATGAAAACAACATTAATCTCATTGTACATCTCCATCAGAGCTCTTAGGAGACCCAGTGTATTGTCAATGAGCAGTCATATTTTTAAAAACTCCTTTTCTCTGAGAAGTAGGTCTCAACATTTGGTTTGAAATATTTAGTAAACCATGTTGTAAACAGATGTACTGTCATCCAGGCTTTGTTTTTCCAATTATGAACCACAGGAAGAGTGGATTTAACATAATTCTTAAGAGCCCTTAAATTTTCAGAATGTTAACTGAGCACTGGCATTAACTTAAAGTCACTAACAAAAGAGAGTCAACCTCTCCTTTGAAGCTTTGAAGGCAGGCATTGATGTCTCTTCTCCGGCTTGGAAAATCCTAGATGGCATCTTTTTCCATTATACGGTTGTTTTGTCTACATTGAAAATCTGCTGTTTAGAGTAGCTACCTTCATCAATGCTCTCACTTGGATCTTCTGGATAGCTTGCTATAGCTTCTACATAAGCACTTGCTGCTTCACCTTGCATGTGGATGTTAAGGAAATGGCTTCTTTCCTTAAGCCTCATTAATTAACCTTTGGTAGCATCAAACTTTTCTTCTGTAAGTTCGTCACTTCTCTGAGTCTTATTAGAATTGAATAGAGAGTTGGGTTAGGCTTTAGCGTAAGGGAATGTTGTGGCAGGTTTGATCTTCTATCCAAACCAATAGAACTTTCTCCATATCAACAATAAAAGCATTTCAATTTTTTAAAATCCATGTGTTCACTGGAGTAGCACTTTTGATTTCCCTGAAGAACTGATCTTTTCCATTCACAACTTGCCTAACTCTTTGTCCAAGAGACCTAACTTTTGGCCTATGTCAGCTATCAATATTTCTTCCTTAGTAAGTTAATCATTTCAGGATTTTGATTTAAAGTGATAGATGTACAACGCTCCCTTCCTCTTAGGCTATTAGTTGGCCTAATTTCAATATTGTTGCATCTCAGATAACAAGGTAACCTGAGGAGGAGACTGGAGAAAAGTTGGTTGGTGGAACTATAGAAGCCTATACAATATTTATCGATGCCATTTGCTGTCTTACATGGGCATGGCACATGGTAGCCCCAAACAACTACAATATGAATGTCAAAGATCACCTATCACTGGTCATCATAAAAGATATAATAACAATGAAAACAGTTTGAGATATTGTGCATTCACCAAAATGTGCACACAGAGACATGAAGTGAGCACATGTTGTTGTAAAAATGGTGCCAGTACAGTTGCTTGACACAATTTTCACAAATCTTCAATTTGTAAAAACTGCAATAACTGCAAAACACAATAAAGCAAAGCACAATTAAAGAAGTTATGCCTGTATACCCATACACTCAAAAACATTTTCAACAATGCTTCTTTTACCATGGTCAAAAGAAAATTATTAAAAGTATTATTATTTTCATAGTAAATTTTTTTGCATGCCACTGTATTTTTTGCATTAATAGAAATATCATAACAATAACTATAAAAACAGTTAAATTAACCAATTTTATAACATGGTATGCAACACACATTAATTTATATTTGACTAAAATTACAATACAAGCCTCACTTATTTCTAGCACTCATATATTTTATAACTAATTTTTATATTTTCTCATAATTTTCACATTTGATACTTCAATAAATGCCCTGAGATTTAATAAACTTAGACTCTAATTTTGACATTCCCTAGGAATATTAAACTTTTTGTTATTGGATGAGCCAGAATTGGAGCCCACATCAAAGAAATTTTAGTTCATATTTCTTTCCAGTAAACCATTCTGTTTCAGAATATTTAAAATTTCCCTTATACTTTTAAAAGCATCAAAAAGGTATCACAAATTCAGCATTGAAAAACCAGAAACTGATTTAGGTAAATAAGTTAATAAATTGGGTATTTGGAAATATACCCGTAAACTTATCAACTTCATTAACAATTTTTGAAGAAAGAACCAAATTTAGATGACAAATTATTTCTACCACTACTGATGTAGAATCTCACTCTACATGTCTGCCCTGTGTAATGATAGCTTAGTGTCTGACAGACGTTGTTTTAACTCTGAATTTCACTGCTTGTGTGATCTTCGGTTAATGACTTCATCTAGTCATCATGTGTATTCTTAGATTAATGATTCACTTGAATTTCATTGCCCCCATGTATTTCCATTGTTCAGACCTAACTGGCACTGATACCTGTTCTAATCTGACCCAAGTGTCCTTCTCCATCTGCTAGAGTTTGTTTAGACCAGATACCTGTCAGGTTGTATTTTGTTTTGTTTTGTTTTAGTGTAGTGTTTTTTTTTTTGTTTTTTTTTTTTTTTCCCAGTAAAAATTGTTCCTTGGGGCAAAAAAACAACTATGCTCTCTCTTTTGCACAATCATATTATATATGACTTGTGTTTCTATTATTATTTCCTTTACCAAATTTATGGCCTCTCACTTCTCCCTTTGAAATCCCCCTCTCTCTCTTAAATAAAATAATAAAAAAGTGATATGTTTTAACAACTTTACTTTTGATGTTTAATATTCTCAATTCTCAATTGAAATTACTACTTCTGTTCACTTAATTTAGAGTAAAATAAATATATGTAGTTATATCTCTTAATAAAATAACTTTAACCCTGTGTCTCTCTAAATTCTGAATTCAAATATTACCTCTATACTTAAACTACAAAAAAAAAAAAAAAATTATACACAAGTGTGGCAGTTTGAGATTATTTATGGATTCCAAAAAATGAGATTATGTTTGTAAACTAATCTATTTCTCTGGGTGTGATGCCCTTTGAATGCATTAGATTTAGCTGACATGTCTTGATTAAATTACCTGTTAAGATTAGGGCTTTGATTCTACCACACCAGTAGGGCATAACTCAGATTGAGTCCCCATGCCCTTGGTGGGCTGATATAAATGGACACTCACTCAAGAAGACACACAGAAGAGGAGAAAACCTGGTCATTTTAGTCCTGCCATGTGACAAAAAGGAGAAAACTCAAACAGCTAAAGCCCCGGGAAGAAAAATGAACCATTTGCCTGATAGTTTGCAGCTAAAGAGAACAGAGCAGTTGAGCAGCTGCGAAAGCCTGAATGACCAGTCAGATATTGCCTACCACCTTGCTTCAACAAAGTTAGTGGCAACTGACTTTGGTAAGAAAGCCGCCTTGAGCTGGACTCTTTAGGACTTTGTAACTTATAAGATTTTACCCGAAATAAGTACCCTTTATAATAGCCAACAGATTTCTTGTACTTTGGATCAGCACCACCTTGGCTGACTAATACACCAAGTTTAATAATAAAATGAGTAAAATTATAATTAAATTTTACAACTAATTTTTTTTCTTAAAACTACTGACTGCATCCCTTAAGGAGTCTCTGATGTAGCATGTTTCTTACTGAATAATTTAAGGATTATATATTTAATTTTTTTTTTACCATTCTGTACTTACACTTAAATAGATGCTCCAGGAAGGAATAAATATATGTTTCTGTTGTTTCACTAGAAGAGTATTTGTCACATAGCATTTGCTCAATAAATATTTTTACAGTAGAATGAAAAGGACAGTTATATATTTTCTTTTATCATTTTTTTCTAAAACACGATTGTTAGTCAATTAGACAATATTCTTTCCTCATAAATAAATCTCACCTATGAATTTTGCATGTCAACTTGAGTTCAATGCATGCCTTCCAAGCTTTGTCAAAACTTAAGATTAAATACATTTTAAAGATTTGACATGTAACCTATGATTTCTTTATCACTTATACTAGATATTTTGAATTGGTATTTTTTGAACAGTTTTGGTTAAAAGAGAAAATTTTGAACTGATTGATTATATTAAAAAGCTTTAATCTTTTTCTAGTTTTATGTACTAGCTACACACTTGATGTTTTCATACAGAAAATGTCTACTGGAAGGTAATTTTATGATTCTACCACTGTACGTGTGAGTGTTACATCATGTTTTGCTTTCAAACAATGTGATGTATTTAACTATATAATGAACTAAGAAAATGCTCAAGAATGCCATAAGAAGCAAAAAATTCTGACATGTGCTATCTATTTTTAAGTTAATGATATTTGAATCCAATAATATTAAGAGTAACAAGGAATAGGAGATATTATAATGCTACATAAGTAGTGAATAAATCCCTCCAATCTTCAACAGAAGGTAAGCATTTGACCCAGAAGACTTCCTTCTTACTATGGTGTATTGCTTTTCCACAAAGAGATAGAAAGTATATAAAAGATAAGGCTGCTGGCAATCTCATACTCTGACAGTCAATCCAAATGCTTTGAGCTCTGAATTTAACTGGGAGCCAGATATTGACAGCAAAAGAAAGCTTTGGGCTGGGAAACTCCATTTAATTTTTTTTAAAAGATATAGAAAATAGAAGTTAACTGATTCTTAAAGTAACAATTCTGACTATAATGTAAAATTTAAAAGAAGACTTTATTAATCATAAAATTGATATTGCTTATTACAGCTGAACTTAAAAGTTAACTTTGAGTTTCTACATAATTTAGTAGAATTGTAAATGTTTTCATTGATTATTCAATATATATAAAATGAATTTAGTTCACTTGATCTTTATTGCTTTTTCTGATGTAACATATTACAGACTGTCCAGATCATTGAAGGGCAGTCAAGATATGTTTAGAGAAACCAAGGACAAATGTCCACACAGCAGGCCTATCTGATCTGCGAAAACTAATGGAGACCAGGGCATACACAGGTATGCAAGTTTCAAGTTGCCTGTTGCATTCTAAGACATTACACGGTATATATTTGGACTAGATATTATACTTTTTGCAGGAACCTGACTCAGGCTGTGGGCTTTTATGCTGCATGGTTGTAAGATCTTCAGTTTACCTCCTGGCATGTCAAAAGGCTGGAGTCCAAACCTTTTTCATATATATGTATAATGAAATGGATTTGTGGAGTGAAATACCACCTTAGCCCTCTACCAGTTTGCTTAAATACAGCAAATATTTGAAGCCATTTTTCACTGAGCTTTTAAAGAATGCAGTTTGCAGGAAATCTATCTGTCTTGTTCAATTTAATTCTTAACTCTAATTCTACCCTCCAAACCCCAAAGGGGGCCTTCTTCTAGTTATTCAACACATTGTCATCAATCTATTTCAAATTTCAAAGCATGCAAAGCTAAATGTTATCACCCTCCTAGGAGAAATAAGATGATAGCTAAAGTGGGCTGATGGCTACCTTCAGAGATTAGGTTATGTTTAGTGGTATCAGACAGAGAATATTCCTCTGTCATAATAGTAAGGAATATCTGGGAAAGACTTATCATCCAATCCAGAATGTGTCCATAATTGTCCAGTTATTAATTGTTGTATGGAGATTCTCTCCATTAGTTGGCCTAAGTTGGTAAAATTAAACAGGTTAGGGATCTCCACCTGTAGTAAAGAAGTTGAGGACAATATTTTGTACAACTGCAACATTTAAGCCTTTTTAATTAACACTAGCACCTTGTTGTTTATCCTGGATAAATGAAGATCTTTCTTTTATAACTTGCACTGACTTGGGTCCTAGGATGTCTCATTGTAGTCTATTTAATTGAGCTGTAGAATGAACTAGGAGGTACCAAGAGCAAGGTAGTGTTGGAGGAAGATGCCATACAGGTTATTCACTCACTCTGTGACACATCCTACAAGACAGAATGTCTAGAATTACAACAGAGTAGTAGAAGAAGCCACTGCCTGTGAGTGATGTATCAAAGAATTCAGCAATACTTTTAGAGAGATCCTGCTACTTACAGATTTTTTTTTCCTAAATCACCCTTAAAGCCAAGTTAACATCTAGGTTAATCAGCTTGGCAATGGCCTCATATTTCCCCATTGCCACCACACTTATGGTCCTATGGTCTGTCATAGATTTCATTTGCAATAGGTACAAAATGAAAAAGACCTTTAAAGTGTTGAGAAGCATAGCATCTGTTGTAGACTCCTGTGGCTGATGTAACAAATACCCATACTGGGTGGTTTAAAACAATAGATATGAATTATCTCAAAGTTTTGGTGTACAGAACACTGAAATCATGTTTTCAGCAAGGTTTTCCTCCCTCCAGAAGGCTCTAGGAGAGATTCTGTCCCTTCTCTCTTTTATTTTCTGGTGGCTGTCTGCATTCCTGGGCTTGCGGTTGCATCACTTGAAAGACGCACCACTCTGCTTCCATATCCACATGAAGGGAAGGCAAACCCATATCCAGAGTATGTGTGTGTTCCAGCTAGAACAAATCACTCTCCCTTCAATGATGGAAGTGTTCCATTGCAATCCACCTATGACGAGATTAACAGGTTGTTCTTTTTGGAGAATTGTGCCATATTGGAGGCTGAATATAGGTCTCTTCTGCTGGTAGATTGGACACTCAGCAGTGGCTATAGCCAGTTCAATATTGGTGAGGGGAAATGTATGCTGCTGCTCCCATGCATAATTTCCATCCTTGCAACAATGGCCACTTTATTCATGAGCCGATTGGGCAAGAACAGGAGTGGTTGGTTTATTAAGCTGACTGGTATCCACAGAAAGAGTCAGTTTATCTACTTGATTATCAAAATCTTCCATGCTGAAGTCATCCTCTGATGAGCATTCACATGGGATACACTCTGAATGGTCTAGCCACATACCTCTTCCCCAGACCACTTTTTTGTCAATTTAGCAATTTTATTCCTTCCAAGTCCCTGACCATCCAGCCAAGCCATAGGTTATCACCCATGAATCATTGTACAAATATATGCCCAACCATTTCTCTTCCAAAGAAAATGATCACCTAGGTGCACTGCTGGAAGTTCTTCCCATTCAGAAGTCTTCCTCTCATCACTGCCCTTCAGGTACATTCCAGAAATGGAATGAGTGCTGAAGCTGTCCACTTTAGGGTGAAACCTGCATATCATGCAGAACCATCTATAAACCAGGCCTGAGTTTAATCTTCCTCAGTTAATTGATTGTAAGTAACTCCCTATGAGGCCATCACTGGGAAAGAGAAGGTCATATGCCAGTAGTGGTGGCCATGAGCATTTGGGACACTTCATCATGTAACATATTTGTGCTTTTAGGACCCACTCGAGTCCTTTCTTGCATATCGCTTCCATTTTATGATGGAGTTCTACTGTGTACACCAAACTTTATGGTTTGTCAGGTCTGACAACACCCAGCTCATGATAGGCAACTCAAGTTGCCTGGCTATGCACTTGGTCTCTTCTAAGGCCCAATACCAGACCAAAAAGTGTTTTTCAAAAGGATCATAGTTATCTGCAGATGATGACAGGGCTTTGATCCAAAATCCTAAGAGTTTGTGTTGTGATTCTCCTATAGGGGCCTGTCAAAGGCTCCAGATGGCAACTTTATGTGCCAGCGATACTTCCAGCACCATTGGATCTGCTGGATCATATGCACCAATTAGCAGAGCAGCTTGCACAGCAGTCTGGACTTATCACAGAGCCTCCTTTTGTTCCAATTCTTACTGAAAGCTAGCAGCTTTTCTTGTCATTCAGTAAATGGACCAGAGTAGCACACCTGAATGATGAATATGTTGTCTGCAAAGTTCAAAGAGGCAAAATAGGAATTGTGCCTCTTTTTCTGTTGGAAAGGGCCAGAAGAAACAGTTTATCCTTCATTTTAGAAGGGATATCTTGACATGCCCCACACCACTGGACACCTAGAAATTTTGCCAAGGTAGAAGTCCCCTGTATTTTTGTTGGATTTCCCTCCCATCCTCTGGCACACAAATGCCTTACCAATAACTATAGAGTAGTTGTGACTTCTTCTTCATTAGGTCCTATCGACATGATATCATCAATACAACGGACCAGTGTGATGTTTTGTGAAAGAGAGAGGTAATGAAATCCCTTGAAGACAATATTATGACATAGGGCTGAAGAGTTGTTATGCCCCTGAGGTAAGGCAGTGAGGTTAAAGTGCTGGCCTTGCCAGCTGAACGTAAACATTTTCTGGCTGTCTTTACTTACAGCAATTGAGAAAAAAACGTTTTCCGGATCAATAGCTACATACTGGGTACCAAGGGATCTGTTGATTTGCTCAAGCAATGATACCACAACTGGAACAGCAGCTTCAGTTGGAGTCACTTCTGTTTAAGTTTCTGATAATCCACTGTCATCTTCCAAGGTCTATCTGTTTTGTACACAGGCTAAAGGAGATGAAAGCAGATGTGGTGGGAATCACTACTTCTTCATCCTTCAAGTCCTTGATGGTGGCACTGATCTATGCAATCCCTTCAGGAATCCATTATTGCTTTTCATTTATTATTTTGCTAGTTAGGGGCAATTCTAATGGCTTCCACTTGGCCTTTCATACCATAATAACCTCATTTCACATATCAGAGAACAATATGGGGATTCTGCCAGATGCTGAGTATGTCTATTCCAATTATGTATTCTGGAACTGTGGAAATAAATGCATAATGGGTTCATGTACCCACTGGACCTACTGTGAGATGGATTTGAGCTAAAACTCCATTCATCACTTGAACTCCAAAAGCCCCTATTCTGACTGATGAACCACAGTGACAATTTAGGACAATTTGGGTCTACTAGATGTAATGTCACTTCTGAGCCAGTGTCTATTAATCCTGGATATGTCTGATCCTTTCCTTTTCCCCATTATACAGTTACCCTGGTAAAAGACCATAGGTCTCTTTGAACAAGGCTGGGAGAAAGATTGACAGTATAAATGTTTGGCAGTGTAACAGTTTCCTTCAACCAGGGAATCCTGCCTGCCTTCCTTCAAGGGTCTCTGTGTCTGGGACTGTCTCAAATCTGGGAATTAATTAAGGGGCTGTGACTCTCTGTTTTTGTAATTCAAGTTAAATTTTTGTTTACTTGACCTAAAACGCTTCTCCTGATACAGATGATATAGGAATTTACTAGACTGCCCATCTATTTAACATCTAGGTACATCATGCTCAATTAGTCAATGCCATAGATCTCTGAGATTAAAACTATTCTGATTGTCACTTTGAGTCAGCTGTTCATTATGGTATTCATGCCCACCTTGTCTTTGGTGCTCAAATGCTGTCACTGAGATCTGTCAAACTGGGATCTGATCATCCCCATAGTGTTTAAGGATCTCAGTTCACTGACAACCATTCCCAAGACAACATATGACTTACAGAGTCAGGGAAGTTGGAGTTAGTCTTACAAATTTATTCCTCACAGTCCTGGTGAAAGGTGTGTCCTCTGGAGAGTCCTGGGTTGGAGCAGTAGCCTTTTACATGACAAATCTATTCTAATATTGCATTTTTTCTAAGAGTATGAATCCCCTCATCTGTAATATATGGGGGCAATTCTGGCATTTTGATCTCAGACAATGTCAGCCATCTTTTGATCCATGTTTTAGCCAGCTAAGATCACAAACTATTAGAGTCCTTTCTAAGTCTTTGGGCTACAACATTGAATCCAGAATCTCTGCTTAGTGGGCCCATATCAATAAATTCAGCTTGATCCAACTTTACATTCTTTCCCCTATTATTCCACACTATTATCATCCATTCTCACATATATTTCCCTAATTTCTGTCTATATAAATTTGAAAACTCATGCAGTTCTTTTGGAGTATAGCATAATTCCTACTGGGTCACATTTTATACTTCACGTTTGGGGACTTGTTGGGATTTTAGGCTAGTTATAAGTCTGTAAGAAAAGGTGATGGGAGTGGGTAACAAGAAATATTAGAAGTGTCTTGCAAGCCAATTACCTCAGGGCATTCTGTTCTGGTAAGACACCATCTGGTGGTGGTTGGATGGCAAACTTCTTGGGTAGACTAGAGGTCAGATTTCTGCTTCCTCAGAGCAGACTGGAGGTTAGGAAGGTGTTTCCTTAGGGCATACTATTTCAGGTGTTTCTGGCAAAATGCTCAGCAGAATTTCAGGTTTCAATGTCCTTACTGCCATCATTATCAACCCATATGTCTCCATTACAATTTTCAGGATTCCAATCATCTCCAATCAATTCCATTACTTTAAAAACAGACACCTGCATGGTTGAGATTTTAGTTTCCATTGAAAGTCTGCTACTCACACAATAAGAATATGGGCCTGGTTTTCAGATATTTCAATTCTGTGGCTGCATGAAACAAGATTTTCTTTCACGGTACACATAGAAATTTCAAATCATTCATGAAGCCTGTAAGTTGCAAATTTGAAGCCTTTAGTTCATCCCTTTATTTTGCAACTGTATCCAGTATATTTAGTAACAAACAGGAAAATCATTGTAACTTTTAACCTTGCCAACTCTATTAAGGTTTCAAAAACTTTCTCACACAGAGTCTTGTCTCATTAGCATGGAAGTAGCCATATACATTGGTGATATTTTGTGCATCTCTGTTGTCAGTTCGTGCCATGGACTCTCAGTGGCCTTTTTTTATTAAGGTGTATAAACACACACACACACACACACACACATTGCTAGCTACTTCATTGAATATATTACCTGGTTTTACACTGGACTTATGATTTTTTTATTTTTTAAAGATACTTAGATTATATAAATGTTACATAAAAAATGTAGGGGATTCCCATATGCCCCACTAATTACTGTTCCCACACTTTCCCACATTGACAACATCCTTCATTAGTGTGGTGCATTTCTTACAATTAATGAACACATATTGGAACTTTGCCGCTAAGTGTGGATTATAGTTTACATTATAGTTAAACTCTATCCCACACAATTTTGCAAGCTATGACAAGATATATAATGGCCTGCATCTGTCATTGCAATGTCATTCAGGACAATTCCAATGTCCCAAAAATGCCCCCATTTTACATGTATTTCTTCCTTCTCCCTGCCCGCAGAACTTCCGGTGGCCACTGCCTCCACATCAATGATAAAAGTTCTTTCATTGCTAGAATCACAACAAGTCTATAGTAGAATAACAATAAGCCTACTCTAGTCTACCATTCATTCCCCAATCCTCAGGATTCTGGGATAGAGATGCCCAGTCCACCACTAATTGAGAAGGGGCTTAGATCCCATGGAACAGATGGATGGAGCTATCTTGCTTGCAGTTGCAGACACTCCAGGTTCCTTGGTATAGGCATTGTCCTTCATCATCTCCTTGTAAGTTGTCCTGGGTGATTCCAATGGACTGAGAGTAGGTGTGGCAACTTTGTTGAGATTCATGGCCCAACGGGCACATGGAAATCCCAAATATTTAATTCTCTTGGACATAAACCTATCACTGTACTACTAACTATAGGTTCAAATAGAAGGGGCAGAAGAGCCATGTGTAAGGAAACCTCTCAGTGGCCTCTTGATTTTTGAAAACATAGTCAGTAGTGCATTTGAATCTAATGAGTGTAGAGATCCAAATGCAAACACTTTGAACCAATTCAGAAATCCCATTTTGAGGATTCTTTTTCTCAAGAACCACTCTTGGTACCAAGCTATATTAATTAAGATTCTCTAGGGAAACAGAAAGAACAGGAGATATCAGTAAATATTTCGAGATTTATAAAATTGTCTCATGCTCTCATGGGTGTGCATGAGTCTAAATTCCATAAAGCAGGCCTTTGATGAAGGTCCTCTATGAGTTCCCCAGCAGAACCTGGCTGTCTGAATTAGAGATGGGAATTCTCTCACTGAATAATGAAGTCACTTCTCCTTTGAAGGCCTTCAACTGGATGAGATGTCTTTCACTGCTGAAGGCAATCTCTACAGTTTATTGTAGATGTCATCAGCCATAGATAAAATCAATTAACTTATAATTTATGATTTAAGTCCAGGAAATATCCTTGCATTACAATTAGCCCAGTGTTTGCTTGGCCAAACAACAGGGCTCATTAGGCTAACTATCACATGAGGTAACTTTCATTAAGAGGTTGTGTTTACTAAAGCATGTTTGGGGCTCATAGGAACAGCAATAATGCCATTAAGTCAAGAAGAGCCATATATATGCTAAGTTTTTATTGAAATATTATTTAGATCAATTATGTTCAAATATCTTATTCTTAAACTTTCCACAAAAATAATGTATGGTGAGTATTATATAATAGAAATATTTTTGTACAGAATACTTTTTCTGATGAGAGTCCTCTGAACAATTTGATAAATACTGCTCTAGAAGTAAGTGAGCAGTCAATTAGAATCCATGTTCATTGAAAAAACCATACAACACATATTTATCAATATTATCTATAATTCTGAATATCAATCCAAAATCTATTATTATTGGCCTGGTAAATAAGTATTATTTGATTGGATATAAATAAAATATTTCACAAAATAAGGGCTTGAAAAACTTGAGAGTTATTTTTCATATTGGTGAGTGTGACAGTTTGAATTTCTTTTATGAATCCCCTAAATATTATGCTCTTAAACTAATCTATTCCTGTGGGTGTGATACCCTTCTATTGCATTAGATTCACTTTGGTTCACATGATTAGATTGCTTTTCATTGGACTACACCGTACATCAGTGAGGCATGAGCCAGCTTGGGTCTCTATTCTCTTGCTGATATAAATGGATAAACACAGATAAGAAGGAAGCTTCCATATTTGATCCTGAAATGTAAGAGAAAGGTCTCCAGGTTTACCCAGAGCTGAACTTGAGGACAGAAGCCCTGAGAAATTCAAATTGCTGAGGCCCAGGTAGAGATCGGCCATATGCCTGATAGCTCAGAGCTGATCTTGGGAAGAAAATAGATCAGCTGAGACTGAGAGAAGAAGCCTGGAAAGAGACCAGCCATATGCCTGGTTGCACATGGCAGAGCTCCAGAAGATCATAGAATCTGAAAGGCAAGGCAGAGATCAGTGGCCATCTTCACCACACGGCAGGATGCTAGGATCAACAGTAGCTGATTTGGGTTGAGAAAGCATCTCTGATGGTGCCTTAAATTTGGTCATTTTACAGCCTCAGAACTGTAAGCTTTTACCACTAATCAATTTACTGTTATAAAAGTCAACCCATTTCTGGTACTTTGTATCGGCAGCCCTTTGGCAAACTAAGACGATGAGGAGTATATGAAGAATAAAATGGGAAATCAGTCATTGAACTAGTGAGTCTTGTTTGAAGAATGAAATTAAGTAGAGGTTTATCCTTTCATATCTGATCTTTAATAACTTTTACATATTTTATAAGTATCTTAAGTATTAATCCTAGAAAACAAAAATGAATAAAAAGTTTAAAAAGGAGAAAACTTGAGAATTCTGCCTTGAACCAGGACCATAATCATTCCCAGAAAGCTAGTAAGCTATTAGGCTGAATGAATAAAGAGTAAAATATTCCCAAATATCTTTCCCTTCATCGACTTTAAGTGTAGTTCTAATAGATATTAAGGCCACATTAAAAGCATATTTTGATATTTATTTATTGCTGATAGTTTATTGCTTTGATGAATTTTTGTTTTCATCCATATATTGATAATTTGAATCACTTTTGGCTCAACTATATTTGCATTACTACCCCTGAGCATTTAAAAAATATATTTCACATATCTGACTCCATTAGCAAGCTTCAGTTTATGGTTTTTAAGATTGTATTACTTTGAACAAATGTTGTTGGCTAAAAATCTAATGAATTTACATAATGGAATCTATAAATATAATGAATTAACAGTATTAGTGTATTTGTTGCAGTAATTTACTTTTCTTCTTTAGATGGAAAAGAATGTTTTTAATTTTCTTCTAACAGATATTATTAATCTTGTTGGCTTTGTGGCTAAACATGTTGTCAGATCTATTTACCACAAATGATAATGATATCTTACACATTTGAACCTCAAGAAAAAAATGCCACATGCATTTCTGAATAAATGTTTTGAATATAATAGATATATAGACAATATTAGAACATATCAGTGAGAAATAATAAACACTCCTGTTATTTATAAGAGCTAAAAAACAATAATATATTGTCAAATACAAATGAAATTTTTTAAATAAAAAGCCATAGAAGGACATAATTTGTGGTATATTTTTAAATATGTAAACATAATTTAAAGGTGGCACTCTTTGTTTTTAATAAATGTAGTTAAAATCATTCATTGACTTTATTGTCAACCTGTTTTGAAATACTTTGTCTAGTGTTAGAAACATATTTTATTAGAATGCATATTAATTTATTTTTAATTTCCTGAATTCTCTTAAACCTATCTTCCCTACTAAATAGCTAAATATATCTGAGAATAATTGGGAACTTAAAAGTACATATACATGACTTTGAGTTCTAAATTTTGGGTTAAACATCCATGTTTACCTCTCTGCTGGTCAACTTTTTAATGATAGAATAAGAATAAAAATAAAAATAAAATTAGATTACAACAGTGCAAGAAAAATTTCTGGAGTGCTACTAGCATGTGCAAATAGTTAGAATTTTCTGGATGGCAAGAAAAGAATGAAGATTTTGATAATAAACCCCCACACAGTTGGTGTTAGACAAAGAATTCAGTGTGAGAGGTGCTGGAGTGCTGTTCCCCCACAGGATCTTTAAACAACTAGCAAAAACTGGCAAAGCCATCTTCCTCAAAAGTCCAGAAAAAATGAACAGGCTGCAGTTACTATACAAGGTCTGAATCAAGAAAACACGGTTTTAAAGATGGTAGGAGAAGCTCATGGTGCCCTTGCTGGAGACACTCTACGCACTACCCAGCATGGTGTGAACTAGCCTGTGCTCCCATTATGGTTCCCTGGCTCTGTTCCAGAGTGAACAGAGTAAAAACCTTGCAAATACTGGGGTGCCTGTATGTCTGTGCCAAGTTATCAGTTGTCGACTTGAAAGAATGAACGAGAGATAACACTTATCTCTGGATTTCCCTACTGGAATTTGCCCAGCAGGCAGAAGCAGGTGTGGACAACTAAAGGAGTGTAAGATACAATTAATCAAAATGGCCTGAGACAAAGGATAATCTACTTTAAGAAATACAGTAAAACACCAGAAAGAGTAAATTCCATTTCTTACTAAACTAGAAGGAACATTCAGAGTCCCATAAATGGGGAAATTTCTAAGGTTATGTGAGAACAAAAGCCCAGGGCAAGATGCAGACTCAGAAAAGATGGAGACATCCACACACTTCATTGTATTTTATAATCAATTTTATTGAAATCTATTCATGAACCATACAATCCATCTAAACTATGGACTAGAGTGGACTTGATGGTATTCTCTTGTTCACATATGGTGATTCTAGCAATGGAAGAAATTATAACAATGAGGTGGAGCCAGTGGCCACTTGACACTTTTGGGGCAGGGAGGGGACGAGCAGTTGAAATACAGAGGCTTCTTTGGGATTTGGAGGTTGTCCTGAGTACCATTGTGGCAACGGATGTAGGCCATTTTAAATCAGCACACACCATTCAGAACTGTGTGGGAGAGAGTGTGGTCTACGGTGTGAACTGTGGTCTATGGTTGGTGGCAAGGCCCCAGGATGTGTAAGTCCATTGAGGGTGGTGGGCCACACTTGTGGGAGATGTTTGTGTGGGATGTGGTGGGAGGTGTGGGAGGTGGGCAACATGGGAATCCCAGTGGGTTCCGTGTAATATTTTGGGTAATCTAAGCACCTCTTAAAATATATTTATATATATATATATATAAATAACATTTTTGTAAGCAAATGCACATATATGCATATATATTTATATATCATTTTGCAAATGTTGGTATGTATTGTGAAAATTTTGATTTTTACCCACAATAAAAAAAAATTAAATTAAATTAAAATAAAATAAATAAATAAATAAATAAATAAATAAATAAATAAATAAAGTGTACAATCAGTGGCACTTGGTAAAATCACAGAATTGTGAACTCATCATTTCAATCAATATTAGAGCATTTTCATTACTCCACAAAAAAAGAAAAAAGGAAGAAAAGAACAAAAAACAATATCGAACAAACAAAAAAAACCCTATTCCTTCCCCTTACTAGTCACCTCTCAATCTTTCTATCATTTCCCTTCCACACATAACTGCTAATCTATTTCCATCTCTATAATTGAGTTGTATCTACATTTTGTATAGATGGAGTCAAACAATATGTAGTACTTTTTATCTAGTTTCTTTCATTTAATATACTTCCTTTTTTTACCATTGATGAAAGTTTATTAATATATTACTTTACACTACTATCCGTGGTTTGCTTTGGTTATATTTTGGCTCACATATCACCCTGCTATTAACATCTTGTAACATTAAGGTAAATTTTTCCTGTATCAGAGGAGAACATTCCTATATATACCTTATTAACAGCACTCATTTTTCAAGAGAGGGTTCTCTAGGCTCTACAGTCTCATGTTTCATTTTTCACCTTCCTTTCTTGTGATATACATGATCCTAGACTTTCCCCTTACAACCAGTATCATACCCATATTAACATTGCTAATAGCAAACACTATGATGTGCTATCACCATTTCTATTTATTCCCAAACATTTTGAAACAACAGCTGTACCAATTCTGCACAGATTAAACCTCAGCTTTCCATTCTCTATCCTCATTCTATTTTCTGGTGACTTATATTATAGCTATTAACTCCATTTTATACAGTTCATAATTGTGAAACCATACAATACTTGTCCTTTTGTGACTGGCTGGCTACATTCAACAAAATGTCCTCCAGGTTCATTCAAGTTGTCATATGCTTCATGACTTCATTTCTCCTTACAACTGAATAATATTCCATCATGTTTATAAACCACAATTTGTTTATCCATTTGTCAGTAAATGGACACCTGGGTTGTTTCTACCTTTTGACAATTGTGAATAATGCCACTACGAACATCAGTGTGCAGATATCTGTTTGTGTCCCTGCTCTCAGTTCTTCCAGGTACATAACTGGTAGTGGTATTGAAGGGTCATATGGTAGATCTATATGTAAATTCCTTAGGAATCAGACTTCCAAAGCTGCTGTACCATTCTACATTCCCACCAACAGTTCATAAGCTTTCCTATCGCTCCACATACTCTTCAACACTTGTAGTTTTCCGGGGTTTTTTTTTGTTTGATGTTTGTTTTTTAGTTTTTTATAGTGACCATACTGGTAGGTGTGAAATGATATCTCATGGAGCTTTGATTTATATTTCCTTAATAGCTAGTGATGTTTAACATTTTGCCATGTGTTTTTTCACCATTTTCATTTCTTCTTTGGAAAAGTTCTATTCAAGTCTTTCGCCCATTTTTAAAATCAGGTCACTTGTCTTTTTTTTGTTGTTGAATTATGAGAGTTCTTTATATATCATGAATAATAAACACTTGTTGGATGTGTGAATTCAAAACATTTTCTCCCACTGAGTATGTTGCCTTTTTACCTTCTTCACAAAGTCTTTGAGATGCAAAAGTGTTTAATTTTGAGAAGACCCCATTTATTTATTTATTTTTCTTTTGTTCCTCATGCTTTGAGCATACAGTATAAGAGACTATCTCCTACCACAAGATCTTGAAAATGTTTCCCTACATTATCTTCTAGGAGTTTTATGATTCTGGTTGTTATGATTAGGTCCTTGATCCATTTTGAGTTGATTGTTGTAAAGGGAGTGAAATAGAGGTCTCTTTCATGCATTTGGTTATGGATATCCAGTTCTCCCAGCAATATTTGTTGAAGAGACTGTTCAGTCACAGTAAAGTGGACTTGGTAGGCTTATCAAAAATAAGTTGACCATAAAGGTGGAGGTCTATTTCTGAATTCTCAATTCAATTTCATTGAGCAATGTGTCTATCTTTACACCAATACCATGTTTTTTTGACAACTGTAACTCTGTAATACACTTCAAATTCAGGCAGTGTGAGTCTTTCTGATTAACTTGTCTATTTTAGCATGTTTTTGTCTATTCAGGGTGAATTTCCCTGCCAAATAAATTGGATAATTGACTTTTCTATTTCTGTAAAGTAGGCTGTTGGAATTTTTATTGGGATTGCATTGAATCTATAAATCACTTTGTGTAGAATTGACAGCTTCATGATATAGTCTTCCAATCCATGAACACAAATGTCCTTCCATTTGCTTAGGTCTTCTTTGCTTTCCTTTCGCTGTGATTTGTAGTTTTCTGAATAGAGGTCTTTTACATCCCTGGTTAAATTAATTCCCAGATATTTGAGTCTTTGTTGCTATTATAAATAGATTTTTTTTCTCTTGATTTCTTCCCCCAATTTTTTATTCCTGATGTATAGAAACATGACTGATTTTGCATGATGCTCTTGTATCCTGCCACTTTGCTGAACTCATTTATTAGCTCTAGTAGCTTGTTATAGATATTTTGGAAGTTTCTAAGTATAAGATAATGTCATCTGCAAATAGAGTTTTACATCCTTTTTTTTCCTATTTGGATACCATTTATTTCTTTATCTTGTCTAATTGTTCTAACTAGAACTTCTAGTACAAAGTTGAATAGCAGTGTTGACCACAGTCATCCTTATCTTCTCCCCAATCTTAGAGGGAATGCTTTCAACCTCTCTCCATTGAGTACAATGCTGACTGTGGGTTTATTTTCTATATGCCCTTTTTCATGTTGAAGAACTTTCCTTCCATACATATCATTTGAAGTGATTTTATCAAAAAAAGGATGCAGGATTTTGTCAAATGTCTTTTCTGCATCAATCAACATAATCATGAGGTATTTTGTTCAATTAGTTAATGTGGTATATTATGTTGATTTTGTTTCTTGTATTGAACCACCCTTGCATACCTGGAGTAAAACCCACTTGATCATGGAGTATAATTCACTTACTATGATGTTGGATTCAATTGGCAAATATTTTGTAGAGAATTTTTGCATCAATGATAATTAGAAAGATTGGTCTGTAATTATGTTTTCTTACAGTATCTTTATGTGGTATTATTGTATCTTATAGTATCTTTATCTTTATTTGGTATCATTGTGGTGCTGGCTCTGTAAAATGTGTTAGGCAGTTTTCTCTCCTCTTCAATTTTTTTGGAGGACTTTAAACAGGATTGCTATTAATTATTCTTGAACTATTTGGTGGAATTTGCCTGTGAAGCCTCCTGGTCCTGGACTTTTTTTTGTTGGAATATGTTTGATGACTGATCCAATCTTACCTGTGAATATTTTGTTGAGTTTTTGTATTTCTTATACTGACAATGTGGTTTGTTTTGCAATTCAAGAAACTTGTCCATTTCAATTAGATTATCTAATTTGTTGGCATAATTTTTAAATAATATAAACTTTTTTAATTTTTAAAAAAATTTCTAAGGAAGCTTGAGGTTACATAAATGTTCTGTCAAAAATACAGGGAATTCCCATATACCCCATTCCTTCACTCTCTCACACTTTTCCCCACATGATTGTCTGTCATGTCTATAATGACTAGATGTCTCTAGACCCCTCAAGAGCCTTGCTGTTTGAGATACTGTTTACTGTGGCTGTCAAAGATGTCCTGCTGAGACATGAATAAGTATAACTTCTAGTATGAACTCACAATGCACTTTGAAATCTCTTAGTCATAAAAACTCATTTCTATTTAATATCACCCCCTTTTAATTCAAGGTCTTTTTCCAAATGAATCAGTATTTGGTGCTTGGTAACAATCCTTTGGCGCCAGGTAGGCTTATCCCTGGGAGTCATGACCCATGCCAAGGGGTTGCTAGTGCATTTATATGTTGAATTTGGCTTAGAGAGAGACCACATTTGAGCAACAAGGGGGCTTTCAGGAGGTAACTCTTAGGCAATATATAATACTAGACTAGCTTTCAATTCCACATGAGCAAGGTTCATAAGATCAAGGATCAATTTCATGGGCCTGGCATATTGGTCCATCCTCCTTCACTACGCACTGTCCATGTACTTGCGGGATTCTTGCCTCTCTATTAGAAAATGTAGCAGGACTCCTCAGGATGGGAATTCAATATTATTTTGGTTATTGTGTGGGTCTTCACCCACTGAGACAACTCCCCATGACCACTTAAACATATTCATATGCTATAGAGGCATGTCCCAGGTGAACCCTCCACACACATTTCCCCATCACAGACACATTGAACCGGTGATCCTCCCCTGTCACAGTTGTGACCCTTCTGCAATCCAAAACCTCCCCAAAACAAATAAAAAAAAAAACAAATAAAAATAATAGAAAATAAATTAATAATAATAAAAAAGTAAAATAAAACAATAAAATTAAAGTAAATTTTTTAAAAATTGTGTCTTTCCTCATTGTAAGATCTGTTGCCTGTTCTATATAGTGACAATTTCTTACGTATTATTCCCCAATGTCTTTTCTTTTTTTCTTTAATTTCTAAGAAGCTTTCTGCAGAGGTCCTGGGTTCAGGTCACAGTGCCTCCTAAAGAAGACAAGCAGACGCTGCACCCACCGCAACAAGCCAGACACCACACCTCAGCACTGAGCAGACGCCTAAACGAGCAGATACAACAACCCAGCAGATGCTGCAGCCCACGGGGAGCAGATGTGGCTTAGGCCATTGGGCATTCACCTCCCATGTGGGAGGTCCCAGGTTCGGGTCTCGGTGCCTCCTAGAGAAGACAAACAAACAAGAAATGACAGACAGATGTGAGAGCCATCTGGGGGAAGGGGAATAAAAAATAAATTAATTAAATAAATAAATCTTAAAAAAAAAAAAAAAGAAGCTTTAGGTTATAGAAAAGTCATGTAGAAAATATCAAAGATTCCTATATACCCAGTACCCAATCCCTTCCCCTCTACTACTCTCCCCTATTAATAATACTTTAAATGTATACAGTACCTTTATTACAATTGATATACAAATATTGAAGCATTGCTACTAACCATGGTCAATGGTTTACACTATAGCTGACATTTTGCACAATTAAACTTTTATAGGTTTTGACAACATTTAAAATGGCCTGTATCTGTCATTGCAAAATCATGCATAACAATTCCAATGCTCTAAAAAAAATGCCCTCGCTCTCCCCTCTGAATTTATCATAACCAAGTTTCAATTTTTGAAGATTAAGATTCATAGTTACATGCAATAATATTAAAGCCTTGAAATATTGGTCTGTTTCCTTTTTTAGTCACTGCCTATGTTCTCAAGGGATTCCTGCCCTTCTAATTGATAACATAGTGGTATTCCCCAGAAAGGGAGTTTAATAATTTCTTGTTTATTCTGTGGGTCTTCACTCACTGAGATAACACACTATGACAAGATGAACAATTTCCTATTCCATAAAAGCATGCTGCAAGTGTGCCCTATCCTGCATATACCCTCACCCCCAATGCCCTGCACCAGTAACCCTTCCTTGCCATATTTACCAAAAGAACATTCCCACCATTGTAATTTTAACCACAGACCTACGAATCCTGAGTTCACCTGTTCCTTCCACTAGCCCTCTCCCCAGTTCAAAGGATATCCCAACCCAACCCCCTAACACTCCTCCCCCTCTCATTCTAGTACCATGGAACCCAGTCATATCCCTGTACCACTATTGCCCCATCCACTGCCCAACCACCCCCTTTTACCTTATCATAGAATTTGCCCCAAATTAATATCATCTCACCACCCTCTACTCCCTTTCTCTCTTCTGATAATATATCTTCCAGACTTTAGCTCTGTGAGTCTGTTCAATTTGCTTAAGTCATATCAGTGAGGTCATGTAATATTTGTCTTTCAGTGGCTGGCTTACTTCACTCACCATAAGGTCTTCAAGATTCATCCATGTTGTCCTGTGTGTTAATAGTGCATTCCTTCTTACAGCTGATTAAATATTCCATTTTATATATATACCACAATTTGCTTATCCATTATCTGTTGATGGATACTTGGGTTGCTTCCAACTTTAAGCAATAATGAATAATGCTGCTATGAACATTGGTGTGCATATATCTGTGTCCCTACTTTCAATTCTTCTGGATATATAAACCAGAGATGGAGTTGCTGGATCATATAGCAGTTCTACACTTAGCTTCCTGAGGAACCACCAAACTGCCCTCAACAATGGCTGCACCATTCTTCGTTCCTACTAGCAGTGGCTGAGGTTTCTCTTGCCTCCATATCCTCTCCAACACTTGTAGTTCTCTCTCTCTTTTTCAATAGCCACCAGTCTAGTAGGTGTAAGATGATAACTGATTGTAGTTTTGATTTGCATGTTGAGCATCTTTTCATGTGCTTTTTAGCCATTTGTATTTCTTTTTTGGAGAAGTGCCTATTCAAATATCTTGCCCAGTTTTTAAATGGGTTGTTTATCTCTTTATTTTCAAGATGTAGGCTTTCTTTATATTAGGCCCTTATTGGTAAAATGGTTACCAAACATTTTCTCCCATTGAGTAGGCTGCCTTTTCACTTTCTTGACAAACTCCTTTGAAGCACAAATATTCTCAAATTTGAGGAGGTCTTATTTGTCTGTTTTGTCTTTCATTGCTCATGCTTTGTGTGTAAAGTTTATGAAACCATCTCCTACTATAATATCTTGTCAATGTTTCTTTACAATATCTTCTTTTTGGTCTTGACTCTTATATTTAGATCTTTGATCCATCTTGAGTTAATTTTTGTGTAAATCATGAGATGGTGATCCTCTATCATTCTTTTGAATATGGATATCCAGTTCTCCAAGCACCATTTGTTGAAGAGGCCATTCTCTCCCAGTTACTGGTCTTGCTAGCTATGACAAACATCAGTTGACCATATACATGAGGATTTATATCAGAACTCTCTATTTGTTTCCATTCATCAGTATCTCTGGCCTTGTGCTAATACCACACAGTTGCAAGCACTGTAGATTTGTAATATGCTTTAAACTCAGGTAGCAAAATTTCTCCAATTTTGTTTTTCTTTTTCAATATATTTTTGGCTATTTGAGGCCTCTTGGGTATCCAAATAAATTTCATAATCAGCTTTTCTAATTTGGTAAAAAAATGCTGTTGTAATTTTTATTGGGATTGCATTAAGTCTGTAAATCAATTTGGGTAGGACAGACATCTTAATGATGTTTAGTCTTCCAATCCATGAACATGGAATAGTCTTCCATTTGTTTAGTTCTTATTTGATTTCCTTTAACAATGTTATGTAGGTTTCTGTGTACAATTCTTTACATCTTTAGTTAAGTTTATTCCTAAATATTTGATTCTTTTAGTTGCTATTGTAAATGGATTTTTTTTCTTAATTTTCTCCTCAGATTGTTCATTATTTGTGTACAAAAATGTTTTTGATTTTGTGTGTTGATCTTATATCCTGTCACTTTATTGAACTCATTTATCAGATCTAGAAGCTTTGTTGTAGATTTCTTATGGCTTTCTATATATAGGATCATGAGATTTTCAAATAGTGAAATTTTTACTTCTTCCTATCCAATTTGGATGCCTTTTTATATCTTTTCCTTGGTTAAGTGCTCAAGTAAGTACTTCTAACACAATGTTAAATAAAAGCAGTAAGTGTACTTCTCCTTGCCTTGTTACACATCTTAAAGCTAAGGTTAGCACCCCATAGGTCTGAGAGGGGAGGACTTGTACCCCATGGATTAGCAAAGGCCAGGTGGTCAATTGGTTGCTCTGAGAGGGTTGAGCCTATATGCCAGAGGTTAGGAGGAATGTTGTCTTCACTCACTGTATTAGGGGGACTAAGATTCTAACCCAGAGATTGGGTGAGGTGTGACAATCACCCCACCACTCTTGGAGGGTAAGGTCTAGAGCTTGATTGACACCCAGGTGATTGATGAAGGTAGAACCAAGAAAATGGCCATTGGGCAAGCCTGTGGAAAGGGTGGGTTCCCATGTGGCCCCAAGGAGAAGAAACTGTCTTCTTAAGAATGACTCTCAGACTTTGAAATCAAATGGAGGATGCCCTACAGGTTTACTGAACTGTAGAGGACACATGACTCATGTTTAACCTCCCAATTTCTCCTTATGGTAATGAAAATGTTTACCCTTTGTCTGTCCATTTGTGTGCTGGAAGCAGATAAATGATTATGTAAGTTTCAGAGGTCTACAGCTAGAAGGGACTTTGCCTCAAGACAAACTGTATTTCTATAAAGTGGTTATGATATGATTTTGTACTTGCATTGTTACTGATTTAAGGTTTTTTGAATATTGTAATGTATTTTTGGAATTCAGAGGGTGGAGTGTAGCAGTCTGGCAGTTTGATATAGTTAAGAATTCCAAAAATAGTTATTGGATTATGCTTGTAAACTGGTCTGTTAATCTGGGCATGATTAAGTTATGATCAGGGCGTTGACTGGGCCACGTCAGTAGGGCATTGAGCCCCACCCCTTGGTGGGTGGGAAATCAAATATAAAAGGCATAGCAAAGGACAGACTTGGAGCAGTTTTGATGCTGGGGTTCTGATGAGGAAGAAGAGAAGGCCCTGGGTAAAGAGATTAGCCATTCACCTGACAGTTCACAGCTGTCCTTGTGGAGAGAGGCAGAGCCTAGAGAGCCTCACAGTCTACAGCTGACCTTGTGGAGGAAACAGAGGAGCTAAGCCCAGAGAGAAACAGAGCCCTGGGAAGAAAGGAACCCAAGAAGCCTGATCCCTGGCAAATGTCGGCACCTGTCTTGCTCTAACACATGGCAACAGACTTTGGGGAAGGAAGAAACTTATGCTTATGGCCTGGTAACTGTAAGCTTCTACCCCAAATAAATACCCTTCATAAAGACCAAAAGATTTCTGGTATTTTGCATCAGCGCTCCTTTGGCTGACTAATACACTTACTTTGTACACTTTCCTCCAAACCTCTTTCTCTTGTTTTTTGTTTGTTTGTTTGCTTGTTTTGTTTTTTGTTTTTTCCTTTCAACCTGTAGAACTCCCTTTAGTATGTCTTGAAGGGCAGGTTCTTTGTTGTTGACAAACTTAATTTATGTAAACCTGTAAATATTTTTGACTCTCCCTTGGTTTTTTTTTTTTTTTTTTTTTTTTACCAGGATGTCTCAGGGATCAAACCTGGGTCCCTCTATATGGGAGACAGACACCCAACCATTTGAGCCACATCCGTCCCCCTCCCTTGTTTTTGAGTGTTAGCTTTGCTGGATACAGAATTCATGCCTGACAGTTTTTTTTTTCTTTAAACATCTTAACAATTTCATATTACTGTTTTCACATCTCCACAATTTCAGATGAGAAATCAATGCTTATTCTTATCAAGCTTCTATTGTATGTTTTGAATCTCTTTTTCTCTTGCTGCTTTCAGCATTCTTTTTGCCTTAAGTGTTTGATAATTTGAAAAGAAAATGTCTTGGGTTAGGTCTGTTAGGATTTAAACTGTTTGGAGTTTGATGCACTTCCAGGACATGTATGTCCATGTCCCTCAGCCATTTTGTCTTCCAACACTCCTTCTGTCCCCTTTGCCTTTTCTTCTCCCTTTGAGATGCTTATAAGGTGTACGTTTGTGTGTTTTGGGTTGTCATTCAATTCCCTGAGTCCCTGCTGAATTTTTAATATATTTTTTATCTATCTGTTTTACTATCTGTCCTATTTCAGATGTACTATTTTCAACATCACTAATTCTTTCCTCTGTCTGTTCAAATCTGCTATTATGTGCTTCCAGTGTATTTTTTTCTTGTATTGTACTGTTCATCATTATCAGATCTGTTATCTTTTTTATGTATGTTTATGATTTCTTCAGTATATTCCTCCAGTGTCTTCTTAATATCTTTTATCTCTTTCTTCACTTAATTAAGGTGATTCATAATATTTATTTGGACATCCTTGATTACTTGTTCCATATTCTGCATCTCCTCCTGTTTTTCAGTTTGTTCATTAGACTGGACCACATCTTCCTGTTTCTTAGTATGGCTTGTCATTTTTTGCTGGTGTCTAAGCTTTGGTTTAACATGATGGGTTTATTTAGATGGTGATTTTCTTCCTAATCTACGGTTTTGTTTTGTTTTGTTTTGTGTTAAGTTTCCTTATTGACTCTTGGTTCCACTTATTCTATGCCTTTGTAGTTATCTGTTTTCATTTGAAAAAAATTTAAGGCCACTTAAAAGGAAAGATAGATGAAGAGGAAAAAAATAGTAGTAATAAAAATAGATAGGAAAAGAACCATTCAAGAACCAGGAAAATAAATAATAAGCATGAAAACTCATAAAAAATAAAAGGAGTAAGATTAAAAAGTTGGAATAAAAAAGTGAAACAAGAAGTAATAAAATAAAATAAAATGCCAGAAAGATGAGAAGAAGCAAGAAAAAAGAAGACAAAACAAGAAAAGGTAGAATTTAAAAAAAGCTGCAGAAGAGATAAAGTGTAGGAAAGAAAAGAAATAAAGAAACAAAGGAGAAAAATAAAGGAAAAAAAGGAAACAAAGAAAGGAAAATCAACAAACAAAAACAGAAAAACAAGCAAAAAAAAAAAAAAACAAAAAAAACTGGCTTCCCTCTTAGGCGCCTAAGAATCATCTCAGACTGTTGGCGCTCATCAGTCAATCACACTACAATCTGCCCTCCACAGGTAAGGTGCAAAGTTTTAGCAAATAAAATAAAGAATAAAAATATAATATAAGAAATAACAGATTGAAAAACCTATAACAAAAAAAAAAACTTAATATAAAAGTTCCCTGTCATAACGTTTCAGCTGGGTTCCTGACAGCCCAGTGTATCACTCTCTGGATCCCTTCTCTTAGGAGGTATTAGGAATCAAAGTAGGAACCTAGTATATGGGAGTCAGGTGTTCCTACAACATGCTTCACTCAGTCCACAAGTTACATAAGCTATTTGGCTCTCCCACCCCCTTTTCCTCAGGCAATTTGGTCATCTAACAATTTGCCTGTTATCCCAGCTCCCTTCTTTCCCTGGCTGGTTAGATACCTTTCTCCTCCTACCCCCTAGCTGACCCAATTTCTCTCTCCCAGTCTCTCTCAGAGTAGTTGGGTGTTGAAGCTTGCCTGATCTTACCCCCTCTCTCCTTTCTCTTGTGTCACTTCAGTGCTGGCTAGGGTCATTTTAGAGATTCAAAGGCATCTCAGCTATCCAAACTCACTGAAGAGAACCCACTCTCCATGTACCATCAGATCCCTCTTCCTCCTAGGGAGAAGAATGATCTATCCACGCTAAGTTGCATGTGGTGAGCCCGGGGTTTACCCTAGGCTATTCATCTTAAGGGTGGGGTATATAAGCCATTTGCAACCACAGGGGCAAGTAAATTATGGTTTTAATTTGGCCTCTTGTCTCTCTGTCCCTCTCCCTTCTGGATAATCTGCAGCAATCTCATGGTCTGCAGATCCCAAAAGCAGCTCTTTGGATAGCTTTTTGCCCTTCCTACATTGTTTTTGTGAGAGCATTGAGCACTGCCTAACTATTTCAATGACATCTTCCCAGAAGAACATAATATCTTCTTATGAACCTATTTTATTTCTGTGGGGTAAAGCATAATGCCTCTTACTCATTTCTGATTTTATTTATTTGCCTCTTTTCTCTGTCTCTTTTTTTTTGTTTTGTTAGTCTAGCTAAGTGTTTGCCAATTTTATTGATCTAATCAAAGAACCGTATTTTGGTTTTCTTGATTCTCTGTATTCTTTTTGTTGTTGTTGTTCTCAATTTCATTTGTTTCTGCTCTAATATTTGTTATTGCTTTCCTTGTACTTGCTTTGAGATTATTTGCTGTTATTTTTCTAGTTCCTCCAGGTGTCCACTTAGGTCTTTGATTTTAGCTTTTTTCTTTTTTTAAATATATATACTAAGGGATATAAACTTCCATCTCAGCACTGTTTTCACTGTATCCCATAAGTTTTGAAAAGTTCTGATCCCATTTTCTTTTTCTTGAGATATTTATTAATTTATTTTGCAATTTCTTCTTTGATTCACTGATTGTTTAGGAATATGTTGTTTATACTCCATATATTTGTAAATCTCTGCCTTTCCCACTTGTTATTGACTTCCAGCTTCATTCCATTATGATCAGAGAAGGTGCTTTGTATAATTTCAATATTTTTATACTTATTGACACCTGGTTTGTGACCCAATATGTGGTGTATCCTGGAGAAAGACACATGAGCACTTGAGAAGAATGTATAACCTGCTGAATTGGTTTGCAACGTTCTGTATATGTCTGTTAGGACTAGCTTGTTTATCATAATTGTTAATATTCTCAGTTTTCTTGTTGATATTCTGTCTGGTTTTTCTATCTAATAAATGAGTAATTTGTTGAAGTCTCCAATTATTATTGTAGAGATGTTTATTTCTCCTTTCAGTTTGCCAGAGTTTGCCTCATATATTTGGGGGCATAATGGTTAGGTGCAAACATATTCATGACTGTTATTCTTTCTTGGTGGATTGTCCATTTTATTAGTATATACTGGCGTTCTGCATCCCTTACAAGTTTTTTGCATTTAAAGTCTGTTTTGTCTAATATTAGTAGAGTGACTGTTGCTCTTTTTCGGTTACTGTTTGCATGAAATATCATTTTACAACTTTTCATTTTCAGCCTTTTTGTATCCTTGAGTCTAAGGTGAGTCTCCTGCAGACAACATATGGATGGCTCATTTTTTAAATCCATCCTGCCAGCCTCTATCATTTGATTGGGAAGTTTATTCTATTTACATTCAAATGATATTACTGTAAAAACACTACTTATTTCAACACTTTTAGTTTGGCTTTTATATGTCATATCTCATTTTTTTTCTGTCTTTTCACCCTTTTTAGTTATTCTATCTGATAGTCTTCATGTCTACAGTCTCCTCCAAGTCTCTCCCTTTAAACATACCTTCATATTTAAAAGGCAATTATTCTGTATAAAAAGTTCTTGGCTGGCAGTTTTTCTCTTTCAATATATTAATTAGATCATATCACTATATTCTTGTCTTGATGGTTTCTGATGAGAAATCTGCAAAATTCTTACTGGATGTCCCTTGTATGTGATATTTTGCTTCTCCTTTGCTGCTATGACACTTTTCTCCTTGTCTTTGGCATTTGACATTCTGAAGAGTATATGTCTTAGAGTAAGTCTACTTGGATTGATTCTAATTAGAGTCTGTTCTGCTTCTTGAACCTGTGTATTAATGTATTGCATGAGAGTTGGGAAATTTGGGGCCATTATTTCCTCAAACACTTTTTCTGTCCCTTTTTCTTTCTCTTCTTCTGGAACTCTCATGACACAAATGTTTATATACTTTGTTCTATCATTCAACTCCTTGAACCCCTGCTCAATTTTTCCTGTTCCTTTCTCTGCCTATTCTTCCTTTTCATTTTCAGCAGTTTTGTCTTCTACTTCACTGATTCTTTCTTCTATGATTTGAGAACTGCTGATGTATGTATCTAGCATATTTTTAATCTCACTTATTGTGTCTTTCATTCCAATGAGTTCTGTTATTTCTCTAGCTTAGCTTTCAAATTTTTCTTTGTTTTCACCTACTGTTTTCTTAATGTATTTTATCTCTTTAATCATGTTACTCTTCAACTCCTTTATTTGTTTCAGGGGATTTGTATGAACATTTCATTGATTAGTTGTTTCAAATCTTATGTCTCATCTAGAGTTTGTTTTGTGCCTTAGCCTGAGTCACATATTGCTTTTTCTTACTATGTATAGCTTGTAATTTTTTGTAAATATCTAGGCATCTGATTATTATGGTGAATATACTCTGATGGTCAGTTTCTCTCTCTTGCCTAGGGATTAAGTGTTGAATGTTCCCACTGTTTTTTGAATCTTAGTTCAACTTGTTAACTGCTCAAACCAGTGCCACGAAACCAGTAATGGGGTGCGCGCCAAAAGCCAGATATTCTGTAGAGTGAGTCCCTCCAACTCTCCTTCTCTGAGGTAGTGGAGCACTGCAAATCCCTCAGTCTGTAGCCACCAATCTCAGGCCAGAGGACTCAATGCTGCCTGCTCCAAGTGTGGGATATGAGCACCAGGAGCTGTGACTGCAGTTTTATTCATGGATTTTCCCTGCCAATTTTCTCTGCCACTTTTAAAGTCCATTTTATATTCAGCAAAACAAACTAAAGGATATCAGGTAAACAATGGTGGAACAATATAAGACTCTCAATAAAGAGATGGAAATTTTAAAATGGAACCAAACAAGAATGCTGGCATTGAAGACCACAAAAACTGAAATGAAAAATTTCCTATGGGGTTACAACAATAGATTGGAAGAGTCAGTGAAAACGAAGACAAGACAATTGAAATGATTCATGGTCAGGAGCAGAAAGAAAAAATATATTTTCTACAAAAGTGAATAGAGTCTAGGAGTACTGTGAGACACCATCAAGCATACCAATATTTACATTATAGGAGTCCCACAAGGAGAAGAAAGAGAAAAAGTCATGAAAGAATATTGAAAGAAATAATGGCAGAAAACTTCATAACTTTAAAGAAAGACTTGAATATCCAAATTCATGAGGCTCAAAAAAAACCAAACAGAAAAATACTAAAACAGAACCATGTCCAGATATAGTAGCCAAACAGTCCAATCACAAGGACAGGGAGATTTCTGAAATGTTCAAGATAAAAACAATATGTTATGTACAAGGGTGTCCTAATAAGATTATGCCAAATTCTAATTAGATACCATGGAAAAAAGAAGGTGGTGATAAAAAAAAAATAATTAAATTGCTGAAAGAAATATTTGACAACAAAGAATTATATACATTGCTTGACTATCTTTCAGAAATAAGAGAGAGATTAAGATTCCCAGGTAACTAAAAGCTGAGGGAGTTTGTCACCACTAGGTCTGCCCTTAAAGCATTGCTAAGGGGAGTTCTTCAGACTGAAAGGAAAAGACACCAGGCAGTGGATAGAAGCAGCATAAAGAAAGTAAAGGTAACTGTGTGAGTAATTGCAAATGCCAGTACTTATGTATGGATTTTTAAATACGGAACTCCATTTTTTACATCTTTCAGATTCTAACATGTAAATGCATAAAAATTATGAGGAACCTATGGATTTAGAATATTAAATGTAAAGATATAATTTGTAACAAGTACAACAGAAAGGTGGAAGGAGAAAGGGGTATAAGAATAATGTATGAGCATGATACTGAAGTTAAATTGCTATCAAATCAAATGTGATTGTTATAGATATTAAGAATTTCAATTTTAGCCCTATGGTAACCTAAAAGAAAATATTTGAAAAATACATACAGAAAGAAATGAGAAGGTATGCAAAATGTTGCAGTACAAAAAACACACAAATAAATATGAAAATAGCTGTTAGCAAAATAAATGAAAGTCAAAAAGGTATATACATACAAAAACAAAATAGCTAAGTGGCAAAAGAAAGTACTCCATTAGCCATAATGACTTTGAATGTAATTGGATTAAACTCTCCAGTCAAAAAGAATAGACTGTCAGATTGGGTAAAAAAAAACGTGACCCAACTATATGCTGTTTATGAACGACTCACCTACACTTGAAAGGTAGAAGTAGATTAAATGAAAGAGGAAGGAAAAAATATTTATACCACACAAATAGCAAACTAAAGAAAGCTGGAATAGGTATACAAATATGAGATTAAGTAGACTTTAAGTCAAAAACTCTTACAACAAACAAGGAAAGTTATTAAGTACTGATATTGGTGTCCAATTCAACAAGAAGACATAACATTTATAATGATATAAGTAACTAATGGCAAATCTTCTAAATATATGAAGCACATATTGACAGACTTGCGGGGAGAAATAGATAGTTCTACATTACTAGTAGGAGACTTCAATATACCATTTTCAAATGGTTAAGTAATTAAGATAGAAAATTTATAAAGAAATGGAAGATTTGAATGATACTATTAACCAACTAGGCCATACATAGACCATTTTACCCAAAAATAGCAGAAAACACACTCTACCCAAGTGCATATGGGTGTCTCTCCATATGGTAGGTAAAAAACAATTCTCAATAAATTAAAAAAACTGAAATCATGCAATGTATTTTCTTTGACCACAGTGGAATAAAGCTAGAAATCAATAATAGGAGAACAGGAAAATTCATAAATATGTTGAACATAATCAATGGCCTCTTAAACTACAAATGCGTTGAAGAAGAAATCATGAGGGAAATTTGAAAATGACTTGAGGTGAATTAAAATGACAGCACAACATGCCGAGGCTTACATTAAAAAAGAAACCATTGATCTAAAATAAGATACCTAACCTCACAAATGAAGGATCTACAAAAAGGAGAGAAAACAAAACAAAATAAACAGAAGAAAAGAAATACCAAAGATTAGATTGGAAATAAATGAAATAGAAGAAAAGAAAAGAGTATAGAGAATCAATGATAAAAAAAGGTTATGCTTTGAAAATACTAAAAAATTAACAATCTTTAGCTAGATTGAATAAAAAAGAGAACATGCAAATAAGTAAAACAGGAATGAAGGCGGGGGGTATTTCATCTGACCCCAAAGAAATACAAAGGATTATAAATGACATTATCAACAACTATACAACAGCATATTATACAGCTTAAATGAAATGGACAAATTCCTAGAACCACACAAACTATCTACAGTGAATCAAGAAGAAGTAGATCTCAAAAGATCAATAACAAGTAAAGAAATGGATCATTAATCAAAAACTTCCCAAGAATGAAAAGTCCAACACCAGATGGCTTCATTGTGAATTTTTCCAAAGCCTCCAAGAAAAAAAATAACACAAAATCTGTACAAACTCTTTCAAAAATTTAAGATAAGGGAGGGTTTCCTAACTTATTCTATGAGGCTAAATTCATACACCAAAGCTGGATAAAGATACCACAAGAAGAGAAAATTACAGACCAATATCTTCATGATATAAATGCATAAATCCTCAAAAAAAATTTATCCTAGTTATGCTAGTGTGCTACAATATAAGAAAATAAATTAATTTAATACACCATATTAACAGAATGAAGGAAATATAACATATGATCATCTTAATTGATGCAGAAAAGGCATTTGACAAATTTCAGCCCTTTCTTCATAAAAAATACTTAGAAAACTAAGAATAGAAGGATACTTCGTCAACATGAGAAAGGGCATACTTGAAAAACCCACAGCTAACATACTCAATGGTGAATGATTGGAAGACTTCACCCCTATGAACAAGACAATGATGATGACTGTCACCACTGTTATTGAACATTGTATTGGAAGTTCTACCCAGAACAATTAGGCAAAGAAAAGAAATAAAATGTATTCAAATTGGAAATGAAGAAGTACAATTGTCCCTAATTGCAGTTGACAGGAGTATATATACAGAAAATCCTGAAAAACCACAACAAAGCTATAACTAATAAATGAATTCAGGAAACTCATAAGGAAGAAGATTAAAGTTCTATAACCAATGGTCTTTCTATATACTAGTAATGAACAATCTGAGGAGGAAGTCAATAAAAAAAATCCAATTCCCATAGCAACTAAAAGAATCAGATATCTAGTAAAAAGTAAAACTAAGGATGTAAAGAAATTGTACATGGCAAACTAAGAAACATTGTTAAAAGAAATAAAAGAAGACATAAATAAATGGAAGGCATTCCACCTTCACAGATTAGAAGATTAAATATTGTTAAGATAATTCCACCCAAAGAAATGTACAGATTCAATATAATGCCAATTAAAATTCCTAGAGTCTTCTTTGTAGAAACAGAAAAATCAATCACTAATTTTATTTAGAAGGTTAAGGAGCTCAAAATAGTCAGTTCCATCTAGTCAAAGAAGAATTAATTTGGAGGACTCACACTTCCCAATTTTAAAACATATTACAAAGCTTCATTAATAACAAACAGCATGGTACTGGCATAAGGACAGATATATAGACCAACAGATTAAATTTGAGAGTTCAGATAAATCTTTATATCTTTAGCCAAATGGTGTTTTTTTTTTTTTTATTTTTTTTTTATTTTTTTTTTTTATTATGGGTAAAAATCAAAATTCTCACAATACATACAAACATTTGTAAAATGATATATAAATATATATGCATATATGTGTATTCGCTCACAAAAATGTTATTTATATATATATATACACATATATTTTAAGAGGTGCTTAGATTACCCAAAATATTACACGGAACCCACTGGGATTCCCATGTTGCCCACCTCCCACACCTCCCACCACATCCCACACAAACATCTCCCACAGTGTGGCCCACCAACCTCAATGAACTTACACATCCTGGAGCCTTGCCACCAACCATAGACCACAGTTCACACTGTAGACCACACTCTCTCCCACTCAGTTCTGAGTGGTGTGTGCTGATTTAAAATGGCCTACATCCATTGCCACAACAGAACTCAGGACAACCTCCAACTCCCAAAGAAGCCCCTGTATTTCAACTGCTCATCCCCTCCCTACCCAAAAACTGTCAAGTGGCCACTGTCTCCACCTCATTGTTATAATTTCTTGCATTGCAAGAATCACCATATGTGAGCAAGAGAATACCATCAAGTCCACTCTAGTCCATAGTTCTTCCCCCAATCCAGAGGCGACTGGGATGGTGATGTCCACTCCAACTCCAAGTGTGAGAGGGCTTATATCCCATGGATATGGTGGGTGGGATGATCCTGCCTGCAGATGCAGGCCCTCTCCATTCCCTGGGATTAGCCAAATGGTTTTTGACAAGAGTGGCAAGTACAATCAATGAGGGAAAGAATTGTCTGTGTAACTCATGGTCCTGGGAAAACTGGAAATCCATAAGCAAGTGAATGAAGATGGACCCTTATGTCATACAATATGCAAAAAATAATTCAAAATGGATCAATGTACTAAACAACAGAACCAAAACACTAAAACCTCTAGAAGAAAACATTGGGGAACCTCTTTATTATGTTATGCAATGGTTTCTTAGACTTTACAACAATAGTAAGACCAAATATAAAAAAATAGAAAAATCGGAATTCATCAAAATTTAAAAATTTTGCATATCAAAGAGCTTCATCATGAAAGTAAAGAAACCAAAACAAAAAAAACAAACAACCTACAGAATGGAAGAATGCATTTGGAAACCACATATCAAATAAGGGTTTAATATCCAGAATATATAAAGAAATTCTACAATTCAACAACAGAAAGGCAAACAACTCTATTTAAAAATTGGCAAAAGACTTCAAAAGATATTTTTCCAAAGATATACAAACGGCCAACATTTCATGAAATTATGCTCAACATCACCAAACATTAGGAAACAGAAATAAAAATTGCAATGAGATAGCATTTCATACCTAGCAGAATGGCTACCACTATAAAAACAAAAAACAGAAAATAATAAGTGTTGGAAAGCAGGTGGAGACATAGAAACACTCATAAGTTTTGGTGGGAATTTAAAGTCACGCAGCCTTTGTGAAATAGAGTTTGGTGATTCCTCAGGAAGTTAAGTATAGAACTACCATATTACCCAGCAATTCTAGTTACTGGTACCAAAAGAATTGAAAGCAGGGATTTGAATAAATATTTTTACACCAATGTTCATAGGGGCATTATTCACAATTGCCAAAAGGGGGAAGCAGCCCAAATGTCCATCAACAAATGGATGGATAAACAAAATGTACTCTATACATCCAGTTGAATTCCTCAAAAAAGGAATGAGTTGCAATGCATGCAACAACATAGATGAAACTTGAATACATTATGTGAAATAAAACGAACCTGATAGAAAAAGACAAATATTGTATGATCTCATTCATATAAAATAATTCTAATAAGCAAATTCATAGTAAAATCTAGAATACAGGTTACTCTGGGCTGGGATGGAGGTAGGAAATAGAGAATAATGCTTGATTGGTATAAGTTCTGTTTGAGGTTATGGGAAATTTTAATAATGAACAGTGGTGATTGTATTACAACTTTTGTATGTAACTGTCCTGGTTTGAGTCTTTTGTGGTCCTCAGAAAATAATCTTATTAAACTAACCCATTCCTGTACATGTGATCCTATTGTAGACAGGACCATTTGGTTAGATTCAGTCAAGGGACCTTTTGATTAAATCACTTTGGATTTGATGGCTTCGGTTAAGGACTTTCAATTAGATTGCAGAACTAAGGGTGGGTCCTAATCCTTTTACTGGAGTCTTATATAAATGGAACACGGAGAAAGAGAGCTACCATTTTATCCTGCCATATGAGCAAGGACTCCAGGATTGCCCACAGTTACAGAGAAACTCTAAGAAGCTGAGAGAGAGGTCAGAGACTGGAATCAGCAGAGCAGTCTTGAACTGAAGCAATGAGGCTCCCAAGAGGCTAGGCCTGCAGAGCAACTTGAAGCTGAAAGAGAAAGGCCCAGAGGAGAGGAGATGGACAAGTGGGCCACCATTATGCCCTTCCATGTACTTTATCTCCCACAGCAGAGCTCCATGAGAAAGCATCTTTGATGATGCCACCATGTGCCTGATCACCCTCAAATGTAATTTGGTAAGACAGCATCTCTTATCCTGCCTTGATTTGGACAACTTCACAGCCTTAGAACTGTAAGATTTTACTCTAATAAATTCCCATTATAAATGCCAACCCAATTCTGGTATTTTTGCATGGCAGCCTTTAGCAAACTGAAACAGTAACCAATACTCCTGAATTACATATCTGAATGTGGGTAAAATGGGAAGTTTTAGGTTGTATGCATGTTACTGGAATAAAGTTTTTAGGAAGCCATAGGACTATATAACACAGTGTACCTTATAAATGATGACATACAGTTAATAGTATAATTATAATAATATTGTTTTATCAATTGTAACATGGTACCACATGAATGCAAATTATTAACAAATATTTTCAAAAAGAGGGGGGCTGGGGTTTATGGAAACTCTGTATTTTCTGCATGATTTTAATGTAAACCTAAAATTCTCCAAAAAAAAAAAAAAAAAGAAAAAGAAAATAAAAAACTGATTTGAAGAAACACACACTTTCAGTTTCAATGAAAGGCAGTTCTTTTTGCAGGTGACCACAAATATGGAAGCATTGGAAGTTAGGAATTATGGGTCATTGTATTAGTCAGGGTTCTCTCGGGAAACAGAATCAACAGGAGATATCTGTAAATAATATGAGATTTTATAAGAGTCTCTTATGCAACCATGGGGATGCACAAGTCCAGGTTCCACAGGCCAGGTGCTCCGAAGAAAATCAAATGAAAGATCCTTGATGAGTTTCTGGGAGAAATTGGCTGTTCAAAGACGAGCTGGGAAATTCTCTCTGAATGTTGAAATCACTTCCCCTTTTAAGGCATTCAACTGACTGGATAAAAACGTCACCCGTTGCTGATGCAATCTCCCTGATTGATGCAGATGTAATCAGCCATCCATGCAGTAAACTCACTGGTGATCAAAGTCCATAAATGCTCTTGTATTACAATTAGCTCAGTGTTTGCTGGACTTAACACCTGGACACAATTACCTGGCCGAGTTGACACATTAGCCTAACCATCATAGTCATATAGGTAATTAATTTATGGATTGTTAGAACAGCTTTAGTAAACTGACACTTTCAGAAAATATATTTTCTATCTTAAATACACAATTTGTTCTTTCAAATCACTTTTTCTGACAAAGAGATCTTGAAATTGGAGAATCAGGGTAATGACTCATGACTCAAGTCACCTAAAGTCACCAATTGGGAGAACAAGTTTTCTCTTTCTAAACCTACATTGGAAAAAGAAAAAGAAAAAGGAATACAAGAAACTATTTTTTTCTATTGCTGCATAATAAATTAACACAACTTCAGCATCTTAATATAAACCCACTTATTATATCATAGCTCTACAGGACAGAAGCCCAAGTAGACTCTGCTGAGCTTAGGTTTTCTGAAGATGAAATCCAGCTGTCAACCTGGCTGGGCTTTTTTCTGGTGGCTCTGAGACACAATCCACTTCTAGGTGTATTCAGTTTATGACAGACTCCTGTCCTTGGAGTATGACAGATGTCTCTATTTCATTTTTGGATGTCATTTGGAAGCCACTATCAGCTTCTAGACACCACTTGCACTCCTCTTTATGTGGTCCCCTCAGTTGTATTTCTCTGACTTTCTCTTCTCACTCATCTTTCTTTTTCTATCTTCTACTTTCTACTCTTAAGAGCTCATGTGGTTATACTGGGTCCACCAGGATAAGCTGGAATAATTCTCTATTTTAAAGTCACTGATTAGTAACCTCATTACACCAGCAAAGCTCATTTTGACATATTAGCAAACTTACATACAGTCTCATTGAGTAGGGTGTGGGATCTTCTTTGGATCCATAATTATTCCTATGAAAGAAACCACCCAACCACCACCTCACCCCATTATCAGTATCAGGATTCCTACAATTATTAGCTGAATCTAAGATTTTCATTGCCTAGAGGAAATATATTTGCGCTATGAATATTATTGATCTGTTTTCCTTAAATATACGCAAATAGGAATTAACAGACATTGTAAAAGAAATCAGCATAATAAAAGAGAATTATAAATTTAGAAATCAGTAAAACTGTTTATGTAAGAAAGCAAATGGACAAAAGCTAAAAGGATTTTAAATAAATATAAAAGAATCAGCATGAAGTCAAAGACAAATCAAGAGTCCTTTGTTAAAAACAGTTAAAACTTATTAAAACTAAATATATTTCTGGCATAGACACACACAGACTCACACACAAACATGACACACATAAATTTGCATCCTTGACCTACCTTTAACTCAAGTCCATGTCAAACAAAAAGATTGCCCATTGTTCCACCAGAGTAAGGAAGGAACTTGAGGACTGTTATGTTGCCTATGTGTCTTAACAAGGCAGGAGAGTGACTTGTGGTTTCTAGTCTAGATCTCACCTGAGTCCTAGCAGGTGCAGCAATGCAACTGTGAATGGGTGACTCCTCTGAAATGAGGCAAGAAAGAGTGGGGGCACTTCGGGAATGCCCTTAAGTTGAAGTTTGTAAACAATAGAGATTTTGTTGGGAGACCATGCAGCATAGAAACTGTTGCTTCTGTTATTAAAGAGACAATGAGAATCACTATTTATGGTGAGCCATGTGCTTGCTGTGTTAACATATCTTCATAGTTTTTGAACCTGTGGTTGTAGCAGAAACTTTTGCAATTTGTATGGGCACATTGAAGAATTATAAGTGCTAAGAAGCCTTTTAAGATAGATACAGGACCACCTACGTATGTGCTGAAGAGAATATCTGGAAGTTGTTGAGTAACATATATCATCATTTTTGCCTTGAGTTACTCTCTTATTCCTGACCACCAACTAAACTAAACAAGGAGCACCGTTCAGGGCTTTTCTATTTTCTGCCTAAATAGGATATCTTCATTTTATTGTACTGCCTCCAAGATATATTCCAGATGTAAAGATTACAATAGTTGGGGAATAATTTAAGACGTGCTGTAAATTTCTAAGGTGAAAAAATCCTGTCACTGAACAGCTTTTATAGCATTATGATAAAATTCTATGTAATATCATCTAGAAAGAAAATGGTTGCAAATTCTGAGATTTAATATGAAGAGTAGTAAATTCACATCCAGAGTATATGTTCCCTTCAAATTCTTGTATATTTTAACATCTTGAAAATAACCACACATTTGATAGATTGCTAATAAATTACAAGAAAAATAATTTTAGAGAAGGGAAACCTGATGGACATCAGCTTAATGAAATAATCAAATATAATTGCAATATAATTGGACACTCTGACATCATATACCTCATCATAACATAAGCAGAAATGGTATTGTTTCACTTATGTACAATTCTTTCTTAAAAAATAGAATCTAAATATTATTATGAGAAAACAATCCAATAATCCACAATTGATAGACATTCTACCAAACACATCTGCCTGTATTCTGGAGATATACTCAAATCATGGAAGAAAAAGAAAGGTTGAAGAAGTTTTCCAGTTTAAAGATCAAATATACTAAAAAATAAGTGCAATGAGCAATCCTAGATGCTATCCTAAATTTTGGGGAAAATACTCTAAAGAATATTATTAATTGAAGTAGTGGAATATGAATATGGATTGTAAGTTAGATTATATTTCTTAACTTTTATAAATTTGCAATGGTTTTGTCTGAGAATAAACTCAGCCTGGGAGAAACTTAACATTAAGTTCATGGAAAAAATTGTACATGGGTCATTCATAATTATAATAACAGTAACAACAACAATAATAAAGCTATATATTTGTTTAGGTATAGATGAGTTACTGAATGATAGAAAGATAAAGCATATGTGACAAAATTTCAATGATTGGTGATCTAGAGAAAAGTTATAAAGATTTTTATTGGATTATTATTCCAAATGTTTATTTAAAAATAAATAAATGAACAACTCCTCCCCCCCCAGAGATTGTGAAGCAATAAATATTGTCATATTATATTCTCTGTGCTTCAAAATAAACTTTAACAACATAGAAGTCATGTTGATTGGAAAGATACAACGGGTATTATTTGACGCTTTGCCTCTCCCATTTGAACAGAATGGAGAGATCAGGACATAGAAGACTGTGTTAACTTTTAGTTAGAAGTATTTAGTGGGGTTCGAGCTTGAACTAATATTTACTAGGACCACATATAAATATAATTATAATAAAGAGAAGTGAGATTTTTTAATAGATGTTTGAAAGGAAACTGTGGAGTTTTGAGATATTACTAAGTAGACTTTCTCATCTCCATTTTGATCATGTTTTCACAGCTTGTGGGGGCATAGACTATTTTGTGCAAATATTTAAAATAGTGCAAAGTGTTCTTAGACAACATGTGATGTGTCATTCTTATTGAAACAATTAAGAATGTCAAAATTGAGCCACAAATTCCTCTAAACCTATGTGCTTTTCACTATCTCAGGCTAACAAGTACAGAAGCCAAAATGTGTGTGCTCTTCTTTTTTTCTACAATTTTTCATTTCCTACTTTCTTCTTTTTTTTTTTTTTTCATAGTATAGCCTTTTATTTCATAAACTCCAGCTTCTGTCACCTCACCTAACCCTCACAGACAGTGGCTAAGGTCACGTGGGGCAGGAGGCGGGCAGGCAAAGCTTTGAATTGAGTCTCACCACCCAGCCCTGCCTTTCCTGCCTGGGGAGGGGGACCAGGTGGCTGGTGGCAATTCTAATGGGAAAACTTTTCCAGATATCCTCCCAGCTCCCCATATCTCATTCTCTTACAGGTGCTTCTTGTCCCCTAATTTCTCCTGGCTCCTGAATGACTGTGGTTGCAGGACGTTCTGGGTCCTTCCAGAAGGTCTTTCTAAGGCCTGGTTTCCCTTCACTGCCCTGGGAATGTGTATTCTGGGAAAACTGCCAGGAAGAAGGATGGCTTTTTATTTCCCAAAGAATCACATGGTTTTTATCCCTTGTATTAGACTGAGAAGTATTATTTTTCCCAATAAGACTTTTTTCTCAGCAAAAGAAAAATAAAGTTACTCTATATCAATGTTGAATTTTTCCAAGATATTGTAGGATACCAAGACACCGATTAACCAGTAAAGAACATGTTAATATAGAGTGAAAATTTTTGATTTATAATTTATTCTTCCTTGTTTCCTTTAATTTACTTTGAAGCAATTAATTTTAAAGATATCTTAATAAGCGGACCTGATAATTAAAGAGTTAGCTTCCAAGAAGTTCAGAGCCAAGTTTTCAGGCTGTTAACCCTGTGCATTTGTGTATGTTATGGGGAGGGATGGGGGTGGGAAAGTGGTCCTATTTGCATTGCTCTGTTTCCAAAATATGCTTTACAATACATCCCCACTCAAACTTTAACATATTGTCTTCTCTTATCTACATTTCATGGTATTGTTGTGATATTTGATTAATTGTGTTGCTTAAGTTTTCCTCCACTGTTGGTTAAGAATCAACTCTCTATTACTCATTAAAAAATTCAAGTACTCAGGTTCTACTGAACCTTGCACATATCTCAGATAACCATAATGCAATATTGTGTTCAGCTTAGATGGGCGAATCCCTCTTTTTATGAAGAGTATGAATAGCATAGGTATGAATCTGTGGCAGACTGAAAATTTCCCTCAGGCTCCATTATTTTTTCTCCCTTTTTTTCACTTGGAATTTAACTCTCTTTATTATTTGCATTTTAAATTACAGTTAAAGAAAGAAACTGAAGTCAGTTTCAAAAAGCACAGCTATGATTAAAGTTTCCTTTCAACCACAGTTTTACATAAACCTATTTTCTTAACTTTTGTTCAAGTTTATCATTCATACGTGAACATACATAACCAATTAATGTATAGTAAAAGTTGTGAATTTACTAAAAAAACATGCCTTTCATCATACAAGGCTCGCATACATTACCCCACCACCACCACCTTGCATAGTTATGAAACAATTGCTATAAATTATGAAAGGGCATCATTAAAATATTACTAACAACTATGACTAATATTATACTTGGTGTGTTTTTCCCCCAACCCACCTGGTTATTAACACCCAGTGCTAATATTATATACTTGTTATAATTCATGAGAGAACATTTTCATATTTGTTCTATTAACCACAGTCCATCTTCCACCACAGTGTATAACCATTGTGTTATACAGTTCCATGCTTTGTACAATACAATTCAAAGTCTACACTCAGAGGTAATAACGGCTTAATCTTTGTGCTTCTAGTCAGATTCCTTTTACATATTTTCTTTCTTAAAGGTAGTTACATTTTTAACCCATCTTTTAAAGAAAGAAGCTCTAAAACTATTTTATATGTGGACTTTATTAGTGAATCAGAACTTGGTTAGGAGACTTCATATTTATCTACCACTTGGTGCTTCAGTTTCCCCAATAGTGATCACATTTATAAGATTATTGTAAAAATTTATGAGTTTTATGTAACATGTTTGCCAAGCTGTACAATCTCCCACAACTCAGATTTTTTTAATAGAATATATTTTATAGGTAAGGAGTTGACTTTATAGTTTACTGTTCTTAATTTGTGTTTAATTTTTAAAAACTCATTAAGAATGAGAGGTTTGTTAACCACTAAATAAAGGTAATCTTTTATATCAGAAAAAATAAGTCAGAATATTAATAAACAATTCAGAGATGTGTTAAAATATAAAATAATATAAAGTATATACTCATTTTTCTATTATGTATATAAGAATATTTAACTATAAATTAGAAAATGGCTTTCAAAAATATTCAGTAAGTGTCTTAAGATTTTGAAAAATAGTCATGAGTCTTAATCTTTGACTCACTAAGCTAATTTTAGAGATTTTTTCCAGCACCGTTTTGTGCAAAAAAAAAGTCTAATATTCAACATTAAAAATAAGTAAGGATCTTACATAAGTAAGGATCTTATCAATGCTGAGATATGCTTATTTTGATATACCATACTGAAATATTTGTAAATTTTAAAGAACTAGAAGGTTGAAAATAGGGTATTTATCTAAAATAATCAGGGGAAGGAAGAAATAAATGCAAATAAAACTGTAAAACTTTAAACTGCACTGAAGCAAAGCTCAAGTGGCATTATTTTATTGAGAGGCACAAACCTGGGACCCTGAAAATGAAAGAAAAGGGAAGTGAGGCAGAGAAGGATGAGAAGTATTAACAGATGATGTATTCCAGGTGAACATTAATTCACAAAGAGACTTACAGTTCTCCAGAGACAAGCAAGACATCTTTGGACAGGTGGAGAAAAACAATAAACCCTCCCTTTCTTAAGAAGGAAGGAAAAGAAATTTTTCTGAAGTTCCTTTTCACCTCTTGTACCAATTAGTCATCATTCACTCATCAGCGAGTTGACTCTCCTATAATTCTGGGTCATATCACATTTTCTTTTACAGTTTCTAAGAAACAAGTTCCAAGGTCCTGCATTCTGCAAGTAATGAGAGTTACTTGATGACTCATGAGATTTTGTAAGTGATGAGAGTAGCCAGGAACTTGTGGCACTGATCCTATACAGTGCCAACAGATAGTCCTACAAGGAGTAGGTCACCTAAGGGGAAATAAAAGAATAGATGAGCTTAGGAAAACTTAAGACAGTGTGTAAGATGAGTCTGACATACACAGAAGAATCAAATAATCCAGCTAAAAACATAAAACTACAAAAAATAAAAATAGTAAAAGGGAAGACACCAATTCCTGGCCATGAAGCTGTTACCTTCAACCATAATACAAATCAGCAGACAATAACAACAAATGGAAATTTTCTCAAACTGGATTAAGAAAATAATCTTCTAAATAGCCTTTCTGTCAAAGAGAAAAATCAGTAAAGAAATATAAATACTGCAAATTGGGAAAGGTTGATTATTGAGGTCTAATAATAGAGTTTATTAGCAAAAATTATATATAAAAAAAAAAAAAACACCCAGGGCTTAGAACAGCTCAACGATGTTCCTCTGTGTAGTTGGTTTAGCAGATCAATGGTAGTCCTCTGTGTAGTTTTCTTCTTGTTTCTTGGCCTTGGGACTCTGGGTGTTTTGAATCTATGATCATATCATTTTCATCAAATTTGGAACATTTATGGCCATTAATTCTTCAAATATTTTTTTCTATGTTTCTCTCTATCCTCTCTTTAGGAAATCAAAGCATGCATCTATATTATGCCATTTGAAGTTATCCTACTGCTCACTGACTTTCTGTTCATTATTTTTCTTTCCTCTTTCCTTCTGTGATTAATTATGGATTAGTGGCGATTGCTATGTATTCATAACCAGTCTTTTATTCTTCAATTTCTGATCTGTTGTTAATCCCAAACAGTATAATTTTCATCTTTGACTTTTAATGTTCATCTCTAGCAATTTGATTTTTAAAAATATCTTCCATATCTATATTTTTTTTACAGCTACTCAAACAAATACCATACAATGGAATGACTTAAGCAAAGGGAACTTATTGGCTCAGGGTTTTGAGGCTAGAAGTCCAAAATCAAGTTGTCAACAAGATAACACTTACCCCTAAAGACTGCAGGGTTCTCGGCCTGACTGCTGGCAATCCTTGCGGTTGCTTGTCTTTTCTCTTACATGGCAATGCACATAGTGGCAACTTCTCCTTCCTCTCCTGGGTTTTACTGACATCCAGCTTCTGTTTACTCTCAGGGCATCTCTCTCTCTATCTGTGGCCTTCTCCATCTGGGTTGAGCTGGACCACACTTTAAAATGAAGTAACCTCATCAAAAGACTTTATTTACAATGGGTTTACACCCAAATGAATGGGTGGAAATTAAGAACATATTTTTCTGTTGTACATAACTTCAAGCTACAAAAATTCTTGACCTGATCAATCTTTTCTCTAACACTTTGAACATATGGAATAAGGTCATAAACATTTGAACATCTATTTCAGTTGGATCTGTTTCAATTGATTTATCTCCTCATTATGAGTTTTATTTTCCTGATTCTTTGCATGCCTTGTAAGTTTTTTTTAGATGGCAGATATAGTGAATTTTACCTTGTTAGCTTCTGAACATTTTTGTATTCCTGTAAGTATTATTGAGCTTTGCTCTGTAATGCAGTTAAGTCACTTACAAACTGTTTGACGATACTGTTGGTTCATGCTTTTAAAGGTTATTAGCATGGGATTAGAACAGCCTTCAGTTTAGGATTTTTTACGTACTTCTATTGAGGCAGGATTTTTCTGTGGACCCTATTTAATGGCCATGAATCAGGATTGTTTCCAAGCCCTCTCTAACCCTTAAGAGTGGTACTTTTCCCAGCATAGTATACTTTCTGCACTTGCCTACATTGATCCACATCCTGCTGAATATTTGATGGGAACCCTCTAAAGACCTCTGGATTTCTCTCTCTCTGCATCTCTCTGGTGCTCTGCTATGCAAATACAAGCACATCTATCTCCTTGTATGTTCTGCTATACTGACTCTGGACAATCTGTTGGGGTCCAATTGAGGTTTCCTCCCAGATTCATGGCCTGAAAAATGTCAAACTACAGTACTTTGGAGTTTATTTTGTTATCTCTAATGAGATGTAGTACATATTTTTCTTTTCCCAGAACTAAGAATATTCCCTGAATTGTCAAAAATATTATTGTTATTAGCTATCTCTTTGGACTCGAGATTTCAAGCAGGAATAACATAGGAATGGTTTGAGTCATAAATGGAATAAGGTGTGAACAGATTTTCACACTTCAGAAAGTGTTTTTCTCATGATGCAAAGAGAGAACCCAGCCAGCACCTGCTGTACCCCTTCCCTAGAGTTCTAAGCCAGCTCTGTCTCCTGGACTTTTCTGAGAATTTAAGAATCTCTCTTTCAGTCAGCAAGAGATGTTAAAACTATGAGATATTGCTTGGCTCTACATTTAATAATTAATTCACAGACAGGACTTTTATGAATATTGGCAGATCTCTGCCTGATAGGGTCCTATGAGTCCTAAACATTTTACTCAATGCCCCTCAAATAATAATTAACTTAAAGAAAATATTTAAATCAATATATCTCTGAAAAAGGATTCAAATCAATATATCTCTACATGATTGATAGACAAAAAATAATGTTATTCAATATGGAATTAATTGTGTAGTTAAATATTTTAAAACATGAGAGAAATTATGAAAATAAGTAGGCAATTTTATTTCTTCAATTTTATTTAAAACTGTAATCCTCCATGCAGTGATCTTATAAATCACTGTTTATATAGTAAATGGTAGATTCTTAGAATAGAATTATAGATTTTTAAATAAAATTTTATTGAACTATATCATTCATATATGAACATAAACAAACAATAAGTATATAGTAAAAGTTGTGAACTTACAAAACAAGCTTGCATATCATCATATGGGGCTCCCATGCAATAACTCACCACCAACATCTTGCATTGCTGTGAAACATTTATTACAAACTATGAAAGAGCATCATCAAAATATTACTACTAACCATATCCCTTATCTTACATTTGGTGTATTTTCCCCTACCCACTCAATTATTAACACCTTATATTAGTCCTATACATTGTTATAGTTCATAAGAGAAATTTCTCATATTTGTCCTGCTAATCACAGTCTATCTTCCACCACTGGGTTCCCTTATTATACAGCCCCATGTTATGTACAATCCACTCAAAGTGTACACTCTGTGGCTCTCATTTTCATCAGAGTTATACTGTCATCACCTCAGTCGATTTTAGAACGTTTTCATTACTCCAAAAGGAAAAATACCATACCCCCTTATACCATCTATTGTTGTCTCTTAGAATTGACGTAATATCTTCTTTGCCATTGGTGCAAAAATATTACAATATTCCTGGTAACTATCATCCATAAGTTGTATTAATTGTACTTTTCCCATGTATCACCATATTCTTACGAGTTTGTAAGAGACGAACATTCTTATATTCATACATTAATCAAAATTTTCATCCACGATTGAAATCACTATGGATTGTTTTAAAACAAACATTTCTAGAATTCGAGTCATTATTTCATTCTGGCTTCTCAGATATTTTTTTCAGGTGATAAAGTTGATGTGCCCAGCTACAATTCTTTTTTAAAAAATGATACTCCAGCTCTCTGTCAGGAGATACTTAAATGGCAAATGCAAAACTCAGAGAAGGGATATAAATATCCTGTCCCTGGATTAGGACTCCCTGATAAATACCTTTTATTTTCCAGAGGATTTGACATGGTGTAATCTTGGTTTGAGAGTGGAAATGGCACCAGTGATGTTCCTGGAATAGTAAAGAAGGGTCAAAGGATAGAAATTAAATGGTTTCATAGTTAGAGAAAGGACTAAAGCAGCAACAACTTACATGGAGATTGGTTAGTAGACTTTGGTTCAGTAATTGAAAGCAAAGAAGGGAGAACTGGAAACTTCCTAAAATATATAAGATATATATTTAAATATTTTAGTTTAGCATAGTAATTCTTATTGTGTCCCCAAACCCATTGTCTTAGTCTGCCAAAGGGCTGCCAATGGAAAGTAAGAGAAACAATATTGGCTTTTATAGAGGGGATTTATTTGTGGTAAAAGCTTACAGTTCCAAGGCTGTGAAAAGTCCAGCTCAAGGCACCATAAGAGGTGCTTTCTCACCAAAGACACCTGCCTCGTGTTGAAGCAAGATGGCGGGTGATCTCTGTGCTTTCTCTCTCAGGTCCAGCTGCTTCATTTTCTTCCAGATTTAAGCTTCAAGCTGGCATAAGGCTTGTCACTTATGGTTTCCTGTATCAGTCTTGGATGTTCTGCTGTCTTCCCAAGTTCAGCTGCAAGCTATCAGACAAATAGCTCATCTCTCCCTGGGGCCCTTTCTGGCACATGGCAACATTAAAAATGACAGAGCTCTGTCTCCGTGTCTGTCTTTCCATATTGGTCTGTTTATATCAGACCTAGCAAGGAGTAGTGACTCAACCTGAATCACAGTTTGCTGAGGTAGTCAAATCAAAAGTATTAAAACAATCTTAACAGGTAATCTAATCAAAGGTCCCTAACCTGAATTCACTACAGTAAAAGGGTGTCACACACAGAGGAATACATTAGTTTAAAAACATAATCTTTCTCTTTTTTGGATTCATAAAATAATCTCAAACTGCCAAACTCATCATCCATATGCTTTAGTGCAACTAAGAATCACTTGGAGATCTTGATACAGCATAGACTCCTAATTTCTACCCTCAAAGAGTTTGAATCAGTAGCACTTAGGATACAGGAAATTGCTTTTCTTTTTTTAAAGTTTTATTTTCCATATCAATATTGCAAGTTACTCTGTTAACACAGGATGATAACTACAATAACAATAAATCTCCTTTTATCTGTGGTTACAATTCCCCTTTATAAGTGTTCATTCCTCAATCTTGAGGGATTTGGGGTGATGTCTGCTCCTCTACAGGCTGAGAGAGGACTTAAATATTAAGGGGCAGAGGAGAGGAACTGTTTTGCTTGCTGTTGAAGATACTCCTTGTTTTGGGGATGAGACTAGTCCATCATCATTGTTTAGTTAGTTGTCCAGGGCAAACCTGAAGCACTGGAGAGTAGGAGGTGGCTGAAATACTGCTGGCATTCAGAATTCAAGCAGCATATGAACAATCCAAAGATTTATGGCACTGAAAAATATATTTAACAGGTACATTGAAAAATATAAGCTCAAATAAAAAGAATAAAATAATCATGAAGAGGGGACTTATGAATGACTATAACTCTTTTATATTGGGGAAGTAAATTTTTAAAAAAAAGTACAATGTCATATCATTTCACACCTACGAGACTGGCTGCTATTAAAAACAAAGAAACAAACAAATAAAACCCAGACAACTACAAGTGTTGGAGATGATACAAAGAAATAAAAGCACTCATTCACTGCTGGTGGGAATGTAGAATGGTTCAGCCACAGTGGAGGAAAGTTTGGCAGTTCCTCAGGAAGCTAAGTATAGAAATTGTCATACGATCTGGCAATCCTGCTACTAGGTACATACTCAGAAGAATTCAAAGCAGGGACATGAACAGATATGTGCACATCAATGTTCATAGTGGCATTACCCACAATTGCCAAAAGATGGAAGAACCCAAGTGTCCATCAACAAATGGATAAACAAAATGTGCTATATACATATGATAGAATATTATTCAGCTAGAAGAAGGAACATAAGAAGGAATGAGCTACTGACTTATGTGACAACATGGATGAACCTCAACAACATTAGTTTGAATGAAATGAGCCAGACACAATAGAAAAATATTGCATGGTCTCACTGATAAGAATGAAGAGCAGACCCATAGAAGTATTCTCGTTCATAGATATATTTTCTGGATAAATACAGGCCTACACAGTAGCTAACGTAATGTTAAATTTCCATCCTGAGAAAGTCCTCCTACTTTCTCAAATAAGATGTCAAAAACCTCTGAAATATATATGCTTTGCCTAATAAAAGAAAACAAGACAATATGCCAAGCCCTCAATCTTAAAGATTGCATTTATGGACCTTATTTCCATAATAGTTAAAGTAAGAATACTTATAAGTAAAGCCTAAGTTATCTCCTGTAAAGCTCCTTATTACTCAAACGTGGCCTCCTTCTAAGTAAAACTCTGCCAATAAAGTTACCACTTTCCCACCAATTTGGGACATGACTCACAATGATGAGCCTTACTGGCACTGAGGGATTATTAGTAAGACCTTGATCAAAAGGAGGTAATATTCAGTAAAACAGAATTTTTATGGCTAAAGATTTCAAAGTGACTCAAGAGTTCATCCTGGAGGTTACCCTTATGAAGGTCTCAGGCAGATTTCACAAACTGCTACAGTAAGGAAAGCCTCAAACAAAAGTGCTCCAAAGGGCTCTAGGGACATCTGGACACCATAGGAGAACCACGCAGCCTCATGAAATCAACACCCTCTTGGCAGGCCTTATTTGGGAATATTTGCAACACTATCAACTCCATCCATTTCAGAACCATTACAATCATTCTAATTGTAAATTCTTCCAATTAAGCATCAGCTCAACATTATCTACTCTCATTCTCTCACCTATAACCCATCTTCCAGATTTTACTTCTATGGGTCTGCTCTTCATTCTTATCAGTGAGACCATGCAATATTTTTCTATTGTGTCTGGCTCATTTCATTCAAACTAATGTTGTTGAGGTACATCCATGTTGTCACATAAGTCAGTAGCTCATTCCTTCTTATGTTCCTTCTTCTAGCTGAATAATATTCTATCATATGTATATAGCACATTTTGTTTATCCATTTGTTGATGGACACTTGGGTTCTTCCATCTTTTGGCAATTGTGGGTAATGCCACTATGAACATTGATGTGCACATATCTGTTCATGTCCCTGCTTTGAATTCTTCTGAGTATGTACCTAGTAGCAGGATTGCCAGATCGTATGACAATTTCTATACTTAGCTTCCTGAGGAACTGCCAAACTTTCCTCCACTGTGGCTGAACCATTCTACATTCCCACCAGCAGTGAATGAGTGCTTTTATTTCTTTGTATCATCTCCAACACTTGTAGTTGTCTGGGTTTTATTTGTTTGTTTCTTTGTTTTTAATAGCAGCCAGTCTCGTAGGTGTGAAATGATATGACATTGTACTTTTAATTTGCATTTCCCTAATAACTAGTGATTTTGAGCATCTTTTCATGTGTCTTATAGCCACTTGTATTTCCCCTTTAGAAAATTGTCTGTTGAAGTACTCTGCCCATTTTTTAATTGGGTTGTTTGTCTTTTTAGTATTGAGTTGTAGGATTACTTTACATATGCTGGATAGTGGAACTTTATTGGAAATGTAGTTTCCAAATATTTTTTTCCATTGAGTAGCCTGCATTTTCATTTTCTTGACAAACTCCTTTGAAGCCCAAATATTTTTAATTTTGAAGAGGTCCAATTTATCTATTTTTTCTTTTGTTGCTCATGCTTTGGGTGCAAAGTTTATGAAACCGTTGCCTACCACAAGATCTCATTGATACTTCCTTATAATATATTTTAGGAATTTAATGGTCCTGCTCTTATATTTAGGTCTTTGATCTATCTTGAGTTAAATTTTGTATAGGGAATGAGATAAGGATACTCTTTTATTTATTTGGATATAGATATCCAGTTCTCCCAGCACAAGTTGTTGAACAGACTATTCTGTCCAAGTTGAGCGGACTTGGCAGCTTTCTCAAGTATCAGTTGGCAGTAGATGTAAAGGTCTATTTCTGAACTCTCAATTCAGTGCCCCTGGACAATATGTCCATCTTTGTGCCAATACCATGATTTTGACCACCATACTATACTTTTGTAATATGTTTAAAGGAGGTCGTGTGAGTTCTCCAACTTTTTCTTTTTCTTTTTTTTTTTTAATTAATTTATTTTTTATTGTGGGTAAAAATCAAAATTTTCACAATACATACCAATATTTGTAAAATGATATATAAATATATATGCATATATGTGCATTTGTTTACAAAAATGTTATATATATATATATATTTTAAGAGGTGCTTAGATTACCTAAAATATTACAAGGAACCCCCTGGGATTCCCATGTTGCCCACCTCCCACGCTTCCCACCACATCCTACACAAACATCTCCCACAAGTGTGGCCTACCACCCTCAATGGACTTACACATCCTGGGGCCTTGCCACCAACCATAGACCACAGTTCACATCGTAGACCACACTCTCTCCCACACAATTCTGAGAGGTGTGTGCTGATTTAAAATGGCCTACATCCGTTGCCACAATGGTATTCAGGACAACCTCCAAATCCCAAAGAAGCCTCTGTATTTCAACTGCTTGTCCCCTCCCTGCCCCAAAAGTGTCAAGTGGCCACTGGCTCCAACTTTTTCTTTTTCAAGATGATTTTCGTTATTTGGGGCCACTTACCCTTCCAAATAAATTTGAAAAATGGTTTTGGCAGTTCTGCAGAAAATAAAAACTGTTGGAATTTTTGGGGGGATTACATTAAATCTGTAAATCAATTTTGGTATAATTGACATCTTAATAGGATATTTAGTATTCCAATCCATGAACATGGAGTATCCTTCCATTTATTTAAGTCTTCTTTTATTTCTCATAACAAAGTTGTGTATTTTTTGAGTACAAGTCTTTTACATTGTTAAAATTTATTTCTACATATTTGATTCTTTTAGTTTCTATTGTAAATGGAACTTTTTTCTTGTTTTCTCCTCAGATTGCTCATTGCATGTGTAGAAACACTACTGACTTTTGCGTGTTGATCTTATATCCCTCACTTTGCTAAACTTGTTTATCAGCTCCAGTAGTTTTTTTTGTACATATTCAGGGCTTGTTATATATCAGATCATGTCATCTGCAAATAATAAATTTTTTTATTCTTTTTTCCCAGTTTGTATGCATTTTATTTCTCTTTCTTATCTAAATGCTCTAGCAAGAACTTCTAACACACTGTTGAAAAGAGTGGTGACAGTAGGCATCCTTGTTTGGTTCTAGGTCTTAGAGGGAAAATTTTTAGCCTTTCATCATTTAATATACGTTAGCTTTGGCTTTTTAATGTATGCTTTGTTTTAGTTTGCTAAGGCTGATGATGCAAAATACTAGAAATGGGGTGAAGTTTTTAATGGGAAATGTATTAGCATTACAGTTCCAAGGCTGTGACGATGTTCAAATGAAGGCACCCTCACACAATGGCAAAACAAAATGCTGGCTCTTTGTCTGGGTCTCTGCCTTCTCCACTAGGCTGCTTTCTTGGAATTCAGCTGTGGGTGATCAAGCACATGGCCTGGCTGATCTCTTTATCCTTGAGCTGAGCTGTGCCGTGGCCTAGCTTCTTGGGGGCCTCTTTCCTGCCTCTGTGCTCTGATGATATATGATATACACAGTTTCAAGCCCCCAGGAGCTCTCAGGGTTTATCTCAAACTTTCTCTCAGCTATAGCTGATCCTGGAGTTCTCATTCACATGGCAGGGCAAAAATAGTTGCTGTCTTCCTCTGTGTGTTTCTACTTCCAGTTCTTAGTTTATATCACCCCAGCAAGAGGGCAGAGACCCAACCTGAGACATGTCTCAATGACAGTCCAATCAAAGAGCCTAAAGTGATCTGATCAAAAGCTGATCTAATCAAAAAGTACCTTAACTGAATCTAATGCAATCAGGCACTTCCACACCACAGGACTGGATTAGTTGTAAGAACATGATCTTTTCTGGGTTCACAAAAATTTCAAACTGTCAAATGCAATTTCAGTATTGATAGAGATCATCATATAATTTTCCTCCTTTGCTGATTTAATGTGATGTCTTAATTTGCAACAGGTTTGCTTTTATAATGGGAAATTTATTAGATGCAAAATCTTACAGTTCCCAGGCTCTGTAAATGTCTAAATCAAGACATCATCAGAGATACTTTCTCATCAGTACAGCCACTGGTGATCCTGGTGTCCTGCTACATGGCAAGTGAAAGTGGCATCCAATCTCTGTCAAGGTCCCTGCATTCCCTTCCAGGCTCACTGTCTCCTGGAGCTCAGCTGTGAGTGATAAGGCATATGGCTTGTCTCTTTCCATGCCTCCTCTCTCAGGCTTGGCTGCTATGATTTCTCCCTGAGGCCAACTGTGGGGATCAGGCATATGGCTCTTCTCTTCAGCCTTAAGATGCTTCATGGGCCCATCTTCTTGGAGCTTTGTACTTCAGCTTCATCTGCTATGGATCCTCAAGTCCTCTTTATATGTTAACAATTTCTTCTGTATGCTCACCTAGTGTCTTCCTAATATCCTTTATTTCTTCCTTCATCTCCTTGAATTGATTTAGGAGATTTGTGTGGATACCTTTGATTACTTGTTCCAAATTCTGCATCTCCTTCAACTTTTTAGCTTGTCCCTTTGACTAGGCCATACATTACTGTTTCTTAGTATAGCTTCTAATTTTTTGCTGATGTCTAACCATCTGTTTATCTTAATGGGTTTAGTCTATTGTTCAGTTTCTCTTTCTTGTCAAGGGTTTTATTTTTGTTTAGCTTTGTGTTAAGGCTTTTCTTTGACACTTGTTTCCAGATCTTTACTCTAAAACTTTAGAATTGCCCATGTTTAAATGAAGAAATAAAAGAAGAAAATAAAAAAGACAAATAAGAAAGGAAAAGGAAAAGAAAAAGGAAACATAAAAGATGGAAAAGGAAGAAATAAGAAAAAATAAGAGAGGAAAAAGTAAAGAAAAACAAAGAAACAAACAAACAAACAAACACAAACTTCTCTCTCAGGCCACTGGCATCCATCTAGGCTTCTCCTCACCAGATGCCTACACCGCTATGGCCCCATGGCCCTGTCACTCCCCTGGTGCTTGGAAGAGAAGCGAAACGTGGAAAAAAGAAAAAAGGTCCTCCCTCTCAGACCACTGGTGTCCAGCTAAGCCTCTATATGCCAGCTGCCTGCTCTGATCGCATACCAGCCCTGCCATTCCTCCAGAGCCCAGCTAGGTCCTCCCTCACTGGCCTCACACACCAAATGCCCTGTGGCCTGCCATTTCCCCAGTACCTGGCTGGGCATCTGTAGCCAGCTGGCTGGGCCAGCACCCCAAAGCCTGTAACTCCTCCTGTACTTGATTGTGCCCCCCACACACACACACACTGGCTGCTGGTTAAGATTGCCCCAATACCAGGTGGCTTCTCCAATGCCTGGAAAGCTTACCTTTCTTCCTGCTGCTTCTGGAGAAGGAGTGCAGCCTGCCACTCCCTATACCGCCATCTTAGGTCTCTCCTGGAATCTGTACTTCTAATCAACTCACAATTGATGCTGATGCAGTCTTCTTATAGATTTGTTAGACAGAATAATAGCCTCCAAAAATGTCCAAGTCCTAATGTCCAGAACCTGTGAATATATGTTATATGACAAGGGGGAATTAAGGTCACAAATGGACTTAAACTTGCTAATCAGTTGATCTTAAAATATTTATATCATCCTATATTCTTCTTATGGGCACACTGTAATTACACAAGACCTTAAATGGGGAAGAGAGAAGTAGAAGACTCTTAACAAAAAAGACATATCATGAAGAGAAAAAGTGAACTGACCATTACTTCCTCTGAAGATAAAAGAGGGGCATGAACCAAGGAATATTACCAGCCTTAAGAAGGTGGAAAAGGCAAGGAAATCAATTACCCTTCTGAGACTCCAGAAAGGATTTTAGTCCTATTGACATCTTGATTTTACCTCTTTGAAATTCATTTTGGACTTCTGACCTCTGGAACTGTAAGATAATAATTGTTGTTGTTTTAGACCAGTAACTGTGTTCATTTGTTATGTGAGTAATAGGAAACTAATAAAATAGACCATGTTTTTAATAGCAAGATTGTAAACCATCACAAACCTCCTGTCCATGCAGTTATGATTTTGGATTTCAGAGAATTCAAGAATGTTGGTAACACTGCAATCTATCAGTAATCTTTGGAGACTATTTAATATATGTAGTATTATAACATGGAAATTAAAATGGTGTTGCCAGCCATATGAATGCCCAATTTTACTGACCCAGATATATCCAGTCAACCATTGACTGACTCTTTTGAAAATGAACTGAGTTAATAAACAAAGATGAATAAAGTAGAGAAGAGTTTTCAGCTCTTCCTCTTGGAAATATTTAAAAACATTTTAATGTGAGAAGCATTCATATCTGTAACAGTTGGACAATATGTCACTATTTATTACATCATAATCTGTGTTAAAATAGGAGATGATTAATTAAAAAAAAATTCTTCTGGGAATGTTGTCATCAATTCACATTTTGCCTTTCATAGCTGGAGAATTTATGGTGTGCTAATTAAGGACAAATGATGAAAAGTTTATATATTTGGCTATTCTGACCATCAATATTTAGTTGATTTTCATAATTTTAGGGAAAACCAAAAAAGAATATATTTGTAATAGGTTCAGGATTGGAAATAGATTGCATATTGTGATCTTGTTGATTCTTTCTGACATTGTTAGGAAAGTGAATCTGCAATAAGTGCTTGAGGGAGGTAACCATTTATATGTGCTTATAATATTTGTAGAATTTAAGTAATCATGCCTACAAACTTTAAACTCTGATAGTCATAGTATTGTTGTTATAATTTGACATGGTGTGCTTAGAAAGAAAAATATATGGGTGACACGTGGGGAGCAATGGCTAGAGGGGCTTGAGATGATCTCCGTATCCTTTCTCCTATTCTACTTATATTTTCTTTCCAATGGGGGCAGTTAGTATACAATATTCAGAATCACCCTATGAATATGTAAATCCTGAGAATAAACTTCATTATGACCATGGAACCGAAGGATAGATTTCTTCTAAGAAAGATGTGTATTCATCAATATTACAAGTTTCTGATAATTTATTATTTATAATTTGTCTACTTATTATCCTTGGTAATTTTCTTCACTAATGTGTGAATGTACATAACAAAGAAATGGGCAAGAGATAATTCTATAAAAAATGAGAAGGAAGTGTTTTGTGTAGTTATCTCTACACCTCTCCCTTTAGCATCACATTTGTTATTATATTACTTCCTTAAGAAAACCCATTCTGTTCTCTTCTTCCCTGAGTTACCAAATTTCTCACTCTCAACATACCTTTCCTCTCCACCCCCATTCCTGGATCCACCTTTATACGCATATCCATTAGATTAATGTGTACTAACATTCAGTAGGACAGATGGTGCTTCAAATTTCTGTTCATTTGTTTGTTTTTAATGAAGGGGAGTGTAAACTTTCCTTACAAATTCTAGACCCAGAGGTGATCTTAAATCACCAAAGCTATAGATATTTCAGAACCATATTAAAAATTAATGTAACCTGTGTTCCTAAATATGCTCTTTAGAAGGCAATAAAATGACTTTAGAATCCTTAGTAAAATCATTGGAAGTATGTAAACATATAAGTTTGTATTTATAGAGTATAAATAGAGATTTCAAAATAGGTAATATGTAAATAATGGGACATTTAATAGATAAAACTGCCCTTTAAATAATGTCAGCCTCTGAGAGCAAATGTTATGCTTTTACATAATAATATAACAAAAATCTAATATAACTTAAAATTACATTATTAGAGAATAATTCCTTTAGATTCATCTCACTGAAGGATTGTGATATGTGTAAAGTTCAGAGAGAAGCAAATAATAATTTGCATTATGGGACTAAGTAACATTTTTAGATCCATGGTTACCCTGATTTTGAAGTTAGAATATCAACTAAAATCAATGAATTGTAGAAAGGTAGAATTGATTTGTAAAGGAGTGCAAGAAAGAGGAGAAAATTATTTAATAAACATTTATTATAGATTGATTTGTATACTAGTCATTAATTGTTCATTTTTGGTAAAGACATATTTATCAAATGGTTATGATATGTTAAGCACTTAGATGCTATTCTACAAGATTGGTATGGAAGACAAAAAAAAATACAAAATTTCTGCAGTCAGAGATTTTATATTCAAGTCAAAGATACGGATATAAAAGCAATAATTAAAATGTATAATTTGTTAATGGTGATTATTGGAGAAGAAATACAAGAAAGGGGAGATAGGAAGTATGAGATATTCACTTTTAAATAGTGATGTCAGGACAGTACTCCCTAAAAAAAGATAATATTTCAGCAAACATATGAATTAAATGAAGGTTTGAGGCATATAAATAACAGGAGAAATATAATTCATTAAAGGGAAGAACTAGTGACAAGAAATCAAATTGGGTTTTGTCCTGAAGCATGCTAGTAAAACAAGAAGACTGATGTGGCAGGAAGATAGAATGAGTGAGGAACAAAGAAATAGGAAAGAGTCCTGAGAAATAATGGCAGCTTAGTTCATGTAAGGTCTTGTAAACTTTTGTAAAGACTTTGGTTTTTGTTTTTCGCTCAGAGTCAAATGGCAATTGATTTATGGACTTTGAACAGAGAAATGGTATGCTTTGATACATATATAGACAAACTTCTCGGTCTCCATTTTTGGTTTACCAAGTTTTAGATGTCAGTTTGACATGCAATTGGAGATCTTGAGTAGGCAGTTCCGAGCTGGAAATATAAATTTGAATCAGTTTATCCATGATCTTATAGCTGTGGGTTCTCAAGCCCTCCTAAATGTTTTGTATTTTATTTGTTATTTTGAAACTATCATTATTATTTCATATTCTTATTAATTTTATAGTTATTTTGTTGGCTTAATCTTTGAAGAAGTTTTGGATCACAAAAGGTTTATAACTGTGGCAGGGGAGGATCATTGGTATGGGGTGTCAATGATGGAGGATGCATGGGAGGAGGTTCAACTGGGGCACATCTATAAGGCATATGAATGATTTCAAATGTTCATAGGGCATTGTCACAGAGGGTGAAGATCCACACAATAACTGAAAGAATATCGAAATCCCATCCTGGGTAGTTCTGCCACGTTCTCTAATGGGACAGCAAGAATCCACTGAGTATAGAGGCAGTGACTAGTGAGAGAGGATTGACCACTGATAGGCCCTTGATATTGATGATTGTACTTATGTGCCTTTTTGAAATTGAAACTTAGCTTGGTATTATAGGTTGCCTAAGAGTTACCTCCTGGGGAAGCGGCTGTGGCTCAATCAGTAGGGCTCCCGTTTACCATATGGGAGGCCCCGGGTTCGGTTCCCGGGGCCTCCTGGTGAAGGCAAGCCCGCCCGCACGGCGTGGTTAGCTGACCCAGTGAGCACAAGCAGCAAGGGGGGGTAAATGAATAAATAAATAAAATCTTTAAAAAAAAAAAAAGAGTTACCTTCTGAAAGCCCCCTTGTTGCTCAAATGTGGCCTTTCTCTAAGCCACACTCAGCATATAAATGCATTACCTTCACCCTGGCATGGGACATAACTCACAAGGATAAGCTTCCCTGGCACTGAGAGATTACTATCAAGCATCAAGTAACAATGAACCTGGAAAAAGACTTTGACCAAAAGGGAGGAAATGTAAAGACAAATGAGCTTAAAAGGTTAGAGATTTCAAAATGTGTTGGCGGTCGTCCCGGAGGTTACACTTATGTAAATCACAGTAGCATCCCATTGATTGCCACAGTAAATATTGCCTCAAATGGCAGGGCTCCTGAGGGCTCTGGAGACATCCAGACACTATAGTCAGGGATGAAAGCTCAGGAGTTTGGTGCCCTGCCAGTGGACCCTACTTTGGAATTCATGCTTCCCAGTGTGACAGAGTTGGACTCAACTGTGGTTTCCCTGCACATGGTCTTTCTGCCCTTTCTATTTGAACCTATAGTTAGTGCTAAAGTTGATAGGTGTATGTCTAAGAGACTTAAATCTTTGGGCTGTCCATGTGCCAGTTGGGTCCTGAATCTCAACAGAGCTGCAATATCTACTCTCCAGTTCATTGGGCTCACACTGGACAACTAACAAGGAAATGATGATGGACAGCGACCATCCCAAGGAACAGAGAGAGTCTACAACTGCAAGCAAGATAATTCTTTCCTTCTGCCCTATGGGATATAAGCCCCCTCTCAAGGGGAGGCAGAATGGACATCACCATCCCAGAATCCTCAGGATTGGGGAATCAACGATGGAATAGAATAGACTTACTGTTATTCTACTATAGACTTATTGTGTTTCTAATAATGGGAGAATGTTTATCGTTGCTGTGGAAGCAGTGGCCTCTGGAGGTTCTAAGGGAAGGGAGAGGGATAAATAGGTTTAATATGGGGGCATATTTGGGATTTTGGAATTGTCCAGAATAATGTTGTGATGACAGATACAGGCCATTATGTATCTTGTCATAATTTACAAAATTGTGTGGGAGACAGTTTAAACTATAGTGTTAACTATAATCCACACTTAGTGGCAATACTCCAATGTGTTCATCAATTCTAACAGATGTACCACACTAATGATGGACGTTGTTAATGTGGGAAAGTGTGGGAGGAGTAGAGAATTAGTCATAAGGGAATCCCCTACATTTTTTATGTAACATTTATGTAATCTAAGTATCTTTAAAAAAATTTTTTAAAGACAGGGAAATAAGAAGATAGAGAAGAATCAGCAAGGAGATTAGTAGGAGAGACAAGTGGGATTAATGATTAAATAGAAGAATTTTACATTGTAGAAGCCAAGTGGTCAATGTGTTTCAGATAAGATGAACATATAGAAGTGCATTGTGCATTTGGCAATTTAGATATTTTTTTTTTTTACTTTGGCAAGAGCATTTGTGGTGGAAAAGGGATGAAAGCTTTGTTAGAAGGGGTCAAGAGATAATATAAGAAAGCATTTGCAATAAACTGAGATAGACATTATTTTCAAAGTTTTTCTCTAAAAGGAGGAAGAGAAATAGATTCATAGTTGGAGCTAAAGTAAGGCTAGGGAAATCTTTTTTTTTTTTTGTAGGAAAAGATGGAGGGAAATATCAGAGTGCTTGTATGCACTGGGGTAAAAAAGGAGAGAGGACAAAATCTGAATATGCAAGAGAAAGTAAAAAAAAAAAATTCTGCATCAGTATATTTCAATAGGCAAAGGAGGAAGAGTTCTCAGACACAGATGAAAGAGTTGAACTTTATTTGATGAAGGAACAGTTCTTCCGTAGTATCAGGAGTGGAAGAAGAGTTTATGCATAGATGCAAGAAAGAGGATGGATGGATAGGTGGGAGTTTGTAGAACTTATTTTTTATTACACTATTCTTAGGTAAGAGTGAGGAAGGTGGAGTAGCTATCAACAATTTTGTTTAAAGATTTATATATAAAATTACATCTGTATACAAACTACCAATCCAATACTTGTTTTCCTTCTTAGTGATTTCCCAATCTTTAAGGATGCTTTAGGAAGCAATTTGTTGTAATTGAAGAAAAGATAGATTCTTAAATAGTACAAGCTAACATTCAATAATATTCAATATTTTTAACTTCTTTACTGTAAGATCTTGTACAAATATTTTTATATTTTTGAAGTACATTTTTATATGTAAAATGAATTAGAATAAATTCAAATATATTTATCTTATGTTTCTATGAAGATTGAAAGAGACAGAAAATTATAATAAACTTGGAAATTGGAAAGAGAGACTACAAGGTGTTCTTTCAGTGCAGTACTGGGCTTATAGCTTTAATTAATATTTGGTTGACTGGGCCAGTTTTCACCTCTGTCTTAAGTAGAAGACAACTACAGAAGTTATATTTATTGTTATGTAAGATATTAGCCAGTTTTATGCCTAATCCCCAAATCTCATCTTAACATTCCTTTATTAAATTACATGTAAAACCCTATCTTCAAATGCTTATTAAACCAGTTTCATTATTTCTTAATTCATTAATTAATGAGTTGAGCTAAATTTTAAATATATATTCATTTTATATTTGCATAGGAGTCATGCTTTTAGATTTTCACAATGTATACTTTAACACATGATAATATTATACGTCTTAGCAGGTTATCTTACATATGTTGCTTTTACTACCTCACCAGTCCCTTCCCACAGTTATCCCAAACATAGATTTTAGTTCCTTCCATTGAAGAAAAATCAAAATGTAGTTGAGTATGTCTTCCTAATACTGCATCTTCTTAAAGATTAATATTGGAGAAAGTTTGTTTACACTTGACAAATTATTGATAATTTCCCCTGGTGAAATAATCTCAATATTTTACGTGCACATCTAGTGGGAACTGTGGTATGGTGGAAGGGATACAGAAATTAGTAAATGATGGAATTATGTCAGAATCTTGACTAGATTATTTAGATGACATCAGTATTGATGTTCTTATACATAGGATAATGAAAATAAAAGCCACAGCATTTTTTGTGCAAATTAAAGTACAGAACACATTTTCTACCACTTAATTGATGCACTAACATGGTAGTTTGAATTCTATTCTCAATGTTCTAAACATGTGCACATAACTATGCTTAGCATTACCTTTAACCTTTTTATCCAATTATGATTTTATATCCATATTGGAATTATACCTCCTAGTTGCAGACTTCTAAATCTATATTTTGAGCTTGAACATAACCAGATTCACCAGCTTTACCATGTTAATAGGTCAACAACTGAAATATGTACCTGCTTCAAAACCTTCCTTTTCTATTTCACCACTCTCATTTTATATTTTCACCATCTTCTTACTTCAGAAATCTCAGTCTTGACTTCTTCCTCTCCTTATAAGTGACATGTATTCAAACATAAACTATTCCTAAATTTCTTCCTTTATTTTCCTCTTCCACCCATCCATCCATCTATGCATCCACTAATTCACCCAACAAATACTTATTGCTTCTATTCATGCCTGCATCGTCTGAAAAACACTATTTGTGACTAATCTATGCTAGACATTGTGACATGGTAAATTCATGAAATTATTTTTTGAAATATTTCTTAAATGTGTCTTTTTCTAACTCATAACTATATATTAATCCAATCCTATATATTTTAAATGTATTATTTTTCAAACATACAGACAAGACTAGAGGTAACATGCTCATTACTCATGAAACAATTATCTAGCTTAATTACACGATAATATATATTAGTTCATTTGATTATTTTTATTCAACTCCTAGTATTTATCTAGAATTATTATACCTCTTGGGGATAGTGCAGCAAAAACCAAATCAAAACAAAACAAAAACAAGCAAACAAAAGTCAGACTGTCAGGACACTTGTATTCTAGTGTGGATAGTGATATAGAAAGTCAACAGAAAAACTAACAAAAAGAAATATACAAGAGATGACTAGGAAATTGTATTAGTCAGCCAAAGGGATGCTGATACAAAATACCAGAAATAGTTGGTCTTTATAAAGGGTATTTTTTTGGGGTAGACGTCCACAGTTACCAGGCCATGAAGCTTAAGTTTCTTCCTGCACCAAAGTCCATTGCCAGGTGTTGGAGCAAGACAGCTGCTGACATTTGCCAGGGCTCAGGCTTCTTGGGTTCCTCTCTTCCTGGGGCTGTGTTTCTCTCTGGGCTCAGTGCCTCTGTTTCCTTCCCAAGACCAGCTGTAGACTACCAGGCAAATGGATTGTCTCTATCTCAGAGCCTTCTCTCCTTCCTCACGACCAAGCTCTTTTACTTCCCGAACTCCCAACTCAAGACTCCAACATCAAAACTGCTTCAGCACTGTCCTTTGCCATGTCTTTTATCTTCGATTCCCCAACCCATCAAGGAGTGGGGTTCAACGCCCCACTGACATGGCCCAGTTAATGCCCTAATCATAACTTAATTAGCTTGTAAACAGATTCTCAGACCAGTTTACAAGCATGAACCAATATCTATTTTTGGAATTCATAATTACATCAAACTTCCAAACTGTTACACCTTACCCTCTGAATTCCAGAAATACATTACAATATTCAAAAAACCTTAAATCTGTAACAATGCAAGTACAAAATCTTATCATAATCATTTTAAAGAAATACAGTTTATCTTGAGGCAAAGTCGTGTCTGCTGTAGACCTCTGAAACTTACAAAACCTTTTAATTGCTTCCAATACACAAATGGACAGACAAGGATAAATATTTTCATTACCATAAGGAGAAATTGAGATCTTAAACATGAGTCATACGTCCTCTAAAGTTCAGTAAACCTGCAGGGCATCCTCCACTCAATTTCAAAGTCTGAGTCATTCTTAAGATGATGGTTTCTTCTTCTTGGGGCCACATGGTGACCCACCCTTTCCACAGGCTTGCCCAGTGGCCATTTTCCCCCTCCAAGAGTGTTGGGGATTGCCACACTTTACCCAATCTTTAGGTTAAGTCTTAACCTCCCTAGTACAGTAAGGTGAAGACAACATTCTCCCTAACCTTTGGCATACAGGTTCAACCCTCTCTGTGCAATGGGTTAACCACCTGGCCTTCTTTAATCCATGGGGGACAGTAGCAGCCCTCTCAGATCTATGGGGTGCTGACCTTAAATGCCCTAATCTTTGAGGAATATGTTCCACCCTCCTTGTACCCTGGGGCAGCAAAAGTCTCCCAGAACATCGGGTGGGAACACCCACCCTCTTCAACTGCTGGGGCAAACTCACCCCCTCTGCAAACATGGATGGGGCTCCTCTCTTGGCCTAATACAGTGTCTTAATTCCAGATCTCAGCTACCATGGTTTTCTCCTTAAAGCTGTTTTTTCTTCAGTGTCTTCCTTCCATGTCCTTTTTAGTTCAAGCGAACAGTGATTTCGTTTATACAGTGCTCTCAAAAACCTTGTTGATGTAGCATGTAAGAAGCAGGGGTCCAAGCCATCAGACAGTAAGACTTTCCACAAGTCTTTCTGAGATAACTGCATCTTCAATCATGATTTACAAGTTCCAAGTTTAGCTAAGTCTTCAAATGGGACACTTTCATCTAGGAACTTGATTTACAGAAACTTGGAAGTTCCGGAATCAGCTTCTGTGTTCTTTGTGCCCAAAAGTTTAGTCATTAGTGTATTTCGCTCATCTAGTATTTTTCTGTAAGCTGCAAGGAGAAGCTAAGCCGCATTCTCCAAGTTTACTTTGGAAAGTTCTTCAGCTATTCTCTGGTTTGCCATTTTCAAATTCTGTCTTCCATATAACACCAGGAGTTAATCTTGCTAAGTTCTCTGCAACTTTAAAACATGGATCACCTTTCCTCCAGTTTCATTATTTACTTCTAAAGCATCATTAAAAGTCTCTTTAGCGTCCATATTGCTATCAACAGTTTCTTCATAGCGATTTAGGCCTTTTTCATCAAGCATTTCACAATTCCTCCAAAAAATACCCCTTACCCATTTATAAAACTGTTTCAACATTTTGGTATTTGCAAAAGCACTTCCTTGGTACCAAATTCTGTATTAATCAGCCAAAGGGGTGCTGATACAAAATACTAGAAATTGGTTGGTCTTTATAAAGAGTATTTATTTGGGGGTAGAAGTCCACAGTTACCAGGCCATAAAGCATAAGTTTCTTCCCTCACCAAAGTCCATTGCCACATGCTGGAGCAAGACAGCTGCCAGCATTTGCCAGGGTTCAGGCTTCTTGGGTTCCTCTCTTAACAGGGCTGCATTTCTCTCCGGGCTTAGCTCCTCTGTTTCTTCCACAAGGTCAGCAGTAGACTATGAAGCTCTCTAGGCTTTGCTTCTCTCCACAAGACCAGCTGTAGAATATCAGGCAAATGGCTTGTCTCTATCCCAGAGCCTTTGCTCCTTCCTCACGACCAAGCTATTTTTCTTCCCGGGGCTCCAGTTCAAGACTACAACATCAAAACTGCTTCAACACTGTTCTTTGCCATGTCTTTTAGCCTTGATTCCCCCACCCACCAAGGGGTGGGGCGCAACGCCCTACTGATGTGGCCCAGTTAACACCCTAATCATAACTTAATCATGCCCAGATTAGCAGACCAGTTTACAAGCATGATCCAATATCTATTTTTGGAATTCATAATTACATCAAACTTCCAAACTGTTACAGAGATCATTTCTATGGCAAAGCATAAAGTTGGTTAAGAGTGTATTGAAGTGAGGATGTAGGGTGGTAAAGGAATTATTAATGAATATTTGGACAGAACTTTGTAAGTTGTGAGATAGTGACTGTGGCAAAATAAAGAGTATTTTAGACACATGGGGCTAGCATTTCAAAAACTATGATGTTTGCGTAACTAAGAATCAACCAGAAGGTTAGTCTGGCTAGGGAAGAATGAGCCAGTGGTCAGAGTTAGCTGATGATGTGGTCAGAGACAACTGGTGGCAAGATCATATTGAATGCTACCATAGTAAGGCTTTTGATCCTGTGAATGATGGGAATGCATTAAAGGGTTTTGAGCAAGGGTCTGGCATGAAGGGACTTACATTTAAGAAGGATGTCTTTGCCTGCACATGGAGAATATAGACTGTAGGAGGTAAGAATAAATGCAGGGAGAAAAATTAGATTACTGCAATAGTTCAGGTTAAACATGATAGTTACTGGAATGTGATCATTATTGACTTAATCTGATAAAAATTTGAAAGGATTCTAACAAAAGTGATTCAATTTCATGAATGTATTTAAGAATTAATTCTGTTGAATGTAACAAGAAATTTATCTATATTTTAAAATAATTATATATAATATTTCATAATATTAGAAAAATGAAAATTTCATAAGAAAAATATGAAAATGATGCTCACATAATTATATACTTTTAATCCAGAAGTCTGATTTCATACTAAATATGATTTAAAAATAATATAATGCAAATATTCATGTTTCCTTTTTCTACTTTGAAATTGTAAGAATCTTGCTAGCATAATTACTGCTTATGATCCCTGAAGGCCTTCCCTATCAAATGATACTAAAATAGACATTGTACTTATTTTCAAATTTATAGAACAAACTACTATTGTGAAATACCTGTTTACATATATATAATAATGATATAAACAATTAATAACTGTGAGATGAGTTCAATAGTCAGAAAACTATCTAAATCACCTGTCCATTAGCCTTTAATAAGATAGGAGTAAAATAATTAACCAATCTCCCTTGATCAATATACATGAACAGTAAATGGATATTATTCCATGGTTTGAATTTCAATTAATCTATAAAAGATTTCCTGAACAAAGCATCATGTTTTAGACTTCTTTTGAGATTATTTATTAAACATTTTTCATGAGAAACATAACATATACCTTATAAAAGAATAGTATGCTTTTTAAGTAGAGAGTAACATTTTAACCATGGTTATAATTTTAACATTTGGTTAAAAGCTATTTACTCATGGACTCTGCTCTATAGGAATTAGCCTCCTCATGTTCTCAGTACAAATGTATTCAATATCATGATGCAGTCCTTCAAGGCACATTGGGTTGGAAACTGAAAGACTTGCCTTTGGGTGAATATAAATCTATAGTTTACTTCACAGTGTTTAATGCTACAGCATATAAGGAATTAAATGTCGTATTTAGGATACATACACATTTGTGGGTTTGTCACCGGCCATAAACTCACATAAGAATCTTTGTAACTAGCAGAGTAAAAACTGCATAGCATCTTGAGTGTCAATTTTGATCAAAATGGACAGTTTGTTCATTTAGTCCATATTAGATTCATATATCTTCAAAATAAAATAAAAAGAGAGAGTGAGATAAATGAGATAAAATATTTTTAAAAGAAATTAGGGTGAATCTAATAAAAAAGAATTTATTTTATAGAGTTAATCATATTTGTGAGAATTTTAAAAAATAGTTTTAAAATTTGTATATAAATACGTTACTGAGACCTTATCAAAATTTCAAATTAACCTTTCTTAAAGTCTGTTTTCTAAAATTAAGACAGTGATTTTAACTAGAATTTTAATATTAATGTATTCAAATATTTAATATTGGAAGCCAATCATTTTCTTAGTATATGTTAAATTAATTTTATGTACTTTATGTTTGAACATCACTAGATAGAATGTACCTAGTGATACATAAAATGTATAAATAACACAAAATAATAGAGAAATATTATTTTAATGTAAACTGAAAATGATATTGGAAGTAAAATAGATAAAGTAGTATTTAATGGCTATTTATCAGAAGACTATATAAACCTTTCATTATTTCCATACCCCTCCCCACCACACCACCACCAGAACCTTACCAAGTAGAAAATGCAATACCATGTTTTGGTTTCCAACAGATGAAAGAAAACAAGGGCATATTTCTTAGTTTGTTATTATCTTTTTAAATCTGAAACATCAACTTTCATTTATCCTATGTTTAAGTCGAAGAGGAAGGGCTTCTTCTTTCAGTCGAGCTAATATGTCTACCTTGGAGAGCTGTTTCGCACTCTGCCTGTTGAGATTTTTCTCATTGAATCCACTAAAATACTCTATCTATACTTACTCCAAGAAAAATGAATCTTTTCTGTCTCTGTGCTCCCAAATTATTGTTTTCTACATTTAGTAGAACAATGGTCTTTAAATTGGCTTGCATGGCATATATTTCTATATGCTTTAATAACTCACTTTTGATCATAAACTACTTGGAAGTTGATTCTGAATTTTATTTAACCTTTGAATTCTCCCCATCACCTCAATATTTCACTACTAATCATATTGAAACAAATACTTAATATGTAATATTCATCTGGTATCATGCTAAAAAGATATATCCCATGTCCCAATAATATTTTTAATCATCAAAAGAGACATACTTTTGAAAAAAATGTAGTTACAAATTTACTGGGTATAATGTGGAAACAATGATTGAATTTATGAAATCATAAACAGGAAACCTAATATAACTAAGAGCAAGGCAGGGAAAAGTATATTTATGCAGATATTGAGGGCTCAATAAATCAGATTTTAATTAAGTTCAATTAATTTTTTAAATATTTTATTTTGAAATTATTTCAAACTTACAGGAAACTTGCAAATATATTATGGAAACAATACATAGAAATTCAATGCACCCCCATGCAGACATCCAGATTTACCAACTATTAGAATTTTGTCACAATTAGTAGGTCATTTAATCTAATTATATCTACCTATCCATATTCATTTATTTACCTATATCTATGTGATAGATTTTAAGACTAAAAAACTTTCCTTTTAATTCTCTACATCGTTACATAGCATTGGTAAACAGAAATAGAACTTAACATATATCTTGCAAATGTACAAATGATTATTACGAATGATGGTTCATATCTGAGAGTTTTCTTTTTGCCACAGTCACACAATATACTATTGTGTTTGAGAGATGTCTTAATTCCTGATTTGAAAAAAATTTAAAGCACCTGCATGAGGAACTTCAATTAAAATATTCAGATCTGAAAATTATTTTCACGTCTTCATAAATGTTCATCTACAGTTCTTATTTTTGTTTTTTTTTAATTATTCTAATTGTAACCCTTTTATTTAATGATCTCAGTCACCTCCCTGGTGGCTCATTCACCCCACTATTCTACTGATACACTTGGTCTTAGATGTTTTTCCACTTGTAATGGGCTGGGCTCTAGGCCATCCTGAAGCTACACCATATGCTAATGTTACAGATACTAACAAGTCTATGAAGCTACATGTCTAGAAGAAAAATAAGTCTCTATTACATTGAACTCTGAATATGACTTTATTAAAAATTTTGTCATAGAAGAAAATAAGGCAAATATAACATTTCCTTCCATGAAAGCTTCCATTTTTTAAACACTTGACTGCTGTAAAATTATGCAATGGCTGACATTATGATTCTAGTCCCTCACAAATTAGAATTCTATGGAACTTGTAAGCACTTAGGTTGTGGATTCTTACTGACATTGACACATCTGGCAATTATTTAGCAAATGTCAATCTGGTCCTCTTCTAGACAAAGTTTATGTAAAGATGAAAGACGTATAGTATTGATTTCTAGGAATTTAAATTGTAGTTAGAAAAGAACCACCACCACAACAAATAGATAAATCACCTTAATACAGTGAAATAAGTGCATGCTAAACAATGAAAGCCTTTATAACAGTAGAGATCTTGGGTACCAATTCCTCAGTAAATGTGATGCTTGAGATGTCTTTTAAGTGGAATGTACAAGTAACCAGTATCCATGGAAGAAAAGTTGGAACAAAGGAGGCTGGAAAGGTGAGCAGTGGTCTGAACCCAAAGAAACCAAGTTAAGGAGCAGAGTATCCTGGACCTGGTGATTCATTAATATATTTAAAGCAGGGCACTGGTATGCTAAGCTTTGTATTTTAAGACATTTCCTAGAAAAGCCATTAAGAAGATGTGGTAGTAAAAACCAAGGAATAAGAATTTGGTGCTTTAATTAAGGATGTAGCATTGAATGGATAAAGAAAATATAGTGTTAAAAATATGTTGGGGATTATATTAAAAATAAATTATTATTTATAAAGCTAGGAATTAGGGAGTGGTAAATCATGATGGTGGGCAGGGGGAAATTGACAAGGGATAACTGATGAAAGTAAAGGTTTCTACATTGGCTTCTGATATTCCAGTTCTTGTTTCATGGGAGGATTGCCCTTTTATCACAAACTTAAGAACTTCTGAGTTAGTGGCCCCATAAATATTTTTTTCACTCATTTAACTCTCAAATTAATAAAAAATTTTGTTACAAACACTATTGTCATTCTATTTACTTCAACTCTGAAATTTGAGAAAGTGTGTAATTGTTGTGTGTTTTCTTTTTAAAAGGAACATGTATATAATAGGCCTATCTTTCAACTTCAGTGTTCCTTGGTAAACTAAAAGATGTATTCACGCTATCCCTATGACTGGGAGAAAGTGTCTATTTATGATAACCCTTGGTATGCACAGGAAGCAGAGTTACTTGGAAACTATTTCTTCCTGCATTGGGGCATGATAATTTCAGAGCAAAATTTAGCTCTTTCAACAGTACTTCTTACTTCTCCAGTCTTCCCCACACCAATAACATAGTGGTGGCATTGTGTGAAGAATGATTTCTACAGAATTACCAATACTGGAGGAACACAATAGTACCTTATCTAACTTTGTCAATACCATGGGCCATAACAGGAATGAAGGCTAACAAATCTAGCCTTTTGAATTAAAGGTGTGCCGTGTCAACACTGTTTCTTTTTGGTTGTCTCTTTTCTAAACACTCTTCCTCTATTTCACACTTTCTCTCACATTCTGACAAACACTCCTCTTTTCATCCTGGAAGAATGTTTGAGCTTTAAGTTGCTTATACAATTTTGTGGTGCTGAGAATTATCTACACTGTTTTTCCTGAACATTGACATGCCATTTATGTCTCAGATTTGGTCACCTTTTTATGTTGTCATTACTGTGGTTTCTTCCTGTATCCCAATCTCACAGTTTTTTATATAACATCTTCCATGATTATGCGGGATTAAAATCTCATGTACTTCCACTCAAGGTTTAAGGTTATTCATCAATTCCCCTACATTCCCTTGGGATACAGAAAGCTGGGTTCTACTGCTTCACTAGACATCTCTTGCACTGCTGCCTGACCATGTTGTTAAGGGGAGAGAAATATGGGGACCCTATGATTTCTTGGACACACAGTTGTCCTCTGCCGTCAGATCCTTAACTCCCATGTACCCCATTCAAGGCTCTTTCTCAGAGTATCTTATCAGCCTCTTTTACTCTCTTGGCTTCCTGCTTTTCTTCTTCCCCAATATATATTATTATATACTTCAGGGGCCATGAAATAGGTTCTCCTGGAACATGTACATTTTCAAAAGATATATTTCTTACAACTCTGCTCCTGCCTGTGAGATCAAAAGTCACAATTTTATTATAACAACTCTCTGGTTGTCTTGTAACAATTCATCACTTGGAAACATGACAGATTCTAACCTTTTGGCCCAAATAAAACAGAAGAAAATAAAAGCATGCATATCTTGATACTTCAAAAGTATGTAATGTACAATGCCAAGAATAGTAGTTGTTTATATTCCCCATAAGACTATAAGTTTGTTGAAAATCATCTTTTTCCATGTCTACAAGTGCTTGCCTTGTATGTAAGGCCCCAAAGTCCCAAAATATATAAATTGTACTAATTAAACACTGGATGAATCAAAAATACTCAAATGGTGGAACTGAGAATGAAACAAAATACCTTGGTATCCAAATTACTGAAGACTACTAAAATACTTTATCCTTAATCTATACATGCAACCCCTTCAAAAATGAATGATGCAGTGTTGCTCACATACCCAAATCACCCTCCACTGACAAGTATCTTCGTGAAGTCTCCATGGTCCCACCACAAGTCTCAATGTCTGGCTATAGTACTAGAGTTCACAATGCTATATATACTATGTTGTATCACTCTCTGTAGTCATAGCTAGAAGTCTGAGACTCTCTGGTCCCTCAATGCCCTCTGAACTGTTATTTCCTTTAGGTCACCCAATCCTCACCAGCATGTCTGTACTTTCCCCAGAGTTCCCAGGTTGCCTTCTGGAAATTCAGCTCAAAAGTCATTAAAAACTTTCTCAAAAATCTTTATGTCCATTTGCCTTCATGTAAAAATGGTTCTACCTGAAGGATACTTATTCCACTGAAAATATCCAAGTAAAAATTTTTCCTTTTGCTTAACATTTTTCCTTTTAGCTCTCATGAAATTCAGGTTTGAAGTTGGTCTTTCTTACATCTCAATAGTATTTCCATAATATTGTTTCTCCTTCCAAATAATTATATAAACCTACAAACAAAATTAGGAATGCAATCAAACAACAGCAAAGCATTTGAGATGCATGCCATAGAATTCTGTCATATGTTTACTGAATCTACCATATCCTGATTTCTCACTGTCATATTTGGAAGACCATAACAATTGACTCACCAGCTTCTTTGAATCTCCAAATTATGCCATCATTCTCAGACAATTCTACATCCATGTGGATGGACATTGAGAAATACCTTTTAAATTTTGTCTTCAACTGCACAACTCCAAGTATGCTTTGGTCCTCTTCTGCATAGACACAGCCTTCTAAATTTATGCTGCTCTTGTTGACAAAAGAAACATGACTTAGAAAATTAAGTAATTAAAACAATTCTATCAAGTATTCTCTTTTGATCAAATAAGTTCATGACACTCTGATAATTACCAATTTCTCCTTCTGCGTTCACTACCTTCCTGATCTGGCAAAGTTTCTTTGGTTCACAAATATCATGGCAATTTCGAAATACTCTGAACTGATTTTTACTTCCTTCCTATTGACAGATTCATCCAAAAATTTCAGTTAAATGATTAAAATCTTGCAATGTTATCAGTATATATTTTAATATTTTTAGAGAAGTTGTAGGTTTACAGAAAAATCATGCTGAAAATATGGATGCTCCATATTCTCCCCATATTATTAACACTTTACATTGGTTTCATACCTTTGTTACAATTGATGAAACAGTATTATTTTAATTATACTATTAATTACAGTGTATAATATACATTAGGGTTTACTGTTTTTGTTGTACAGTCCTTTGGTTGTATTTTTTTACTTTTATTCTAGTATTATATGTCAAACCTAAAATTTCCCCTTTTAACCACATTCAAGTTCAAATACATAATTCAGTGGTGTTAACTAATTCACAATGCTGTGCTACCATCACTACCACACATTACCAAAATGTTTTCATCACCCCAAACATAAACTCTGTGTCAATTAAGCATTTACTCCCCATTCCCTACCTCCAGCCAGGCCCTGGTAACCTGTGTTCTAATTCCTGACTTTGTGAATTTGCTTCTTCAAATTATCTCATATAAGTGAAATGATACATTTGTCCTTTTGTGTCTGGCTTATTTCACTCAACATGACGTCTTTAATGTTCATCTATGTTGTCACATGTTATCAGAATTTCATTCTTTTTAAGGTTAAATAATATTCCGTTGGATGTATATAACATATCTTGTTTAACTATTCATCAGTTAATGGACACATGGTTTGCTCCCATCTTTGGTAATTGTCAATAATGCCCCTGTGTAAATTGCTGTGCAAATATTTTTTTGTGTTGCTGCTTTCATTTCTTTTGGGGCATACCTAAATGTGGGAATTTCTGAGTTATAAGGAAATTCTACACTTAACTTTTTGATGAACCACCAAATAGTTTTCCACAGCAGCTGCACTATTTCACATTCCCAACAATAATGAATGAGTGTTCCTATGTCTCCACATCCTTACCAACACTTATTTTGTTTATATTTGTAATAGTAGCCTTTCTAGTAGATGTTAAATGATATCTTGTGGTTTACATTTGCATTTCCCTAATGGCTAAGATGTTAAGCACCTTTTCATGTGCTTTATTGGCCATTTGTATATCTTTGGAGAAATATCTATTCAATAATTTTGTCCATTTTTTAAATAAATCAATTTGGTTGATAAATATTAATAAAACATACAATTCATGCAAAGTACAAATGGTATTTTGTATAATCACAAAATTGTGCATTCATCACTTTGATCATTACTAGATCATTTTAATTATCTCAATAATAATAATAAGCAAAAAACAGACAAACGGACAAGAATATTCTTCATGATAATCAGGGTAGGCTAAAGAGTCACTATATTAGAAACCATGCATGTGTCCCCAGACCTAGTTTTTCTCCCTAGGCCTGATTTTTAGAATGCTGGTGATAAACCAAGCCTGATTTATTATATGACCATTCTGTATGGCAAGTGACCGTAACTCTAGGTATCTTTGGTCAAATTTAAGAGATATAGCAGGGAGACGAATGTGGTTCAAATAAATGGTTGGGCATCCATCACTCATATGGAGGGACCTGGGTTTGGTCCCAGGGACCTCCTGGTAAAAATTTAAAAAAAGAAGAATATAGAAGGTGCGTGGGTCGCCAGGCCCTGCAAGCGAGTGAGACCCCAGGCCCTGTGAGCAAGTGAGCCGCCAGGCCCCATGGGCAGCTGTGCCATCAGGCCGTACGAGCCGGTGAGACCCCCAGGCCTCATGTGTGGGTACACTGTCAGGCCCTGCAAGCTGGTGTGCCACCAGGCCCCATGAGCAGTGAGCCCACAGGGCCCATGTGTGTGTGCCGCCAGGCCCCATGAGCAGGCGCGCTGTCGGGCCCCATGAACGGGTGTGCTGCCAGGCCCCGCCAAGCCAAGCAGCAAGATGATGATGTAACAGGAGAGTGACACAAAGGAGAGACAAGATGAGACTCCTATAAACCAGGATTTAAGGTGGCACAGGTGTTAGGACGCCTTTCTCCTACATCGGAGTTTTCAAGGATCAAATCCCCATGAAGACAGGAGGAGAAGGATTAGAAGAGAGGGCAGGAAACAGACAGAAAGAATTGCCCAGCAAATGGACACAAAAAACAGCAAAAACGGGGGCGAGAAGGGGTAAAAATGGATAAAAGTAAATAAATTTTTAAAAATTTTAAAAAAAGAAAGAATCTTCTTCACTTCTCAATCACTCTATGCTTCTCCTACTGTACATAGCTGCTATTTCTGGCTATTCTTGCACAATTATTTATTTATTTATTAAGCAGTTTTATTGATATATATTCACATACCATATGATCTATTTTTTATTCCAGTTGTTTGTCTTTTGTAGGAAGAATTGTAGGATTCCTTTATATATTCTGGGTATCAGATATTTGGATATGTGGCTTCCAAATATTTTCTTCCATTGTGTAAGCTGACTTTTCACTTTCATGACAAACTTTTATATGTAATTTTTTTCAGATTTTAATGATGTCTCATATATATATATATTTTTTTTTATTTATTTTTGTTTATGTTCTTGGTATAAAGTTTAAAAAATCATTGCCTATCACAAGGTCCTGAAACTGCTTCCCTATGCTTTCTTCTAGGAGTTAATTTTGGCTCTTATATTTATATGTTTGACCGATTTTGTGTTAATTTTTATATATGATGTGAGTCAGCAGGTCTCCATCATTATTTTGTAGGTATATATAGGTTTCACAGCACCATTTGTTGAAGAGACTATTCTCTCTCCATTGAGTAGTCTTGGTACCCTGGTATCACTATATTTTTAGTGTGTGAAACTAAGGGCTTTTTTTTTTAATATGCTTAATATGCTAGTTGTAAATGAATTACTAAACTGGACTACAAAAATTCAATTTGGTTTTATAAAATTCTGAGCCAAGGTATCAAATAAGTAAAAATATATATAAATAAACCCACCCACATATATACATATTTCATCATTTAAATTAATGTAAAGAATGTTATAGCTAAATTGGTAAGAAAATTCTGCAGTGGTAGAAATTGTAATCTAAGTAGATAATACATTAGGTAATATCAGCGAACACTAGAAAGCACCTTCAATGATAGGAAATAAATATCTCCAATATAGAGCTTTGCAGCATTAAGCAAATAAATTGATGGCATGTTAGTTAAAATTGTTGATATATGACATCAGTAAATACTCACATTTCAAATGGAATAAACATAATGCTCAATCGATCATTTGTGCTTGTTTTCTGGAGACATTTTGCTTTACTGCTTTATAATACAAAAATTATATTGTCTTAGGCTGTCTTATTTCCCTTCCATATTTCCTTTCTTCTAGACCAATTCACACACAATATAATTACATATCAAAAATTCTAAGCCATAAAGAATGTAAGAATATTAGACTATATACATGAGTTTTGTCTTTTGTTAATTCTCTACAGGCTAATTTATCAAACAGTCACCACTTCTTTTCCATTTGCAGATCTCAGCAAAACCATATGCAAATGGAAAATCATCCATTTCCATGAGTAAATAACAAATGTAATTTGTTCTCTTAGTGTTCAGTACTCCTCCCCATCATCTCCTCAATGTTATCCTTAAGTAGATGTAAGTTTGAAAAGTAATTTTTTTTTTTTTTTATCATATAGCTCACATCACAGGAAAATGGCTAAAGCCTGGAGTAGAATAAAAATAAGCCACAGTCACTGCCAAAACTGTCTGTAAGAATCATTTTTCAACTTTCTCTTACTGCTATTTGAAAGTAACTTTTTAAAAATTGAGACACTGTGTCCAGGAGGTTGCTATTAAAATGCACTGATGATATCTAGACTTCATATAATAATCACATCTTTAACATATATTATTTGATTTACCATGTGTGAAACTCAGAAGGGCACATATAAATAAAACCTGCTATAGTAGAAGGGGATATTTAAAAATAATTTTAATATGTTTTAAAAATACTTTGCTCACTCTTTCTTTAACACAACAAAATTATTGAGTATGTGTATGTGGCTGGCATTATTCTATGCTCTGGAGACACCAAAATAAACAGTCATGAGTCCTGCCTTCGGGTAGTTGACAATCTAGAGGGTAAGACAGACACAGAGACAGATGTTCATGACAGAAATAAAAATCAAACAAAAATCAGTAGAAAGCAGTTGGTGGATGATTTCTCGGCAATAGGCCTGTTTTATTAAATCATTATAGCAGTCCTTTAATTTAGGGACAATTCTCATCTCCATATCTCAGAAGAGGAAATTGAGGCATGGATAGTTATCTTATCCAAGATCAGACAACTGTAGAATGACAAAGGTGGGATTATAAAACAAGTCATGTAGAATAAAAAATGTAGACATTGTAAAATATATAACAGCAAGATCTATTGGAGGGTCTGAAGAACCACCTTTCAGGAGAGCTTGTGGTGACTGAAACGATGTCAGTACATATTCTCTAAAATGCCATAAAGTAAGGGGTTAATGAAGGAAGAAGGGCAATTTGTGGTCTCACAGCCTGAGGAAACAGAATGCGAAAAACTGTTGTGGTGAATGTTAAACAGTTCAGAGTTATTGGAGTATGGAAGTTGATATATATATATATATATATGGGGAGAAATGAGAGAAAATTTGAAGAAAACAGGTCTCAGAGTCTCCACCTGTTAAATCAAAGAGCTTATATTCTACCTTGAAGGATACAGAGAGCACTGAAAGGTTTTATTCTAGGTGTGACACAGTCACATTGATGTTTCAGATGATGGTTCAAAACTAGCAGCTTTGTGGGATAATTTAAGGGGGCCAAGATGAGAGAAAAAACGGATAGCATTTCATATATTTTGGTGGCTCTGTTGAGTTATAATATAAGATGAACTTGGAAATTTGTAATGTGTTTAGAGAAATGGATGTACTGTAGATAAATGTAGGATATGGCTGTTAAAAAATTGATCGAATATGTGTGCTGGGAAAAGAATCATTAAGTATAACTCTCAGCTTTTTTTCATGATCCATCGCTCAATCTTTCAACTGAGACCAAGATTAAAACTAAGATAAATATATGAATTTCTGAGAATAAATAATTATTCCTTCAGAGATGGAAGAATAATGGAATAAGTGGCATTTAAAGAAAAATAAGAAATAATATCAAGACAAAAATTGTGATTTAATCATGGAAAAGTGGAACTACTATGTTTGAGAAAACATTTATTCTGGAGATAGCAAAAAAAAGATATAGTGTTATGGGAAACAGGAATGAGGAAGTGGTGGAGATGATGCTATAAAGATAAATTGAGTAGAATTTTTAAAGAATCTATATGTCTGATTAGGGAATGTTTATAATATATATTTTTTCTCAGATTGTATTTTGTCTAGTAACTAATGTTTAGCTTTTGGAAAGCTTAAATTTTAAATTTAACTGTGACACAATAAAGAGATAATTAAAATTTTTCTGGGATAGAAAGAGATTAAGGTTAAACCCACAATATTATCCTAGAATATTCACATTCTATGTAGCAGGCTTTGTAGTTACCATTGAAAAAATAAAATTCTGAACAAAGCAGATAGAATATAATAATAGAATTTATTCTATTAGAATAATAGCATATAAATTAAGGCAAATCAAGAGGCAGACAGGCAATAAATAAGCAAATTTCAATTTATGTAAGTTTTAGTTTACTAGACTGCATAATCAAATACCATGAAATAGGTAGGCATAAATGATGGTAAATTATTCAGTCATGGTTTTGAGCCTGGGAAAATGCCCAAATCAAGGCATCATCAAGATGATGTTTTCTTTCCAAAGACCTGCTACCAGTGACCATTGCTTCCTCTGTCACATGGCAAGACACATGGTGACATTTGCTGATCTCTCCTTTTCTGGGTTTTATTGATTTCAGCTTCTTGCTTCTGTGGCTTTCTCTCCTTCTGTTTGACTTTCATCCCACATAATCATGTCATAGGATTAAGGCCCATCTTGATTGAGGTGGGTGACACCTTAACTAAAGTAGCCTCATAAAAAGGTCCTACTTAAAATGGGCTTACACCCACAGGTACAACCTCACTTTCAGAACATGTTTTACTGGTATATATACAGCTTCAAGCTACCACACCCTACTCACTGGACCCCCAAAAGACATATTCTTTCTGCATGCAAAATATTTCCATTCCATCACATCTCCAAAGTCTTAAGTCGTTATTAGAAACAATGCTTAATACAAAATTTCTTCAAAATGGGTTATATGTAGGTTACAGTCCACCTCTGTTTGTGGATCTGTGAATCATAGAGAATAAGTTATCTGCTTCCAATATACAATGGAAGTACAGGTGTACAATAAACATTTCCATTCCCATAGGGATAAATTGGAGGGGAAATAGAGGTCATGGTTTCCAAACAATTCTGAAACCCAGCAGAGCATAGTCCACTAGATTTCAGGGTCTAAGTGTCATATATGAAAAGATGTTTAGAACTCTGTGATTAATGGATCAGCAGTACCACCCCTTCAGGCAATTGTCCAGTGACCATGACTTCCCTGAACACTTGCGTAAAGGTTCCACCTTCTCCAAGCATCAGGATGAGAACCAAGCTCTCCATAAATGCCTGGGCACAGGCTACACCCTTTCTGAGCATTGTGGTGGTGTCCAGACTCTCTGACAGTCTTGGGACATAGACTCCACCCTCTCTGAGCACTTGGGGCTACATCACTCTTCCTGAACAATGAGGCAGGTGGAAGGCTTAACCTCTCCAAGCACCAGGGCAGACTCACCCTTTCACACACATGGTGGACCCACTCTCTCAGCTTGAGAAGATGACTTGGTCCAGACCTATGTTTCCATGGTTGTTCCTTTGAAGATTTTTTCTTCAATTTGTCCATTTTCTCTCTCTTTATTCCAGGTGGCAATAGTTCCATTTATACATATCACACACACACACACGCACAAAACTTGTTGGTTTTTTATATGTAGTATTCAGGGGTCTAAACCATCAGACCAAAGAATTTTCCACAAATCTTTCCTGGATAACTATATTTCCAAACCTGACTTCCACAAAAATTGCTCACTGGTTCCATGCACAGTTAAACCTTCACATGGAGCACTATTCTCTGGGGATTCACTTTCTGGAAGCTCAAAATTTTCCAAACCATTCATTTCTGGTTTCCTTGTGCCCAGGAGTTCAATTCTAAGCTTACCCATTTCTTATCACATTTTACTATGAACTGCATGGAGAATCCAGGCTGTACTTTCCATATTTAGCTTGGAAACCTCCTCAGCTAAATATCCAAGCTCAAGACTTTCAAATTCTGCCTTCCATGCAACAACAGAACTCAATTTTGTCAAGTTCTCTGCTACTGAAAAGCAAGGGTCTTCATTCTTCCAGTTTCCAATAACACATTCATCATTTCTGTCTAAAGCCTCATCAAAAGTACTTTTAACATCCATATTTCTACTAATAGTCTCTTCAGAGCAATCTAGGCCTTCTCTTTAAATCACTGCAGTATTCTTCCAGATTTTCCCCATTACCCAATTTCAAAGCCATTTCCATATTTTTGGTATTTGCAATAGCAGTACCCCACTTCTGGTATCAAAATTTGTTTTAGTTTCCTAGGATGCTGGAAACAGATACCATGAAATGGTTCAGTTTGAACAATGGGAATTTATTGGTCTACAGTTTGAGGTTGAAGAAGTGTCCAAATCAAGGCATCATTAAAGTGATGCTTTCTTCTCAAAGACCAGCTATTGGCTCTCCAGGGCTTCTCTGCCACATGGCAAGGCACATGGAGGCATCTACTGGTCTTTTCCTTCTCATCCAGGATTCGTTGATTTCAGCTTCTTGCTTCCATGGCTTTCTCTCTCTTTGCCTGAAGTTCATTCTTTTACAAAAGACTCTAGTCTAGGTGGGATTAAGACCCACCCTGATTGAATTATGTCATACCTTAACTAAAGTTGCCTCATTAAAATGTCCTAATAACAATGGGTTCATACCCACAAGAATGGCTAACCTTTAAGAACATGTTTTTCTGGAGTACATAAAACTTGAAAACACCACAATGTACTTCTGTATCTATTTATATACACAGGTATAAAAGGGCAACTTGTAATTGACACATTTCATAACACAATGATGGAAATGGACTATAATGATACAGTTAAACAGAGGGTTAAGATATCTTTATAAGTTGTGAATAAATAGACTGTCTGGGAGGATAACATTTAATATGAATAAAGTATAATTTAAAACAGTGAAGAAGAAAAAAATTAAATTAAAGAGGTAAAGGTCTAGTCAATATTGAGAATAAATAAGATCTGCCTTGAGCATCCTTATGATACAAATAGCTTTCTTAAGCTTTTTTGTTCAGTTCTGTGACCCAGGCACAGTTGGTTCTTGCTCTCCCCCAACCAAACTAACCTCCTTCCCACGTTACGGTTTTTGCACATACACTTATGGCTTCTGTCTCTACTCTTCTTATGACTGAATCATTTTAGTCCTCCTTTGTTCAAGTAAAACATCACCAACCCTGTCAGGCTATCAATTAATAACCACTTCTTATTGAAGAAACTGAGAAGCTCGCTAAGAAGTGAGTATTGAGTATAATGTGCTCCATCAAGTATGGATGAGATAGAAATGCCTATTTTTAGGGAGGCTATTTCAGGCTACCTTTTTTGCATATGTTCACTTCAGGCATACATAAACTACATTGGAGAACCCTTCTCTTAGCCCACACTAATTCAAAGTGCATTAGTACCAAAAGAACCCATATTGGTTTTGTACTAGACTTATGTTTAATTGCTTCATTTTATCTTTTGGGGAAAATATATTGAAACTTGAAAGACATTTTAGTGTGAGCTTTTGAAGATTTTGCATTGTAGATTAACATGAACTCACAATCACACAGAATGGTTCAAAATCCACAAATTTGAATTGGTAATATGCATTAAAGATGAATTATCATTCTCAAAAATAATACAGAGTGAAAATATAGATTTTTTTTTCAATCAGATTTTTTTTTCTTTCTTTCTTGAGGTACTGGAGCTGGAGATTCATCCTAGGACCTGGCACTTGGGAAGCAGCACTCAACCACTGAGCTACATAGGCTTTCCTGAGTTGGTTTTTAAATTTATTTGCTTGTTGTTTCTTTTTTGTGTGCTTAGGGGGCACCGGGGACCAAACCCGGGACCTCCCATGTACTTGAGCCACATCTGGTACCTTAGAAGTGGTTTTAATAACAGAAGCCCAATTGATGAGATAGGTTGAAAAATTAGTTCAAGAATAAAACTGTAAGCCTTTATTGTTCCTTTGAACAAAAGTAGTGATATAAGAATCATGGCTGGAACCAAAATTTCAATTTAGAAAGACAGAAATATGACAGTAGATATAACAACTAAGAAATTAAAGAGAGGAATCTTATGCAAATGTGCTACTTAAGAGAATAATAAAGTCATTAAAAAGTCTTTTATTTCATAATATACTGTGTAAAATATTTGAAATATCAGAAAAACATTTTGTTTTAGAGATGCTTAAAAGTTTTAAGGTGAAAGGTACAAGCAGTGTTCTTCCTATTTTTCCGAAGGTCAAAGGCTTAATGTAGGAAAGAAAGCATCAAGAAAGTAATTAATTCATAGAACTTGTGGACCACATAGTATTTTCACCTAGAACTAAAACAATATGATGCTTTCTATTGAGAAGATCTATGTGGCCTTCTTATGCCTCTCATTTTTATCTCATGGTATAAGTTTTTATTTGAATCCATCAGTTTGTTGTCTATGTACTTCTACATGAATTTGCCACAAGAAAATTGGACAAATGGTATTATAATATCAAAAGACAATTGTCCTTTCTTTTTCCCCCATTTTTCTTCACAATAGCAAAAACTGGATTGAAAAATTTTAGGTACATTGGGGTTATTTTCTTTTTCCAAACAAAGTTTTTGACATTGATATGTACATTGCAAGTTTTGATTAATTATCATATAGGATCATTATCAAAAATATTCATAAATATGTAAAATGTATCATTGAATACTCATAAGAACAATAGAATTTATAAAATCCAGGTAAAAAGGAATAAATGAGGTTGAAAGACGATGATAAAGAAAAGGTTCTTAAATATATAGATTAACTTGAGCATCTAGAAAAACAAAGTTATTGGTTTTACTTAAATCATGGGTTAAAAATAAGAGTATGGAACAAATAAAGTTTAGGAAAAACTGACAAGACATGTTACTGAAATTTTCTTAGCTTTCTTTCAAAATGCTGTGTATATGTTAAGAGGTATTATTAAGATGGTATTTTTGTAGGAATATTATGAACATGAGGTTTATTTCTACTTCCAGTCACCATAGCTTACAAAGTTCCCAAAGACCATTTATGAGAAGTACACAAACACTAGGAAACTAACCACTTTTATTAATCCAATGCTTTGCATCCAATTCTCAATATTAATTTAGGTAATACCATATGGATAATATATTTTCTTTCTGAACTATTTGCTGTACTAGGGTCCAAATCAAACAATCTTTCCTTCTTTGTATCCTTTTAAAAGACTAAGTTATTTGATTTTTTACTATAGAAACAAATGTATGAAGAAATAAATTTTGACCCAATTCCTGTGTTGATTTTGTTTGGACTCCTACTCAAGTAACTGTAAATAATGCATCCAGTCTGGGTGCCAGTTAGCTTCTATGAGTTGAAACAATACAAAACAAAGAAAGGGGATAGGAACCTGGCTGGATATTTAACTAGAGAAAATACACTCAAGCTGTGTAGAAATAATTAGAATTATAGGAACTTCATACAAACAAAGTCTAATCTTCTTACTAAATGTCTACCATAAGAAAATCTATGTCAGCACAAGTGTCTGCACTTTTCCTTCCTTGGGAAATATTAGGATAACAAAGATATCAAAGGAAACACTGCGTTAGACAATGTTAAATAGGCAGGGGTGATTAGAAGAGAGACTAGAACTCAATTTTGTCTAGACAAAGAAGGGCAAGCTTTTCAAGGGCTTAGTGGACTAATTGTGGATGTTAAGAGGTGTTTATCACTGAGATGGGTGAGTGATTTTTTGAGTTTGCAATCAAGGCCATTTGTTTCAGATTATTTTCTTCTGCTGTGATTTGGCCACTTGGAACTTGTAATGGGTAGGAGAGAAGGAGGAAGATAAGGAACTACCTAGTTAGGCAACTCTCTGGCACCTGGATAGCTTAAAGGCCAAGAAGATAGTGAAGTAAGGGGACTGGAGTCAGGGAACTTGAGTCAGGGATAAGCCTGTCTAAAGTCTAGTCAAGCTAAAGGAAGTTAAGGCCAATTTGCTCAGGAGTCTAGAATATGATAGATTCCAGGAGAACACATTGCCTAAAAGTAACCCTGAACAATGCCTAGAAAACTTAATTTCATCAGCCCATTTATTCTCCCACTTTCAATTTATGTAAAAGTTGCAAAACTCCTGTTTAGGAAGAATTGTCCATATTCCAAGCAAAGGCAAAATTTTCCCTTTGGTATATAGATCTTACCCACTGCCCACTTTATAGTTTCATTGTCAATTCTACCTCAATGTATTAGATCTTTCCTACTATGAAAAATATATATTCAATTTCATAAAACTCTCCGTTGATGCCATTTCCTTTCCCTACACACATTTTGCCCCTTTTTCTTCTTCCTTTTACAGGTAAATTTCTTTAAAAAATATTTTATACTCTAATTTTTCTCATCTCATACCCCCCCTTTTTTTTTCTGTTTCTTTTTATTTTCTATTTCTCAGACTAATCATAAAAACCTGGGAAATTGACCACCTGGATGGTTTCCAAGAGTAAAATCTTTAGGGAGTCCCTTTTCCAACTAAGCACAACTTCTGAGAGTCAGACTTAGAGTGTGGGAGACTTTTTTTTTTTAAATAGCTGCTATTTTTTTTTTCAAGTTTACATTCTTTTTTTTTCTTTATATATATATAATATCAAAAGACAATTGTGTATATATATATATATATTATATATATATATATATTTTTTTAAGAGGTGCTTATATTACCTACATAATACACGGAACCTACAGGGATTCCCATGTTCCCCACCTCCCACACCTCCCACCATATCCCACACAAACATCTCCCACAAGTGTGGTCCATCACCCTCAATGGACATACACATCCTGGGGCCTTGCCATCAACCATAGACCACAGTTCACATCGTAGACCACACTCTCTCCCACACAGTTCTGAATGGTGTCTGCTGATTCAAAATGGCCTACATCCGTTGCCACAACAGCACTCAGGACAACCTCCAAGTCCCGATAAAGCCCCTGTATTTCAACTGCACATCCCCTCCCTGCCCCAAAAGTGTCCAGTGGCCACCGGCTCCACCTCACTGTTATAATTTCTTCCATTGCTAAAATCACCATATGTGTACAACAGAATACCATTAAGTCCACTCTAGTCCATAGTTCTTACCCCAGTCCTTAGGGGACTGGGATGGTGATGTCCACTCCACCTCCAAGTGAGAGAGGGTTTATATCCCATGCATATGATGGGTGGGATGATCCTGCCTGCAGATGCAAGCCCTCTCCATTCACTGGGATGGCCATTGCCCATCGTTGTCTCCTCACCAAGTGACTTGGATCTCATACCCTTTTGAAACTATCACAAACAGGTTTTTGCTTCTTCAAAATGTCACTAGTGAGGATGCTAATGTCTGATTCACTGTAAAATTTATTATTCATTTTTTAGTCTTTCTTCTATTGATCTAGTTGTTCTCTTCTCATATAGACTTTTTTTTTCTTCACTTAGATTGCTAAACAATACATCTTCAAGGTTTTTCTCCCATCTGTCCACTTCTATTCAGTTCAACTCAAACTTTCCTTCTTGACTTCTGGCTTCTTAATGTTAAAATGTCCCAGATTAACTCTTTGGATAAGTTATCTTTTCTATCTGTACATAGGGTCTTATTAATTTCATCTAATTTATAACACAAATAAATTCCCAATATATATTCCCAACAAGAATTACCATAAACTCCCAATTCATATATCCAGGGGTCTACTAGATACCTCTAACTAGCTTCTTAGGCATTAGAAATGTAACAGGTCCAAAAGTACAGAAAATTTCCTCTTCCTACAGTCTTTCTGGTTGCAGTAAATTACAAGTCTAACTTCTCAGGTGCACAGACTATAAAAACTTTGAATCATCTTGACAATTCTTGTTCCATTTATATCTCACATCCAGTTTGTCAGCAAGATCATGTCTCTGCTTTCAAAATATGTTTAAAATCCAGCCATTTCTCATATTGCTATCCTAGTATAAGTCATAATCATCTCACCATTACATTAGGCAAGTCTCCCTGCTTTGACATTTGTATACTTTTATCTATTCCTAACCTACTTCTAGAATGATCTTCAGGTCCTGTGATCATCCACTCTATCCCACTCTGTGATAGTTTGAACCTTTTGTGAATCCCAAAAAAGATCATGTTCTTAGAACTAATCCATTCTTCTGTGTGTGGGACCCTTGGATTGCATTAGATTCAGTTAGAGATATTTTTATTAGATCAATTTTGAGTAGATCAAATTAAGGCCTTTATATAAGCAGAGAACTGAAAGCAGAAGGACAGAGAAAGAGAGCTGCCATTTTTTCTCTGCCACATGAGAAAGTACTCCCAGATCATCTGCAGCTGCAGAAAGAAAGAGAAACTCTGAGAAGCCAAGAGAAAAGCCAGAGGCTGGAATCAGTGCAGCAGCCCAAAGATAAGGAGAGGCCCAGGAAGGAATGAGCTATTTGTCCGATCGATCACGCAGCTGAGCTCAATGAGAAAGTGAGCCTAGAGGAGAAAGCAGAAAGAAACTTGCAGATGCGCCATTTTGCCTTGTACATGACAGGAGTCCAGGATCCTTTGGTAAGACAGCATCTCTGCTGATGGCTTGATTTGAACATTTTTTGTCCTCCAAACTCTAAGCTTTTATCCTAATAAATTCCTATTACAGAATCCAACCCATTTCTGGTGTTTTGCCTTAGCAGTCCGGTAGCAAACTAAAACACCCTCTCAAAGCAAAACCTATGGCCATAAAATGGTCTACAATACAAGATTCAATTTTGCTGAATGAATGAGTGATTACATGTGTAATACTCCATGCATCTTTCTCAACTCAAGCCAGGAAAGTAGTACTCCAAGGAACCACAGTGTTACGCACCTCTGCTGATAAGTGAGAAATGTTGACTATTGTTTGACACATTCTGACCAACCTAAAAGTAAGAAGCTGTTCTGACCAGTTTGATAAATCAGGGAATAAAGAGTCTAAACTTATTGGACACTAGCTACACTTCCATTGATGGCATGGGCAAAGAATATATAAGCATATTTTATAAACTAGATATCAGCCACACAGACAGAAATCTGGTTAGAATATGGTAAATTTTGGCAACCCAGCAGGGCAACATTGGACATCTAGAAAAGCCAAGGTCAAAGTGGGGAAAAGAGGATTTCGGAAAATAAAAAGCGTACCAGTATATGTTAAGGACAGAATGATGCAGTGTTTGCAGAGGAGGCCTCAAGAGAACTTAAGATGATGCTTCAAGACATTCAGATTCAGCTTTAAACCCTTAACAGGCTCAGAGTTATCAGAGTTAACTTATGAACATTAAAGTCATGTAAAACCCTATTGTCCCTTACCAAATCTTTCTGATTCAATCCTGGCAAAGCAGAGTAAGAGATCTAGTGATTGTGATAGGAGATGAACAAGACTGAAGAAATCATCATCATTACCTTTCTAGATCACAGACCTGCATCACTTACAAGCGTTGGAAGGGGTATATATATTAGGCAGCAAAATTTAAAATGATTATACCCTTCCTTCCAGCACAGAAGATTTTAACTCTAAATCTCATTTGAAATTTTAATTATTATATACTCATGTATCACTACAATTACTGCTGTGATTTATAATATGCTGGTATTTCTACTACAAATGTAAAAAAATGTAAGACACTCCTTGAGGTTTTATCCAGTGTTGGAGAAAGTCTTCTTCCCCCAGACAAGGTTAAATGGAGGATGGAAAACACAAATAAACATGCTTTTATAGTTAACCCTGGACCTGCTGCTTGTTAGAGCTATTGGGACACAAATATTCTTTGTCATACAAAATCATCATCTCAGTAGATGGAGCCACTATTCATTCAATTGCTTAGCAATATCCTTCTATTTTTTTTTTTTTTGCACTTACATACTATGATAAATCCATCAGCAACCATTTCTCACCATCCCCACAATCATCCTTATACATTTATTGTCTGTAGAGTATATTCCTGCTCTCTGCAATTTATTCTCCACACAATAGCATGAGCGATCATGCTAAAATATTGGATCCATTGATGTCACTAAAACAGTGCTTTCTCAGGATTCCCAAATTAACACTGTCGCTATAGCCTCTTACGCTTCTTGGCATTAAACCTCTTTCCTCCATTTTTGTATCCTTTGTCTCTCTCTCCCTTAACCACCCTATTAGAACCATGCTAATTTCTTAGCTCTTTCCTGGAGAAACCAAGGCCAATTTGACTTCAGGGACTTTTCATGTGTTCCCAGTGATTACAGTTCTCTTCCCCAGAGGACCTCCTGAATTGCAAATTTATTTATTCTAGTTTCTGCTCAAATACCTTCTACTACAAACCCTTTCTTTATTAATTCAGCCCCATACCAACCATTAACTATCTAATTTTCTTAACCTGATTTAATATTCACCAATATATTCATATCTAAACTAGCAGCGCATAAGCCTCCTTGAAGCCAGGGTTTTCTTTGTCCTGCTTACTGCTGAATTTTCACTGCCTAAAATAATTTCTGCTATATAACTTTATCTCAAAAATGTTGAAAGCCTAATAGATTGTAATTTTCTTCAAACATTGATTAGTCATAGAGGATGGGCATTAGACATGCTTTTACATACTCAGAAGAGAGAAATGGTAGTAGTATTCATGTGTTTAAATTTGCTTTATTAAAAATAAGCAGTCAATGACATTTCATTTTTTCTCCTTCATTTCTCCTATTGTGTGCATTAAGATTTTTAATAATTAAATACCCATATCATAGAAGTGTATAGGCAATTATTTTTAATTATTAGTAATGTTTTATCAATATATCTAAAATTATCTTATTGATTCTGGAAAGAATTCTAAAACCTGGTATGCTCAGGCAGACAGAAAGCTAGATTAATGTCTGAGAATTGGTTGTGATTTTAAGAATTGGCCCAAATTACTCCAGGGTAGAATTCCAGCTCTTCTACTTCTACCTGAGTGAGTACATGGAACTTTTAATCTAGCTGTGACCATATGTATCTGTCCCACAAAGATTTGGAAAGTTCAGCACAATGGGCCTTCCATAAACGCACTATGACATTTTTCCTAAAGCTTAGTGTTCTATATTTTGAAATAAAGATGTTAAATCTGCTTTCTATTCTAAAAGGTGGTGCCAGGGGTGGGGGCAGGAGGAGGACTTGGTGGAAAAGGGGAAGTTAATGCTTTCTGTTTTTTTTTTAACAAATCAATTTTATTGATACATATTAACAAAACATACAATTCATCCAAAATGTACTATCAATGGTATTTGGTATAATCACATAGTACTGCATTCATCATGTCAATCATTATTAGAGCATTTTCATTATATCAATGATAATAACAATAATAAACAAAAACCAGATGAAAAAAATTCATTACCTCTCATTCTTTATATGCTTCCCCTGCTGTACATATCTGCTATTTCTGACTATTCTTGTATTTATTTATTAATTTTTAAAAGCAGTTTTTTAAAGAAATAAATATGAATAAAGCATATATCCTTCCAAAGGGAACAATCAAAGGTATTTGGTGTAATCACATATTTGTGCATTCATTACTTCAGTCATTCTTAGAGCACTTTCATTATTCCAATAATAATAATAATAAACAAAAAACAAACAAAACATCATCACCCCTCAATCTCTCTCTGTTTCCCATGCCATAGATAGCTACTATGCTGTTTCCTTCTCTCTAGTATATTGTGTAAAAACAGTCTTATACATGCCCTATCACCATATTTGAGTTTTGCTTGAGGCTTTACTATCTTATACAGTCCCATGTTACACTTTTTAGCTTCCCTTCTACTAATATACATGACCTTAGACTTTCCCTTTCAAACACTGTCATACCCGTGCAATAGTAGTGCTAGTTACAAACACCATGATAAGCTTTAACCATTTCTATTCATTTCCAAAGGTTTACAACCTTTTTACCAATTCTGCACAGATTGACCCTTAGCTTTGCATTCTCTATCCTCCTTCTATTTATTGTTGACATATATTCTAATTATTAGCTACATGAGTTTACACAATATACTTAGTTCATAATAGCACAAGCATATAGTATTTGCCCTTTTGTATCTGGTTTGCTACACACAATATAATGTCCTCCAGGTTAATCCACATTGTCATTTGCTTCACAACTTCATTTCTTCTTACTGCTGCATAATATTCAATCATATTCATACACTACAATATGTTTATCCATTCATCAGTTGAAGGACACCTGCGTTGTTTCCAATTTTTGGCAATCATGAATAATACTGCTATGAACATCAGTGTGCATATGTCTGTTCATGTCTTTGCTCTCAGTTCTTCTGGGTAAATGCCTAGTAATGGTATTGATGGGTCACATGGCAAGTTTATATTCAACTTCCTTAAGAACTGCCAAACAGTCTTCCACATTGGCTGTACCATTCTACATTCCCACCAAAAGTGATTTAAGGGATCCTATCTCTCTACTCATCCTCTCCAACATTTAGTTTTCTGACTTTTTAATAGCGGCCAGTCTAATAGGTGTGAAATAGTATCTCATGGCAATTTTGATTTGCATTGCTTTAAACACATTTTTTCATGTGTTTCTCTGCCATTTGTATTTCTTCTTTTGACAATCGTTTTTTCAAGTATTTAGCCCATTTTCTAGTTGGGTAGCTTGTCTTTTTTTTGTTGAGTTGTATGATCTTTATTTATATGATGGATATTAAACACTTATCAGATATGTGATTGCCAAATGTATTCTCCCATTGAGAGAAATGCCTTTTCACACTTTGACAAAGTCCTTTGAGGTGCCAAAGTGTTGAATTTTGAGCAGATCCCATTTATCTATTTTTTCTTTTGTTGCTGCTGCTTTGGGTGTAAGGTTTAAGAAACTACCACTTACCACAAAATCTTGAAGATGGTTTCCTACATTTTCTTCTAGGAGTTTTATGGTAATCATTTTTATATTTCTGTACTTGATCCATTTTGAGTTAATTTTTGTGTGTGGTGTGAGTAAGGGGTGTTCTTCTTTCTTTTGGATATGGATATCCAGTATTCCCAACACTATTTGTTGAATAGACTGTTCTTGTCTAGCTGGGAGGGCTTGAAAGTCTTGTCAAAAGTCACTTGACTGTAGATGTGAGGGCCTATTTCTGAGTTCTTGTTTCAGTTCCATTGCTCAATGTGTCTCTATGCCTATACGATGCTGTTTTTACTATTGTAGTTAAGTACTATGCTTTAAAGTCAGAAGTGAGAGTTCTCCAAATTCTTTCTTCTCTTTTAAGGTCTTTTTGGCTATTCAGGGCCCCTTACCCTTCCAAATAAGTTTGATAATTTGTTGTTCCACTTCTGCAAAAAAGACTGTTGGGATTTTTATTGGGATTGTGTAGAATCTGTAAATTAGGTTGGGTAGAATTGACATCTTAACAATATTTAGTCTTCCAATCCATGAACACGGAATATCCTTCCATTGTTTTAAGTCTTCTTCGGTTTCTTTTAGCAACGTTTTGTAGTTTTCTGAATACAGGTCCATTATGTCCTTGGTTAAGTTTATTCCTAAATATTTGATTGTTTTAGTTACTATCATAAAAGGAATTTTTTTTTCTGATTTTCTCCTTTAGATTACACATTAGTAGTTTAAAGAAACACTATTGATTTTTGCATATTAATCTTGTATCAGGCAACTTTGCTGAACTCTATTAGTTCTAGAAGGTTTTGGGGGGATTTTTTAGGAGATTCTAGATATAAGAACATATCATCAGTGAATAGTGAAATTTTTACTTCTTCTTTTCCAATTGGGGTGACTTTTATTTCTTTATCTAGTCTACTTGCTCTGGCTAGAACCTCTAACACAATATTGAATAACAATGTGATAGTGAGCATCCTTGTCTTGTTCCTGATTTCAGCGGGAAAGCTTTCAGTCTTTCACCATTGAGTACAATAATAGCGATAGGTTTTTCTCATATGCACTGTACCACATTGAGAAAGCTTCCTTTTATTCCTATATTTTGGAGTGTTTTTATCAAGAAAGGGTGCTGTGTTTGGTCAAAGGCCTCTTCTGAATGAATTTAAAGATCATATGATTTTTCTTCTTCAATTTACCAATATGATTTGTTATACTAATTGATTTTCTTGTGATGAAACACCCTTGTATACCTGGGATAAAACTCACTTGATCGTGGTGCATAATTCTTTTAATATGTTTTTGGATTTTGTTTGCAAGTATTTTGTTGAGGATTTTTGCATCTATATTCATTAGAGATATTGGCTTGTAATTTTCTTTCTTTTTTTTTTTTTTTTTGTAGTATCTTTATTTGGTTTTTGTATTAGGGTGTTGTTGGTTTCATGGAATGAGTTTGATAGAGTTCTTTCCTGTTCAAGTTTTTGGAAGAACTTGAACATGATTTTTATTCTTTGTCTTTGAATGATTGGTAAAAAATCACCTGTGAAGCCATCTGGTCTTGGGCTTTTCATCTTTGGGAAGTTTTTGACATCTCTTTCTATTTCTTTGCATGCGATTAGTTGTTGAGATTTTCTATTTCTTCTAACCTCAGTGTATGTGGTTTGTGTGTTTCTAAGAATTTGTTCATCTTCTCCACATTGTCTAGATTTTTGGCACACAGTTTTTCATAGTATCCTCTTATGATCTCTCTTATTTCTGCAGGGACAGTAGTAATATGTCCCTCTCATTTCTGATTTTATTTATTTGCATCTTTTCCCTTTTTATCTATGTCAGTTAGCCAAGGGATTGTTGATTTTCTTGGTCTCAAAGAACCTAATTTTGGTTTTGTTGATTCTCTCTATTGTTTTCTTGTTCTCAAGTATATTTATTTCTGTTCTGATGTTTACTATTTATTTTATTCAGCTTTGTTTGGGATTAATTTGCTGTTCATTTTCTAGTTCCTCCAAGTGTGCAGTTAGATCTTCAATTTTAGCTCTTCCTTCTTTTTAAATGTAAGCATTAAGTGCTATAAATTTTCTTCTCAGCACTGCCTTTGCAGTGTCCCATAAGTTTTGATATGTTGTGTTCTTATTTCCATTTGTTTCAAGATATTTGCTTAATTCTCTTGCAATTTCTTCTTTGACTCACTGATTGTTTAAGACTGTGTTGTTTAACCTCCATATATTTATGAATTTCCCCTTTTTCCATCCATTATTAATTTCCAGCTTTATTCCTTTATAATCACAGAAAGTGTTTTGTATAATTTCAATCTTTTTAAATTTATTGAGACTTGTCTTATGGCCCAACATATGGTCTATCATGGTGTAGGATCAATAAGCACTTGAAAAGAAAGTATATCCTGCTGTTTTGGGGTGCAATGCTCTATGGATGTCTGTTAGGTCAAGTTTATTCATAATATTATTCAAGTTCTCTGTTTCTTTATTTATCCTCTGTCCACATGTTCTATCCAATACTGAGAGTGGTATATGAAGTCTCCAACTATAATTGTAGAGACATATATTTCTCCCTTCAGTTTTGCCAGTGTGTGCCTCATGTATCTTGGAGCACTCAGATTAGGTGCATAAATAATTAATATAGCTATTTCTTCTTGGTTAATTGTCCCTTTTATTAATATATAATGACCTTCTTCATTCCTTAAAACAGTTTTGCATTTGAAATCTATTTTGACCGATATTCGTGTCGCTATTCCAGTTCTTTTTTGGCTACTATTCGCATGGCCTCCCAACCTTTCACTTTTAACCCAGTTGTGTCCTCACGTCTGAGGTGGATCTCTTGTAGACAACATATAGAAGGCTCATAGTTGCTGTTTTTTAATCCATTCAATCAGTCTATGTCTTTTGATTGGGGAGTTCAATGCATTAATATTCAATATTATTGCTGTAAAGGCATTACTTACTTCATCCATTTTTCCTTTGGCTCTCTGTTGTCATATTGTTTTATTGTCTGTCTTCTTGCTCTTTAGTTTACCCTTCCTAATAATATTTATTTCATATTCTTCTCCAAATCTCTCACCCTTGTTTTTTTCCTTTGGGGTTGCAGCACTCCCTTTATTATCTCTTGTAATTCTGGTCTTTTGGTAACATATTCTATCAGTTTTTGTTTTTCTTTAAAGACTTTGAAGTCACTCTCATTTTTGAAAGACTGTTTTGCCAGATACAGAATTCTTGACTGGCGGTTTTTCTCTTTTATTATCTTAAATATAACATACCACTTTCTTTTTGCCTCCATGTTTCTGACAAGAGGTAAGCACTTAATCGTATTGATTTTCTGTTACATGTGATGCTTTGCTTTTCACTTGCCACTTTCAGAATCCTCTCTTTCTCTCTCATATTTGTCATTCTGAATAGTACATGTCTCAAGGTAGGTCTATTCGGATTTATTCCATTCGGGGTGTGCTGTCCTTGAAATTGATATTCTTGTCTTTCATAAAGGTTGGGAAATTTTCATTCATTATTTCCTCAAATATTCTTTCTGCCCCTTTTCCATTCTCTTCTCCTTCTGGGATACCAATAGCATGAATGTTTGTTTGTTTCACATTATTATTTATTTCCCTGAGCCTCTTTTCCTTTTTTTCTATTCTCTTCTCTTTCTGTTCTCCTGTCCTTTCCAGTTCAGATGTTCTGTCTTTGAAATCACCAATTCTGTCTCTGAGTAATTTAAATCTGTTCTTATGTGCCTCTGATTTATTTTAATCTCACTCATCATGTCTTTCATTCCTACAAGACCTGTTACTTTCCTTTGAAGGCTTTCAAATTGCTCTTTCTGCTCACCCAGTGTCTTCTTAATGTCTTTTATTTCTTTAGTCATATTTTCTTTAAATTCTTTGAAACGATTTAGGAGAGTTGTATTATTATCACTTATTGTCTTAAATCCTGTATCTCTTCAGGATATTTGGTTAATTCCTTTGGCTGGGCCATCTCTTCCTCTTTCTTAGTATAGTTTGTAATTGTTTGCTGATATCTAGGCATTTGAATTAGTGGATTTCTTCTAATGGCCAATTTCTCTTCCTTGCCTAATGTTCCCCCCACCCCCAGCTCTTTGATATTTGGTTCAACTTATTCTAAATCTTTAACATGCTTGGCTTAAGTTATCAAAATTAGAAAAGGGACTCACTAATGGGGCACAGATTTTTTCCTAGTGGTAGGATGCAGAAAATTTTTATCCATGCAATTTCTACCCCAGTCAGCAGATGGCACTTGTCAGCACACAAACTTGGACAGAGGTTTTCAGTCTGGGCTTTCCTGTGTTCCTACGCTGAATCCCCAGAACGAAGATTCAATGCAGGCTCTGCTGGCCAAATTCACAGATGAAAAGTCCTCCAACACTCCTTGCCTTTTCCCTTGAACAAGCTAACAGGGATGAAGATGTCTGATCCCCACTCAGTCAGTTGCAGGAGGCCAGGTGTTCTATCCCAAACTAATATCTTGAGGGTGGGGGAAGGACAGTTTTTTGACAGTTTTTGACAGTTTCTCCATTGTTTTTGTGAGAGCATTTTGCTCTGGCTTTTAGTCCATCGCCATCTTCCCTGTTAATGCTTTAATGGTACAGAGTTTCTGTTAGGATGATGGACAAGTTTTGGTAATGAATGGTGGTGATTGTAGCACAATACTGGGAATGCAATTAAAACCACTGAATTATATATGTAAAGTGGTTAAAATGGGAAATTTTAGTTTTAATATATTTTACCAGAATAAATTTAAAAAGCCATAGAACAGCATAACACAGAGTGAACCCTCATATAAATTATGAACTATAGTTAATAACAGAATTATAATAATATTGTTACAGCAATTGTAACAGAGATACCATACTAATGCCAAGTATTAATAATAGGGTAAACTGTATCTGAGGGAGATGTATATGGGAACTCTGTACTTTCTGGATAATTTTCTGTAAATCTACAACAACTCTAAAAGGAAGAAAATAAATAGGTAAAAATTAGTATAGGGTAATAGTTTAATATTTAAGAAAAAATACATTTCTTAATGTGTAGTATTAAATTTAGATTATTTTTCAAGCCATTTGATTCTTCATTATTATTTACTAAACTAACAAAAAGAAAAATTGGTAACACTGAATAACGGTTGTTTAATATATTTATAAATAGTCAAATTTCAGGATTATCTATTCATATGACTATTAATTTTAGGGGTCAAAATTTGGAAATGCATTTCCCAAAGCTGTATGTATGCTTAATTTTCCACATTGAGAAAGTTTACATATCATTTGAATAGCATTTTATAGAGTTTCAATAACAAAAACAACAAAATTTCACATGAATATAATTTATCCTGTTTTTCACATAACCAAGTAAAAAATTCTACTTGTGCTTTCTTAAAACAGTAATACTTCAAAAAGTAATTATCCTGCCATTTAAATGAAGTTGAAAATTCATGTCTTATTGCTTGGAGCATGCCTTTAATATTGTACCATTTTATTTTGGAAAATAAGTAGAAATATTCATTCTTAAACATGCATCTAATCATTCCCCAATACTTATCTTTGAAAATGAATACCAACTGAAGGATAGTTAACAAATTTCCACAAACAAAATAAATAAATAAATAAAATGTTTAAAATGACGTTTGTAATTTTTTAACAAATAAAACTTTATTAGAAAAGTAACAAGTGCCAGAATTATTTCATTTGGGTAGTTCAAATTATCACAAATGTCAGGTAAATAGTTTTATGAATTAGTAGAAAGTGTGCCTCTTTCTCTTTATAACTCTTATTGATCTTAGGTTTTATTTAACCCCACATTCTGAAGTACATTTTTCAAGTCAAATCAGTAATACAATGATAAGCAGGAAAGCAACTTTTCTATATTCATGGTTACAGAAAAAGTACACCTTAACTTATACCCTAAAGTTTCTATCGATTGTAGGATAAATGGTAAATAAATATTTGTTGATGTATAGTAATCTTTGTCACTGCCCATGTTCAAAATAGTCTATAAGTTTTCTTGAATCTATTTCCAAAGTATAAATAAAATATTTCTTTTCTTCATTTCTACTATTAGATTCTTAATTCATGCCAAAATTTTCACAGGTATGTTAACTTCGATATTTTTTTCATTCTGATAAAAGGATTCCAAAAGAGATAACAAAACTGTCCAATACCTTTTGGGGTTTAGGCTCAAATATGGAACACTCTCACTCTTCCACCTTCTACTTGTCAAAACAAGTCTCAAGGCCAAGTCAAATTTAATGGGTGGAGAAATAGAAAAGATGAGAATTGCTGCAAGGATGATTGCAAGGAGTGTAGAGATAGGTGGCTTGGGGATCATTGAAGGGCATTTGCAGTTCATTAATCAAACATGCTAAAATCTATCTTCAGCATAGTATCCAAAATTATATTTCTATATTATAGATTACTGTCCTCCACAAATCCTTTAGTGGATGATTACCATATGACATTCCATATTCTTCATCAAGACCTACAATGTCCTTTGTGTAATGGTTCCTGTCTTCTCTGATCTCATCTTCTACTAATCTCAGTCCCGTTCAATACATTCCTACCATCCTTAGGCTTTCTCCAGGCCTGCAGCCCTCTAGCAGAATCTTCCTTTGGTGATTTTCAGTTGCTATTATTTCTGCTTGGAATGATCCTTTGTTGTTGTTGTTGTTCTTTCATTACTGGGCTCTTTCCTTCATTCAAGTTTAGCCCATGTATGATATCCTGAGACCTGATCACATCTGTAGGCTTTTAATCACGTGATCTTGTTTGAGTTTTTTTGACTTTACATGAGAATATATATTTTTAAAATATTTTGCCTACTCTTCAATTTTGATTTCCTCCATTAGAATAAAGCGTACATAGAACAAGGAGATTTCCTGTGACCACCAGTATATACCAGAATGCCAACTCCTCCCCCAAAAAAACACAACATATAGTAAACACTCATTAAATATTTGTTAAATAAAAGAATGGATCAATAATTAGGATGAAAAATACTAAATATTTTATGCAAGTATTCATGGACACACTGATAGATAAAACAAGTATAATATCGGGAACATTCCAAATAAAGGGATAACCTGTTATTGGAAAATTTGAATATAACAGGAGTAAGTTCTTTCTGCACTCAAACATTTGAACACTTTCACCAAGTTCTGAATGCTCTTTGTATCTCTATCAAAATTATATGACACCATGCAATACCAAATTTTAAATTTGTTCCTATAATAAAGGGAGATTCTGTAAGGAACACTAAGAGTCAAATGATAAAATTGTATGATGACAATAAATTAAAGCATTCATTTAAAATATGCTAAGTTTGATAAATGTAGTATGAAATTCCCTATTGTTAGGAAATCCACACTTACATATTTAGGGATAAAGAGTCATGATATATTCAACTTCTCAAATAATTAAAAACTAATGGCATTTATTGTGCTCCTCTGTGTGTAGGTAAATGGCAGGGTTGTGTACTGAAAGGAGAGAGGAAAAAATGATAAAGCATGTGTAGATGGGTTAAATGTTACCAATCTGAGAATCTGAGTATAGTTTTATGTGTGTTCTTTGAAATATTATTCTTCCAACTTTCTGCAAATTTTATTTTTTTTCCTAATAAAAGTTATCTAATAAATTAAATACTACAACAAACTTATACCGGTATAAAATTTAGTGACCTCCCCATATCTTCCATGTTTTGCCATTTAACGTTTGTCTCCTTCATGCCTTTGCAGGCTTTTCACACATAGTAGGTGTGATTTCAATAGATAGCTCTACTGATTAAAGAGATATCTATTGAGCAGGACTCACTCTGTAAATATTATTTGTGCTGATGTGTCTTAATAAAGATTTGGAAGGGAACAATGAGAGTTTTTTTTGTTGTTGTTGTCATTATTTACTTCTAGCGTGACAATTCACAGCTAGAAACTATAATAAACAAGAATTTGGTGTGCAGGTTTCTGGAATTAGAATTTAAATATTTTCTGTCAGTCTTTCCTCATGCAAATGATTATAGCACTCACCTTGATCTCTTCATACTATGCCACTTCTTCCCTTGCTACCAGAAAAACAATTCAATTTGTGTTTCCTGTAAGTATATAACAACAAGCATAGATGTTGGAGTCTTTGAGGAAGTACTCGTTGATATTTTCAACTGTCCTTTTAGATTTCTTACCCAAATAAGGTATGTATTAAGCATGAAAGTCTTGGTTCTACAAACATAGCAACAATGCCATCCTACAATACATGCTTATGAATCAAAAATCAATCCCCACATGATTATTTTTTTCTGTAATAACCCCGGTAGAGGAGGGAATAGCTGTGGAGCACATAAACTTTGAAGTTTTCTTTATTGTTTATTATCAGGCTATACCCCAGACATAGATCTAGTTTCTGAGCTGCTTTTGATTTCCTGGCAACTTGCCTCAGTACAGTTGGCTATTATGGCATCATTATCTGTCACCAGATATCCTCTGTCTTTTCTTGTCCTAGTGTATCATTGTCAAGGGAATTGCTTAACTTCTATCATGTTAACATCAGCTCTTTCATCATAAGGTTTCTACCACAAATCCACTATACCCCAAATATATCTTAACAGAAGGAACAGTTGGAAAGCACAGCTGGAAAGAACGAAGCCATGTAGGCTGGCCAAGTTTTTTCTATAGGTGATTAGAGATAACAGCATGGTATGAATGTGCTCTCTATAATAAAATCAGATAGAAACGTTTTTTGATCCACAATTGAGGCAACTGGAGCAGAGCAAGATGAAGTGATTAGTTTCCATGCCAAAATAAGATGATCTATAGCTGAGTCAATAATAGAAATGCTGGAATATAATATATGTGCCCAAGGCATCTTCTGACCCATAAGAAAAGTTTCAGTTTACTCTATGACTCTTAAAATAAAGCTAAACATATGGTTTGTTGAAAACATAGATTCATAGTATTTCAAATAGGAAATGAACATAGAAATCAGTCATTCTAATATGTGTCTGAGATACATTGATTTTAATATATTTACCCTAGATATTCAAACATTGGGCATTGACTAAATAGAGCTTAGATAAAAGAAATAGATATCTATTTGATTCTTAATGTAGCATTTGTTTTAAAATTTTTCTAATGTTTTATTGTGTAAAATGTGTACTAATATTAACACATAAATATGTATAGAGAGTTTTCCTGTACTCTTGAAAATTTAGTAAGAATATTTTAAAGATAGGGGCATAATCAGGGGTATATTTTAGTTTGTTTTATTTATTCCTATTATCTTGATACTTTTTGCTTTGGACATAACCAATTCATATTTATAGCATGAAATTGAACTAAATATTTCAATCCTGTGAACTGATGATGAAAAGCATTAGTTTAGTGAATGGCAATTATTTGAATTAATGAGACCCACAGTTGATTTTGTTGAAACTCTGGAAAACTAACCAGTGTCTGGGATAAGGGGAAATATTTCCTGCAGTTTTAAATTTATTTTAAGACGCAACATAATATTTCATCTTTAAGCAAACAGCTATGGCTAACTTTATTCAACATGTTATTTGGTGCTATGATAATGTAAACATTTCCAAAAGATTGGTAGAAAATTATTAACATTGAAAGATATTTTGAAAGGTCCATTCAAAGGCCAACATTTTAACATTTTTTTTTAACCAAATTAACAGAAGCTTACAATTCTAGTGACTGATACTTAAGAAAGAGGAAGCAACTTATGAACTAGGGAAAATATTTGACAGTGGAGAAGGCCTTGGTACTATTGAAGACCCACGAAGATGAAATGTAGATCTAAAGTGTGAGAAAATAATTAAGTCTAGATGTTTGGACAAAACAGGTTTGATTTTTCAGAAGTGCTCAGATGGGCTCTTTTCCTCAGCGCTGCCTATGGAGGTGGCCTCCATCCCCTACCCGGCATCATGGCTGCCCTCAGACCCATCGGGAAGCCCAAGATCATCAAAAAGAAAACCAAGAAGTTCATCCGGTACACGTCAGACAGATATGTCAAAATTAAGCGTAACTGGTGGCAACCCAGATGCATCAACAACAGGTGAGAAGATTCAAGGGCCAGATTTGTTGTCGAACATTGGTTATGGGAGCAACAAGAAAACCAAGCACATGCTGCCCAGCGGCTTTGGAAAATTTCTGGTCCACAACGTCAAGGAGCTGGAAGTGCTGCTGATGTGCAACAAATCTTACTGTGCTGAGACTGCTCTCAATGTTTCTTCCAAGCCCAGCAAAGCCATTAGAGTCACCAATCCCAATACCCAGCTGTGCAGCTAGGAAAATGAATAGACAGCTTATTTTCAAGTTTTATTTGTGTGAAATAAAACCACAAAAGTAAAAAAAAAAAAAAAAAAAAGAAATACTGAGATGGAATAATAAAATATATTGTTAACTGACAAAACAATGTTGATTATTCATAGGCTTACAATTGATTGATAGAAAAATGTGGCTAAATGCCATGTCCTTCATAGTAATTCTCACTAAAATATGATTTAAAATTCCTTAAAATTGCATTATTTTAGTTTTTTTGGAAGCATTCACCATAACCACATGCTTATTTATTTATTTGGAAATAAATGCAATTCCATGTGTCCTTATCTTGAATAATAATAAATTTCTGCTATACTATCACTACCACATCATAGAGTTATTTTAATTTTAAATGTGTTAATATGTGTATTGCTAGTTGGTTTATTCCAGTAGCAGATAATGAGGAAAAATTTAGCTTCTGTCATGTATATTAAGATGTCAACACTTATGTCAGGGAGGGAAAAGAAGTAGGAATTGGTAAAGAAAGCTGCAGTGCAGGCCTGGCAACATTCTAGACTGATTCCAAGGGGAACTCTGGATATAAATGGTCTCTCAAACTTTTCTCTGGTTGGGCAGTTATACTCCTACAACAGTCTGTCATTGGAGGTACACTGACATGGAAGTAAAAGAGAAAAATGGACTACATGATCTTCACTGTCTAGTATGATATATAAAGTCCTTACACCACAGCTGAGCATATCATAATGTATTTCCAATTAAATTATTTATTTTGTTTTATTTTAATAGATGCAAATTAATTTTTATGAAAAAGTAAAAAACATTTCAGTACAAATTGGAACAAATGCATTTTGAATATGTCTTAAATTTTAATAATTTCATGAGTTGATAAAAAATTGAATAGAAAGAATATATTTTCACACAGTTTGTTTTATGATACTAAATTTGGTCATAACTCATTCTTTCTTTACAGTTTTTCAGGAACAATGGAATTTAATTGATTTCTCTGAAGTTATTAAAATTCAAATTTCATTAAGGGAATTTCAAACTTGTCAATAAAATGTGCCCCAAAGCAGACTTTCTAAAATTTTAATTAATTTTTCCAAGGCAACTTTATCGTCAATCACTATCCCTTGATCTGTCATGTCTGTCAGCTTTTATGATATATCCAGAGTTTATTTTATCCTGACTAAACAAACATGAATATAGATATGTATTTATATATATTCATATATAGCATCTCTTATTTATTTATTTATTTATTTATTTATTTATTTATTTATTTGGAAGTTGTAGGTATAGAACAATCATGCATAAAATACAGGATTCTCATATACCACACTATTATTAACATGTTGCATTGGTATGGAACTGTTATAAATGACGATAGAATGTTATTTTAATTGTACTCTTAACTATAGTCCATTGTTTGTGTAATGTGATTCCATGATTAAAAAAACTTGTCTTGTCATATATACAATTTAACATTTCTTATTTTAATCACATTCAAATATCTGTTTCAGTGCTATTAATTATGTTCATAATGTTGTGTTACCATCACTATTATCCATTACCAAAACATTTCCATCATTTGAAATAAGAACCCTATACATTTAAGCCTTAACTTCCCATTCTACTTTATAACTTTATGTAAGAGTAAAAATTGTATTCCTCATATTAATACATTAATTACATTTGGAATGAACAAAAATTAATTAAATAAGAATGTAATAAAGTTGATTGTATTTTTTCAAATTTCATTTACTAAAGTTTCAAAAATGCTTCTAGTCTGACTATAAAAAAAAATTATAGTGAAAAAGGGAGGGTTTATAGTTTATTTTCTCTTTCAAAATCTATACTCTCACAGATTTCCAGAATTGTTTTTATAGCCCCTCTTGGGTTGGGGTCACAAAAAAGTATTTTATAAGGGAAGAGAATCTATTAAATATCTATCTATTTATTTATCTATCTATGTATCTATCTACCTAGCATCTATCTATCTATGAATGAAACTGATTTACTAGTTATCTGGTTTAAAGGATATTTTTATGAAAGGACCGAAAACTAACTCTCTTATCTTCAGAGCTTTGGGTGCTCTTTTTATTCACTCCTTGGGGATCTCCCACTCGACCTTATACAAGCCAGGCTAAATCCATCTTGGTTGCCATTCCATTTTTCAATGTCCCTTTATCTCTGTTTCTAGAAGTTTATCCACATAGACTTTCTCTGTACAGCTACCTTCCACCTCCAGCTATGTCAGAGACCATTTTATTGGGGAGCTAGCTAAAACTTTAGCTTTAAACTTCAGTTTAACCTTAAACTTTAAACTTTAATTTACTCACAATAATTTCCAAAGGGTTGCTTGACTTTATTTGGGTTTACATTGGCATTGGGAAAACTCAAGTATCCTTGCATTTAAATATAAAAACCTGAAAGGGAAGGTGTCAGTCCAACTCTTTTGTTGATTTTGCTGTGCCAGTACCAATCACTCACTCACCTTTGGACCTTGTCATTTATGAGGTTTAATATCACTATGTCCTCTGAATTCAATGCTCAAATGACACAGTCTTCACAACACTTGAGGTAGAGGGGAAGCAAACACTATCATCTCAACAGGACCATCATACAAAAAAGATAATGATAACGTTTTTAAAGGAACTAGCTGGCTTAATAATCTCTCAATTCCTTTATATTGAGTTTCACAAAGGTTAATGGGTGGCAAAATCCCTTTGGAAATATGGCAAAAACAGTCTATTATGTCTACTAAAACTGGGGAAACATAGGATATTAATCAGGGTTCTCTAGGGAAAAAGAATCAACAGGATATATATATATATATATATAGATAGATAGATAGATAGATAGATAGATAGATAGATAGATAGATATACACACACACACACACACTAGTGAATATTATGAGATTTTTATATAGGAATGGGCTCACATGACTGTGGGAATGAGCAAGTCCAAATTCTGTAGGGCAGACTGTAAGCCAGGAACTTTGATAATGGTTTTCAATGAGTTCCTAACACTTCTTTTAAAGCTTTCAATAGATCAGATAAGACTTCTCTCAATGTTCAAGACAATCTTAAGTTTTCCAAATGTAATCAGCCAAAGATGCAATCAATTTACTGATGATTTAAGTCCAGAGTAACAATCAGGCCAGTGATTGCTTGACCAAACAGGACACTATAACCTGGCCAGATTGACACAAAAACTTGGCCTGTGAGTGATTTCCCTTTTATACTAAAAAAAAAAAAAAAAAAAAAAAAAAAAAAAAAAAACTTAACCATCACACATGGCATGTGTTTTCCTCAAGTTGGTGCCTTCTTTCAAAACACCAAGGAGTAATAATTACATTTTCACATTCTGTATTTGTTGTTGTAGTTCTTATTTTGTAGGCCCTTTTTGAAACCATATGGTATAAAATATTGTTTTTTTCATTATAATATAGAAACCATGCAACATTTCAGATAATCTGACATTTTTAAATCTAGTAGTACATATTAAGTGAAGGGCTTACTGAGCACCTAATTAATTAACAAGTGTATATAGACTTGTTTCTGAAACAAGCCAGTCACAAAAATGTACAGTACACATTTTGATTCCATTTATTTGATTTGATATTGACTTAATTTCAATAGCATGCACAGATACCTTACCTATACCCCTCTATCGCCCCACTACTTTTTGTACTTGTTACCACATATATCTTTGTACATTGAATGTCCAAAAACCTTTATCATTACTTTTAAGCATTTGCATCTTAACAACTGTAGGAAGTAAGATGTGGAGTTACAAACCAAATAATACAACCCAATACTGCCATTTATAATTACCCAAATCGTTATCTTTACCACAGGTCTTTATTTCTTTATGCTGTTTTGAACCACTTCATTTCAGTCTGAAGAATTCTCTTTAGCATTGCTTGTACGGCATGTCTAGTGGTGATGCTCTTCCTCAACATTTTTTTTTTTTTGGTTTATCTGAGAATATTTTCACCTCTACCTCATTTTTGAAAGGTAGTCTCTTCAAAATATATACTTCTTACCTGGCAGTTTTTTTCTTTTAGCAAACCATTGCCTTCTGTGACCGTGGTTTCAGAGGAGAAATCGACACTCAATCTTTCTGGCATTCCATGTATGAAACACATTGTTTTTCTCTTGAAGCTCTCAGAAAATTGTCCTTGTCTTTTGCATTTGATATTATAATCAAAATATGATGGGGTGTAATTTTCTTCATGTATATTCTATATGGTATTTTCTGAGCTTCTTGGAAATGCATATTCATGTCTTTTGCTGAGTTTGGGAAGTTCTTTGTCATTATTTCTTGGACTATTCCTTCTACTTCTTTCTCTCTTCCTACTTATGAGATTCCCATAATGTGTATATTTCCCTGTCTTTCTGGGCCTCTGTTTTGACCTGGGCTTTTGCTTTTTATTTGTTTTGGAGTTCCCCTGTTTAAAAGAGCTTGTTTTTCCCTTTGTTTCCCATGGGACAAACCTCCCTCCTCCATGCATCTGAAAGAAGCAGGCCTTTGTTCCAGACTGTGTGCCTCAATAGTTTTTACTTTCCTTTCATTACCTCATGCTGCTTTTTCCTAAAAGGCAGATTCTGGAAGGAGGGTCACCCCATGGAGGACATTCCCAAGATGATCTTTCCAGCCAAAACAGGACCAAGGACTCAAAAAGGGACACAAACCAGCTCCAGAGTGCCCTCTGGAGGATTTCAAGAAGGGCATCAAAAATTTCTTCAACAGATCCTCAAAATCGAGCTTTCTGGGCTTGACCAGTAAATGCAGGCTTTCAGCGAACTGTCCCCCATATCCTTGAGGAAGCCCTGCATCTTAAAATCTCCACCACCTCTCCCTGTGTCCAAGGAGGGTTGAAACAATGGCTGCTGCCACCTTTGTCCAGAGCAGGTTAAAGCAATAGATCCTCAGACCTAGAACACAGAGATCCGAATTTGCAAATCAAAAACCCTGACAAGTGATTGGCTGTGCACATCCCTGTTCTTAGGGAGGAAGATTTTTATGTCCCTTTCTATCAAAAGCAGCTAGCCAGGGACTGAACCCCATATCACCTGCAGTGAGAGTAGGGATGGGCATTTGTAGCCAACATGTAGAGAGAAAAATGTACAGTTCTTTACCATAGTTCATCAGCCTCTTCCACTTGCTATTCCCTGGATGCTGTACAGTGTTCTGGTCTCTGGAGTTTCAAGATTTTTGTTTCCAACAATTTCTGCCTGTTTTATCATTGTTTTGATAAAAGGACTGAGTCCTTCAGCTCTCTACTCCACCATATTCCCCAGAAGTCAAATCTTATTCCATTTATTTGAAATTGTAGAATGGGTATAATGAGTCTTTGACATCATTAAACAGATTAATTGCTGTTGAGAACTGGAGTGATGGAGATTAATTTGAATGTGCAGGAGGAAACTTTCTGGGGTGGTAAAAAATTCTGATACCTTGATTTTGATGGGATTATACAGGTGTACCTAGTAGTCAAAACATTGAAGAATGCACTTAAAGTGGATTCATTTTATTGTAAGTAAATGATTTTCTAATAATTAAGAGTGACACCCAAGAGACAGTCTTTGTTTCCCATACTAACTGAAAGAAATTTCCAGCTTTTTTTTTAATGTTTGGTGGGTCATTTTTTCAGACTACCTCCAGAATCAATAAAATTACTTCAAAATAAAATGTACATAAACTTATATCTGGTAATTTCTTTTCTATAAATTTATATGTATGTATTTCTCTATACAGAATGTATCCTACTCAAACAAAGGAACATAGAAATTCAAAACAATATTGTCCCTCTCATGAAAAAATATAGGGGCATATTATTTCCCAGAATGAGAACTTAATATATCAAAAGAAGAAAATTATACTGTATTTAAGAGAATAAAATTAAATATTCATGATGCCCAGATGTGATTGTGATCGCTGAGGTGAAACCCAAAGGCACAAGGTAGAATATAATCTTTTAAGAGATATTTTTAGTATATATTTATATGCATACATAGTACTTCATATATATATATATACATATATTTGTATGTACTTGGAAGTTTTCTGGAAAAATCAAACTGGAAAAATGAAAAAATGCCTAAATCTGAACAAATTAAATATTACTTGTAATTAAGGATGTTTTCATGTTATATATTTCTAGAGTATCTTACTGTAATTTGTTATATATATGACTAAACTGAATGAATAAAATGTACAAATACATTAATGTCAAAATCATTCAATAAATAACAATTCAAAATTTAAAAAGCATAAAATACTGATTTAAAATTATTATAAACATTTCTGAATGACATATACCTAGAAATATTCAGGACTGAAATTGATAGCTTGAAAAAGAACTTTTGGAATCAATTTTTAGGGTGAGGAATTTTCTTGTTTATTTATCTGTTTTTTGTTTATTATTATTATTGAAATAATGAAAATAATGTTTGAAGTCATGAAAGCACAGCTATGATTATAGCAAATACCATTGATTGTATACTTTGGATGAATTGTATGCTCTATTAATATGTATCAATAATTTTTTTTAAATTATATAATTAGACAAGATCAGGTGTGTTCAGGGTGGAATGGCTGTAGACAATAGAATAGAAAGAACATAGAACATTTTTGGACATTGGAATTGTTCTGCATGATCTTGCAATGATGGATACAAGCCATTTTAACTTTTGTCAAAATATATAAAATTTATGGTGGAAAATATAAACCATAATGTAAACTATTGACCATGGTTAGTAACAATGTTTCAATATTTGTACATTAATTGTAACAAATGTAACATACTCATGTAAAATGTTATTAATAGGGGAGATTGGAAAAGGGAAGAAAGTTGGGAATATAGGAATCCCCTATATTTTCAAAGGGACTTTTCTGTAACCTAAAGATATTTTGAAGATAAAATGAAAAAAATAAAAATGTACAGAAGAAATTGCCATTGTACATAAAAGATAAAATATTTTTACAGTGATAAAAGACTTGATGGAAACAATTCATTGTATTTTATTTTTTAAAATTTTTGTATTTTTTGTTAATCATTATTTTTATTTTCTTTCTTGTTATTTTATTTGTTTATTTTTTTGTCTTTGATTTTGGGGAGTTTTTAGATCTCAGAAGGGTCACAAAGGGTGCCAAAGGAGGATCATTGGTGTGGGATGTCGGTGATGGGTGTATGCTTTGTGAGGTGCACACCTGGGGCATGCAACTATGGCATATGAATATGTTCAAGTTTTCATGTTGCATTGTTTGATGGGTGGAGACCAACACAATAACCAAAAAAATATTTAATTCCTGTCATGGGAAGTCCTGCTACATTCTCTAATAGAGCGGTAAGAATCTCCAGAGTACATGAGCAGTGCCAATGAAGGAGGATAGACCATTATGCCAAGCCTGTGATATTGATCCTTGTACTTATGAACCTTGTTCTTGTGATATTGAAACTTAGCCTAGTATTATATATTGCCTAAAAGTTACTGCCTGAAAGCCTCCTTGTTGCTCTTCTATGGCCTCGTTCTAAGCCAAACTCAGTATATAAACTCACTACCTTCCCCCTAGTATGGGACATGACTCCTAGGTATGAGTCTCCCTGGCACTGAGGAACCAAGCACCAAGCCCCAACTAGCAATATATTTGGAAAAAAAACCTTGACCAAAATGTTGGTCTATCAGATTTATTTTGATGGGGGTACGTTGTGCTTCCTGACACGGATATCTATGTCCTTTAATAGGTTTGGGAAATTTTATACCATTATTTCTTCAAATATTTCTTTTGCCCCTTTTCCCTTCTCTTCTCCTTCTGGGACACTCATGACATGTATGTTTGTGTGTCTCTAGCTGTTTTTAGCTCCCTGAGACCTTGCTCAATTTTTTCCATTCTTCATCTGTTCTTTTTTATGTTCTCTTTCAGAAGCCATCTCTTCAAGCTCACCACTCCTTTTTTCTGCCTCCTCAAATCTGCTGTTATATGACTCCAGTTTATTTTTAATTTCATTTATTGCGCCTGTCATTCCTGTAAATCTGCTATTTTTCTATATATGCTTTCAAATTCTTCTTTGTACTCATCTAATATCTTCTTAATATCCTTAATCTCTTTAAGCCATTTCATTGAATTTATTAAGGAAATTTGTTTGAAAATCTATGATGAGTTGTCTCAACTCTTTTATGTCATCTGAAGGCATTTCTTGTTCCTTTAACTGGACCATATTTTCCTGTTTCTTGGTATGGATTATAGTTTTTTGTTGGTGTCTTGGCATCTGGCTTACTAGATGTATTTATTTTGAGCAGAGTTTCTCTCTTTAGTTTAGGCTTTCTATTCCTTTCTTTCTTGGTAGTTGTATAGTAGGATCTGAAGATGTAATTGGTGCTGAAAGCTGTGGAGGCTCAAGCTGCCCATGTTGCCCCAGGGACCAATGAAGCATAACCCAGCTTTCTCCTTTGCCAGGGGTAGGGACATAGCCACAGCTGTTTGTAGTAATCCAATTTATGCAGGCCAAGACTGTCTGTAATTGCCCAGAGAGACTGATGAAGTTTCACACCCCGCCCATTCCTCCCCTGCCTTGATTGGAGATGGAGCTGCAAACGTAGGCAACAATCTATGCTGTGCATGTCCAAAATGACAGCAGTTGCCCAGGTAGACTTCCTACTAGTCAGTCTGTGCCAGCCAAATGTACCTGCAGTTACGAGTATATGCTGGTGCACAACCTGCCAGGTTCCTCCTTGCCAGAGGTGAGGCTGGAGACTATGTTAGGGCTGCAATCCAATCTGGGTGGAAAGAAGCCAGTCCCTGCTATCACTGTGATTTTCAGTCAGCCTGTTTCTCCTCATGACAGGAGTGGAGTCAAAATGGTGGCTACCAGGCTCTTTCTGACATAGACAGTGTGGCAGTTTGATATTGTTGATGAATTCCAAAAAGAAATATTGCATTATGTTTGTAAGCTGGTCTTTTCCTCTGGGTGCATTAGAGTGTATTGGATTCAGAGGTTTTACTTTTACTTGATTAAATAATGATTAAGGCTTTGATTGGGCCACGTCAGTAGGATGTTGAGGCCCCGCCCCTTGGTGGGCAGGGACTCACAGAGAAACCACTCTACAGAGAAGGAAGTTTAGAATTTTAGATGCTGGAGCCCAGGAAGTAAGGACACAGAGGAGCAGAAAGAAGGCTCAATTAGACACAGTGGAGGCCTGAGGAAGAGAGACGGGCCATTCACCTGATAGTTTACAGCTGGCCTTGTGGAGAAAGCAGAGCAGCTGAGCCTGGAGAGAAATGAGCCCCAGGAAGAGAGGAACCCAGGAAGCCTGAACACGTGGCAGATGTCAGCAGCCATCTTGCCCCAACACATGGCGACAGACTTTGGTGACAGAAGTAACTTATGCTTTATGGCCTGGTAACTGTAAGCTTCTTCCCAAATTAAGTACCTGTATTAGTCAGGTACTTGTCAATCCCTTGAACTCAACACTAAAACAAAATAATAGAAAGTAAACTACAGATGAGCATTAACTCCATTAATTCATTTTGTGTAAACAAGGTTATAGAATAGCTACTGCTCCTAAAACCCCATATGGGTCTTGTCTCTTCACCTACTCTTTGGCAATAGAAAGTTTCTAGGCCATAGCACAGGGAGGAGAAACCTAAATAAAGCTTGGATTTCTCCTTGAGTAGAGAAGACAGAGCTAGGAGGATGTGGAGGCCAAAATATCTAGAAATTATGAACAGTGTACAGGAGATGAAGGAGCTGAACAGAGAGAGAACAGAGAGAATCCCAGATATCTGAAGAGGGTTCCCTCACTTGAGTATTCAGCTTGTATTAATGAGTGCATGGGTATGAGGATACTACCCTAATATGGCAAAGAACCACCCAAAAGGAGCAGAGAGTATAATCCCCACATGGCCACCAATTGTGTCTGGCCCTTTCAAACAAACTAGAGAGATTCATGATTCATAGGGTGTTGGGGAATATTCAGAAATGTTTGCCTCAGTAGAGGGGCAGAATTAGCCACAAAGTAACCACTGTTCTCGTATCAGCAAGCAAAGCATAAATGCAGGATTTGAAAGGAGTGAACAAATTACAAATGACTTAACTGCGCCCCAGGAAAGCAGCAAAGAGGCTTTATAGAAATACAAAAATATCCACCAACCAACAAGATAATTTTCACAATGTCAGACATCCACATAAAAAATTACCAGGCATATAAAAATGCAAGAAAATATAAGCCATGATGAAGAGACAACAATCACTGCAAACAGACTCAGAAATGATGGAGATAATTAATAGAAAGAATATTAAAAGTTATTGTAAATATATTACCTATTTTTTTCAATCTGAAGGAAGTTTTGTTGGTGGAGACATGGAGGATTAAATAAAAAGGAACATCTGGTGATGCAAACTACAATGTCTAAAATAAGAAATGTTGATAGAATTAAAGGTTAGTGAATTTGATGATATAGCAATAGAAACTATCTAAAATGAAACACAGAGAGAAAAAAGACTGAAAAAAAATGAACACAGTATCATAAGCTGAGGTATAATTTCAATCAGCTTAAGACACGGGTGTTTAAAATCACTGAAGGAGAAGAATAAGAAGTAGGTTCATAAAAATATATTTGAAGTAAAAATGTCCAAGAACTTCCCAAATTTGGTGAAAACTATAAACTTGATTACCAAAGAAGCTCAAAGAAACCCAAAGATTGAAGTGATGAACGCACAACTCTGTGATTATACCAAATACCATTGATTGTACACTTTGGATAAATTGTAGGCTTTGTTAATATGTATCAACAAAGTTGATTTGTTTTTAAATAAAATAGGGTGGGTTGGGGGAAAAATACACCAAATGTAAGATATGGACTATAGTTAGTAGTAATATTTTGACGATGCTCTTCATAGTTTGTAACATGTATCACAACAACGCAAGGTGTTGGTGGAGGGGTGATATATGGTACCCCTGTATCATGTTATGCATGTTTATTCTGTGAGGTCACAACTTTTACTACGCACTAATTGTTTATATATGCTCATTTATAAATGATATACTTCAATAAAAAATATGTTGGGGGGCGGATGTGGCTCAAATGGTTGGGCGTCCGTCTGCCATATGGAGGGACCTGGGTTCGATCCCCGGGACCTCCCGGTAAAATAAAATAAAAAAATAAAAATAAAAAAATATATATGTTAAATAGAAAAAAACCCAAGCACAAGAAACATGACATCATCATCAAATTGTTTAAAAATGCCTATAAAGAAAAGGACTTAAAAAGCATCTTGAAAAATAAAACAGATTAGGTACAGAGTAAAAAGTGTAGAGATGATAGCAGATTTCCCTTCAGAAAAAATGCAGTGCAGAAATCAATATAGCAACCTTTTAAAGTACTAGGGGGAAAATCTGTCAACCTAAAATTATTTACTCAGTAAAATTCTCTTTTAAAAAATTAAGATAAGCAAAAGGCATTTCAACAGAAAAATTGAAAATAATTATGGTTGGAGAACCAAACTTTTAAGCATAAGAAAAACAATAACAATGGGAATTCTGAGTCTTTACAAAGGAATGAATAACAATTGAAAGTTATGTAGGTGAAAACAACATTTTTCTTTGTTATTCAATCCTTTTAAGATATGAAAAATTGACAAACAGTCCATCGGAACACAGAAGTATGGCATATTTGATGGCATCATGGAACAGAAAAAGGGTATTAGGCCAAAATTAAGGAAATCTGAATAAAGTAGGCACTTTAGTTAATAATAATGCATCAATCTTGGCTAATTAATGGCAGCAAATATGCTGAACTAATTTAAGATGTTAATAAAGGAAACTGGATACAGGTATCTGGAAACTCTAAATACTATCTTTTCAATTTTTCTGTAAATTGAAAACTATAATAACAAATAAATTGTAACTAACCTTTTAAAAAGTGCCCAAATTCGAAGAGAAGCAATAAAATCATCTATTTACAAATGATATTGTTGTTGATGTAAAAATAATCCACTTTCATCCCCAACATTGTTCCTAGAACTAAACATAAGTGAGTTTAGTGAAGTTTCAGAATATAAGATTGATAAGATAAAATCAATTGATTTTTTAATATATTATGATAAACAATTTTGAAATTGAAATAAAAATAAATTTTACAATACCATGACATATGAAATACTTAGGAACATATCTATCAAAAGATATAACTGGTTTCTGAAAAACTTAAAACATTGTTAAAGAAAACATATAGAAGATGTAAATAAATGGAGAGATATATTATGTTTATGGGTCAGAAACTCAATATTTTAAGAATCCAGGGTGTTTTTTCCACAGACATCTATAAATGTAATGCAGTAATAATCAAAATACTACCCCACTTGCTTGTATAAATTGTAAAGTTAATTTGAAAATTCATTTATAAATAGAAGGTATTATAGTAACCAAAATTTTTCTAAAAGAACAGAGATGGAAGGAGCTGCACTGGTTTTTTCAAGAGTTATTATATGGCTACAGTAATGAAGATAGTGTGACACTTTAATCAACTTAGATACATATGGGGATGAAATAGGAGAGCAAGTCCAGAAATGGAAGAATTCACTAGAGATCCCTTGAAACAAATTTGCAGAGGCAATTTACTAGAGAAAGCATGTTATTTTTACCAAATGGCACTGGAAGAACTGAATATCCATAGGCAAAACAATGAACTTAAATCCAGTCCTCATGCAATATACAGAAATTAACTCATGGAATATCATGGAACTAAATGTAAAACCTGAAAATATGAAAACTTCTGGTGGTAAAACATGGAAAAATATTTCTGTCTTCCAGTTAGTCAAAGATTTCTCAGATACAGCATCAAAAGCACAATCCATTAAAAGAAGCAAAATTGATACATTGGATTGTGACAAAATTGAGACTTTGTCCTCAAAAGACACTTAAGATAGTAAAAAACAAGCTAAGACTGGGAAAAATATTTGCATGTCACGTATCTGATAATGAAGTGCTATCCATATTACACAAAGAATTCTCCATTTTATATGAGGAAAACAACCAAATTAAAAAATAGGCAGAATATTTAATCACAGCCAGGAAAGTAGAAATACAAATGACGAATAAGCCCAAGGAAAGATGCTCAACATCATCGGTCATTATATATACGAAAACTTAAAACATGAGGTGTCATGCCCCACCTATTAGAATTCCGTAGAAGCAATGGCAACCTATGTAACCTCTCAGTCTTGCTTGGCTTCCTCACAACAAGGTGGCCCGAGGGAAGTCAGACATCTATCATGATGGCTCAGCCCTCTAAGTGAGGATGTTCCAGCAAACAAAGCAAAACATGTAACAACTGTTAATCCAGATTTGGAAGTTTACAGTGTCACTCCACCATAACCTATTGGTCAAAGCAATCACAAGATCATGCAGATTCAAAGGAAGATAAATTAGACTCCATTTATTGGTGGGAGAGTGGCAAGGGCATATTGTAAAAGAGCAGGTGGAACTAGAGATACTGTTGCATCCATCTTTGGAAAATGGGAAACAGATATTTATGGAGCCTCTAAGCATTTTCTCACAAAGTATTTATAATTATAAAGGGGAAAAAAGAGCCTTATATTGTCAAGGTTAAGAGGGATGCCTACTGATGGGGAGTAATTAAAATGTCAGCCTCTCCTATATATCTAGATCATAGTTCACCTTGAAAAAATGATCCTGATCCCTTCTAATATGCAAATATGGGAATATATTTAGACATTATCCCAGGATTATAATATTGTTATGTGATTAAATTTTCTGTTCTCTGATATAGCTGGTATGGAAAGCTTGGTCTTGAGAAAGATGTAGGTTAATTTAAAAAGGCTCTCTTGAAATGGCCAAAACAACCTACCTACAAATTTTGAATCCCTCATTCCCAAGCATCACACAATTTACTCTTTATGGTGTAATACATATATAAATATATATATATATATATATATATATATATGTTATAAAGAAGACACTAGTCTATTTACTTGGACATATAATATTTTCTCTTTATTTGAGGCAAAAACCAGACATTTTCTTTCCTCTTGACACAACTGCATACTGTAATTACTCCTATAGATAATTGCTTCTTCTCCTTCCATCACTTTGTTTTAGGCTGACTTCCATATCACAGTCACTATGAGAAGATATGAACAATTCCCAACTAAATGAGTCTTGAGTGTGCTGACCAGAAAATTCTACATACCTCCAGAAGCTATGGATGCAGCAATATCATTTCTTGATAAAATTGAAAGTTGCAAATACATAAGGATTTTTGGGATATTTTCAAACCCTAAGTTACACTGAACATAATGAAGGACTCATGAAAGTAACCCTGCTCTATATATGTATGCTAAATCTATGATCATTTCCTCTTAAGGACATATAATTTTAGGACCTTGATTTTTTGTTAGGTGTCATCAAAATAAGTTAAAATTACTTGTAATTTTGTCTCTCCTCTTAATGCTGTACTCTATTTAAATCTAAAAAAAATATAAAACATGTTTAAAATGGAAAACAAAATAATAACAGCAGTTGAAAGATAAAGATAATACATTAAGTAAAAATAAAATTATATTCAGCTAAAATCTGGGGTTATTCCTTCAAGTAACTTTGCAGTTGTGGTGAAAAGAGATGAAGAAGTAAGAAATATGAGAAATATTTCATTAAACCAGGAGAGAATATAAAGCTAATATTCTGTCCTGTCTATGATATTTGAAAGAATATTTGTTCTTATGTCACTATTAAGTTTTGGTGCTGGATGGAAACTATTCTCATAAGAAAAGATATGTATAATAACATTTACATCTTTAACTGGAAATATCAGTGCCCTTGATTTTTGTAAGACATTTTTTCCCAGCTCTGTTTCTTTTATATATGATTTGAAGAGCATCAGAGAAACACTTGCTTACAGTACACTCTTATGTTCATTCCCAATATTTTCATGATGTCTCTTATACCATTGTCCTCTGGGATACACTGAAAGTCACTTATTCTTCTATGACCCCGGGGGAAAAATAATATACCAGGTTGTATCTGGAAACTCTCTTGTTAGAAAACATGGTTGCTATAAAAGATGATAAGTACAGTACATAAGAGATAGCTTGATATTCATTATCCAATATTTGAAAATGAATTAGTGAATTAATATCAATAGTTCTAACAATAAGTGTGAACATATGAATCTATAAAGGTCTATGAGGTCCTACTGCTGTTCAAATGAGAAAAGTCAATGTACACTCTGTAAAAGGGAAGTGAAATATTTAAGAAACAACCAGAGAAAGCTGCATTTACCTTTTTATTTTAATAAGAGCAGGACAAATTTTAAATGCTTGTTTTCTCACTTTACTATATGTTGGCTTGCAAAGCATGCACATATATATCATATATGAAAAAGGGACAGATTCCTATGTCTGTGACCTTTGCAGCTGTACAGAACCCTGCATTTAGAAGGTCCCTATGCTTGTTTAATGCTGTGAGGTCGCCATCTTGAAATTCTTAATAATTTTATCTTTGAACTTGTATTTTGTATTTTTGTAAGCAAAGTTTGATGGAACCATGGATCATTGACATAATTAGAAGAGATACACATAATAAATGTGTTTATGCAGCTCATTGCCATCCTATTTGCATATAGCATTCCTGAGGCCACATGAGCCCAGGATTAGAGTGAACCTACAATGCATGGTAGATCAATGGGAATCAAAGCAAATATACAATAAACATGTTACAGAAACCTAACTTGTTGCTTTCTTTCGAGTCTCACGGAACCCCCACACTTTGGGGTCCACTGGAATCCTGCGTTTATTCTATCAATTCCCATAACTCAATAAGCAAGGGCTCTGACAACACCAAGATGTTGCATTTTCCATATGAACTTTTCTATTAAGCACTTACAATGAAAATGATGCCATTTCAGCGTAGAAGTAAAAGGAAGGATAGGGCACCACATAGTTACCTTTCCTTACAGTCCATCTATACAAAGATACAAAGTTTTGGTAGAGTATACACATATCAAGTGAAATAAAGACAACTGAATTACATTCTTGCAGTGTTTCCATTGTTCTGTTAAGAATAAAATACATATGCACTTATAAACCACAAAAATACAAATTGCGTAATTTTGATGATTCCACAAATGAGTTAAGTCCTCTTATATTTGTACTTAAAACTGGCATTACAAAATATAAGGATAAATATTCCAATTCATGCTAGTAATTTAAAATTTTAATATTTATTTAGAACATTAAATAGCAATAAAAACACCATGTTAAGGAGAGAGAGATGGAGTAAAGGCAAAAAAATGTATAATTTAGTAACTTTAACAGCATTCTCTTCCTGCATTTTGAACAAAGCATCCAGATTTTCATTTTGCAAGTGGTCCTACAAATTATGTAGCTGGCCCTGAATGCAGTAATATATAAAGATTAAATATATAAATGAATAACTATGTTCATTCAAGCAGTATGTAAATCTAATCATTTAATTTACAATATAAAGAGATTTAAGAGATTAAAAACTACTATCTAATACATCAAGAAAAAGCATATGAAAAATTAAATACTCACACACACAAAATGGAGATTCTCACTCCTTTGCCCCCACTTGTCCCTCCCTCTTTCTTCTAGCATCCCACAAAAATTTTTCTATTATAATTAGTTTCTTGTGCACCTTCCAGATATTCTTCAACACATAAAAAATAAATAAATGCATATTATTTTATGTTATCATTACAGCAAATATAATATCCTATATACATTCTTCTGCAGTTTGAATTTTTAACAACATTTTTCTGGAAATCTTTGCATGTCAGAAAATTCTCAACTTTCTCACTATATTTCAGATGTCAGGGTTTCTCATTGTTTAAATATACCTAATCAACCTATGATTATAAAGGTTAGGTTTGGGCTGATGAGTTTTTTGTTTTTAACCCATTTTTAACCCCACCCCCACCCTGTTTCTGCTGTTTTTGAGTCTATTCTCTGGGCGATTCTCTGTGCCCATTTCCTGCCCTCTTTTCTCATCCTTCTCCTCCTGTCTTCACCGGGATTTGATTCTGGGAACCTCCAATGTGGGAGAGAGGCATTCTGCCACCTGCACCACCTCAGTTCCTGTTTTTTTGGCCCATCTCATCTTGGCTCTCCCCTGTATCACTCTCCTGCTACTGCACCATCCTACTACATTATCATCTTGCTGCGTGTGGCACACCCAACACAGGGTCTGGGGGTGGGGCCTGGCAGCACACCTGTGTGTCCCCTCTCGTGGTACCTGACGGCATACCTGTGTATGGGGCCTGACAGTGCACCTGGTCGCGGGGCCTGGTGGCCCACACACCTTCTATATTTTTCTTAATTTTACCAGGAGGTCCAGGGGACTGAACCCAGTTTCCTCCATATGGGAGACGGACACCCAACCATTTGAGCCACATCCGCACCCAAGGTTGATGAGTATTTAAGATGGTTTAATGTTTGGCTAGTCACAAAATATTGCATTGAAAATGTTTGAATATAAATTAATTCTGTAGAATTTGAGAAGTAAGTTTTCTGAATTAGAGTTTATAAATTATAAATTTATAATTTTGGTAGATATTAAAGGTTGCACTCCGTTTGGGATTGTATCTATTTATTACAGATCATTCATTATATGAAGGTGCCTGGTTGATAGTGAAAATTGCATCTAAATTTAGTTTTAGTTTTTATTTATCTTCTACTGAGTGATCTGCATTTTTAAATTTATTAGCAATGTTATATTGCTTTTTTCTGTCAATTCTTGCTTTATATACTTTCTTAATATTACACTCTGTTTTTGGTCATTTACATATTAATTTATAGTTATTTATAAATTAGGAAATTTAGCCCATCACTTGCAGAAAAGTTACTAATATTTTCCTAAGATTTGTCAACTGTGTTTTGAGTTTTATGTCGTCAAATTTATTAAACTATCTTTTTCATCTTCCCCATTGGCCATATTTAGAAAGGCCTTCTTTACTTCATGATTATACAATAAATTTTATATGTTTTCTTCCAGTAAATTCATGTTTTAAATTTTGACATATACCCTTGGTCCCTCCAGAGTTTATCGTGGTTAACAATATGAGCATGCAACTCATTTTATATTGATTTTCATGTGACAACCCATTGTTTAAGCACCACTTACTGAGTACTCTTAGAACACGGATTTGAGATAACATTTTGTCATAGAGTAAGATTGCACATGTATTTGGGTCTATTTCTGGGATTTATATTCTATTTCATTGTCTATCAATTTGATCATGTAGCATTAAAACTTTTTTTTGAATCATTGAGGCTCTAAAATACATTATAATATTTGGTCAGGTTGGTCACACCTCAATACAACTCTTTACAGGGTTTTCTTTACTATATTTTTCCCTGTGCAATTTATGATCAAAGTGTCAGTCTTCCCTCAAGACACTTATATAGTTCATATTCTCTTATTAAAAATGATAACTAGCTCATTTACTTTAGGCAAATTGATACATTGGAATTCTTCATGACAATGTAACTACTATCTGCCAAATAATTTGAACCTAGAACTTCAACATCATGGAATTTCCTGGGGAAGCTAAAATGTGGCACTAAAATAAATAAGTAGTCTTTCTTACTATAAATAATCAACTTTATTTCTTCAATATTCATTTTCCTAGGGTAAAATCAATAACTGAATTAGAATCACTATTTTACCTAAAAAGCTATTTTGCTTTTTATTATGCATAAATAATCTACATATCTAATATACATAACCAAAACAATGAACAGTTGGTAGAAAGGAAGATCTTTTCTTATAAATATAAATTATTCAGTAGCAAATAAAATATAACTTTGTTGTTATTGTCAGAGCTTTACTTACTATGCTAAATTTTGAATAGCATTTTTAAAGTAGAAATCCTTAAGACAAAAGAAAAATTGTGAATAATGAATAAACAAACCTGCACACACGAATTACAGTTTAAACTTTGTCCTGTTAATAAAAGGTGACAGGAGCATATTATGCTGCTAAACAAATTTTCAGTATTTATTACATTATTTGATTTCATTGCGATCCATGGAGTTAAAATGAAATCCTTAGTGACAGTCAATTTTTTTAAAACCATCTTCTCCTCAGAAACAGATAAAAGAATGTAGACATATAGTTTATTATACTTGACACTCTAATAAAAATTCTGAATTTTTACATAATTGAATCCTTTGCTCAGTTCCTGCATTTCCTTATCTATCAAAATTAGGAATTCATTCACCTAGATAAATAAAACTTCTAACAAATAAATAAATATTATTTTAGGTATGAATATGAGAGTATATCATTGAAAGTGGAACAAATATATTAATAAGTACCACTTCTAGCAAAAATGGAGTTAATATTCTGTCAATATTTATTTTACTGTACTCGTAATTCATCTGTAAAAGTTCATTTAAACAGAAGCATGCTTTAGTAGTAATATTATTTCACTCATTTTACCTGGCAGGTATTTATATTATTTGTGACTACTTATAATTCAGTATATATTTAATCTATATTTATTTTTATACCTAGGATATCCCTTCAGTGCCCTGAAAAAAATGATGTGTTTGACACATATAAAAGCCTTCTGTTTACAGAAAAATATTTCATTTTCAATATTCAAAATGAATTTTGGTGTATTGGGGCAAAAGTCTCCCTTCCTCAAATTTGTATGTCATGCATTGCTAGACAGGGATAATGATTTCTAGAATATCTGGTGTGATAGAAAATGTTGTCTCCAAGAGCTGATATTAAACATTAGTTCCATAGTCATAAAATTGAACACCTCCTTCATCCCTTTCTACTCTAATTTATGCATACAAGCCACTCAGTGATGAAAGTTTTATCCCTTCCAAGATTAATTTGTTTATTTCTTCATGAGTATATGTGCTTCCTTAGAAAAATATTTCATTTTACTTCCATATGAGATAAGAGAGAGAATGATTTCCAAAGGCCTCAGGTGTGCTCAAGGATATGATCAGTATATTATCACAGAAAAGAGAGGATGCCATGTGAATGAAGAAGACTTCTTTATAATAATATATTAATTATATATATATATAATTACATATAATAAATTAATATGTTCATCAAAAATCAGTTTTACATGGTCAGATTTCTGGTAAAAATAACTGGAATATCTGATATCGGAAATAAAACAGACATATACAGTCTCAGTGGAATTGCGGAGATGGTAAAGTAAGCTGATTTCTAGACACTCTCATGCATTTTTAGTGTTCAAGAGCAGGCATGTGTTATTACTTAGAGCAATCTCTTTTGTGAATTCTGTACCACATAACAAATCAGATATATACCATAGTTTTCTTCCCTGACACATCTCCTATTTTTGTTTTTTCTTCTTTTGCTCATGGGGTGACTAATATAATTAGTATTTCAAAAAAATTTGCAGGCATCATCAATTACTGTTTCATTACACCTCCTATATTCATTCTTTCGTCTTCCTGAGGTTTCTATCTAGCATTGATATATATATATGTATGTATAATTAATCATTAGTCAAACAATTTGTGTTTGGACGCTTTAGTGTAAGAATAGATTTCAGCAAGCCTGGGTTTTCTAGGGGGATGATACAAAGGTGAGTTGTAAAGATCTTTCCACTAATAGGTACAGCAAAGATGAGTAACTTGAGTAACGAGAGATGTATGAAAGAGTTCATTGGTGCTCATAGGACCTGGAACAGAGAGGAGGGGCAGGCCTCTCAGGGTCACAGGGTAAAACACATCAGGAGCTCAGGCTCATCCAAGCGAGTGGGGACCGAAAGGTTACAGCGGAACTGCTGAAGCAGTTGGTCAAGCAAGAGGGGGCAATGGGAAGTTTGCATTGACTTTTATAGGGGTACAAACCCAGGTAAGGAGGCAGGAAAGAGAGAGAGAAGCTGTGTATCTTGTACAAGCCAGTCTAAGTGTTGGTCACCGAGGGACCTAACAACAAGGTCTAAAATGCTGAGGCATGAGAAAAAAAGTGAAAAGCCCCTATTTTCTTTAATTCACTATAATCGACCTTGTGATGCCTCAGCCTCGGGGGGTTTAGAATTGGATAATCCTGGCTATTTGTGTTATGGAGAATAAAGGTGAGAAGTTTTTGAGTGTTCGCTGGAGGAAATAGATTTGGCTGTGGATTGCTAGAATATATAGGATGGGAAAGTCCTCCTGCAAAGCATGAGGAAGGCATTGGGTGATGTTTTCACACTGTGTGGTGAGGTTTTGGAAGCATTGTTTGGTTTCCAATAGTGTTTGTGTGTCTCTCAGGGCAATGTAGGAATTGAAAAGTTTATCAAAGTTTGGCAGCTTGTTCTTACCTGCTGGGGGTTTCCTAGAAGGCAGACAGACAGCAATATCAGGGAGGAAAAACTCAGGGAGGTTATATTAGGGAAGTTATCTCTGAAGCCGTTGTTGGATACCAGGGTCAGGGATAGGAACTGTGATAGGGCAGCACAGGCAATGAGGAGCTTGTGAAACAAGTGCAGGGAAAGCATAGTGTGTGTTGCTGTTGGCCCTGTGGTAAGGGTGTGGTCATCCCCAGCGATAGACTCTTAGTCTGGGGTTATGTCCTACGATGAAAATTTAGCTACATCCATGAACACTTGGAATGGGGTGATGTCATTTGCATGGTCAGATCGCTGTGGGGGGTCCATCCCCGGTGGCAATCCACAATGGAAAAGTGAAGGCCAGAGGTTCATGGCTAGTAGCATACACTTGGGTCTCAAAGGCCAGAATATTCTGCAATTATCCTTATGGCTGCTGGACTCACACATTTTTATTAGGGTATTAAGATGATTAGGGGTATATTTACTGAACCTATGGGTTACTTGCTGGTGGGTAATTTGGGACTATTGCATCTAAAAAGACATTTATAAGCTGCATTAATGGTGGCCTGATGAATCCAGGGCTGCTCTTTCCAGCATAAGAAGTAGTGCATACGGTTTGGAAGACTGGAAGCTTGAGGCGGGGGCAGGTGTTTAGCCTGTCTATGTGCACTTTACCCGGTTGTATTTGGATGGCTGTGGTCTGTGGGCTGTGTTGTTTGGGTATTGATGCCATTTCAGCCTTTCATGTATGTATACATACCCCGATAGGTGGTGATTTATCCATACCTGGTGGCATGTCCATCTGAGAAAATGTTTTCCATCTTGCCAGTATGCCTAGCTGGTCCAGGTTGAGAGGAAAGTGTTGGGCACCCTGTGTTTGGTTGCTGTAGACATGCCTTATATTACTTAGGCCCACTTGGTCAACCAGCAACCCAACAACCCATGCCAGGCATGGCATAATGTGAACTCCCGCGCCTCAGTGTTGCCCTCAGATACAGAGAGCAGTGTATGGAGTGTCTCCCGGCCCTCCTACCACACTAGCAACATGACTTAATACCTGCCCCAGTGCCACTTAGCTAACAGGGGGAGGGGAAGGTAGGAGGGTAGTCCCCTCCCTACATTGCAAGAGGTGATGAACTTCACTTAATAGCTGGGCTTCTTTTGGAGTAAATAACAAAACAAGCTAGGCTTAAGAGCTCTGGAGCAAGCAATGGGACTTATGCCAGCCAGAATCTCTGTGAAGCAGATTGTGAGGTCCCAGAAGTTCTCAGAATGGAACTTGCATGACCCACAATTTAGGACAGGAAGTAATGGCAAAATTTAAAATAGGCAACATGAAGCGGCACAAAGGAGCACAAATGAAGAAAGCCAGCATGTCAGAGATCCCTCCCAAATAGTTTAGTGACCATGTTAATCAGAAGCAGCAAGAGACAAGTCTGGAATCTCGCATCCACCATTACTAGCAAGAATGGGAATTTGAGAGTTTGCATTTGACTTTCAAGGAGGTGAGAACATAAGGAGAAAGAGAAGCTGTTTATCTTGTATCAGCAGGTGTCAGGGGTGGTCACTGAGGGATAAAATGACAGGGTCTAAGATGCTAAGTCATCATGCCAGTGAAAAATCTCCTATTTTGTTTTAATTCACTACAAAAGGGAACTTGGTTTTTGATTCATCCAATCTTGCCTTGTTATCGGGTGTATGATAGATTCATTAGCACTCACTTGTACCTACCTAGTGAGCTGGTTAGTATTCAGCCAGTATTTCAGGAAACAGAATAAGACTAAGAAGATATAAAACACTTATGTTAATGAAAAAGGGTATTTTTTAGAGGATCCATAAGGAATTAGGCAATATCTTTGAGTCAAGGTTTACCGTTTGGGATTGGAAGGCCAGACAAGCACATACTAAGAGAATGCTACTGAATCTTCTCTCTGCACAGCCATCAATCAGTAGTGAGCTGTACCCTTATCAACTATAAAAGAATTTATAAACTTTGATTCTTTCTGTTTCACATTTACTCCTGTAACAACCATTCACTAAGGATATGAGCATCAGCAAATTAAGGTCTCTGAGTCATTACACTCATTTCACTTTATTTTGTATTCATTTTGTGGATTAATATAATTATATAAAAGAAATTAATTTGATACCAAGTATATTTTATACTCAGATGAGTGTCTTCATGCCTACACTACAAGTATGCAGTATAATAGGCAAAATAGTTCATTTTTCTTCAGTCAATAAGATTTAGAAATATGTGGTGGCATGAATAATACTTAAAATAATGATTATACCTCTAGTATGACAGATTATAGTTTCCCAGACCAGCCACAATATCTCCAGTGTCCTTTGTTCTTTCAGAACTTTATCACTTTATCATGTGATGGAATACATGTTCCCTCCCCTAGATTTATCGAGAAAGCTACAATATAGGATTTCTGAGTCTGCAAGTTGATATAGCTCTTCCTGGTTCTGTCTCAGGATGCTCAATTTTGGAACTCATCCATCAAGCTGAGAGGAAGCCAGGAAGCCACATGGAGGTGTTTGCTTTGACAGCCTTTTCCTGCAGTCCCAGCCAAATAGCCAGCATCAAGCAAACAGACATGTGTGAGTAAGCATTCAAATGATTCCATCCCAGCTGTCCTTTGAGCCATCCCAGGGGATGAAACATGGTGCAGAGTAGATCTTTACTCATTGCAATGGTAAAGTCGCAGATTCATGATTTATTAAATGATTGACATTGGCTTAAAACCCTAAATTTGAAGGTATGTTATACAGGAAAAAGTAGGTAGAGTACAACCAGTAAAATTTTGTTACTCTGCCAGGTCTTAACCTATAACTAATCCTTTACCAAAGCCAATTTTCTGGTTATTCTGGAGTTTTGTTTTGTTGTGTTTTGTATCATATTGAGGTTCTCTTTCTTCTGATGAACCACAAAGAGGAAAAAAAAAAAGGCTCAAATCCCGTTTTGTCCCTCATAATCACTGCCATGATCATCATTTTTCTTCTTATGTGGAAAACCCTATCACTACAGAAATCCTTGAAAATGAAGATTAGTATAGTATGAAATAGCTCTCTAGTAGGTATGTAATGCTCTTAAGTATTATGTACTTTGAAAAGAACGTTAGCTAAACTTTTTGGTATTAATACTGGAAGGCATTTAAGTAGCATCTGTTTCTATTCCTTTGCAAGTAACAAATAGTGATTTAAAATAGTGGCTATGTAACTTAATAGTCCCTTACATTTTTATCTGTTACATCCCATCTTTCTTGAATTTGTTCATGTCCACATTGGGAATAGCATTTGGATTAATTTTTTTATCAAAATATATTCATTCTTCATCATAACAGAGAGTCAATTTTAATGTTGATTGTGTCTGCTCCACTTGGGGAAAAAATGAGTGGATATATTTTAAAATATGGCTTGTGGTGGCTATCCTTGATGTTACAGAATATCAAGGTAGTCAGAATTTTACTCTTTCCATTTCTCATAGTTTTACCCTTATCATATATTAGTGCAGAGGTTACCAAACTTTCTCTCTAAAGTGTGCCTTTATATATGTTTTAAGGTTTCAGTAACACATTACCACAGATTGGGTAGTTGAAAACAACAGAAATTTATTTTTTCACAGTTCTAGAGGGTAAAGTCTGAAATCAGTGTATCAGGGGGTTGATTTTTTCTGGAGGTTCTGAGGGAGAATCTACCCTATGCCTCTGCTAGTTTCTGGTTGTTGGCAATAATCATTAGCATTCCTTGGCTTGTTGCTGCACCTCTCCAACCTCTGCCTCTGCCTTCACATGATCTGCTTCTCAGTGTTTCCAATGTGTCTCTCCTGTGTCTCTCTGTCCAAATATCCTTTTCATTTCTTTTATAAAGACCCTTTATTAGAGCCACCACTATTCCAGTATGACCTCATTTTAACTTGATTCCATGCGCAAAGACTATTTCCAAATAAGGTCACATTCACAGGTGTGATGGTTAAGTTCATGTGCCATCATTGTTAGGTTTTAGTGTTCAGTTTTTGGTCAAGCAGGCATTAGCCTGATTGTTACTGTGAGGACATTTCATAGACTGAAATTGTCAGCAAGTTGATTGTATCTGTAACTGATGACATCTACAATCAACTGAAGAGATTGATTTCAGCAATGAGAGAAGTCTCATCAAATCAGCTGAAGACTTTAAAAGGAGAAGTATGATTTCAGCAGTGAGAAGAAAGAATTCCCATCTCTACTTCAGCCAGTCAGCTTATCCTGGGAAATTCATTGAAAACCCTCATGGTAGTTACCAGCTTGCAACCTGCCCTATGGAATTCGGACTTGTGCATCCCCACAGTTGCATGAGACAATTCTTATAAAAATCTCATAATATTTACAGATATCTCCTGCTGGCTCTGTTTCCCTAGAGAACCCTGACTAATACAACAAGTATT